>OY728130.1:1888904718-1890186385 GCA_963277665.1 Viscum album | reverse complement strand
TGTATGATTTTGGTAGTCATGACCATTTTGGGTCAATGACTTTTCCTTTATCTCAGATTCATTTTTAAGGTGATTAAATTCTTCCGGATATTATTTATTTGAGAGAAAATGAAAATAGTAATATGTTTTGGCTACCCTTATAGGATTTATTCAATGGAATTACTAGAATAAACAAATTTCGTATTAAATATATCATAAAAAATATGGTCCTCACCTCTTATTGATGATTCAATCGAGGTTTTATTATGAAATGAATATATAATTACCTCATATTTATAGAAGGAATATAATGCACTTGACGTAGAGACATTATCAAGCTTATTTATAGTGTATTTCTCAGTGAATTATTTAATACTCATGCTTGGTCAATTATAATCATGAATTTATTATATTGAAGTTGGATTATATTCCCATTATCTAGAATGAAATCATGGAATTGGGTTAATTTTAGTTGTTGTTTTTCTCATTATAGGTTGGGATGAATGGGTGAAAATATACTATAACCACATTCATCATTAATCCCTTGGTCCCCCACTATAAATATTTCTACCTTAACATCATATCAGAGTGAATTTGGTGAAACATTAGTTTTTTAGAATTTGGTTGAATTGAAATAGAAAAAAAGTTTGACAGTGTACTATCTGATAAGACATTTCCTTCTATTGTGATACAATCTTCATTTGATCATATTTTTTCAAATTGGGAATATCTTTATGAATTATTGTTTCATATTCCCTATTTAATACTAAATTTATTCCAAAAAGAGTCAATATGAAATCAGTAGTGTGTGCACCAGTTGTGGCTACCCTTCATCTTGAGGTATATCGGCTTAGACTATGCTTGGTTGGAGTGGCTATTTAGCTTTACTATCTTTTTGGTACATTGAATTATCCAAAATGGAGAATAGAAAAATTTTAAATGAAATTTAATGGGATGAATAAAGAATAACAGTGGATAAGGTTGGAAATGAATGAATTATAGTTAAAATTAGATTGACATTAATTGATTAAATGAATATCAAGACAATATTATGATGTTTTGATCAATTTAGGTGAATCAATTTAAATAATTTAAGTGTTTTTTTGTTATTTAAATTTGATAAATAATAAATAACTATTTTTTCTAATGTCAGAGTAGATTTTTTAATTTATATTCTAACTTCTATGAAATCTACTTGACACCCCTTGAGTCTTCATTTATCATTCAAATGTTTTTTGGAATAATATCCCTTCATTCAATTCAATGGTAGAAAAACGTTTTTTATCCATTTTTATGATCATTTTTATTGTGATAAAGATTGAAAGTTTCATGGTGTCATTTTTATCTCCTTCATTTATGGAGTGATGTTCTGCTTCTTCTCCATACAAAGAATCATATATTTATTTATGTATTTTCATTAATTAAATTTTCATTCATAATTATATTCGCATTTATATTTATAATATTTTACACTTCATGAATTGAATCTATTTTAGATATTTTTTTCATAAATATTTTGATCACATAGTCAAACAACATCATAGATTAGATATTTGAATAATTTTTAGGAAAGGCTTATTCAAAAAAAATTCCTATGAAATTACAAGCCATATATGATCATCAATGTTATAAAACATAAAAAAACTTCCATATAATCTCCAATGCTTCTCGGGACTTCACACCCAATGAAATACCCATCATCATGACACCATAGCCTTTGAGTATTTAATCATTAGGAAAACAAAACTATATCCTTGACCACATCACTATTTATTCATCCACCTCCAAAACATATATTATCATCTTTAAAAACTCTAATTTATCCACCAAAACACTCTTAGAGGGATTACCCTTACTCAAAAAGTGATTTTGAAATACATACCACTTCAATTTATCATATGATATTTAAAAATATAGTCTCCCAATAGTGTATAAGTGTGAATCCCATAAAATTTTATTTGTTTTGTCCACGTCATAGGTATATCCCACACCATTAAAATGATAACCACTTAGTTAATAATAAGATATTATTCCAACACTTGAAAACTCTGAAAATTTGATTATGTGATATTTTGTCTTATTCTTTTTTTCTCTCTTACTCTCACAAGAAAATTAAATTTATTAGTCTACCTTTGTATATAAATAGTGAAACACAAAATACCTTATTACACTTCATGGAATCATGTTTAACTGATTATAACATAATATAAAGATAGTTTAAATCTATAAAATATATTTAACTTTATAATTATTTACTTATTCCCTAATCTTGTTCTTTAGTGTACAAAAAAATTGAATTAGATCTCCATCTTCTCTTTAGTTGTGACACTAAATGATTCTTTGAGAATCTATCAGTGTCAGGCCTCCTTCTCTATCAACATCAATAATCAATGACTTTATTTTTCTATTATTGTATCTGATCTCTAAATATTTTCTTTGAAACAACTATTTTTTGTGAATGTTTGGTTTGTTATTTTTTATATTTAATCAAACTGAAATAATATATATTTATATATATAAAATACAATTATTTTTTTATTACTCTATGATCTTATATTCTTACTTGATTCCTAATACAATGTTAATAATTTATTTTGAATAACCAAAATTTTCGTTAATTTAAAATATTACTAACTCATGACACTCTTATTCATAAATAATTATCGCCACATGAAACATGACATAACTATCCTGCCTTTCTTCCAACCATTAAACCAAAATCTTATTCTGTCCATGATATCAACATATATTTGTAATCACTATTTTTTAATTTAATATTCCCATAAACAAATTCCTGTATCCATGCATGAGGCACATACAGTTGATGTTAAAGAGTTCATTTTTAAGTGTCTAGGTAAGTATATAATCCATGTCTAATTGATTAGAAATAGTTCATTTGTCAATTCTTTATAATAAGTTGTGGTTTAATTATTCAGGAACTAAAATTATTTAATATGATGTTTATTTTTTTATTATTGCTTAATGAGGGAAATCAAATTGAGTAAAATTTATAAAGACTATGATGAAATGTTCATATCCTAAGAGAAAATAAGGACATGAATAATGAAATGAAACAATGAGGCAAAACAAATTGTGGTTAAAGAACTATATTAATCACCAATATAACATTTAATATACTCTGCATACCCAATTTCTAATGTAAAAATCACTTTAAAAGATGATAGACTACTTAATTTAAGGGTCACTACTAATTAATCATAAACTAAGGAAAAAGAAACTTATACCCAGTCATAAGAGATTCAAAAAGACAATGAGCACCTCAACCTGAGTACAACCAAACTGAATGAAACCTACTATTCTTAACTCCCCATCACTAGTATTCTCTATAACATGATCAATAATCAAATTTATCTAAACAACTAAAAGCTGGGTTAGGCTATCCAATTATTAAAGGGGAACCCAACACAATAAATAACATTCTAGATGAGAAAGGGAGAAAATATCACAAGATTTTTAAATATATTCATTTATAGTTGACTCCCCCACTATATTATGAACTTTTTTCTTACTATAACATTTAAAACTGAAATGATAACCTGATTCTCAATGAAACAAAAGAGGTTTATCAAAACATTGGCCACAATCCACACTTAATAATTTAGAGACATTCAAAATAAGATTCCTTCATTAAGAAGACACATCTATAGATCCACTGACATCATCATCAAAAAACTTTACTCCACTGGAAAAAAACTAGATACAACACAATGATAAAAAGAGTTTACCAAAAAGGGACATAAGAATATAGGGGGAAATCATAAACAAACACTAATTCACCATCAATTTCAAAGAGCTTAACCTAACAATTATTCAATAGAAGAATATCTATCTCTTCCTTTCATATGATAAAATCTATCTTAGATCATTTGAAAATTTCCTAGAAAACTAAAATTTTTAAAAGACTTATGTTATTTTAGACAATATGGCTTCTTGTTCCCTACTTTATCACATAGGTGATTCCCCCAAAACACTATTCTAGAAGTTTATGGAATGAATAGAATGAAAACCACTTGATTCTACCACCCAACTACTATAAATTGATTTGATTCCCCTTTCCTTAATTGTGGAGTGCTCATCCATACTTAGAGAAATGAGGAAAACCAATTTCCTATAGAATTCCTTCCAAGATGACTTTGATTTTCATTGCTTATTTCACTGCTTCTACATAAGTTTTGAGGCCAACAGGAAACAAAGATAATAGAATATTTATTCATAGATCACTCTGAAAATATCGATCCTTGAAAGATTCATCCATGTCCAGATCTAGAAGGTATGATACTAACTTAGCAAATTGAACGATGTAATCCAACACTATCCCATAACCATGGTAGAGTCTACATAATTACATTACCTTTAGTATTTTCACCATATTAGGGCTATAATACATAATGAAAAATTCCTCAATTATTTCCTAGGAATGTTCCCTAAGTGGATTTATCCAAATATTGCACTTCCACCAATATTAACTCATGCCCTCTAGAATGAATCTTACGAAATTGAACTTAAGAGGCTTGGTTCTAAAGATAGGTAAATATCTCTTCATTTTTCTATAACTATCCCTCCACTTAAAAAGACACTGTTTCCCATGGAAATGAGGCGGATTATAACTCAATAACTCTTTAACAAAACATAGAGGTTGGGTCAGAAGAGTAATTTCATCAAGCCCTCTTGATAGGATAGATTGAGAAGACAACTCAGGAAATAACTGATTGACTATAGGGTCTATATACAATAAACAAACCACAATTCCATCTTGCGAATACATTAGACTTGATGTTATAATACTCAATAAGCATTAAACATAGAACAAAATTAAAATATACCATTTTCACAAATCCACAAATCCGCACATAGATAAATAATCCAATATCAAAATATCATCTCAAAAACCCTAAAACCCCATAATACCACAAAACCAAACACAACAAATGTGGAAATATCAAAACATTAAAAGGAACAACAAACTAATATCCCTAAAACATAATTTTAGAAAACACTAAAAACAAACTCAATTATCTTCTAGGAAATCACTTCAAAACCCCATTTAAAAATCACTTTGGAAGATAAAAATAAGTATAAGAAGACATATGGTTAATAATATTAATCCATGAAACATAATTATTTATATTAATATACACAAACAAACAAACACACACACACATATATATATACACATATTCCTACATATATGCATTTAATTACCTCACACACACACACATACAAACATTTATAAATAATTCTGTGGGTAACATAGAATTTCAAATTTCAAATCATTCCGCAAAATAATTCAACCAATTTAAAACAAATCCTTATTATCAAATCCAAAAAATTATAAGTCCCCAATAAACATTAAATATAATATTTAAAAAACATTTTAAAATTCTTAGTGATTTCATTATATTCTCAAAAAAACTCATTGCTTTTATTTTTTAAACAAAACTTGAATAAACCAAAACAAAATTTAAAATCCAAAGACACACTGAAATTCATACAAATAAAATAAAAATAATTAGAAATGATAAACAAACATATAAAGAATAAAAATGTAAGAACATAAAAATAATAAAAATATGGGTATGGTTTAGCTAAATGGTTTGGAATACCATAAAACTATTCTTTTAAGGCCACTAAAATCCAACCATGTCACACCCAAATTTTTATTTTGGAACTCTATTCAAAATTTTATTTTTCCCATTGGGTTTATCCCATTGGTTTTGGGTTTCCCAAGATGAATTTATGAGTTTCAGATTGTTTTTCTCATGTTTCATAGTTTATGTGATTTGTTAGAGGAAACCTTTATTCCTTCTCTAGGAAACTGTGTGGTTGAGAGTTGGGGTAAGAGACATGGCACAAGACTTGTGCACGGTTCATCAAACCATGTGGAAAGAATGTTGAGAGGATCTATGTTAGGATAGATATTTTTCACATGGTTGGTGCACAGTTTGAAAACTATGTGGCCAAACAGTGTAGGGTTCTTGGCGTGTCAAGTAAGGGGTGCACGATTGGTGCATAGTTTGGTAAAACATACGATCAAACCTTGGGTAGTGCCCTGATCATAAAAATGTGAACATTCGCTTTTTCCATCATGGGATTTTAACCCCAAAATGACCATTTTCTTCTCCACATGGTTCATTTGTCCCAATGGAGTATTATACCTCCTTCAACAAGATTCCTTCCCCTTCCTTGGTTTGGATCTACAGTTTCTTTATGTCTTTTGAGCTATATTTCTCAATTTAGTCTCCCCTTCATTCTACCTCTTCCTTCTCCTTACATTTTTCTATTGATATATTCAATGTTTATGTTATTATGTACATATGGTTTATTCTCCCTATGGTTTATGTTAGTGGTTTTTCTTGTTTAAGTTTTCTCTTGGACAATCTTGGATCTTTAATCCTTTGTGAGGTTGTTTCAGGTGTTTGTTGGTGAAGCTCCATGGGATTTGAGGTTGGTTTCCCTTTCAACTGCCTTAATATTTAATAATTTTTTGTTTCATGATCTTTTCACCTCCTTTATATGTTAAAAATTAATCTGTTATCCTTTTAATAATTTTTTTGTGTGTAATGTGGGGGGTTCTTCCTTGTTTTGCAATAAATGGATTTGTTTTGTTAAATGTTTCATAACAACTTTTCGATGAAATGCCTGGATGGATTTTTTGAGTAATTTGGAGTATGTAAATCATGGTTTGGATTTGTATATTTTTGGTGGCATATGAAATGGGGGTTTTTATTTCTTGAATGTGTTTTCCATGTAGTTTTTAATTGGAAATAATTATGTACTTGGATTTTGAAAAAGGTTAGGAATTTGTTGGTGATGCGTAGCCCATTTGGTAATTTTTATGAAATTGGATTCATCTTGAAAACTTTATGAGAGGGTATAAATGTAATTTTATAAATGATTTCGAAATGAAAAATATTTTTTTTACCTCTTTGAAATTTTAGTGTTCATTATTTTAAAAATGAATCTTGAGGTCTGTTTGGAAATTTGGTGAAATTAGTGAAAATTATTGCTATAAAAACCATCCTTGGGTAATCTTCTTTCCATGTTTATATTTAATGGATGAGATACCCTCACAGTGGAATACTTGTGATTCATTTATATTGAATGGATAGGACATACTTGATGTATAATCCTTGTGACCCATTTACATTGAGCAGAATGGGAGATCCTCAGTGTAGACTCCATTGGGATCTATTGGATTTAGGGAATGAGATTGATCTTTGGGGTGACTTGGGTGATTCCTATTCGGTGAATTATTATTATAAATTTGTATGTGATTGGATACTCGGTTAGTAGTGGATGGATCAAAATATTTACATCTTCGAATGGGAACCTGACATAGTAAGTTAATTTTCTGAGAATGATTGTTGCACTACCAAAGATTACGCTCTAGATATTGGCCCATAGTACATGGATATATTAATATTTATTTATATGGGATAGTTCCATAAGGTCTAAGAAGGATTCTTTATGCCGATTTATTTATTTATATTTGGAAAAAAATCATTCCCTCTTTCTTATCTGTTGATTCCTAACACCAGTTTCCAGCCCATGGGAATCAAGAATTCCCTTCCAGCATTACCACAGATTAGATCAGGTGACCGATTCTGGGTTAAATCAAGTTGGTTCATGGTAAACCATAGCTAGATGTACAGTCTACACATGGGTTTCCGAACCCTAAATGGTAATCATACACCATTTTCAATCCTCCAAAAATACACTCCAAACTATAGTTCATTTCAAATTAACTCACATATTCCAAAAACAAATAAAAAACACATAAATAATTTCAAAAAACCTTGAAATCATCAAATAACTAAACTTTGATTCAAGACACAAACATCTAAGACCACCCTAGTAACTCAAGAATCATCCTGAATAAGGTGCGATCAAGGAACTACCAATGAATAGACAATCAAATTATGATGATCATACATCTATATTAACATACATCCACTAACAAAAATAGAAAATAAAGAAAATAGGACTTCAATAATGAACATGATGTCCTGACATGAAGGTGGAGTCGGTTGCTCTCCTTTTTTTCAGGGAATGTGGGAAACTGTAATTTAGAGAACCATCAACATATTTATCGGGGTGGATGTGTCAGATATATCTTTTGATATGTATCTCTATTCCTAGTTTCTTATTAAATATTATAATGAACATGAACACTGGGATAACTTATTGATTGTCACAACCAACTGTTGGGTTATCTGAAATATTTTTAATATGGTGAGACACGATAGGATTTCAATTTCGAAGGTGGAATTATCGATTATGGCTCACTCATTGGTATAAGATATGGTTCTACATATTAATAATAAGTGGGATTATTATTATACACTTCATAAACTCATGTTTGATAGGGTATGGGTTTTATTAGATCATAGATAGGTAGATCATGGAAAGTGGGTTAGATCGATACCCCCTCTTAGTGGATTCATGTTAAATGTCGACGGACCGTGTATGGAGCGATCCATGGAAGGAGGTGGGGTTGTACAAGATCAAAGTGGAATGTTAGTTTAGGATTGTGGTTCATCTCTAGTACAAGGAGACTCTTTAATGGTCGTTTCCATCACTATGCTGAAGGAGTTGTAATATTGTAATTTCTATGGTTTGAATCCCGAATGTATGTATTCAAATACCTTCATTATCATCAAGTCTATACATGGGTGATTAATATTCTATGATCTAGTATCTATCTCGTGCATAGATTCAAGAGTCTACTAACCTGTGGCATGGATCTTACTCATACTGGAGAGAGGGTAATATGGTGTTAGACTACATGGCATCATGGGGCTCTCTTGGTGACACATGCATAAGTGTTAATAGTAAAGGATCCCTTCCCAATGAGTGAACTAATATTTTTCGAGAAGATTCATTGGGGATTCATTACATTAGATCACCATGAAATTTTTTTCCTCGGTGACTTCCATTATACCTAAAAATAGTTCCCAACATTTGATAAATGATACCATTTGTAAGAAAACAGTATTGACTATCCCTAAAATAGGCACTTGTTCAAACTTGATAGTAGTCCCAAACGACGTTCCTTATCCAATAGGGATAGTGAAAAGATCTAAGGGCATAAATGTGTACCAATGGGATTGGTATTCCTTAAAAGAACAGAAAAGTAGAGGGTAACCCCTAGGAATCCCAATATGAACATTTCATAAAATTGGTGGTCACACCTTCAAATAGGTAGATAGTAAACTATAAAAAAACAAACAAATCAAAAAAAATTCAAAGAATAAAAAAATCTAAACCAATATAAAAAAGAAGTCAAACCAAATAGGAACACTTAAATGATACCAACAACATGACAGAGTAGAATGACGATGAAAGGGATAATACAACAGAGATACCAAAAATAAATAATGAACAAAGGGAAAATCCCCCTACAACTATCTCTATGAATCATGTGAATCCCATTCACCAAATGAAATCCACACCTTGAATAGGAATCTAATGGAAACCCCAATTAAAATATCAAATATAAACATTCAATACAAACCATGTTAACCAGATAAACCTAAAATAATGATGGGTATGAGCATAATTTCATAGAATATCACCACTCTCTAGTCTGTGCATAAATATTAAAAATAAAACTATGCCATGGTAGTTTAAGAAATTAGAAGAATTGTAAATAAGGTTTTTCTTGTTAAATAAAAATAAATTATAGGCTATACCATTAAAATATAGGATTGAAATATGGAATCCTATAAATCATCTCTAACCAAATATATATAGATGTACACATATTTATGTTCTTATACATATGTACATGCATGAGTAATCAAGAACCTATATATTTATATTAATTCTAACATTAATAGTGAGTTCCATTGTAGAAGATAAAGCAATGATTTTTTTTCTTAGTAAAAAAGAAATAAATACATTGTTATAATGTATAACAAATTACATTTTTAATATTAGCAATAATTGAACATAAATAATTTAAAAACATAAAATTATGGGAACTTGGAATATATGGGAGGAAAAATAAAGGAAATGGTCATACAAAATAACATAAAAGAAAAAAATCATATTACAATCATCCTACCCTAAAACTATGTATCATCATCATTATCATAACCAATGGGAATATCCCATAAATAAGATAATATATGTCTCAGGGTCACCAGTCATAGCACGATCTCGAACTAGTGAAAAATGTGTACCTATAATTTGAACAATTAAAAACAAGTGGAGGTGAGTTAAATAAACTTTACATAGTAATTATTTAATGAGATATTCCCAAATTACATATTTTTATAATATATTGTTATGAGTTAAATTGCATTTCATGAAAATTATGATTTTCATGAAAAATTGGTTGCATCATTACATAGAACTGTATATGAGACCAAATGATAATGGTTATTATTGAATATAGTCTTCCACATAATTTATCATTAATGACCTATTTAACGTGAAGAAATGTTAGAGATGATATGTATTTATGTATGTGACACATGAACCTTCCAAGGAATTTAACACATGTTTCAAAACATGAGTAAATGTAAGCTATCAGGGAGTGTTTCTTAAAGACTATATAATACTATCTTGAGATGGAAGTATTGAGTGTGTTGATGCTTGTTTCTTAGATGAAAATCCTTAAGGCCTAATGCTTTCTCATTCTTCTTTATTTTCATATGTGATACTAGCACATCATGAATGAAAGAATAATCCTATTTAAATGTTAGTGGATTTATTATAGTATGTGGATACACTATAGAGATGATATAATTTTTGGTTTGCTATGGTGATCACTATCAATCCCATGTGATAATATTTTAAGATAATTCATATTACCTATTTTTACAGGACACATGTCTTACAACATTTCTTCTTTTCTAGTTTTAATTTTTTTCATATTATCTTGCATGGTAAATCCGCATAAAAGGGTTTAAATCTCTTTTTCTTGATTTGATAATTGTTATTAGACTCATTTAAACCCATTAATTATTAAGAAATGGATTCCATAATTAAGTTTTATAAAATATTGTGGTGAAATGTAGAAGAAATCCCAAAATAGATCTTAATTTTCTTGTTTTTTGAAAATCTGGAAAAATTGTTTACCCTTACATAGATGGGAAATGTAAAGGTAACTACGAAATTTCTATTATTATGTTGATATGCATAAGGTAAACCATGGAATTAACCTTATGTAAATTGGTCTATGTAAGATTCATCACAACATACCTTTAAATGAAATAGGCTCTGCATGAGGATAATTGTTCTTTTAAAAGGGTTATATATAGATAACTAGTCACTTACCCATAAGTGATAAGTAAATTTGGATTCACATGATGGTATTGTCGAGCTTACCATGAGTATCCCTTGATTTTCCTTTGTTAGTTATTATTGGTGTTTTATTTAGGATACACTTATCTTGGAAACCCTAATGGTTAGGGTAGTTGAGTATCTTAATATGATTGATTCAAAAAAAATTATAATCAACTATACATGGGTCATGTATTATATGATTGAAAATTATTTTCTACCAAATATATTCATGGATTATTTATGTTATAAATGGTGTAAGTCCTGGGGAAATATGGATCATGGACTAGTATTGAATATGGTGTATTTTGAAAACTGGTCTTCATTTTAATGGGATACAATTTAATAAAATTATTTATTCAATGGAAAAAAACATGATAATCATTAGATATTATCTTCTATTTTAGTTGAATAACATCATCTACATCGAATTAAACTTTGATATTAGTACTTGAATGGATAATATTAACATAAGAAACCCATAAGATTGGAATGTAATTAAAATTTCATTATAAGTATTAGTAAATCAAGAATTAATCTTAAGGAAAATGTTCTATATGCCATAATAGTTATTTACCCTATAACCATGTCTTGATATTATTCATTATGTGAATCTATATTCACATAGAAACATAGAGTTAATCATTCAAGGTTTCAAAGGCGTTCGATGGAAAATGAAAAAAGGAATTTTAGTTTCTACTTATATACCTAATATGATTGGGTACATCAATGATTTAATTAATTTTAGTCTCATGTACTCAATATGATTGGGTATGTCAAATGATATTCAACATGATTGAATATGTTAAGTGACCAGATGAGTCAAATGGTTTCCTTAAACCTTTATTTTTTGCAGAACTCAATTCTATTGTTCTGATAGATATATAATATCAACTCTATGATTTAATAGTGTTTTAAATATAAAGAAGCCTATAAAGAGATAATAATTGATGTTTTTAGATTGTATAATTATTTCATATAATGGAGAAAAGGAGTTATTACACTAATAACTTGGATTCTTCAAGCTTGAATAAACACTTCATTTTATGTGTAATTTATATATTTATTCTTTTTGAATTTTCGTAAAACAATTTTTGTTTAAAAAAATTTTATTAGGTGTTTTTGATACACAAGGTAATTAATTTTTTAGATTTATAACATGCTTTAAGGGGAGAGTTAAAATGTCTTGTTCTGGTTTGGGAATTTAAACCATTGTTATATATGGAAAGGTTTTGAAAATATGATTGAATTCAAAGAATGTTTACATGATATTATCAATGTGTTAGGAATATATAAATAAACTAGACGTATAATTTTTAGTTTATAAAGTATATTATAAATAACATAAGTAGATAAAAGTTAAAACTAAAATAATAAAAGGTTGTTGAATAGTTCAAAAATGTTTCTTTAAGGATCCAATCATGTTCATTGAATCATATGGTTATTGGGAAGGAAGAATAACAATTCCTATGGTTTTTAGCATAGTTAAAGTTCCTTTTTTGGCATAAAACCAAGTGGTTTTCGTTCAATCTTATGGATCATTCACATATTGCATAAGACATGGATTCCATAACCAAATTTTTTTTTCTAATACGATATTTACATAAGATTTCTTGGAACACGAAGAGGATCTTTAAAATTAAATTTATTATAGATTTAATTTATATATGAATAAATGACACATAATCATGGTGTATTTCTTAAAAGACAATGTATATCATCTGAAAACCCTTTTCTAAATTACCTTCATTAGAATTGTAGGATCCTAGTGTGGATTCCCTCTAGTGATGATCCACACATGTTCCGTTGATCTATTAGAAACAATAATCGAATGTCAGATGCTAGAATAGTGGATCTATTATATTTTCTTGTTCATATTGTTCTTATCATTTCTGAGAGAAATAGGGAAGGAGGAATTGGAGATAGATTTCGGTTGCACACAACAATTCCCAAATCTCAATAAAGACAATACAACAGATGCAATCTTCTTTTTATAGAGATAGGGTTTATGTTAAAATTTTATTTATTTTCACAAGATCCATTAAATAATATAATAATCTTTACCAAACCGTATTTCATTTTATTATAATAATAGTAATAATATGTTATGAAAACTATGCTAATTATCACAATGGTAAATATTATTTTATCCGATTTCAAATTAATATATTTCATCAGACATGATCTTAGTCCGCTCTTCTTCCTCGAAATTTATTGAATACCCAAATAAGTATTTAATTAAATATTATATTAATATAAAAATATATTATTCATAATATAGTGAATAAATATTTATTAAATGATCAATAAATATTTTTAATAATTAAAATACGAATAAAATTATTCCTCCGTCTTGAGAATAACTTTTATTCCATTGATTAAATTAAAATATAATTTTATTTTATTAAAAAAAGACACTTAGTGTGTGACCCTCTATGATAATTTTCATTGGAATTATTTTTCCTTGCCTAAATCCCAATATTACTAACTAGAAATTGGTTAAGACACTCAATAAATAGAAGTTAATGTCACAAATTCAACAACCACATGTGACCACTCACTATATAATAAAGTCCCTTTATTACAATATATCATCAAGGAGGTTTCACAATGATGTCATTAACCTATATGCTTGATATGTCTTTATTTGACTATCCAAAAAGAACCTGTCATTATACCTTGGCCATATAACTTAATGTTATTTTTTTTATTTCAATCAAAGGGAAAATGTATCAAATTCCATTAATATGGTGAGGAAAAATCCTTCATCGACATATTAATTAATAACACATGAATCATGATGCACCAAAAAAACACAACTTCACCATGAACTCTTATCATAATGGTTTACAACAATACATTTAAGTGAATGAGTTTTTAAAAAAATTAAATGAAATATTAACTTCAAAGTATCATTACATAAATTTTTTTAAAGGAATATCTGATAAAACATAAAAATTCCAAATTATTACATGTGGGGTCTATTCTTATAATTTCCCATCTTGGATATTACCATGTGAAAAAATCGAGAGATGAATTATCATATTTTTATAAGCACTTTATCCCATTAATAAAAATGATATGTTTCCTGTTGTAGAATTTTATCTAACCACATAACTATGTTTAAGAATATCATCACGTTATTTCAAAGATCTCATCATACCAAGGAACTATTATTCCTTTTCAATGAGATCAATATTCTTGGATGTTATTACATTAAAGTAATGTAGAACTATTAATGATATATAATAAGTTAATTTAATTAAAATTCACTTGTTAAATTTTCATGTAACCCCATGTAAAAAGCATTGGTTCTAAAACACCAACTCTAACATACTCCCACTTGAAATAAAGACAACTATCATTGAATTTCTGCCCACTTGACCCCAGATAAAGTTCATATTTATAATGTGTTAAGGATTTAGTCAATGTTTCCTCTAAATTTTCTTATGTTGAGACTTTACTCACCATAAATCCACCTCTATGATAAAAATATATCCTGATATTACACTTTTTGAAGTATTTACTTCACCCACTGATGTGACATTGTATCCATTAAAAAAGCCACAACTGTAGTATTATTACAATATAGTGTGATAAGGTATTTACCGATGGGTACCATGTCAATCACTAGGATGAAGATACATATCCCAGTAGCTTATTTAGCTTCCAATGAAGCCCCAATATCATCAGAATCTACTATAGAATCTATAACCATATCTTTCTTTAAGCTCATATAACTCATAGAACCTTCATTGAGAGTGGAGATGTTTCCCATTTGTTAATTCAGATCATATTGATATATTTGGAACTAGCATCTACTAATCCCTGTATGAATAGATCCTAACATTCTCCATAGACTATGAACCTATCCATATGATTCCTCAAATACTTATTGATAGTATTAAATAATATCCAATGATGTTCACTTGGGTCTGCTTGATATCTTCATTCCACATATAAGGTAGAGGTGACATCTAGCCTAATACATAACATAGCATACCTGGATGACCAGATAAGTCATGTGTATATAATCCTCACTATCCCATATCATTATTCAAGTATCTGAGGACATAATTTCTAGGAAATATGAATTCCATGCGGCACTGGAAAGAATCCCCGCTTATATTATTCCATACATAATCTCTTTTTTATCCTGTCAATATATGTACCTCGAATTAGACCTAAAAGCCTCTAGGATATATCATGATAGATCTTTATCCCAAGGATATATGTTCATTTTCTTATGTCCTTAATTGATAATCATTTTTTAACCTAGATTTAATATACTTCAAGAATGTTATTTCATTTCAATAAGTAATATGTCCTCAACATAAACTTTTAAGAAAATCACCTCAATCCCACTATACAAATTTTATACATTAGACTCACATTAATTCTATATGAAACCAAATTCCATTATGGATTCATCAATTCAAATGTTCCATGAACTGGATGCTTAATTTAATACATAAATTGATAATTGATTTTTTCAAATATATTTGGCATCCTTTGGAGTCACAATCCCATCAAGTTGTTTCATATACACATCTTCATGAAGGTTATTTTTAAGGAAATATGTTTTGAAATCAAATTTCTAAATCTCATTTTCATGGTAAGCTACTATAGAATGTAGAATTATGAAAGATCATAGCATTGAAACTGGTGAAAATCATTCATTTTTTTAACTCCTTGATGTTTTTGAACCCTTTTGTGATAAGTCATGCATTATAATCACTAACATCTCCATCCATGTAAATTTTATTATTTAATTCCCATATAAAATGAACAATATTTACATACATTGGAGGGTATAGAAATATCCATACTTGGGTTTTTTAAATGTAATATACCTAAATATTTATTAATTCTTTCCATTTGGATAAATCCATACCACTTAAAAATTCCCTATACTGTAAAGGATTATTATTATCAACTAATAATAAGTCACCATATTCAGTTAATAGAAAACCATATCTTATATATCCTATAACCTATCTTTTAAACCTATAAATTACTTTTTTCTCTCGAACGTTCACCTCCATGGGGCTCTGTGGAAATTGTTCTTGTGCCAAATATTGTCTATCATGAGCCAAGACTTCATTGAAGTATACTCACTCCCACTATCTGTTTTAGATATATGATCATTCTAAAATAATGTGGTACATATATCAACCAAAACCATTCATATGAAGGGTTTTATTGGTAATAACACATTTTTCCACATGATATCCTATAAAGATAAACATAGTTCTTTAGGGTGAAAGTTTATTACAAAAAATATCCTATAAAAATGCTTCACATACCCACACTAGTACACAAGACAAAATAGGTTTCCTTCCATTGTAAATTTCATATATAATATCATTTTTCACTTTAGTTAGAACTTGGTTTAGAATATGTGAAGTTGTCTACAATGCCTATCCCCAAAAGGATAATGGAAAACTAACATGAAATTTCATTGGTCTCAATGTGTCTAACAAGGTGCAGTTCACCCATTCACTTACACTATACCATTGTGGTTTGTAAGGAGATGTGAGTTGGGATAAAAAAACTTATATAAATAATCAATTAAGACTTTATTAAGATATTCTTCTCCAGGTTCTGAGTAGAGTTTTATAATCATCTCACCAAGTTGGTTATCAACTTCATTCTTATATTTTTGGAATCTCTCAAAGGAATTTGACTTATAGCTCATAAATTTAAAATATTCATATGTACTAAAATAATTAGTAAAGTTATGAAATTTAACTATAAATGTTCCACACACATTGATATGAACCAACTCAGGAAGACCAATAGACCTTTCAACTTATCCACTAAATATAAATTTTATTATTTTTCCTTCTAAACAAGTATGAAAAAAACTAGTGGTTTAATTTAAAAATTATATAAATATCAATCTTGGTGTAATATAAATATCCATCTTGATTCCATATTTGGGATTGGTATGAATCACGAGAATTAGTTTTGGTATTGATTTCCATTAATTTTAATGTGTTATCTAACAAATAAATACTATTATTTAAATACTCCTTACAAATTTGAAAATAAATCCATCTATATCAGGCCTAGAACCACCTATAATATTTTTTTGTGACTAATGTCACTTAATAAATATATTTTAAATAAAATATCACTCTCAAAGAAAATGTGAGGTGGTATCCCCAATATCCATGATATAAATTCTAGCCTCGTTGGTTGCTCACAGATATACCTCTCATCATGAAATCTTTTTGATTCTATTTGGTTCCTATATTTGAATTAATATTTCAGATCCACATTTTTTATCTAAGTACAAATTTATGAAAATAGATAAATTGGATTTGATAAAAAATTCACATGAATATTCCCCCTTCTTATATTTATTGGTGAAATATTCCTTCCAGTGACCCTTATTTCTACATTTGGAATAGACAACATCTTGTTCCATTTATTTTTCCTTAATCCTTCTGTTCCTACAAGGGAGTTGCATAGAAAATTATTACATAGATCTCTTTGATTGTAAATTACTTTTATTCAGCAAAAGGATGGAAGGATTTCCATGATTTTTAATGATATAGACATGGTGAAATGATGGAGAAAGTCTAAGAGATACTTCCCAATGTTGTTCATATTGAAATTAACAAAAATTCTATAGAAGGTATGAGGTTTTGATTCTAGAATGAAATTGGTACACAATACATTAGGTAGTTTAAACTATAGAATCTATCAGAGATCAAGGTATCCTATAAGTTTGACTAAGTGATCCCAAATAGATTACCTTCTCTATGATTACTATGAAAGAGTACCCTGGATATTTCATATTTTTCTTATCTTTCTCTCTATTGGTTTAAACCACAAAGATGACTATGTATTATATATGATTCCATATTTTCATGTGAATTAATGACTTTTCATGACATGGATTAATTCATTAAACACTAAACATAGACCACATTATTTATGTGTTTATCATAGAGAGTTTAATCTTCATCACTTTCTTCTTTTACAGAAGGATTAGGCTGTGAGGCTTCTGGAATGTATGATTTTTGTTTGTGGTGCGACAAAGCTTGTAGTCATTTGCACGATTTCAAAATGTCCCTTCCAATAAAGATATGTAATTTCTCTAAAATTTATCACAAGGGGTAAGGTGTTTTATGAAAATTACATTGTTATAAAATTATTAAAAACATATTATTAATGATTTTCTTGATTATAGTTAATGTGAGAAAAAATAATAAATGTGATTTTATTAATTTCCCTACTATTTTATCATGTCTCAAGGGAACTCACCATTGAACTTAGAATGTCCCATCACTCTAGAAATTATAGTGTTAAGGATCCATATTTTCCATGTTTTAATCTTTATGGTGTCCATGAAAATTATAAGAGGGTATTTAGGTAGGTAGTCTTGCTAACTAACTCAATGAACCTTTTGAAACTCTGTTAATAAGACTTTTTTTATAACTGACATGCATGTGAATAGAACCAAAGGATTTGTTAAGGATAATTATATAAAACAACATTAGACATGGAGGTCCAACATAATAAATTGGGGGTGGGGGTGAAACACAAACCATCATATTTAATTTAATAATAATTAATGAAAAAACCATTAAATTAAATAAAATTAAATAAAACCAACATAACCATAGGTCTAGTCAATAACATGACCAGATGTGCGCATAAAATTATTATTTATTTAAAATAACTAGAAATAATTAATTTATATTATATCATTAATTAGATAAAATTCACATGAATTACTTAAATTAATTTTATTATTAGAAAATCAATTCATTTTATCTTATTTTATCCAATCATCCTGAAATTTACAACTATTATTATTTTAAATAAAATATATTATTTAATTGAATTTAAAAATCAATAAAATAGTATACAAAATTGTACATTTAGGAAACTCGTTGATTACCTATCTTAACTACTTAATATGGTCGAATTTTAAACAATTCACTCAAACAACATATTATGTGAATGGTATGTGTCATAATTCCATGGTTCTTATTGAAAAATTAATGTCACATGGAACAAATTAAAAATATGTATCCTAAATGAATTAGTTTTTTGAGTATTTAATTTAAAATAACCATATATGATTCAAAATCTAAAATATTACACAAAATTAATTAAATATATAATATAATTTAAAACCTAATGATTGGAATGTACTATCAATTTAATTTCCCATAGAACTCGAGTTAAAAAGGATTAATTTTTAATAAATTAAATTAAATTTTTCTATGTAAATAGGTAAATTACCTGACATGTACAAGCTAGCTACATAGTTTGTACCCCTCTTCACCAGATATCCATATGAAACGCCTAGAGATTCTGTGTGCACTTCTCAGGAATATTTATAAAATTCACAGTGTGTATAGAAGAAACAAGGTGTGTATTTCTAGTAACCATAATGTTGTTGGACTCATGAAAAATAAAATTTACAAAACCATACTTACGACTAAAATTATGGTGAGTGGGGTGTCGATTCCAAAGGTAAGGATAAATGATTTGTGAAACTGACCAAAACAAAACTAAAAAAACAAAAAAAACCCAAAGTAAATAGTAAAATGGAAAATATAGGGTTAAAGGTCAAAGAATGAGACAAATAATGAATAAATGAGGGCCCTCGTGTTGTTTTGAACTAATTAAAATATTTTCTCATATACTACTCAAATTAATTCAATTATCAAGTTATTGAGAAAAGTTGAAGATTCACTTATATGTAACTTTATTGAAATTGAACTCCTTGATGAATCTTCTTTAACCTTGATCTTTCGATCATAAGCATTAAATTAATTTGTTTTTTTATAGAAGAGATTCATGGACTTTTTCCAATTTTCAGTACTTTAGTTTATGGTTCATGGAAAAAATAAATAACTACACCACCTATCGGTTAATGGGTAGTACTAAATGATGATTATAATTAATCAGAAAGGAAAATTGAAATTCACCAAACATTTAAACTAATTGAAATAGAATGGATAAGTGAAATTAAAGAATCACATTATGATTCCCCTTGGTGATTTAGTTACTAATGAAAGCATAAATATAAAAACCCATATAATAGAAAATATAATACCTCTCTTATGCGGTGGATTTATTCCTCAAGATCCGGCTCTAGATCCCACTCCTCCCAATTCAATTTCATTTCCCCATTCTCTGTGAGATCGTGTGAATAATGGTATATTTTTCTGGTGTCTTTCTAGGGGTCAGATTGTTTTTTCTATCCGTGCTCATGGCTAGTGCTCAAAAATCATTCTCTTATGTCCATGTGGAATTTATGTCACTATTTATATTCATTATTCAATGACATGAGCATTTCTATTCAAACAAATTTTTCTCCCCGCTATGATCTATTCCCACAATCATATTCCTCTCCCATGATCTACTTTGATCATGATCAAACTTTATGTAATCTTTTAGAATAACAGAAGAAAACATTAAGTTGTTTTGAATTGAAAAATCCACATTGGACAATTACACCATAGGTTTGGAATATTTTTTTGGGCCATACAGAGTTCATCCCATTATCCAATTCTTCAAGCACATTTTTTGGGCTCTGATGTCAATGACATCCAATAATTTTCCAATTAATTAAATTTATATTATGTTATTATTATTATTTATGATATATATAATTACATAATTATATACTTAATATTATTATATAAGTATATATATATTTAAACCTTTTTATGGATATAATAATAAAAAAATAAAAATAATATTATTATCATCTATTATATATATATATATATATATACATATAAATAAAAATTGAGAGGTGGGGGGAGCATGTCTTGTTGGAGGATTTTTATTCGATGAATAACTCCACCCCCAATTTTGTGAAGGGATGTAGGAATTTGGGAAGATGTGGTGGGTGGCCAACCCACCCACCCATCCAGCAGTGTGAGGATGAAAATGGGAGGATTTCTTATAAAAGGCAGTGGATTTTGTTTGTTTTTTCATCATCACCTTCACATTTTATTCACCATTAGTTCATCATTTATGTGTGGTATTTGTGAGGCATTTTCCCCACTTATTGAAGAGATAATATTTTGAGAGTTTTCTCCTTGTAATTGTGAGGGAGTGTGCACCCATTTTTACCCATAATGAGATCCTTCTATTTGACCATGGGTTTACCCATTTCATTTTGGGAGGTTTTCCATGTTACATCTAGTGAGAATTTGTTTCCACATTTTCACTATAATTTTTCTCATGATTATCATTTCACCATTGGTAAAATATTTTTTGGTCTCAAAAAGAGGTATCAGATGAAGGTTTTGTCCCAATGTTGTTCACATTTTCGAGTATTAATAATTCTCATGAATTTTAGTATGACATATGATTGCAGATCTGATTGATCTTTCAAATTAGAAAAACATTATTGAGATTATTAAATTAATATTTGTGAAACAGAGGAGGTTCTGTACTTATGGAGTGTCTATATTGTGTTGAAATTTGAGATCAAAAAATTCAACCGAAATAATTTTTTCATTTTGGAAAATGAATATGCAGGTAGTGCTATGGAAGGATAATTATCAACTGACAATTAGAGAAAAGTTGATAGATGTGACTATAGAGTGTGTTTCTAGTGGGAGAAAGAATTATGAAATGGTTTAAAATGTGGTGAGTACTTTTGGAAGTGGAGATATACTATTCAGTGAAGCAAAAACTACTGGAAGAATGAAGCATCTCAACGATGCTTGGATAATCGACTCAGGTGCAACATGAAACATGATGTCTCAATGGGAATGGTTTGAACAGTATGAAACCATCTCAGAAGGACTTCTGTATATGGGTAAATATCACACCTTGATGATCATTAGATTTGGTACCAACAAACTGAAGATGCATGATGGCATAGTATGGACCATCCATGGAGTATGTTATGTGAAGGGTTTGAAGAAGAACATATTGCCTTTAGGAGAATTTGATGATATTAGTTTCAAGAATCACACAGAGAATGGTGTGATGATTATTGTGAATGGATTTATTATAGTAATGAAGGATGAAAATATCTTAAAGAATCTATATGTTTTTATGGATGAATTGTATACGGATGAGGAGATAGTTTTCTTATCAACGACGTCAACAAAAGATTTTATGCCGTTATGACATCAGAAGCTAGGCCGTATGTCAGAAAAATGTCCTAATATTATTGAGGATCATAATTTTCTTATTGGAATTACAAATTCATCCTTAAAAATTTGTGAGAATTGTGTGTTGAGAAAGAAACACTTTTTAAAGTTCAGGATGTCAACAGAAAGAAGCTAAGTGGTCTTAGATTTGATCCTTTTCGACATTTAGAAACCACCGATTATATCTCTTGGAGGAGCAAGGTACTTTTATCCATTATTGATTATTATTCAAGGAGATTTTAGTTGTACCAAATCAAGAGGAAGGTGTATATTTTTTATGTCTTCGAAACCTTCAATGCATGGAAGGAGCTTGAATTTGGAAATAAGATCAAGTGTACGAGGACTGATAATTATGGAGAATATACAAGTGAGGAGTTTGATAATTTTTGTAAACATGAAAAAATCAATAGATAGTTCATTGTGACATACACTCCTTAGTATAATGGAGTGGAAAATCAGATTAATAAAACCTTATTGGATTGAATAAGGGCAATGTTGAAGACTGTAGGTATTGGAAAAACATTTTGGGCAGAAGCAGTCCATACCGCCTATTATGTGATCAACAAATCTCTTTTATAAGCGATTGATTTGATTATACCAATGGAGATGTGGATTGATAAAAATGCTGATTATTCTTTGTTACATACTTCTGGAATTCTAATATATGAAATGTTTAATGACCAGGAAATCTCAAAGTTGGATTTGAGATCCAGGAAATGTTTCTTCTTGGGGTACACTATTTGTCTGTAGGGGTATCATTTGTGGGAACCACTTCCCACAAACTTATCATCAACAGAGATGTCATTTTTTCCGAATACAAGGTGCAAATGAAAACTGATCGATACATGGATATGTAGAACACATAAACTACAACAATCAATGTAAAGAAAATCCAAGGAAGAATAAGTTTCTTCTGAGGCATTAATAGAGCATGATGATCAAGTACTAGTTGAGTCTGGACCATGATGGTTATCTCGGGAGAAGAGATAACCAATATGGAACTCAAACTATGTCATTGAGAGGAATATTGTGAATTTCTTATTTATAGAAGATAGATATCCATCTTCTTTTTTCAAGGTGACCTAGTGTCCATATGTATCATAATGGATGGTGGTGATGTAGGAGGAACATAAAGCCCTGCACAAGAACAAGACTTGGAATCTTGTTCTATTACCTCATGGAAGGATGGATATTGAAAACAAATGAGTATTTAAGATCAAGAGGGATGGAAAAGACATGTAGAAAGATATTTTTAAAGACTGGTGGTCAATGGTTATTTTTAGAAGGAAGGTATTGATTTCAATGAAATATTTTCTCATATTGTTCGACTTATGACTGTTCGGATAGTTATAGCGATGCGTACGGCATATAGTGTATATCTATATCAACTAGATGTGATGATTTATTTTCTCCTTGGAGATCTTGAATAAGATATCAATATGATCCAACCGAAAGGTTTTTCCTAAGAAGTTAAATAGGATTTGGTTTTCTGGTTGAAAAAAATATTTGTATGGTCTCAAACAGGCACTGATGTGTTGGTATGGGATACTTGATTCCTTCATCATGATCCTTGGATACATCAAAATATATTCAATCCCTTGTGCATATTTTTTGGGATCAGTTGGTAATAATTTCATCAATTTTATAATTTTATGTGAATGACATGTTGGTTGTAGGACCCAAAAAAGATCAGATCTAGGAGACAAAAGCATAGTTGTCTAAGGAGTTTGATATGAAGGAAATGGGACTGGAAAACAATATTCTTGGAATGAAAATTTATCAAGATAAAAATAATGTGTAAATTTGTCTATGACAGAATGATTACTTATAGAGAATCTTGAAATGATTCAACATGAAATATTGTAATCCAATATCTACCCCTATTCTTGTTAATTTCAAGTTATCCTCAATGATGAGTTATAGAAGTGATGTAGAGAGGATAAAGTTGTCTTGAGTACCATATGCATAAATATTGGGAAGTCTGATGTTCACCCTAATTTGTACTAGACCAGACATTGGACATGCAATATAAGAATTTATTCGGTACCTGGTGAATCCTTGATGGGATACTTGTTGTACAATTAAGAGTATATTTATACACATCAAGAAGACATAAAATGTTTCATTATATTTTGGGGGATCCAATTTTACTATTATAGGATATGTTAATTAAGATTTTAAAGGTGATTTTGATGGGAGTTAATTCACTACTATTTATGTGTTTACACATGTAACAAGATATGTGAGAAGGATTTTAATGTTACATTTAGTTGTGGATTTATCCACAATAGAGGCATAGTACATGGAAGCTACATAGGCTTGAAAATAGGCTATTTAGATGACAAAGTTCTTGGAGGAGGTCAGGCACAGACTGGAGGAAATTACATTATTTTGTGAGAGTTAGTGTGCCATGTACATTACAAGGAATACATATTTTCATTCCAGGACAAAGCACATTGGGGTAGAGTACCACTTTTTCTAGGATATGGTGGAGAAAGAATGTTTGGATATATAGAAAATTCATAATAATGAAATTATGGATGATTTCCTGATGAAGTAAAATGACCTTGATAAGTTCATATTTTGTTTATCCTCAAGAAATCTTATAGAGATGTGATGAAAATGGTTTTTAGATAGAAAGTACGTGTGGAGATGTGATTGGTTATCAAAAAAAATTTCAAGTGGGAGATGTGATGGAGTATTTTTATTCTAAGGAAGGTTTCATCCCTCATTTTTTCAAGGGAGGCAGGTATTTGGGTAGATATTGTGGGTGTATAACGCCACCAAACCCATCCATCACCGGGAGGATGCAAAGGGTAAGTTTTCGTATAAAAGGAATTGGATTCCCTGGTTTTTTCATCATCACCTTCACCTTAACTTCAGCATTGATTCAACATTTATGTGAAGTATTTGTGTAGAATTTTCCACACATATTCATGAGAGAATATTACAAGGTTTATACTCTTATAATAGTGAGCGAGTGTGAAACAATTTTACCCATATCAATATCCTTCTATTTTCCTGTGTTTTTTACCCCATTCATTTTGGGGGTTTTTGCATGTTACCAATGCTGTGTAATTATTTCCACATTTTCACTTTATTTTATCTCTTGATTATCATTGTACCAGTGAGACAATCATTTTTTTGTCTCAATAGGTCACATAGGTAGTCAAGGTTCAACCATCAGTGAGAAAGATCCTTTATCGAGATCAGGTGGCACCTTTTTTCAATGGCGTGGGTTCTTCAATTAGAGATCTATCTATTTCAGGTTCTCATGTCTTCCATTTTAGGTATTTATCGGTATTAGAAGTTGATCTCATCGATGGAACTCATTTGAATTCAACCCAAAATCATTTCAATTAAAAGTAGCCAATTTCGGACATCCACATCTATGGAGGAATCAATGAGGAAGTGGTGTTTTCCCACGTAATAGTGTCTTGGGTGTATGGTAATAGTTTTAATGGAGACTCAGAATATCTGTCGATGGGTGTTATTTTGTGTGTTTTAGTTTTGTTTGGGTTCTTCAGATCTAGAGCTGGTCAGGATTCATCAGAAATACTTGGATCTAGATCTCGTTCATCTATGGTAGAAATGGATTTTTGAAATGGTATCTCTATCTTTTGGTTATTTTGGTTCTGGTGTTATGGATTTGGCGTGGATGGTAGTGTGGTTGAGAGGTGTGGAAAGCTTATTGTTGATTACTCATAATATGCTTGCCTACCATGAGGGTGTGGTATGGTGGAGGGAAGTAAAGAGGCTTCTTTGAGGGATGTTCACAGTAAGGTGAAGGAGGCGGTGTTGTAAGAAGCCCGCAATAGGCTGGAAGTGAGGCTAATGATCAATCTTCTGACTATGAGAAGGTATAAAAGATGGCAACTGGGCTCGTACGATTAGTGGATTTGTGGTCATTGGACTAACCTTGGTGATGTTAGTAAACCGAGAACATGTACATTTCCTATAGAAAGAAAATAATTTGAAAAAGATAGATGAATCAAAATTATAATAATTTAAAAGTAAAAAATATTAGAATAATAATATAAATTAATTAAAACTATAAAAATTAATTAATATTTCAATTAATTATGTACGTTAATATAATTAATAAAATAAATATTAATACAAAAAAAATCAATTATTTAAAAAAAGAAATAATTAATTAATGGATTTATTTATAAATCAAATTAAAAATACTTTAAATTTATTTAATTAAAAAATAGTTGAAAATGAAGTAAATAAAATAAAGAAATAAATTAAATATGTGAGTAAAAAAATAATTAAAAACATGGTAGAAGTTTTAATAAAAAATTTAAAAAATCATTTCATTTATCACTTAATTAAATTAAAACAAATCAATAAAAATTTATTATTTTAAAATAAAAATTAAATAAAAACTAAATAATTTTACTCCATAATGATTATTATTATAAAAAATGTAAATAATGAAAAAATGAATAGATAAGGAATTCATAGAAGTAAATTTACAAATTTATACAATAGAAAGATAGATGATTACAAAAAATACATTTATTTACTAAAAATTTACAACAACACTTAAATAAACAAACAAAATTAGAAAAAACATAGTATTGATAATTAAATGAAATATTATTAACAATTCGCTACTACAGATTGGATTATTAAAAGTTCTAGAAAATGATTTTAACAGTGCTAGAAAAGAGCTGTTAATCTTAGAGAATATAGGGGGTCCCTTTAAAAGTGCTAAAAAAGAGATGATAAAGGGTTTCCTTTATCTGGACTAAAAATGAACTGATAAAGTGGTCCTTTATAAGCACTCTAAATATTTCTCCTAAAGGGGGGCTTTATCAGCACTCTAAATAGTGCTGATAATGGGATAGATGCTTGTGATATACTGTTTATATAATAGCACACCCAAAAGCACCTATAAAAACCACTTTCATAGCGCAAAGAAGAACAAACCCACACTCCCAAAATTGCAAACAAGAACAATGAATCACACACAAGGGTTTTAAAAACAATTCTATATAAATTTCAAAAAAAGTTTTATATAATTACATTTACAATTATCCAACAAATTGTAAAAAGCATTAATGTTTCATCCTTTGACATTCATGATCCCCTCTAAAATATGTTCTCCCATGGTTTTAGTTGGTGAAAAAATCATCCCAACTCTAGAAAAAGGTTTCACCTATATAAGAAAACATGTATTATGTTATTAATACCATAAAGAAATAAAATAAACATTAATATAAAAGAATACATTAATAAAATGTCAGTTTTTAATAAAAAAGACACATTTGGAGTTATACCGATCACCCCTTGTGTCATATTGAGGTGGGGTTGATTTATACACATCAAAAATGAGTTATAGATCATTGTATTAAAATATGGAAACAATCTGAATGAGTTTTCATTCTTTCACATATTTCCCATTCTCTTTTATTGAAATTAAAATAAAATTTAAATGAAACATTTGGATTTATACGAGTAACATTATTCTTCAGGTTTAGGTGTGGTTGATTCCTACAATTACAAGATATCTCAGGGATCATTGTTCTAAATTCTCAAAATAATCTAAATGGGTTTTCATAGTTTTCAGCTTGTCAGTTGTGTTTTTT
Source organism: Viscum album (assembly GCA_963277665.1). NCBI lineage: Eukaryota > Viridiplantae > Streptophyta > Magnoliopsida > Santalales > Viscaceae > Viscum > Viscum album. The sequence continues at coordinate 1,890,158,355 of OY728130.1, read as the reverse complement.
ACTAAAATATCATTTCAAACTGGAATGACGCATTTTGAGTCATACCAGTCGCATATTGCATTGGTTTGAGGTGATAAAACTTAATACACATCAAAAAGGACTTAAGAATTGTTATCCTAAATTATGAAGACAATCAGATGGTGTTTTTTTGGTTTTCAAAGAGTGACACATTTTGAGCTAAAATGACAATTTTAAAATGATAACAGACACTTTTATTCAAAATGGTCACACCGTGCACCAGATTGAGGTGTGTTTGATTCATAAATGTCACAAATAACTCATGGATCATTGTAGTAAAGTAAAAAAAAAATTATTTTCCTTAGTTTTTAGCATGTCACATGTTATTTTTTACTTATTAATCAATGTCAATTTTAAATAAAAACACATTTGTATTTATAACAGTGAAATTATTCATCGGATTGAGGTTTGGTTGATTCCCAAATGTCACAAATGACTTATGGAACATTTTTATAACATATCAAAATAATTGGAATGTGTTTGCTTAGTTCTTTGATTATCTATTGTGTTCTTTTACTAAAATATCAATTCAAATTGAAAAGATGCATTTTGAGTCATACTGGTCGCATCTTGCATCAGTTTGAGGTGAGATTCCATCGTACACATTAAAATAGACGTATTAATCACAATCCTAAATTATTAATATAATCAGAAAGAATTTTCGTTGTTTTTAGTGAGTGATTCGTTTTGAGCTAAAATGTAAATTTTAAACTGTTAACAAACACTTTTAGTCATAACTGTCACACCATGCATTGGATTGAGGTGAAGTTTATTCCTACACATCACAAATAATTCATGGATTATTTTCCTAATGCATCAAAACAATATGAACATGTTTAATCAGTTTTCAATATGTTTGTTTTTCTTTTTACCTAAAAAAATGTCAATTTTAAATAAAAAAGACACATTTGAATTTATATTACTCTCATCATGCACTTTATTGTGGCGGGATTGATTCCTACTTGTAAACAATAACTAATGGATCATTTTACTTAATTATAAAAACAATCCTAATGCATTTTCATAGTTTTTAATATTATAGTTGTGTTTTTTACAAAAATTAATGTCAATTTTAAATAAAAAAAGACTTTGAGTCACACAGGTCACATGGTGTGTTCAATTGAGATATCGTTGATCCCTACACATCACAAATGACTCCTAGATTTTTTTTCCTAATGTATCAATATGATATGTATTTTTTCTCTTTGTTTTTAGTATGCTAGATTCATTTTTTACTAAAATAATATTTCAAACTGGAAACACGCATTTTGATTTATGTTGGTCGCATCGTGTGTTGGTTTGACATGAGATTACATCATAAATTTCACACAGAAGTTATGAATTATTTTCCTAAATTATGAAGAAAACTAGAGAATCTTTTCTTGGACTTTAGTGAGTGAAACTTTTTGAGCTCAATTGCAAATTTTAAACTGATAACACACAATTTTATTTATATCGGTCACACCATTTTTCAGGTTGAGGTGTGGTTGATTCCTACACAAAACATATGAATAATGTATATTTTTCCTAAATTATAAAAACAATATGATTTAGTTTTCTCAGTTTTTAGTATGTGAATCTTTCTTTTTGTTAAATTTACTATTAATTTAATATAAAAATACACACTCAATGTCATAACGGTCACACCATGCATCAAATTTAGGTGTGGTTAATTTCTAATTATTACAGATGACTTACGAATCATTGTACTAAAGTATCAAAACAATCATAAATAATTTTATCAGTTTTCGGTATGGAACATGTTCTTCTTACTAAAAAATACTTATAATTTTTTTAAAAATAGACACTTCGAGTCACACTAATCACATCTTAATGTTATTTCTGTACATTAATCCATCAGGTATGCTTCAAATTTGTTTCTAAACAAATCTATATCATCTTGTGAATATGTGTTCTTTTTACAATCATAGTAGTACTGATAAAATATAAATACTCAATGCATTAATAAATATTTTAAATGAAATAGAATTTTTTTTTCAAAAACACCTCTTTAGGGTTACTGGTTTGTCTATAGAATACGATCTCTTTCTTAAATTTACAAACATAACAACCAGAGCCTTTTTTGATTCTTTATTTTAAACGCTGCAGAAACATTGAAAAAAATAAGTAATTTTTTACATTTGTTTGTATAGTGAAATATTATTATATATATCCTAATACTTATGGATTCATAGTACTTGTAATGTTCCTTTTCCTTTTTTACTTTCCTTATTCAATTATGTAGAAGATATTCATGCACAACCCTATCATAATAGATACCTCATTAAAATAAAATAAAATTTATATTACAATATTATTAGTTATGAAATGTTTGATGTAGTGTATTAGAAATTGAGTGACACCGTCATTTGTGGTCAGTTTTTTAGAGATCCATGCATTAAATTAATGAAATAAATCTTTGGAGTATCCAAATTGACCGCAATGAGCATCAAATATAGTCTGAAAACATAAAAAGTAATAAGTAATGAACAAAATTAAAATATATATTATATGATTAAATTATAGAATTTTAACTTTTCACATTGTTATTAATAATATTCGATCATCCGTAATATTTCTGTCAAAATATCTAAAGAGACACGTCACGATTTCACTATCTTTCTTGCAATCTATTTCAATTTGTTTGGTAGAGGTGACGTGAGGACTAACGAGTCTAAATTTTTGTTCATAGGGGAATCCATTCAATTTAATTATATATATATTCCTATAAAAAATATGAAATTTATTTATTCATAATTATCATAGTATATAAACTTTTGGAAAATCAAATCATGAAAACATACCTCATGTATACATTTACCACTAAGCTATATAGGCAGTCATACATTAGCATTTCTATTACATTGTGAACAGTAATGAAATCTATATCTTCCCCTCCATACATATTTTCATAAAAAATACACTGTGAGTACCACTTTCATTCAACTTCATATCCACATGAGCATGTAGTGTTAATAAATTAGGATATAGAACAGGTGGGTTTATGGTTCTTTTAGTAGATCATTTTGATCGGTTAGTTGATCCTAGAGATGGTTTTGAGCCATTATTTCTTTTTCATCTACTTCTGCGTGTCCATATATAATAAAATTCATCATTTTAGACATTTTTTCATTAAATTATAAAGGTAAATTTTGAAAAATTAATTGGAAATGAATACCCCATTAATGATATGTTTTTTACAAGCTTTGATGTCCATACGATGAATGTTCCAAGAGCTTGTTTAACCTTATGAATATCATCATCATCAATTGGAACTGGTGGCTCAGTTATTGGATTGTGGGATATTTTAATAATCAATTTTACATGGCCTTTTGGAAGTGATCTATTTTTTATATTGGCGTTTGGGATATAAAACATTGTATCCCTCGCTACAAGGCGATAGGCGAGTGATGAAAGATATAAATCACAGTACCTTTCACTAAGTACAATATCAATACAGGAAAGGTATAGGTGAGTATTTGATTCAAAATTCACAAAAGCAATTATTAGAACATTTATTACCTTAGCTACAATAGGTTTTTGATGGGAATGGCTCACCTCAAAGCTAGTGGGAGTGGGGCCGGATCTTCACGCACTCGTTCTTCTTGAGTTGATTATTCTCTTTTCCCCTCTGCCATCAAATTTATCATGAAATATCTCTACAATTTCATATTCTCATCAAGGATATATATTATTTATCTCATCATTTATATTTATTCACTTTGATCATCCTCTTTCATTTTTTATCAAAAAATGTTTGGGGTGCCGCCCCAAAACTCGCACATCTGACATGGCCACACTATTCTAGATGCTTCAAGGCCCCCGAAATTATGTCGGCATCCATTTTAGATGTTGGTAATCCCTATGATGATGTGAGATATAAATTATTGGAATTTAATAATTCATTGTTATGTAATATCTATTTATATAAATAAATGTTCATTATTTCATACTTACACTTGTTTCCCACACTTTTTGTGTTTTTTCATCAATTAGTATCCCATTTTTATTTACACATGACTCCTTCTATAACACAAGGAAGAGGATAGAAGTATCTTTTTATTTGGAGTAATAAATATGCTTATAAACATAATAACATATTTATGGTCTTGTTTTATGTCACATCAAAGAATTACGGTATATTTAAAATATGTTCCAATTTTTTTTCAAGTGAAGTGTACACATTCATGATTTACGGTTGCAATACACTGGTTTTCTTGCTTGTTACTTATTTTCAGCAGTCTGTTGTTTTTTCATAAATTAAAAACATTCAATCAAAGTTATGAATAAACGTATCATGAAACAACATATTACCAAACACCATGTACCTGAAAAGACTGCTCTATAAGATGTCAAGTAAATGCATCCCACCCTCCAGGGGTTATCAGGTGTGTATAAAGAGGAGGTGGGTGAGGGTTTATTTTTAACTTAATCATCTTTAAGATAACATCTCGTTAAAATTTTGTGATATCCCCTGTAAATCCTTCCATTAAGCATTAATACCTAGTATTTGTGCGTGTTAGCCACTATAAATTCACTCTATAAGGGATGATGAAGACCAAGTCAATGTTTCATTATTTTATTTTTTAGTAAATTAAAGAAATGATATTATATTTTTACTATAATATCTCCCCACATTAGTTTCTTAAGTCTAGTGATAACATGGTTCCATGACTACACATCAATCGACATGCGTTTTTGAGTGAAGATTCCAATGTAACAAATAAAATTTCTATGATGGGGATTACATGATGGCCCAACTTATTCAATATGACCTTGTATTTGATGCCTTTTCCTTAAGGAATTTTGCTAACACCGGTAAACTACAATGCTCTTGTTTTTTCTGCACCGCCATTGTTTCATTTCCTGTGATTTCGTTGGTTTCAACACCATCAATATGTTCATTTAGAGCACTAGAATTGGAATGTGAATATGGTGGTTGTACCTCTGCACCGGGAGTAGTAGTAGAAAAATTTTAAGAAACCTCTTGGTCCTCTACACTACTAGCAACAGTAGGTTAAGAGACTTGTTGGTCCTCTGCACTGCGAGTAGCTATATGTTGAGAGACCTGGTGTGCCTTAATATTAGGAGAATCATCACAGGAAAAAGACATTATCTATATAAGTGGTTTAAAATTTAATATATATTATATAAAAGAAGAATTGAACAGATAATAACATAAAGTAACACAAAGTATATTACAAAAAAAATTATAACCTGATTATTTAACTCTCTTTTTTTAAAGGATGAAGGGATTTTACCCCACTCTCAAATATCAAAATCCCTTCATTGTTGCCTCCTTTGACATACAAAATTCCATCTACATTGGGACCCCTTAAAATGATTAAGACTTTATAATGAAATTTCCATCCTCCGTTGAATTTTCATCTAACTCTCTTGTGGTTCTAGTTGATAAAATAACAATTGACCACTTTTGATTTGTAGGATCTGTTACATAAAATACTTGTACTACCTGTGATTCTATTATAAATGGTTCATATTTTATCTTTTACTTTCTGAAATCAACTTTAATGAATCCCAACTCATCTTTTTTAACGGAAATTCTATTATCAACCCACATGCATTAAAAAATTGGCAATTTGATGTTCATATAATCCAACTTCCATATTTTATTCATTTTTCCAAAAATGATAAATTCACATAAATTGGATTTCTGTTCTTAACACTGAAAAAATGCATCACATCCGCCAAAAGTGTAACTCAACTATTTTTTATGGTGCTTCCTTTATCACGTACATTAGTATAGAATGTATAACCATTAATTAGATTATAATTACAAGATACTACATACAAACTTGGTCCTCTGGATATCCATATAAGTCACTCTGAAATTGAGTATGTATTTTCATCTAACTCCTTAATATATTGTCCCAAAACCATCTTATAAACTATCAATTATGTGTATTGGATATCAATTTTCATCACTTGATGGATTAAAATTCTTAAGAATGTTTTTTTAGGTTTCGACATATGGTTGAACCACCAAACTGTTATGAAAAATGTCAAGGTGGGCCTTCTCTCAATCTGTAATATGGATTGTGACAACCTCTCTTCCAGAAATTCATTCTCTTGCAAGCTTCCCTATGTGATGAGATTTCAATAGGCCAATGATTTCAACACCAGACATGTATTCGGTACAGAATTCAACATCTTCCTCAACAATATATCACTCTTTAATAGAACCCTCTAGCCAACATCTATTTTTGAAATACCCTTTCAAAATATTTGTATATCATATAATGGGGTACATCTATTAATAGTGTAAAGGAAAACATAGTTGAATCTCTCTCACCAAGTGAACCATTAATTGAACAATCTTATTAAACAATTTCGGCAAGAAGAACATTTCCAATTCACATAATATGATGAAAATTTCTATTTCCATACTCGAGAATTTATCCGAATCTATAATGTTGCTACATATAGCTATGAAGAATAAACAGAGATTCATTAATATATAATATATTTTCTTGGAAAAAATTTAATGTAAAAAAATAGGAATAAGATTTTTCATCAAAACATAGAAGTCATGTGATTTCGAACCCTTTACCTTTAAATATTTCATTAACATGAAATTCTATATATTCAATTAATACCCCTCTAGAACCTTTACCTCATTAAATAAGTTGAAAAACTGATATCTCTCCTCCAATGAAAGAGTGTATGTATGTAAAGGAAGAAAATTTCATTTTCCATCCTTCACTGGAACCAAATATTCTAATATTCCCATGTCAACCATGTCCAAACTAGCCTTAATTACATAATTTTTTTCCGTGTACATTTATCAACACACTAATGAAACTAAAACATACATTTTTTCAACATGAATAACATGAAGAAAGTGTGAAATGTATATACAATTCTAGTATGTCAATTCAAAAAAAAAGATCTCTTCTTCCAACTGGGTTTCATAAGGTTTCTCAAAAATGGCTTACCAAAAGTAGTGTCCACATATTTTACTTTCTCAAACAATTTATCACATGTTAGTAGAGATAGTTCTATACATTCTTCTTGAACATTCATATAATGATGTCGTACAAGATTAGTAATTATGTCATTAGGGAAAAAATCTAGGATATCCTAGAAACACGATTTCAATGAATTTTTCAACCTAATTAACTGTGAACTTTATTAGATGACGTGACACCCATGACATCTTTTAATGAAATATCCAGACAAATTTTCATAAGTAATAAAATCATTTATCATCCTGTACAATAACGCCCTCAACATGAAATCTTAATTTGAATAACCAGTATACAATGTAACACATGAATCGTACAATAATTTAAAATCCTCTAACAATGGATCCAAATAAACATCAATATCATTACATGGTTGTTTTTGTCCACATATAAGCATAGATACCATGATGTGTTTTAATTTCATGAAAACCCATGGTGAAAAGTTATAATTTACCAAAAAAACTGGCCACGTACTATGAGTGATGATTTGAAAATGAAAAGGATTAACTCCTTCTGTAGAAAATGTAAGATGAAGGTTTCTCAGATTGTTTCCAAAAAAAAGATACTCATGATCGATTCTCTTCCCTAGGTAAGAGTCAACTAGGTGATGTAGTTTCCCATCTTTATTTCTTCTATCTATGTGCCATGTAAATTTTCCTACAACCTCCTCACTTCCCATACAGGTTCCTAAACCTTTTAATGATTGTAAAGTACCATACAACTTTATAAGAAAAGATTCATCTTTATTGTATCAGGAAGCACCACACTTTTCGAATTCTCTATGTGATTTTTGGTCCTTGATAAATAGAATAAAGTCATCCAGGAAAAAATTTATTCAGTCAGAGATCATACCCATCGAGCATAGAATTTGTTTGGAATCATTTTTTCAGCTCAAGAGATCATTATCTTCAAGGATCATGTCATTCATCAAAGAAAGTAATTCTATGAAACTGGCATCACTCAATTCATTTCACAGTTTCAAATTATACAGCTTCAGTGAGGTTGACAATGCTGTATATTTAGTGAAACCACTGTGGGAAGGCATCTTTACATGACTCTTTAAATGGAATAACATTTTTTGGAAACCATAAAGGTCATATTCAATTGTCCTTGTCATTTACTCAATATGATATTTATCATCATTCACACATGTAATCTTGTCCTCAATATGGGCTTCTTTACTGTCCATACTTGTAATCATATCATATGATCAATAAAATGTACTATTATCTTATCCACTAGCTAAATTTGATTTTCCCCATTTTTATTACAACATTTATAACTTCTATCTATACCATGACAGATCAATTGTTCATCCAACTCCATTCAACTAACTTTTTTTGAATAACAATAGTGTAACCACAGATAAAGGATTTGATAATGTTCATATGCATGTTCTTTTACAAACGTGATGAACTCTTTCACTATATATTTATACTCTCTCATTAAACAATTGGAATGCTTACATTATTTATATAAGGGTTGGTGTCCTTAGAACCAACTGTTTTGTACTTTGATTACATAAATGTTCACTTATTATATATTGTTCATTATTCTGCATGACTATAATATAATAATGTCCTAGAATATTTGTTGCATTAATAAGGTCATAGCTGATCCCCGCTATGATGATAACCTTGAAATGCTATAACAATATTCCTAAATAACATTCTACGGTTGGATGAAATACTATGATAGGACACATAGTATACAGACCATCATGTGCGAGTACTCGTAAGAAGATGAGACTCTCTCTCATGGAGTTCGCACTTGGTAATCTCCAAGATGGGAGATTATGAGAATAGACCCGCCAGTAGTAATTCTTCATGTCTTGTTGTCATCGGATATTTCTATATGTGAGCGTGTGTAATGGTCCTTAGACTGGAAGATTATCATTAACTCATGTCATGACGCTCACACTTAGATTTACTAACGAAATCTGTCACGCAGACAGTTGGCAGGAAGTTGGGTACGTTGGGTGCGTCACGAGTGACATGTTGTTAATTGATAAGTCGAGGAAGGATTTGTCCCTTCCATTTATGGAAGTTGATATCTCGGCCCTTTGATTGAAATAGAACTGCCGCATTAAATTCCATTGCCATGGTGTAAATGACGAGTTTATTTCAGGTAGTCAAAGAATGACGGATCAATCATATAGGTTTATGATGCTTCCATGAAACCTGCTTGAAGAGATATTTAGACAAAGGGATTAAATTACACAGTAAGCATTCGTATGAGGTGATACGTCAATGCGGCGTCAACTTCTTTCTCTTGGGTGCCTTGACTCGTTGCAAGACAGTAATCTTGGACTTTAGGCAAGCCTGCCTAATGCCATTGAGAAGGAGGCCTAGAGGGTCACACACTAAGTGTATCCAAGTATCTTAAGTTGAATAAAGATTATTCCCGTACGTGGTTTAATAATTATTCCAGGAAGCTAAAGTTGTTTTAAATGATGGAGGAAAAATAAAATAAAACAAGTACACGCCGTGTATTATTAAATGTACACGCCGTGTAGTTTTATTTTGGAAAGGAAATGAATAAATGAAAACAAGATATACACGCCATGTATATTTAATGTACACGCCATGTAGTTTTTCCAGTTGGGATTTTGGGGATATAATATCATTTTATTAAATGATATTTATTATAATCAGTGTGAGAGCATGTTAAGGAATTAATTATTCGACATGGTGGTTTTCAATAAGAGTTAATGAAATAAATGCAACGCGTAACATGTTTATTTGTTATCATAACTCTACAACCTCAAACTCAATTATAAATATCCTCACAACCCCAACTCTTTCCCTACAAAAGAGAATCGTTGTGCACAACATCTTTGGAGAATTCTTTCAAGACTGAAAGAACCTCTTCCTCCATGAATTCTCTCAAGACTGAGAGAGATCCTCTTCCATCGGATCAAGATGATCTAAGGCAGACAATGCATGAAAAGGCTTATCCACGCTAGCACCCGGATAATCCTTTGGCGATGTCTAGAGATACAAGGTACATGTGTGGATCACCACTAGAGGGAGTCTACACTTGGCTTCTACGACGCAACGACGAATCACATCAACAACGTGATCGAGAACATCCACGAAGAAAGAACACCCAAAAGGTATTTCTTTATAATTAATTAAATTAACTATAATCAACCTATAATGATCCTTGTTTGTGGTTCCAGGACAAACCATCTTCTTTTTCTTTTTCTGTGATTCGATCCATGGAGACTGGAGTTTATCATCGTATTGATCCCGGATTGATCATTGATAATGATAAAAAGCCAAGTGGGCACATCCACCCACGCGCTTCCGATACACTTGGAACCTTCAAATGGTATCAGAGGGAGGTTACAACGTTGATTATAGTTATTTAATTTTCATTGATAATTTACGCATTCATATTTGATTCAATTCAAAATAAATCATTCTGAAAATCTGAATTAACGAGATCTATTCTTCCTCCTCCATTTATCAATTCATATCACAGAAACGACCTTTTAATTTTAATTTTGATTAAAATAAAAATGAGGAACTCATCCGGAGGATCCGCTCTTTCTGTCTGTACAACACGGGATTACACGGCGTGTAATTAAAACTACACGCCGTGTACTTAGGTTCAACGAACCGGAACTGGTCCGCCAAACCACGTCGTGTGAATTGATTATACCTAAATTTTAATCACACTGTGTTGACAAGAATAGGACGGCACATGGAAACCAGAATACACGGTGTGTATGTTGGAACAACATGCCGTGTAGTCCGTTCTGACCCAGGTGAAAATGTGTACAAAGATTAGTCGTGTACTGCATACACGGGATCGCCAGGCCAGTTACCGCGTAACAAAGTAGTACACGCCGTGTATGATTTATCTACACGCCGTATACTCTAAAATTTCCAATGTACGGAAAACACGCCAAAGGCCCAGCGTGTACATTGGATAAAGGGTGAAAATAAAAATACACGCCGTGTAATTATAAAATACACACCGTGTAATTTCCAGAAATAGAATTTCACCAGGTTTCCTCAAATGTAAAAAGACCCGTACAAGGAATATGGATGAGAGGAATCTCAAGGAAATTCATAAAGGAATTTAAGATAAAGAATTTATTAATTATAAGATCATAATTAATTGAATTCGAGCGCGTATTATCTTAAATAAAATAACAATTGAAAGAATTTGAATTCTAAATATGCGTAAATATCGTTGCATACTATGGATGATCATGAGCTAGGCCAAAGACACTTTGTATGTGTATGGTTTCATTTAAATTTATTTAATTTAATTTTGTTGGCATGTGAGCCTTCTTTCAATAAAATGTAGGGCCTGCGTGCCCATGGTTTCTTTAATGTAATCCCATGTAATGGAGGATCTCCCAAGCCAGAGGAGACGGTTCAAATCTCGAAGCCGAGGAGAAACCGACGCAAGAAGATACAAAGGTGGACAGGTGGGAGCTGCAAAACACAAACCAACAGGTTCAAGGTGTTTTCCCTATGTCAGGGTTAGCTTATCAAAACCGATATATAAGCTAACCAATAGATGCTCATGATCATGCCATCTTATTTTATTTATGTCTGATTGCATGGTTTATTTATTATGTATGTGTTGTCGCGATCACATAATTAATACAATGAAAAATCATGCAAAGATGGAATAAAATAAAAAACCGGAATATGCATAAACATTATCGGAACATGGTTAATCACTTAAGCAAGCATCACTTAATATTAACAAGCATGTGATAATGAAAAAATATGCATAAAGAATAAAATCCCTCAAATACCATATTAAGTCAGACCAAGACTTGCATTACTTGATTAAGGGAAAGACTCAATAAAACTATGTGCTTGACCAACCCTTTTTGGGACACTTACTTTTATAAAGGAAGCCCTTATGAAAGGTTTCAGGTTGACTTAACCATATTACATCAAGAGAAGTATACCTTGATAGACTTGATGTAATATTGGAGGCAAGAGTTGAGGAAATCCAAGTCAGGATTTCAGGATTGGAGAGTCCACTCAACAGATCATGGAACTGTAAGCTCACAGTTGGCAAAGACATGCCTATCAAAATACCTTCAAATAGCTTGAACTACCCTTTTGGGGTTATCCGAAGGCAAATATGGATCCTTGCCACTAGAATGTCAAAGAAACTGGACATTCCGAGTTTAATGGTGAGGGCCATTAAGACTTGATAAAATAGTGGGAGACTTAAATAATTATTTATTATTTCTCATAAAAATGTAATCAAGAAAGTACTAATAAATATGCTCTTTTAAAATTGTAGAATCAAGATGACAAACTCATCAACCACTTTTTCTCTGCGATCAATACTGGATAAATACAATATCCTCACTGTCAGTAACTTTCAGGAATGGTTTAGGCGCCTTTGAGTCATCCTACGCCAAGAACGGAAGTTTGACATGCTAGAGTCCTCACTTCCTGATTCTCCTGCCCCAGGGGCGAGTGATGAAGATTTCCTAGTCTATGATCAATATTTGAACGATGCTCTCGATGTTCAATGTTTGATGTTGTCATCTATGTCTAGTGAGCTCATGAAGTCTCATGAAGACACGGATTCCTACAACATGCTCGAGCACCTCCGTGGTTTATACCAGGAGAGAGCAAGACATGAAATTTTTGAGATCTCCAAGGCTCTGTTTCAAAGCAATCATGGAGAGGGTGCCCCATCTGGGCCTCATGTAGTCAATCTCATTGGCTACATTGAGCGCTTAGAGGTTCTAGGGTTTAAACTCCCTAAAGAACAGGGTACCGATCTCATTCACGCATCACTCCCCCATAGATTCTCAAACATTGTTGTTGATTTCAACACAAACAATATTGAGAAGTCTCTATCTGATCTTCTTAACCTAATTCACCAAGTGGACAATGACATGAAGCGTGAAAAGCCTTCTGTACTTATGGTGAATAAAAGGAAAGAGAAGGTGAAGAGCTTTAAGCCCAAAGCTTCTTCAAGGCCTTCCAAGAAAAGGAAGATCAAAGGGGAGGCAAAGGAACTGGATGTGGTTTGTTTCGCATGTGGCAAGGAGGGCCACTGGAAGAAAAACTGCACCCGGCCAAGGAAGAAAGGGGAAGCTTCAGGTGCGTTTGTTATCGAATGGAATCTATCTGTTTCTACTAATTGGGTATTAGATACTTCTTGTGGTGATCACATCTATATCCAAATACATGAACCAATTAGATTCAGGAAGATTGATCGAGGGGAGGTAGATCTTCGAGCAGTCAATTGATCCAGACTTGCTGCTGTAGATGTCGAAGACTACCACCTCACATTGCCTACCGGGATGGTCTTGGTTTTGAAAGGTTGTTATTATGTGCCTTCTGTTACTAAAAACATTATTTCAGTATCCATATTAGATATTGATGGATTCATATTAAAGTTTGGAAATGAATGTTGCTACTTTTATAAAGATAACATTTGTTTTGGTAGGGCACATTTATATAATGGCCTTTATGTGTTAGACTACACAAACCAAGTAATGGAAATCGATAACAAAGTTAATTCACATGACTCATACCACACCCAACTTTGGCATCACAGGCTAGGTCATGTCAATGAGAAACGTTTGATAAAATGACATCAAGATGGGTATTTAGATTCTTTCGAACTAAAACCACTTGGTGTATTTCATGCTTGTCTACAAGGAAAAATGAACAAAGTCCCATTTAGTGGGAAAGGTGAAAGAGATAAAGAGCTTCAAGAATTAGTTCACACAGATGTGTGTGGACCATTTCCAGTTGAAGTAAAGGTTGGGTTCTCGTACTTCATAACTTTTACTGATGATTTTAGTAGATATGGATATATCTATTTAATGAGGTATAAGTCAGATTCTTTTGATCGGTTCAAAGAATACAAGAATGAAGTTGAGAACCAGCTTGGCAAGAAGATTAAGAAACTCCGCTCAAACAAAGTAGGAGAATATCTTAATCAATACATCATTGATTTCTTACGGGAGTTTGGGATTTTATCTCAACTCACTCTTCCTTACACACCGCAGTGGAATGGTGTAAGTGAAAGGAGGAACCGCACCCTGTTGGACATGTTGAGATCAATGATGAGTCATGCGAGTCTTCCATTATCCTTTTGGGGATATGCATTACAAACAGCAGTGCACATACTAAACCAAGTACCAACTAAATCAATAAATGGTATTCCATACGAATTATGGAGTGGACGCAAATCCATGTTATCGAATTTACATGTGTTTGGTAGTGATTCATTTGTTAAGGCCTCTTCAGGTAATAAACTTGTACCCCGAGGCACAAAGTGTATCTTTATAGGATATCCCAAGGAAACAAGGGGATATTACCAATACAACCCCTCAGACAAAATGGTTACAGTGGCAAGACACGCCATATTGCATGAGAGGGAGCACATCTCCAAAAGAGATAGTGGGAGCGAGATAGACTTCAATGAATTCGAGGATCAAGATATACATGAGTTGGTACAAGAATAGATTCCACAAAGCCGGGTGGAAGAACAATCTGTTCCAGATACACAAGAACTGTGTAAGAGCACGAGAGAGGTGAGAGAACCAGAAGGATATGGTTTTCTTGTCACTGAGGATGGTGACTCATTATTGGTTGACAATGATAATCCTCTTACCTACAAGGAAGAAGTTGAAGGCACAGACGTTTCCAATTGGCAAGAATCCATGAATTCTAAAATGGATTCCATGTAGCAAAACCAAGTCTGGATTTTGGTAGATCCTCCGGTTGATGTAAATCCTATTGGTAATAAATGGGTATTCAAGAAGAAATTGGACATGGAGGGGCATGTCAGCACCTACAAGTCACGACTAGTTGCAAAAGGTTTTAGACAGCGTCAAGGAATTGACTATGATGAAACCTTTTCACTGGTTGCAATGCTAAAGTCCATCAGAATCCTATTGGCCATTGCTGCTTACCATGACTATGAAAGTTTTCAAATGGATGTCAAAGCATCTTTCCTTAACGGGAACCTCTAGGAAGATTTCTACATGACACAATATGAAGGGTTTGTGACTCCAAAGGTTTCCAACAAGGTATGCAAGTTGCAGAAATCGATTTATGGATTAAAGCAAGCATCAATGTCATGGAACATTCATTTTGATGGAGCTCTTATAGAATTTGGATTTGTTAAGAATGAATGTGAGCCTTGTGTCTACAAAAGGTTTAGTGGAAGTGTATTTGTTTTCCTAATAGTATATGTTGATGACATATTGCTAATTGGAAACAAAGTACCTGTCTTAAAATCAGTTAAGTCATGGTTTCATAAATGATTCTCCATGAAAGGCTTGGGCGAGGTGGAATATATTCTTGGGATCAAGATCCATCGTGATAGATCCAAGAGAATGTTGGGATTGAGTCAAAGTACATACATTGACAAGATACTGAAGAGATTCAGTATGGAACAATCCAAGAGAGGATTGTTGCCAGTGCCACATGGCATTCATCTTTCCATAAAATGTGTCCTCAGACACATGAGGAAAGAAATAGGATGGAAAGGATCCCTTACGCATCCGAGATTGGGTCAGTCATGTATGCTATGCTATGTATGAGGCTAGATGTTTCTTACGCATTAAGTGTGGTAGGCACATATCAAGATGATCGAGGAGACTACCATTGGATCGAAGTCAAGACTATCCTTAAGTATCTGAGGCATACTAAGGATATGTTCCTGGTTTATGGAGGAGATGAGGAACTACTCATCAGAGGACATGTAGATGCTAGTTTCTAGACTGATCAAGATGACATGAAGTCGCAGACTGGATACATCTTCAGTTTGAATGGAGGTGCAGTGAGCCAGAATAGCTCAAAACAAAGTGTGGTGGCAGATTCTATAGCAGAGTCCGATTATATGATAGCTTCTGAGGCAGCTAAAGAAGCAGTATGGATGTGAAGCTTCGTCCAAGAGATGGATGTTGTACTGAGCAGTAAAGATCCTATCACACTCTATTGTGACAATACTTCAGCAGTGGAACTTGCAAAAGAGCCAAGGTCACATCAGCAGACAAAGCACATACTTCGGAAGTATCATCTCTTGAGGGATTTTTCTCAAAGAGGTGAAGTTGCAGTGAGAAATATTTCCACGGAAGACAAGGTGGCGGACCCATTGATTAAAGCCTTGACTTAGTAGAAACAAGATCATAATGTGAGGTCTAGCAGAGTAAAAGTTGTAGGCAGTTGGCTCTAGTCCAAGTGGGAGTTTGTAAGGGTTGGTGTCCTCAAAACCAACTGTTTTTTACTTTGATTACATAAATGTTCACTTATTATATATTGTTCATTGTTTTGCATGACTATAATATAATAATGTCCTGGAATATTTGTTACATTAATAAGGTCATATCAGATCCCTGCTATGATGAGAACCTTGAAATTCTATAACAATATTCTTAAATAAAGTTCTGCGGTTGGATGGCATACTATGATAGGACACATAGCATACAGACCGTCATGTGCGAGTACTCGTAAGAAGACGAGACTCTCTCTCATGGGGTTCTCACTTGGTAATCTCCAAGATGGTAGATTAGGAGAACAAACCCGCCATTAGTAATTATGCATGTCTTGGTGTCATCGGATATTGCTATCTGCGATCGTGTGTAATGGTCCATAGAATGGAAGATTATCATTAACTCATGTCATGACTCGCACACTTAGATTTACTGATGAAAATCGTCATGCAGACAGTTGGCAAGAAGTAGGGTACATTGGGTGCGTCAGGAGTGGCATGTTGTTAATGGATAAGTCGAGGAAGGATTTGTACCTTCTATTTATGGAAGTTGATATCTCGTCCCTTTGATTGAAATAGAACTGTCGCATTAAATTCCATGGCCATGGTGTAAACGATGAGTTTATTTCAGGTAGTCAAAGAACGACGGATCAGGCATATAGGTTTATGACGCTTCCATGAAACCTCCTTAATGAGATATTGAGACAAAGGGATTAAATTACACAGTAAGCGTTCGTATGAGGTGATACGTCAATGTGGTGTCAACTTCTTTCTCTTGGGTGCCTTGACCCGTTGCTAGACAGTAATCTTGGACTTTAGGCAAGCCTTCCTAGTACCAACAAGAAAGAGGCCTAGAGGGTCACACACTAAGTGTATCCAAGTATCTCAAGTTCAATAAAGATTATTCCCGTATGTGGTTTAATAATTATTCAAGGAAGCCTAAGTTGTTTGAAATGATAGAGGAAAAATAAAATAAAACAAGTACACGCTGTGTATTATTAAATGTACATCCCGTGTAGTTTTATTTTGGAATGGAAATGAATAAATGAAGACAAGATATACAAGCCACGTACATTTAATGTACATGTTGTGTAGTTTTCAATGAAGAACAAGTAAATTCCATGTAATTATTGTTACATGCCGTTTAGTTTTTCCAGTCGGGATTTTGAGGATATAATATCGTTTTATTAAATGATATTTATTATAATCAGTGTGAGTGCATGTCAAGGAATTAATTATTCGACATGGGGGTTTTCAATAAGAGTTAATTAAATAAATAAAATGCATAACGCGTTTATTTATTGTCATAACTCTACAACCTCAAACTGAATTATAAATATCCTCACAACCCCAACTCTTTTCCTACACAAGAGAATCGTTGTGCACAACATCTTTGGAGAATTCTTTCAAGACTGAAAGAACCTCTTCCTCCAAGAATGCTCTCAAGACTGAGAGAGATCCTCTTCCATCGGATCATGATGATCTAAGGCGGACAACGCAAGCAAAGGCTTCTCCTTGCTAGCACCCGGAGAATCCTTTGGCGACGTTCAGAGATACAAGGAACACGTGTGGATCACCGCTAGAGGGAGTCTACACTTGGCTTCTACGACGCAACGACGGATCACATCGACAACATGATCGAGAACATCAACTAAGAAAGAACACCCAAAAGTTATTTCTTTATAATTAATTAAATTAACTATAATCAACCTATAACGATCCTTGTTTGTGGTTCCGGGACAAACCATCTTCTTTGTCTTTTTCTGTGATTCAATCCATAGAGACTGGCCATTATCGTCATATTGATCCTGGATTGATCATTGCTAATGACAAAAATCCAAGTGGGCACATCCACCCACGTGCTCCCGTTGTACCTGGAACCTTCAATTTGTTCATATCTATCCTATTTGATTTTGTGATATTAGTATTTAACAAAATAAATACACAAAATATTTATATAATGTAATGGTTTTCATAATTCTATATACTTAAAAATTTATGAAAAAACTACATTTCAAATGTCCTTTGAAAAATATTTAAAAAATCAAACATGAAATACCATTAAAAAACCAAACATTTAGAAAAATTCCTCTTTAAAATAACACATCCCTTTTAAAATAAATAAATCAGTTCCTAACACTCTTTCAAAAAACCACAATTCCCTTTTTAAAGCAATCAAGACAACTTCATGACCCAATAATCTTAATCATTTAAAATGAGTGACATCCCTCTAAGAAACAATTTAAAACACTTTAATCATTTAAAAAGGTAAACTTAAGCATTTTAACAAATACTTAGTTCCCAATAGAGACAATTTATAAATGATACATATAAAAAACCATGATTCGTATGAAATCAATCAGTATTGTATGATTCCATCACATTATTCCAATGATTTGTGTAATAATAATAATTTCCAAAAGTATTTGTTATTTTACTCCTGACCATTGGATATCCATTATTCATGGTTCCATTATCTAGTTATATCAATTATCATTCACCAAAACACTGTATTTGAAATGGATACGTTCCATAGTAATTGACCACACTCACAACCATTAAACACTTGTGTTCCAGTTTACTAAAAAAATTGCATTATCCCAATGATATTTGGCTCACAAAAAATCAAATGGTTGTACACCCCAAGAATAATGTATATGCCCCTCACTTGAAGTAGTATTGGTTCCTTCCATTATAAATACTCCTAAGAAAATATATCAGCATGAAACCATTACTTGATAAAATATTTCTCAAGTTTCCTTCCTTCCACACAAACAATATCCCTATGCCACTCATCCTGAGAAGAAACTATGTTTCTATCCAAATCCTTTTAAGTTCATCATGTCTCATGTAAAAATAAAAAAATAAATACGGTACTAAACTAATATGTGGTATGATTTAACATAGTATATTTTCTAAAATATTCAAAAAGACTATAAATGACATTAAAAAAACTAGTCATTCCAAAATCCTTATATGAACTCATATTAGTAACCTTTAGAATCAAAGTGATTAGTGTATCATTATAAGTATCATGAGAATTATTACCTCTCCCAAACTCATTCATGAGTTCAAGAACATCATGTACAAAAATATTCTATAACCTTTTAATGAAAATTTCATAATGAAAATATTGGTTTGGTACCTTTGATGGATGAATCAACCTAACTTCCATGACCACTTCCTAACATTGAATATCAAAAGTTAATAATTCATTCAAATAATTTTTTTAAAGTTGTAATAAAATAATAATATATATATTTAGATATAAAATTATTCGATGAAGAAAATATGATTTGATCATCACCTGAATTATATCATTTTCCCCATTGAGGGGATTTACCATAAAGTTCTTACAGGAGGAAGGATTTTTTACATTTTTTGGTATGGTTATTTGACTAGGGTGTCGAGAGAGTTTATTAGTTAGTTTTGGATAGGTATGAAAAAAAAAGATATCCTTCCCGTATAACTCAATTTATCCCTTAATAAAAATATCAATGTACTCCCCTATGAAGTAGGATTCTCATCCAAACAACATAAATTTCATGTGGTGTGATTATTCCATTTATGTCATATTTTTATCCTTTATTTCTCATTTTTATATGGGTGAGAAATTTTCAAAACAATCAGGTATGTTCTGTAATTTCTTCTACCATCTACATGTTTCAGGGGTTTAATTTATGTTTTAGGGGTTTAACATTAGGATTGCTGATTTGTACAAAATCCAACTATTGGTACAATATTTTTCTTATTCTACTATCATTTACTAAGAATTTGTATTAATTCTTGGTGACATAACATATGGTGATTATTTTATCAAGACTCGATAGAATGTCTTGCTTTGAAGACTACTAGGTTTCCTCTAGTGAAGTGGTTTTCTATGATTTAGTGGAATTTTATTGGTAACAAAGTGGTGGTTCCATTGAAATGGTCAAGTTTTCGATTTATATTCAATGTTGTAGGATTTAGATGTTGGGGGAAAATGTCCTTCATACTCTTAGAGAGTTAAAAAGTTAAATTGATAGTGAATTAGTAAGAAGTGAGGTGTTCAGTAGAATGGAAAACCATGAGATGAAAACATTTGAATTTTTTTTTAAAGGTGTGTTGAAGAAAATATGGATCCAAGAGGAAATAAGGACATTCCTCAATGATGTTTAGCATTAATGGTGGATTTTTCAAAGAGGGACGAATCATGTAGTATGATTGGTCGAGGTTTTTGTGCAACAGTGGTTCTCAGTGAGAATATATAATTTCCTAGAATGTTTTGTGTTTTGATCCATAGGAAGGGAGAGAATATCGATTCATAGAAATTGTGGGGATGTAATCCCATACTAATGAGAGAGAATAAATGTCTAGAAAGTATATATCCTAGGTCCCTCATAAGTAACTTGGGTTCTCATGATAAATGAAATGGAGGAGATAAAAATCAATCATTAGTCAATCACAATAAATTTGAATGACATAAAAAAATATTCAACTCACCTTTAAACACCCTTCACTAAAACAACCCCTTTTTACCCATGAATAAAACATTCCAAAATAAAACCAACACACTTTATATAACCATAAAAATTCTAATATAATATTGCAAAAATCACCCCAAATCAAAAACACAATTTATAATGTTTTAACCAAGACTTTGATAATTAATTGATAACCAAAACATGAAAATATTTTTATGAATTTTCAAAACTATACTTAAATATCTCACCCAAGTTGAACACATAATATCTGTTTTTGGAGACCAAAATTTTTTCAAAACATAATGAAAAACTCCTTTAAATAAAAAATGACTTAAATAACATCATAAATCTGTCAAAAATATATAATGGGGTCTCCAAAAATCATATAAGATATCATTACAAAATATCAATTAAAATTAACATATGTGATTCATAAGATCATAAAAAATATAAAAAAGTTCAATAACAACGAAATTCCATTTCAAAGAGCAATATTTAATTAGAAAATAAAGTACAATTCTTAATTTATTACTTATAAAAATTGTTTCAAAATTATTAGGTGGCTTGAACAACTATTTAAAAATACAATCGAATGAAAAGGTCCTACAATGAATTTACACAAACACTTAGAGTGAATTAGAAAGTGATTCTAATGATATACGGACACATGAGCTTTGGAAAACCCATTTAAGTTAACTTTAAGGTCCCCTTGATAATGAATCATTATGTCATCATCCAAAAAATCATAATTAAATATAATTTTGGTAAAGAAGGGGTTTAAAATACTCAAGCACCCAAGGAATGTAAATTAAAAAGAGTTTCATTCAAACAACTACCTAAAAATAGTTCAGATGATAAGAAAAATTTGAGGAAGTGAATAGAGTATTGGTATTATGAATATATTCTGATAAACCCAAAAATTGATTAGAAAACATTTAAAAAGTTTATAAAAAGGTATAAGTGAAAGACATATGAGAAACACCTAAACATGATTATTACAATACTTTATAATTGGCATAAACACTCCCATGTTCATACACACACACAAACATTCAGGGTGTACAATCATGTTTCACTAGCAGACCACCAATTTCTTTTCAAACACCAACCAACATGTGATTCATTTAGCGCACAAAAAAGGACCACCAAAGACCACAATTTTTAGTGGGGGGTTTAGCCCATATAATTTAAATCATCACCATAAAATAAATAAAAAGAGGAGAAAACTCACTTTCAAGGTGTCATTTAGTGCGTTGTGGAGGTGTGTTCGTGGTGGAGGAGAGGAGCACAATGGAGGAGTCCTCCGATGGAGGAGAAATGCGCAAAAAAGTTGTAGTGCCCGGTGGAGGTGTGTTGTGCAGCGGAGGTGTGTCACACAGTGGAGGAAAGGTGCACAATGTTCTGGTTCATGCACGATGGAGGTGTGGTGCACGACAGAGGAGAGGTACACGATGGTCTAGTTCACAGTGGAGGAGAGGTGCACAATGTAGGTGTGGTTCGTGGAAGAGGTGAGGCAACATGATAGGAGGAGGAGGAGGAGGCGTGATGGCAGAGATCAGCTTCTACAAGAGCTTGAGGGTGCAAGAAAGGAGGAGAAAGTTTGTGTCATTTATTGAACCAGGTGAACCATTTATCAGGGCTAGCTAGAAAGATCTGATAAAGGTATGTTTTATCAGCGCTAAAAAAGAAAGCACTAACAAAACATGCCGTGATAAGTTAGTTTTTAGCATTGACAAAGATAAGCCTTTACCAGCACTGAAAAAGCACTAATAAAGGATGTCTTTATGAGTATTAAAATTATAGTGTTGATAAAGATAAGTCTCTATCAGTGCTAACAAATCCTTGAAAAAATATAATGTTAATAATTTATTTCTTTTACTATACATATTAATAAAATTATATGTATAAAAATACATATTAATATATAAAAGATTATAATTTAAATAATTATAAAATTATAAGAAATATATTTATTATAGTTATAATCAAAGAAATATATATAATATATATTAATTATATATATTTATAATATTATAGATATATATATAATTATATTTCTTCTAATTTTATAATTATTTATATATGTATATCTTTATTTATAATTATAATTATAAATGTATATATATATATATTTATTTAAATAATTATAAATTTATAACAAACTAACATTTATAATATTTATAATTTTATTAAAATTAATATTTAATATATTTATAATAGTATTATAATTATTTAGATATATCAATATTTAGTTATAACTATAAATATAAATTTTTTTATTTATTTCTCAATATTTCTAAATATTTATTTAATTATATATAAAATTATATATAAAAATAATATATATATATATTAAGGATTTAATAATTATTTAAATAAATAAATTAATAAATAAATATTGTTTTAAAATTATAAACATTAATTTATAATTTTATAAATATATATAATTAATAATTTGTTTTATTATTTAATTATTTAAATATATCTACATTTTTTTAGAATTATATTTATACCTATTTGTATTTATTTATGGATATTTTTATATAAATATTTATAATTAATGTATTTATTATAAATTTTTATTAATTTAAATATATCTATATTTATTTCGTAATTATAATTATAATATTTGCATATATTTATATATATATTGATTTAATTATATATTTATAACTTTATAAGTTTTATACTAAATATATTTATTATAAATTTTTAAATTTTTAAATATATATAAGTTTATTTATAGTTATAATTATTACTATAAATAAATATATTTATAGTTATAATTATAACTATAAATAAATATTTTTATAAATATTTTTATATAAATATAAATATTTTTATATAAATAAAAATATATTTATATGTATAGGAATATTTATAAAATTATAATATAAGAATTTATTGTAATTTTATAATTATTTAAAATTATATATAGTTATAATTATAATTAAATATAAATATATTTAATAAGTATTTTTATATACTTTAACTTTTTTGACTATAAATATATGGAATATATT
Source organism: Viscum album (assembly GCA_963277665.1). Classification (NCBI taxonomy): domain Eukaryota; kingdom Viridiplantae; phylum Streptophyta; class Magnoliopsida; order Santalales; family Viscaceae; genus Viscum; species Viscum album. Next base: position 1,890,134,637 of record OY728130.1, on the reverse strand, counting down.
TATTCCTTAAATATATTTAATATAATTTTATATATATTGAGAACATAATAAAGTATATATATGGGTAACATGAATTAATCATATACAACTAGGAAATACACATAATAAAAAACGTGCCACCAATAGACAACATGAATAAAAAGAATGAGTGTAATGTATAAATGAACATTTATGATGATACATAACATATATGAACTGATGAAAAATATATCAAATGACCAAATTCACTTGAAACCGATATATATTTAATTATGATCTTATACATTTAAAAAAAATTATATATATATTTTTGAATTTTTTAAAAATATATATTAATTATAAACACGATTTTTTTAATATATACAAATAAACATTATTTTTGAATATAATTATAATAGTTATATATAACTTATTATTAAAAACATTTATGAGTGCAAAAATGGCATTGATAGAGGGTACACATTTATCAGCACTTTTTTTAGCGCTGATAAAACGAGGTGCTTCCCTTCCCGTTTTGTGCTAGTGATTGGAATTATCTCAATTAAAATCATTATTTTGACACTAATAACAATTTTAGTTACATTAAGAGATGTGGAAAAAGCAATTATATCATATCCACATCAAATTCCCCAATACTTAATCAATTGGTCTCTTGGGAAACTCGGCGAATTTTTTTTAATTAATAAACTCTTAATAGGAAATGACCATCATTCCTAATTTAAAATTCCCTTAAAATCAAAGGAAATTAAAAATCACTTCAGTTCTTGAAAAATCAGGCCCCATATGTGAATTTCACTCATTATCTTTCTTCCAATTTGAATTCGAGTTCTACTTCTAAGAGTAAAACTTTTAGAAAGATGTTGAAATTAAATTTTAACAAAAGAAACTTGATTTTATCACTCTCCCTTATGTTGCAAAAGTTAAACATCAAATTTTTATCACCCCATTGATTTAAATCAAATAACTACTAATTAATTATATTCCTTAATTCTTTATTTGGGTTCAAAATTCCCCTCACCTTAGTGAACTCATTTTGGACTATTAGGAAACTTACTTTTTTTTGAATTTTACCAAGCCATTTAGGTGAGAATAACTAGGAAAAAATGATTATTTTATATGATTAGAGTGATTTCACACACACAGCTGGTGCCTGAAGTATATGATATTACCATGGGATTAAAATATCCCAATTTAATACAGTTACAAAGGACTTAAATGATTATCATTTGAGCAAGCTCAATGAGGTGATTGTTCAAAAATGTGATTCACCTAGGTATGAGTTAAAATTTAATGTTTTAGAAAGTTATAATTTTAATTAAATTAAATTATCTCCCCTATCAATCACTTTTCCATGTTCTACAAACGAATTTCTATAATAGAAGTTGATAAAACACTTAGAAATCACACTATTCTTGAATTTTTGAAATTTTTGAAACCCATAAACTAAGAGTAAAAATTTCACCTAGGTATGAAACAAAGGTGCAATAATTGTTTTTTTGTTTTTTTTATGTATATTTTTGTTTTTGAAAAAACTAAGAAAAATATTATTTACAGACATCATAAATGAATCTTGATCTGGAGGAAGGTTTGAAAATTTTAAGGGTTTTGAAGTGTTAATAGTGAAATATATTTTATCTTAATTAATACCCCTCCCCCACACTTAAAACTGAACAACTTCACCATTGTTGAATATTTATCTTTGAGGCACTGGTAAGAAGTTTTAAATATATTTATAAATTCAGAAAAATAAAATTTAGTTTTGAGGGGTGATATAGAACTTCAAAAAGTTTTCTTCAATACATGATTAAATAAAAAAACATTTAGAAAAAGAAAAAATTTTCTTAAGCACAATTATATAAAAGTTAAATAATTGAAACAAGTAATTCAATATGTTTCAAGGTAAATGTGAGTATATAAATGAAGTTCATTAGATTAGAAAATAAAATCATAATGTTATACAAGAATATTTGATAATGAATGAGAAAAGTGACCAACAAGAGTGGAATGAAACTAGAAGTATAGAAATGAAGTGAATGGTAAATTTAAAACAATGTTATATAAACATCCAATAGTAGAACTAAAAAAGGATAGATAATGTGAAATAGTTACTCCATTGATTTAATGAATCAATTATTAATATAATAAAGAATATGTGTAACCTCCCTTACAAAAATTAGAAGCAGTCCTCATGTTGGGAATTTTTGGATCCTAAAAAATGTTCCCATGAAAATAGGAAGTTTTATAATTTAAATCATAGTTTCAAATTGACTAGAGTTACAAGTGATGGTGGTTTAGTCCAATTTTTTCTACTTGCTTCTCTTTTTGGCATTAATATTAAATTACACTCTTCTACTAGTAAGAAATTATCATAACCAACTACGCCCTCTTTACATGGATACTTCATAAACTTCACACCACTTACACATCATGGTCAATGAATACCAACATTATAAAATAAAAAATATCAAAAAAGAGACAAAAAAATACAATATAAAATATAATACGTTTGGGTTATAGATTCAGGGAGATTGAAAAAAAGACAATAATCATTTATTCAAGTAGATATTTAAATTGAAAAACATGAAAAATCATTGTTTTCATTCAATTATGTGATAGTTTTATTTTCCCTAGAAAACCTAAACCCCTTAAATATTTTATCTATAGTAATTTAGTGTTTAAGATATGTCAGTAATTGGGGCTTGGGTATATTATTTTGAAAATTCAGCATGGTCACACAAAAAATCTAGAAACATAGCTATTTTAAGTAGCCTTGTTAGAAAATAAACCACTGGAGGAGTAATCATCCTTCCCTAAAACTCTTTGAAATCCATATTATCTTTTAATTATTCAATAAAGTGGAAAATATCTCAACGCCAATAACAAACTGATAGGCCTTACTTTTCAAGTTATCACCATCACTCTCCCCTTTAGTTGTGACATTAATAAGTTTATAAATTGAAGTAGTGGTGAAAATAGAAAACTCACACGAAAAAATGGTATGATTCTTAAAGGAATCATCCTTAGGTTCATGTGGGGTAGAGAAATAAATCTCATTTAATAATTTCTCAAATTCATAGAAAACAATTTGATCATCCTACTGGTGCAATGAAATAGGGGCATAATTCCGATCAATTTATAGAAAAGTCCCAAGAAAATCTTCAAGCTCACTCTTAACATATCCAAAAAAACTCACCTTTAACCATAAGTAGAACCAAATATATTCTTATACTCAGCACTATTAATTCCAATCTCAATAAAAGATACAACATGACAATAATTACTTTACTCGGGTTTCACAAAACCGAAATCAACATCATGGTTGGGATCATGGGAGGGTTGGTTACTTTGAAAAGATTAATAAAAACTATTAGAAATAACATTTTGTGTGAGATTTACCACTATATGATATTGGGAAATATATTTTCTCTTTTGGTTCTGTATTCTCCGAAACCTTTCGAGCTCAATTATTGATTCAAACTCATCGATTTTTTTTGAAAATGTTCACTAAAAGAGATAGTGAAAAAATCATAAAAGGGGTGACGATTTTTCTTTCTTTACTCAGATCTAAATACCTCACCCAAAACATCAATCAAGTTACATCTAACCTCAAATGGTGACCCTTTGTAAACATGAAATCCAATTTGGTCCTCACTGGCTTAGATGATGATTTTACTCTTTGAGACTCGATGACTTCCCTAATAGTGGCTAAGGATGTACTACCTAAAATGATTTGAACCATGTTATCAAACTCCATATAAATATATAAATTAAGAGTGTTTTTTGGAAAAGATAATATCCCTATATCATCCAATATAACATCCACCCTCCCATAAGGGGGGAAAAGTGGCCTATCATCTTACTGTCATATCAATGGATTAGGTTTTTGCTCTATAAGACCTAAATTTTTAAGTATGGTGTAGGGAATAAGGTTAATAAATGATCCTAAATCACATAAGAACCTTATCTCCTCACATTGAAAAATTTTATATGATAATAAAAAACCTCTAACATCTTTAATTTAATTGGGGATATCTTTTTAGACTATGTCACTACACACCAAATTCAAATTTACAATTAATTTATCACCCCAATCCCTATTTTTAGCTAATAAACTCTTTAAAAAATTTAGGTATGAAGTTATTTTCTTCAAAGAATCCAAAAATCTCATGTTAACATTAAATTTCCTAAACATTTGATGAAACTTTTGGTAATCAGGTTCATTGTTTTTTTTTTCAGTAGTTCAAGAAAAGTGACGGTTGGTGGATACTTCTTCAAAATAGGTATATTATTTTAAAAATACTCAAAACTAACCTTCTTCATTCCTTCTTTTATTATCTCCCATTTCATTTTCAATTTTTATTGGTTTTTTTTTCATGTTTAAGGTTATCAATTTTCTCATCATCTTCAAATATGTTCAGACATCTTGAATGGGGAGTTTCCAAATTCGTAGATTTAGATTTATCATAAACATGAATATTTTCATACATAGACTATTCTTTATCTAGTTCATGAATTTTTAGGCCAGATCTAGTTTGTACATCCATCACATTCTCTCTTGGGGATGACTTGGTTGTGCAGGGATATTTCTTTTGATCTCTTCCAACTAAGTGTATATCCATACGACCCATTTGAATTTCTAGACCATGAGTTATAAAATCTTTTTATTTTTTAATGAACTAATTTCCCCTAACACCAGATGCAGCATTCCCTTATGTTTCCCATGCGAATTTGAATATTCAGTCCCATATAAATTTTTATAGTTACTCATGGATTTAGTTTGGTCATTTGGAGTAGTGGACTGTATGATTAAACCATTTTCATTCCAAGACATGTTGGGGTGATTCTTATATCATGAATTATACTGATTTGGGAATGGATCATGGTTACCCTAATTTATATCCTTTTAATCCAAATATTTGGTAGTCACAAAGTTTTATCTGGGAGATAATAGTTGGGACAACATTTCAATGTATGACCAAACTTCCCAAAGTGACAAAACTACACCCTAAGAGTTTTTTTTATTAATGAATGTTTCTTGGGTGATATTTTTTTACCTAATAATTTTTACATTCCTAGTAAATTTATGTTTGGAATTTTGGGAAAAACAATGAAATAGTTTCATAAGATCATCTTTATTGTAATAAGAGAAATAACCCCCACAAGATTGGCCCACTATATTTTCATTGTAAAGGGTTAGTGGATTATATAAAGTATCCATGAGATGATGAGGAGCTAACTAGTGATTGAGATTATATCTAAGAAGACATATGAACCTGTCATATTCCTCATGAATCAACTCTCCCTTATCCTTGAGAAAGCTAATGATATTATGCCTCAGTTATATGGTGGTGTTATTGGGGTATAATTTTTATACAAATTAATTTAATACCTCATCCCATGTTTTTGAAATTTAGTCATTTCTGTTTTGGAACCAAGTTATAGACTTACCGTTAGGAAATAATGCACAACCATCAACCTTAACTCCTCCTCACTCAAATATCATAGAGAAAATTTATAAACATAACCAAAAAATTATCTAATATACTATAATGGTACCTTTACTAGTAGACATTTTAATGAAGGAAACTATGAGCGATGAATATATTTGATCTCATAGTTCAAAGACCTAAGGGAAAATCTGCTTTTAGATGGGTTTCTGTTAATAGATGGTTATTTTAATTTCCTAAGTATATGTCTCCCAAGGGAAGGAACCAAGGGCTGTGGAACATTAATATTTTTATTTTCCACACTAGTTTCCATACTTTCTATTTCTAACATTTTATTTTTTCTATGCTAAGAAAAGTGTTGATTTTTTTATTGAATTGGAGTTACAAGATATAAATTAGAGGCTCTTATGTTGACACTGTTTCAACTTAATCATATTTGTGAATTTTTAAAATACAATTTTTATGATTAATATTTATTTTAGATTTCCAAAAAAACTATATATTATTTTATGTTTTTGTAATATATATATTTTATTATTTTTTGAGTTAATAGCATGTTTTTCCATGAAAACAGATCCAAATTTGACAACAAGTTCATTTGAATCAGGAAAATTAATATTTATATAACCCTAATTATAACTAGTGTGATGGTAAGAAGGGTGATAATTTCATATTCAAGGTTAGATGATGTATTTTAGTGAACAAAATAAGACTAAAAAATCAAAAACAACAAAAAATGGGAACCATGAAAATGAAATATAGTGGAATACATTTCAGACCAAGTGAAAAATAATGGATGAATTAGGGTCCTTAGTGTGTTTTGAGTTGACTAAAATATATTATTATATCATGGTCAAAATAATTCAATTATCTGGTGATTGAGAAAATTTGTATATTAATTATGATATCAATTTGGTAAAATTCAACATCTTAATTGACCACATTGGGCCTTGATCTTTGAATATTACCCCTTCTATTATTCAATTCATTATGGAGAATAGATTCATTGAATTTTTCAAATTTTTGGTATTTTAGTCAGTGATACAAGGTGAATAGAAATCAATACCATCACATTTTAATTATTGGGTAGTGATAAATGATACTCATAATAAATGAGAATATAACATCAAACATAAAATTCCCCAAAAATTTAAAATAATAAAAAAATGGATAAAGGTAATGTAGTCATTACAACCTGATTCCGCTCATAGATTTAGTTACTCATGAGATCATAAATACCAAAACCCAGAGAACTGAGAATAAAAAACATCTATTTCAAGATGCATTTATTTCTAAAGCTCTGGCTCAAGATCCTGCTCGCACTCATAGCTCAGTTGCCTCTTACTACTTCTCTATGTGCTGGTGTGAATGATGGTATCATCATCGACTAACTTTCCAAGGGTTGGAATATTCTTTGTTGTATATGGTCACTCTCACTACATGAAAATCTATCTCTTTTGTATACATGGAACGTACATTACTATGAATAATCAACCTTTGGGAACTCAAGCATTCCTCTTCCAAAAAACAATGATCCTCACTATGCTTTGTGCCTATGGTAATCTTCTTCTTTGACAATCTTCATTGCTCACAATCACACTTTCCAAAATATACCAAACCAATAGAAGACAAATTTAAATTGTTTTGAATAGACAATTCCACATTGGACAATTTGGTTGTGTGTTTGGAATATTTTTATGGACCCTATAGTGTTTGGCCAATAGAACAATTCCTCCAACATATTTTTGGGCTCTAGATTTAGAAAAATTCCAATTTTTTTATTATTTAATTTTATACTATATTATTATTATTATTTAAGATATATATATTTACATAATTATGTAATTTAAAGTTACATATAAAAACAAATTTTTTTTAATATTTAATATATATATATAGTATTATAATTATCATATATCACACACACACACACATATATATATATACAAAAAAGAAATCAATAGAGGGTGGGGGGAAGAGAACTCACTGGAAGTGAATTTTTGACCAATGGGGAGAAGGCTCCTTCATTAAGCATGGGAGGTTCCTACACTCAAAGGCGTGGGATCTTTCATCAAAGATCTTAAAATCTTGGGTTCTCATGTCTTCCATTACGAATGGCCCTTGAAGGTGGTTGTGGATTTCATTGGTGGAACATGTTTTAATTGAACCCCATGATGAATCAATAGAGAGTGGTCAGCTTCAGACTTCCATATGCATAGATGCATCGGTGCGACAATGGTGTTCTCTAGAATCAGAGTGTCTTGGGAGTACAGTTTTGGTTTTAGTAGTGGATCACGATCTCCTTGATTGGGTGTTCTTATAAGGGTTTTGGTTTTTCAGTGTCCTTATTATTCAGGTCTTGTTAGGATTATGAGGTAGGCATCAACTCGGGATTTACTTATTCATCCACGGATGATATAGATTTTATAAATGGGATGTACATCTTAGGGTTTTTTCAGTTCATGTGATGTGGATTTAGCTTGGATGGATACATGGTAATGATGTGCGCAAGGTTGAGGTCGATTTCTCATGGTATGAATATGCCTATCATAAGGGTATGATACAGTGATGGGAATATGGGAGGTTATTGTGAGGGATGTTCATAGTAAGGTGTTGGTAGTTGTTTGGTAAAAAGCATATAGTAGACTAGAAGTGACGCACATAGTCAATCTATGAAAATGAGAAGGTGTATGATTTTTGACTTGGTTATCATGCTTAGCAGAGTTGTGGTTAGTAGACTAAAATTAGTGCGACCAGCAGACTAACCACATGAACTTTTCCTATAGAAAAAATATTTTAAATACGTTAGATGAATTAAAATAATAATAATTTAAAAATACAAAATAATAAAAGAATAATTTATGTTAATTAAAACTATACAAACAAATGAATATTTTAATTATTTATTCATATTTATCCAACTGAGGAAAAACATTAATGTAAAAAATTAAATAATTACAAAAAGGAGGAATGTATTAATGAATTTATTTAAAACTCAAATTTAAAAAAGTTAAAATTTATTTGTTTAAAAAACTATTTAAAATGAAATAAATAAATTAAGAAAATAAATTAAATATTTGAGTATAGAAAATATAATAACTAAAACTAAGAAAATTATTAAATAATAATTGAAATAATATTTCTTATTTAACACATAAATAAAATTGAAATAGATAATTTATTATTTATAATTTTAAAATAAAACATTATTTTAAATTAAATATTTTCATTCAATAATAATTTTTATAATTAAAAAATCATAATAATAAATAATTAAATAAATAAAGAATTGAAAAAAATTAAAAATTTATAATGGAGAAAGATAAAGGATTAAAAAAATTCATCTATTTACTATAAATTTACAACACGACTAAAAAATAAAGAAATAAATTGAGAAAAAACACAGTTTTGATATTTAAATGAAAAATTATCGACAATTGGTATTAATTCAATTGAAATAATTATTTTGGCAGTAAAAACGTAGTGAAATATATTAAATATGTGGAGAAAAACAATGAAATAAGTGCCAAATCATTGAGTTACACGATATCCAGTATGTACGCACTGTGCATTGAATACACATTGTATATTAATTACACAATATGGTTTGAACCCATGTTTTCCATCTTTAAAACATGTGGACCACATGGAATGTACTCATGAATTATCATATCCCACCATATTTGACCTACAGATGGTACCTTTATTGCACATGATGTGTACTTATTAGACAAAAACCTTGAATCCACATGACAGTCCTTGGATAATGAACAGGGATACAAAACATTTAATAAAGGAGTACACATCATGTCATCTTTTGTTATACATCTAGGGTCCCTAGAACCAAAAAATGGTATCTTCATATGTAATCTTATTTAATTGTTAACTGACCCTATTAATATTTTTGAGAAATAAAGAAGTGAAAGAATATATGTTCATGATAAATGAAGAAAAAAATTAAAACGTGAAGTAAATATTATCTTTTAAATATTTAATAATAGAAAATAAAATAAATAAAATATATATTTTATATTAACCCCTTTGATACCACTTGAAAATTATAGCTGGAGCATAAGTACCTTGGTGGGTGTAAAACCAATAGGTTTTTGTCAGATCCAATTGATCATTACCATATTATACAAGATGTTAACATTATAACTGATGAAAATTTTCCAATTGGATATTGACAAAACCAATATCGAAATTGCACGTTAAATATATAAAAATTTTAATTTAGATCTCACAAAATGATACCATTTCTTAAGATCTTTCTTCGAGGATGGTGTAAATCATCTGAAAACCCTTTTCTATAATAACATTATTGCACTGGTAGGATCCAAACGTTGAATCCCTCTAGCAGTGATGCACATGATCTCTTTCAATCTCTGAGAAAAAATAATGTAATGTGAAGTGTTACCATGGAAATTATATCATATTATATTGTTCTTCTTGATCACTTCTAGTACCTCCAGTCTTGAAAGAATCTCTCTTGTTCTTATCATGAGTAAGAGATAAGGAGGAATTTGAAAGAGAAATCTATTGTATGCAATGGTTTTCAATTCTTGACTAAAACTAAACAATATATATAACAATATATTTATAGTGTTATGGTTTTGGATAAAATATTATTTAAGAACATAATGTCTCTTAAATAATAGCACAATCCTTATCAAACCACCAACCATATAATAATTATAATAATATTATTATTTTATGGCATGTGCTAATTGGAATAGGAGTAAATATTATATTAAAATATTTAAAATAATTTTTTATCATAAAAAAAATTGGCCTACTTATATTCCATGGGATTTATTGAATACCCAAATAAATATTAAATTAAATAATTTATTCAAAAATAAATATCTTATTCGTAATCTGACAAATAAATAGTTTTTAAATATTAAATAAATATTATTGATCAGTAAAATAGAAATAAAATTATTCCTTGGTCTTGAGAATAATATTTATTATATTAATTAAATTCAAATAGAATTTAATAGAGATCTATAGAAACATAGAGTGTGTGACCCTCTATGATTCTTTCTCATTGAATTTCGGCAACCTTTCATAAATTCCAAGATTAATATCTAGTAATGAGTCAAGTCACCCATGAAAAAGAACTTAATGTAGTAATGTCAACAACCACATATGTTTTCTCATTGTATAATATAATAACTTTATCACAATATCTCATCAACCATGTTTCATACCTTTATCATCAACCAATATTATTGATATATCTTTCTTTGACTATCCAGAATAAACTCATCATTACACCATGGCCATGGAATCTAATGTGACTGTAATATTTAAATCGAAGGTATAAAATTTAAAATTCCACTAATATGGAAGGGATAAATCCTCCATTAACTTATTCATTAATAACACGCCAACAATGAGGAACCCAATGTACCTAACTTCACCATTAATTATTATCATCATGGTTTATGAAAACAAATATAAGTGTGAAATTTGTGGCATTCATTAACAATAATAATAGTGCTTAAAGACCATTACACATGTTTTTAGACAAGAATATTTGATGACAAATAAAAATATGTAGAATTACTACTAGAAGATCTTCTCTTATAATATCTATTATTGATGAATATGAAGTGTAATGTTCTTGAGATGAAATATTATCCTCTTATGAGTACTCGCACGTACCAATCAACATGCTACGTGTCTTATAATAGAATTTTATTTGACAATAGAACTAGGTTTAAGTTTTTTGTCATGGTATGTTATGGTTCTCATCATATAATGAATGTCTGACGTCTGTACATTTTTTTTCTGGGGGGAACCTGTACATGAACCATAATCCAAGTAGGAACATGTCCCAAGAACATGACCCTAAAGGCACAATGACCAAAAACCACTATAAAAACCACTCCCTATCATATTTGATACATTTTACCGAGATCCCAACCTTTAATAGCTCAACAGAAATAATTTCCCGATGCATGGACATATGGGGCCTAATACATATGATACATGTCATACTCTCTAGTCCTTCCCAATATAGATCCAAACACATATGAGTTTAATAATATAAAGCCTCATCAAATTCTACACCTATAATAATGAGGCTCAAATATTATTTTCCTAGGAATGCATCTGCCCAATCTCTCTTTCCACTATAGAAGCCCAACCCATTGCCTCTGGAAAATCTTTTCTTACCATGACACAATGCACCGTCAAGCCCAACTCCCACCACGGCAACTAGGTTATTCTCTGAATATCGATGTTGTTGAGGAAAACTCCCATAGTAAAGCCTAACTCTGAACCCTTTCAACCAGAATACCACTGGCAAGCCCTCCCACCATCATTTATCAGATAGTCGATGATGGTCAATACTTCATCCACTAGCTGCTTCCTCTACTGTATGCGCCCAACTGCCTTCCATGACGACCTTCTAGTCCTCCCGCCTCTACCACGTGTCATAAATCAAACTTCCCCAAATATCGGGGCTCTACTAGGATTTGATCCACTAATTTTTATGCAGGATTACGTTGAACTTTTTACCACTAGGCCAGACCCTAAATACAATATCGATGAACAACTATTCTATTTTAATGTGATAGATACTCTAAGAAATTAGTCGATTAATGCCACATATATGTATGAATTATATATAATAATTGTCTTAAATTAATATTCACATCATATAATATACATGTAACCTAATGTACAAATAATTGATTTCAGAACAACAACTCTAAAATATTCAATATATTTGTATTATCCAATATAAACGAGATGGTGTTTTGAAACTCAATTGAATGTAAATGTTAGGTATGTATTTTATAGAAATCAATTAATCAATTTTAAATAGTATGAGATAGATAATATATATTTTAAAAAGTGTTGTAAATATATAGGAGAAAAAATCAAAGGAAGAATTGAATGATTTCATAGTTTATTTTCATGAGATAAAATAAATAGTTACTATATCAAGGATTTTAATGTAAAGGATTTTATCAAGCTCAAATGAATCTAAGTAAAAAAAAAATTACTTCACCTCATTTATCTTATGTGATAATAGATATGTTTGATAATAAGTAGATCTTATGAATGGGTATGGGTTGATTAAATGTGCACACATGGTTTGGGATTCATAAATTTCTATTACATTTAGTTATCCTGAAAAATGAAAGATATTATTTCTTAAAGGATTGTACCAGTCAAAATGAATAGTTAATTATGTATTATATCCTAAAAGAGTTTTGGGTATGACGGTAAATTGAAATTTAATAATTACATGTAGTTACATTATTAAACTAATTTTCATGTTATGCTAAATGGTTTTAATAGGGATGGTAAGAAATAATTTATGTATTAAAATTATTTCAATGATTTTTTTTGCGGGAGTGGGGTTATAAGGTTATAATGATAAACTTAGAAAAAACTATAATTAGAAAATATATGTTGACATCAAGAAATTTGATTATGTGAATCTAATATGTTTGAATATGTTCTAGAAGTTGAATAGTTAGGAATAATATTCTTAAGTCTCACCATTATTCAAACTTCCTTACTTCATAGATTTTTCTCACAAGATTGTTTACTGGGACGGTTTTTTTAGATGGTCACATAGAGATGTAACATTAATTACATAAAATGTAATTATCCAAATAAACCTAGATTTTTTAGTAATCATATCTATAATATGGTTGTTTTTCATATATGATATTGTTGACACCGAAAAATTTTATCCATGCACTTTTCATCAAAATTCAGGATGTGATCCTCACTTAGGAAACAACTGTCATGTTTGAGTAAAAATGTGTCTCTATGATGGAAGTTGTAGATTTGACTTTAGTGTACTATAATAAATATCACATAGTTTTGGATTTATATTCCTAAAAAACATTTCCCATCCTAATGGCACAGCTGTGAGAACCTCCCTTATATAGTAGATCAAGGATTCCAAAAAGCACTTATAAAAAGGTGTTTATACATTAATATTTATTTTTGAGTGTCTTAAAGAAATTTTTGTTGTATAAAAAATTATCTATGATCATATTTAACTTCAAAAGATTCATTTTGACTTGTCTTAGAACCCAAATGGACGTACAAAATTTTTTTTATCATTATCGGAAGTGAGGATAATTTTAAAAAGGATTTCGAGCTCCTGTGCAAGCCATTTGTGCATCACCGTTCACAAATCTCCATCATGTAAGCCCCTAGTACAACACTTTGATGAGGTATTTCATGTAACTCCTCTAATGAGGTATACCAGCTAGTATGTAAAGAGAAACCTATGCCGTGAAATTTCAAAGTATGGAGAGACTCCCAGATGATGACGAAAGGGAGAGCTCTGGTCAAGTTGCTCATTTATTAAAGTAGTCCATCCCGACTTTGATGAACTATGATGTCCATAAATCTATATAGATAAAACACTATCCTAGGAAAACCTTCTAGGAAATCCCCCACCTTGGAGCCCATACATGGGTGACCTATACAAAGGAAAACCTCCTTAGTCTGCCTCCACCTAGGTGATCCACACCTATGAGATCTATACCTAGGGGACACAAACCTAGATGAATCATACTTGGGTGACCTGAACCTTAGAAAACCATACCTAGGGGAACCCCACATGGGTTAACCACACTTGGGAGATCCATACATGGGTAACCAATTACTAGGTGATCAACACCTGGGCTACAAACACCTAGGTGCCCCACACCTAGGTGACTCACACTGGGGCGAGCCATACTTAGGTGATCCCCCATCTAGGAAAATTACTGGGTTGACCATTCAACCATATTCCCGCACCTTAGAGAACCGTTGTGCTCGCTATTACATACCATGTGGACTACTCCCTCAAACCCTCTTCTAGTATTAGTGTCGAGATATGCTCGCTATCCTCCATCTTGGTCCCTTCACTATTGTCAATAACACCCATGGAATATAGAAAGTCACATCATGAACTTTTCAGACCAGGGAAAGGAAGACTTGGGTTTCAACACATACAACCCTACCTTCTATTTCAAGTAACCATTAGTTGAGATACTTTTCATGTTTCCAGAAATATAGGCATCCTCCTAGGCATAATCAAAAATAAATCCTCTAAATAACCATTAGTTAAGATCCACCTCATCATTCCAGAATTAATTGGAATTTTAGAATATGCCTTTAAGCTCTTATCACCCTATTATTTTTCCCAGGACCTCAAACCAATGAATTGGGTCTCTAAACCCTAATAAAAGAGGGAATTATGGGTAATAGTGTGGTTATTGTTCGTATTTAGTGTGAAACACAAAGAACATATATGAGGATCCCCTTTCCCAGAGTTGGCATGAACTACCAAAAATGTCTCCTTTTAGAATTTTGACCTACATGAAGCCCTTCTAGAGACACCTAAGGAAACCCTTGGAGCCTTGAGAAAGGCCTATCCCATGCGTTGTTTCATGGTATTTCCTTCATTAAGAAATAAATTCTAGTTAATGTTGGCCTCATGTGTGTGAAGCACTTCTGGTCCTCCCATGTCAAATTTATGTGAGTCTGCTTCATCTTTTCTAGGCCTTACTTGCATGAGCCTCCTTCAATATTTTCTAGTTCTAACCTACTTGAGACCTATTCAGCTCTCATAGTGCTCACCAATGTGAGATTCTGTCTTCTCACCCTTTCCCTACCAGCCTGACCCACTTTTGAGCCCTCCTTTTTACCACCCATGGTAGGGGACCTCTTCCCCTGGGACTACCATATGAGGGAGACAAAACAACAGCCTACACTAAGGACTCCAAAATTTAATGATCATGGTGAAATAAACACTAGAGTGTCTCCCATTTGGTTTCAAATTTACTTGGGAAGAGTTTTCCGACACTTGTACTACATGATTACTAGGGTACTCAGGTTGTTTATAATTCTTCATGACCTCCGTAATTCATAACCCAAATTGGGGGATGTTCTAGGGAATTATAAATTTTAGAGATGAGGTATAGTGAAATTTACTTCTCTCTTCATCACGGAAAGAGATACTCCACTTCTTAGATAGTGAGGGAAGCCACATTACTTCCCCTTTGATGAGGGATAGGGTCTTATCCTTCCCTCATCATCTATGAAACTGGGAAAAGAGTATCCATCATGGACTAAGTCTACATTATATCTTATGTGTTTCATATATATGGATATATGAGTCTAGACCCTAGTTACAAAAACAAGATACAAGATGAGAATATAAAGTCACTTTCTCTCTCAAGTAGCCTCATCTCATCTAGAATTGAATGAAGGTGATTGTGTGGTATGTCATATATTTCAATTCCTCTTGTTTATCACTCTAAAAATGACTCACATGGTCTTAGAAGATTTTAATAATCATGATATATACACATTAATATTCATGTACTAGAAAATATTACATTTTTGTATCTTTATCTCAGCTTCCATCAGAGGGATTTTATAGGCATGGGTCCTCCAAGCCATATATCCTTCTCGAAGGGCTATATCCTACATGACACAAACCTTTATAGGGACTCATACATGGAATAAGCCACAAAAAATGAACAATGTTTGATTTTATTCCTATCTAAATGGGATACATTAGAAGACTCCATGAGGGTAAAACCCAACACTCCAAATTAACCCTAATTTTTTCTAGAAGACATTCCCAGTTAGGTCATATACAGCCAGAGAGGATACGTCCCTTCAATTAACCTTAGCCCAATTTATTGTAAGTACCACTCCATCAACAGAAAATAAACCTTTTGTGTGACGTCTAAACTATTTTGTTTGGTCACCATCAAATTACCTTAAAATGTATGTTGTGTCCCATTAAGTGACACCGAACTATGTGGGTTATATTACATTCATTAGGACACATAGAAATCCTATCTCATGGGAATGATCTTGATATCATAATAACACCCATATTTATGGATGTTGATAAATTCTAGGGTGAATCACTATATGTCTTAAACTAATATCACAATAATAATCAATTTAAGAATCCCCAATACTATTATAAATAGGTTCCATTGATAGAGAACCTAGGATACAAAAAATATATATCCATTGATGAATAACCTCATATAAAAACTGATGATTCTATATCCAATACAGTCTAATGATTTATTTTTAACTTAAGAATGAATCATGTCATATTTGGGATTTATTATAGGATTCACGAACATTTCTTAATTCTATAATTTTGTCATAGAGTATGAAATAATTCCCCTCAATAGGTATGATGAGCCCGACCTATAACCCTTTTATCCAATATGAGTCTATAATAATTTTTGGACCATTTCCCATTGACCACAGTCATTTGGAAAGTGTGTACATGAAACATCTCGAATAAGGGAATTGTTGGGCGTTTCCATCTCAATGAAAAACTCTATTGGAGTCTGTTCAGAAATGGTGAACTCTACATCATAGGAAGCATCCTTGAGGTTCAAACCCAACACCCCAAATCAATCCTAATTTTCATTGGGCCACATTCCCAGTAGGTTCATATGTAGCATGGGAGGATACATCCCTTTTAGGAACCTTAATCCAATTCAATTTAAGTCCCACACCAACTCTTGACTAAGAAACTTTTTCCTAGAAATCCATTACCAATGATGTTGAACCACATGGTTTTGTCCTCATTAAATGACTTTAAAAGGTATGATGTGTCCTATCATGTGGCACTAAACTACATTGGTTATGATTCCTTTCACTACTATATATAAGAATCACATTTCATGGGACTGATCCTGACATTAAAAAATTCCCATCTCCCTATATGCAATAAATTCTAGAGTGCAAACTATGTGTTTTAAAACAATTATCATTATAATAAATGATATACAAATATGTAATCTCTTTAGAAATTGGCACCATCGATGGAGAACCTTAGATACATACAGATATGTCTATTAATGAAAAAAATAAGATTTATACAGATGAATCTAGAGAAATTACATGCTAATAATATATTTTTAACTTAATAAAAACGCATTTAAATTTGAGATTTAGTATAGGATACAAAAAAATGTCTTAAATCTATAAGATAGTCCTATAATAGGATGTAAATCCCCTCAAAAGAGTGTGAGGAGATTGTCCTTCCATACTCCAGACCAATTTGATTACAAAATTCTCTTTGGACTATTTCCCAATGACCACCTTCCTTTTGAAAGTTGGTTTGTGAAACCACTTGAATATGGTAACTGTTGGCTGTATTCGGGTCCACAGACAATACCTATTGGATGCTGTTTAGAAATGGTGAACTTGGCATGAATGATTATGCAAGCTTCAAACACAAAAAATTAAATATCATGCATCATACATAATTTAATAAAAAACGTGGTGAATCCAATGTGAATAATAAACCAAAATAACATTATCAACCACATGTCAGGACCATTTCACAAAAAATAAAAGAGTTTCAAATGTCTATCCAAAACAATCAATTTTTTATGTATTCATTTATTGAGATACTTTTTTGATGAGGTTTTCATGTTTTTGATAGTCATATATATCCAAGAACCATTATCTTGAGATCCCATGTATACAATAAAATCATTCCAGTTCTAATAGACATATGATTAAACCACTATACAAGGTGGGAAATCAAATAAATAGAGGATTTCATCACCAACCCAGCGTCTTCAATGTCTGTTCTCAAATACACAACATATGGAGAACCTCTTAAATGGTACAGTACCAACCATGTAAACTTCTGGATAATCCCTGTAGCTTATGAATCCCTACTAACCATCCACTCAAAGACAACTTGTGGCTGAGAAGTAGATGACCCCAGTTTCTATCTGAAATATTTTTGGGATCCTATACTTGGAACATGACAACAAGGTCCTCCCTTATCATAGGTAGGTATATCAAGAGGCCACTGATATCCTCATCAAGACAGAATAAGGTGTCCCTCCAAAAATCTAAAACTAGAAGATGTTGGCCCCAATGCTTCATGAAAATGAACCCTCAACTTGATAATGATGTTTCTCTTGGGAGCCCAACCCAAGTCACCTTAACCTAGGTAGGCAAGATATTCCATAGAGGGAATGGAATAGATAACTAAGAATAGGGCCACACCTCTTCTCTCCATAATGAATCTCCCCAAACAAATTTTTTGGATAACCGTAAGAAGGAACACACTCCTACCCATACTTATATTGCCTTCTAGCCCAGTTTGGAAGTATCTAGAAAATAAAACCAATCAAATATAGTGGAATATTATGAGTAGGAACACACACATGCTTGCATCAACAAATATCTCCAGTCAAATATTGAAAAAACCATCAAAAAAAGCACCCACCTACCCATATCTACCCGGACTTCTAGACTAACAAGGAACCACTTGAAGAAACAAGATTGAATGACTTGGAATGAATAGGGTGAACAACCATATATCATCCCATACAACTGATTACTCTCAGTCTATACTAGATGGAAATAGATGACAAGTGTAGGAACACACCCATGATCCAACCAAAAAATTTGCATATATCCATGTTTTATCCACTTAAGTCGTCCAACATATCCCGAAAATGGTGAAATGGGAAACAAAAATTCCTACCCACATCCTACAAATATTCCATGAAATAATAACGATAGTGATAGTGGTAGGGGGTCCACACACAACTCCATACCCACACTATGGGGTGAATTATCAAAACAACATGTGTGCAAATCTTAAGAAGACGCACATCTATTCCTTTATCTAGAAGGGTTGTGGTATGAATTTCCCCATGATGTATGTATAAAAGGATTGGGACTATACCCCCATTCCAACTATAGGTCGTTGATCTACTCTAGTGGCTATTCGAAGCAAAAAATTATAGAATCCTCTAGGAAAATTCAAACAGTGACACAATATCTAATCAAACATGATTCTGTATATGAAGTTCATTATTCGTAGGAATAATACGTAATCTCTTACAAGGAGAAAAAAAATAATCCTCATCAAAATTGACTGGAAAATGATGAGATAGACTATAATCCTCCTCTACTTAATACTAGAGTTCTCGATGCCCTTGTATGCTTATATATAGTGGATCATGATTCTATTCTTTTATTACCAAATTATGAAACATGTAGTACTAGTTCTAGATGTCCTCATTGAACATATGTCCATTGATGTTCATTTTATGTCCATAATCTAACTGATCGTAAGGGCCCATATCTTGATGAGAACCATGACAGCCCTTCACCTGGATAGAAGATAAAATGACAAGAAGTTCATCCCCTTCCTATCATTCTCCTTAAAGGACATCCCCAGGGTATACAAAGTAGTAACTCTCTTTAATGTTATGCATTTTGATGGGAATGTATTCATCCCCATGATATAATTCATTACAAAGGTCCTCCCTATAGTGACACTAAACTTCATCATGGATGTCCTCCTATTACAGATTTAATTGAGAAAAATCCATCATTTCATAGGGAACATGGGAAAACAAGTCTAGTCATGGCTGATGCTTCTTCTTTGATATGTGAAATCTTTTCCCAGCTAGTAGATAGACTATGGAAATAGTCATTCTCTAAACCACCCTCAGATCATATACCTTCATATATGACTGAGGATATCCCTTCCAATCTGGGTACTTACAATAAAGCTATTTGGAAATGACCACAATGGCCAGATAAGGTTAACGATCTTATTGGAAATGAGATATAATTCATGTTTCTCATGAAAAAAAATTGGCTAAAAAATATACTAGTCATGTTATGGCCTTTATCCACACCTGAGTACATAATTCTAGATTCATTGTAAGATTGTTTTGTGCACAACATCTAAATATATTTATGAAACACTCTTCATCACTTAAAATATTTTTTTCCTATATAATGAATATCATTGTAACATTATGGTAATAGAAGATATACCCCACAGAATTAAATTTGGGACCCCCCCTCGCCGCATTGTACTTGAGATTTTAAAAATAGTTAAGATCACTTCAATGTGCATGTCTCAATGTGTTAAATTATTTTAGGTAAATGATCACTAATTCCACATCTAGAATTCATATTAGGGGATGGGGTAAAGATGGGGTGTTTCATATCACCTCACTCCCCAATAAGAAAATCCCATGAAATTTGACATCATGTAATGTTATTGCCTTTGGACGGATTCAACAAATAAACTTTGTTCGCAACAGATGGTATGACCAGTAAAACAAGACATTAAGGACTCTCAAAGGAATTGGTCTAGAAGAGAGTGATCCATTGAATGACTCCTTAGTCCAGCATGTAGATTTATTGAAAGGGGTTGTCACTTAATAGATTCCAATCAATAGGTATCACTAAGATCTTCAGAAATATTTGTCTTAGATCAAAACATTATAATGAAACCAAAAAATAATTGAATAAGGCTCCATTAAACCAAGAATGAAGTCACTGAAGTAGTATACAAGATAGTACTTGTTCAACCATAGCCCATAGGGATGGGGTATTTTTTAACAGAACCTTCAATGTTGGAAAAAAGGCTGAAAAAGTTGTGGAAATGGAGTGTGAGAATCCCTATCCCATAGGGTTGAACATGTTTCTACCTAAAAAAACCTCATACTCAATAGAATTAAGTCTTCTCTCAACTAAGGGGAATTCAGAAAAAATGGATCTTCCTAGCTCGTCATGTGCCATGACCTTGTGTCCTCACATTGAACATGCATGAAAAATATTTATAGAGACTATCTTCATAATTCTATTTGTCCAACAATTCCATGAGGAAAAACAAAAGGGATGATAATGGATCATAGAGGGAGAACAAAATATGCCTCTCACAGAGTATGATGAAACACTTGAAATACATTGTACATCAGCAAATATTATTACCACCATTCCAATAGAAGCTACAGAACATGATTCTGATATATAAGAACAAGAGGTGGATGTATCTGTTTAGAATACGGTCCACAAATAAATTAATAAGTAAGTTGTGCCTAACCTAAAACTAGTGTATTTTTATGAATTTAGGGATTTTATATAATAATCCATTACTACCTCCTAGACAAGCATATACCAGAGAAAAGGGTAAAAGTGTGGCTTCGCACCACCAACCTCCCAATGATGTTGAAATCCTCATACTTGAGGAAATATTTTCCTATCAGGAGGATTAAATAAAAGATCTAGGAAAAATAAATGAAGAAATACTCTTAGGAAATATCACTTATAGATATATTCTATAAGTGGAGCCTTATCCAGTGATCCCATCCAATGAACCTCAGCAAAGATGGTTCTTACCAGCAACTAAAATGGATCCAAAACATCTGTGCATTATGTGGTATCAACAACCAATATAATTGGACCCAAAAAAAAAGATACCATAAGATACCTCCACTAGGTTCATAACTAAAGAAATGTTAGACACATCCTCAAAAACAACCCCTATAGGACATCCACCAAGGGTAAAAAAAGAGTTTCCATAGATGTCCCTACCTGTTGTTTCCCCTGCTCAAGCTCCTATTCAACAAAGTATCCCTTAATGTCTTATTAATACCACTGAGTCATTTTATGCTTGAACATAAGTTTTGGAAGAACGGTGTGCACTAGTACATCTAGATATTATGCTTTTATGTAAATGGGTTGATCCAACACCTCCCCCATCAAATAATGGGAGCCCTACATTTCAATTTTTCAATGGATTTGGGGACCTGGAGTACCATTTTATAAATTTCATGTCCCACTATGATCCCATGATGGGAACCCCTACAATGAAATAAGAAGTGAAACTCAATTTTTTGTTAAAACCCTTAATGGAGAAGCTTTTGAATGGTGCATCGGTTTTCTATCTAGGTCAATCATTCGATGGGAAGAAATCCTCCAGTAATTTCTCTTAATATTCAGCTCAACATTGTAGATGAAAATAGTCCTTTACCTATCAAATTATAAACAACAATAGAATGTGATGATGTTGTATATCATTTCTTGGTGGAATGGGATGACCTACTCCCTAAACCTATAGCTTCCCTTATAAGATTTTTCCCACATATATAGTGAATCTTCATTATGAGTTTCACACCCCACTCATCCCATTGAATTATACCGGATGTTTTTAGGATCTCACCATAGATTATCAATGTTTGGAATATTATATATTATAAACTAAGGTGATTTCCTCAGTAATTCTATAATATCAAGGGAAGAGAAGAGGAAAATTAGAGGATGACACTATCATACTTAATCAACCCCTTACACCAGTTCAAGTTCCAAATACCATTTCACACCTTGAAGCACACCATACTATGAAATATCAATGATTTATGCCTCTTCTGTACATTTGATGGGTGAAGAGGAAAAATTATATTTAGGTATAAAGGAATAAAATATATTCATTCTAATATGATAACATTCTTGGATACTTAATCATAGATTTGGAGAAAAACATTCACCTGTTTCCAAATCACAATAGGTCTGCTTAGGATGGTATAAAAACACCCCACACAATTTCCCCTCTGTCCATAAATTGTGGAACACCATCTTGGAATGATTTTTTTTCAAATATATTGTACAAAAAATGGTGGGATCTGGGAATGTACAACTGGGAAACCCATTCGTGTTGGTAGAGTGTTTGTTCCTCCAATATTGAGAAAGAGGTTAAATGGGAGGATGTTACTATAAAGAATAAATTGAATTTTATTTATTGGATGACTTGAATGACAAAAAAATTGACTCCTTATATACTCTGAGAAAAATTGAAGAAAACAATTATTCGCCATGATGCTTTAGCCATGGCACAGGTGACTCCATCCTCACAATGGTACTTCAAAATCTGGTCATCTAAAAAAATACCTAGTCGAAAGGGTTGGAAACAAGAATTTGAAAATTAAACTATTGAAAGGACAATGTTACCTTTGAATCTCTCAGACATCGTGCCTCTAGTACCAAAATCATAGGCTCCACCCAACCCAATGGTACCACAATAGTTGACCCACCTGATGGAATCATCATCAGATGAGGAATTCATCTTCAATTCCATTAATTTTATTAACATATGCATCACTTTTATGATGATTAATATGTCCCAAAAACTAACTTCCCTATATCTAATTGGAGAACTAGTGGAAGAGGCCACAATCCCTAAGGATAAAAATAAATACACAATCATGGTAGTAATCAATACTCAGTCCACATCCCTTCTAAGACCCTTTATACTATTGAAACTCATGAGATATCCCTCCAGCATGAGTAGAAAAGGTCCCCCACATATTTCAGAGGCCATCCCAACCTGATCATCCTATAATAACGATTAGTGGAGGTTCCATCTTCAAATCATCCTCGACACAGGGGATACCTAGTTGACTTAACCCACTAATGATGAGAGTGCCTTTGAATCATTTTCCAATAGTTTATCGACCGATATAAAGTGATTTATTTCAAAGATAACATATATAAAATCATCCTCATTCTAGGAAGCACCAAACATTATCCTAAAAGTATGAATTTATAAAAGAATCAGCCTTGGTACCAGTTAATTTTTTTGATCCTGGAAACTCTATGTCAATTATAAGGCCTATACGATGTGATCATAGAGGATTTCAGAATACCTCAATTGGATGAAGCTAAAGTCTCCACTACATAAATTTATCTTGTAGTGATTAGTCTTATAGAATTCCACACTATCATCTATTTTATAGGTCATGAAAATGATGTTGTATATAGGGACATATAAAACCCTTGTATGTGTCTTGAAGGAATAATGATGTTGACATCTAATGAGATTTCATTGATAATATCTCGGTATTCAACCCCCTTCTAGTATAAACACTTTATCATCTGGGTTACAATGAGGAAGAATTTTCCCCTTCTGCTCTAATGATACATGGTTATGAAAAGAGTAAGGAAAATCCCCTCACTAGAATCATGATTATACTCAGTTTGGGGACCTTTTATCTAACTCATAGTTTATGGTTGTCTGTTAATATATGAATTTCAACATTCTTCTAGGAAGGCCTTAGTTGCATTAACATGTAAGAACTACATAGTCGTACCACCAATTCTTCAAATTTTGAATCAATTGTAAAATTAAGTTGTTGCATAGTGATAAATACCCATTTGAATCCCAAAACATATAGTATAGTAATATAGGGTTTTATTATAAGGAAGAGAAATTTCCCAGGATTGATGGTGTTTCCTGAGTAACTGCATTGAATATTCTAGAAATTACCCTGACCAATACCTCAAAAGAGATACGTGAAGAATATGTGTTTCCCATCCATTAGATAAATTTCATGGGCCCAAAAGAAGGCACTTATTTAGAAATATTCAGGATATCATCCATGAAAAATGAGCCTGGAAGTGCGTATAAGGTCACTGAATCTCTAGAAAGTTGAAAAAGATCATATGAAAATGGCATCATTCCATCCCCTGAACTTCAATAGATCTAGGCCTCATCTTATATTCATGAAGTGGATATCAGTTCACCAAGATAGGATTAATATAATCAATATTTATACCTCACTCTATCCTATATGAAACATCAATGATATCCCACATCGTCAGTTGGGTTAGAGGAAGTCGCTTCAACTTTTTGATGTCAAAGAGTCCACTCCTCTCTGAACTCTGAGAAAATTACTTCACCCCCAACCCCATAGGAGTATTATATAAAAGGAAAAGTAAGAGGAGGAAAACTAGGTAGAGGAATAGGATGAGTATATCAAGGATTCCCCTCCAGTATTCGAGGAGGGTGTCTCTACCACCACTTATAAACTTAAACAAATAAATCTGGGTACAAAGGAGGACCCACATACCAAAATAATTAGTGAGTACATGTATTCATAATAATAAGAGATATATAAATCATTAATGAAGAAAATAATTCCATGTTCACCTATAATTACACATAAATGTAATTCCTTGATCCCAATGTGGCCACTGAACAACTCGGCTTACCGGGAAAGCACCAGGGATACAAATAGGTTTCTAGGTGGACGCACCTCAATCACACTACCAAAATTGAAGCTACTTTTGACAAGATAATAAAGGTAAGTCTTATTAAAGAAGTAAAATTCCAGATATTTATATCCCACATCATCCCAATTAAGAATAGGAATTGGATAGTTAGGGTTTTCAATGACTTTAAAGATCTCAATTGGCACTGCTCAGAAGAGGATTTCACACTCTTAATCACAAAGTAACTAATTGATTGAAAAACTAGCTACCAAGACCTATCCTTCATGGATGGATATTAAAGGTATAATAAGTGGTAAATTCCCTAATAAGATTAATATTACCTCACCTTTCCCCCCAAGTATTATTTTTTCTATTGGATAATGACCTTTGGATTAAAGAATATCTCAGCTACAAATCAATGTATCTTGAATAACATCCTCAAAGCCTGATTGAGAAGTTACGTTGTATACTACATAGAATATTTGGTAGTTATGTCTTGAAAACATTTAATCCACTTTTTCTATCAGGATACTTTCTTCAAAAAATATGATAGATTAACCTAAAGATGAATACCTTAAAATGTGCTTTCAGGGGAATATTAAGGAAATTTATAGGCTTCTTCATATTCCATCATGGCATCAAAGATGACCCTAAAAAGTAAAATGATATCTGAAGTATGTAATTTCCTCATAAACTCAAATATTTAATTATTTTACCAATACACCTTTCCTACATTCACTACTTTATAGTAAACCTCATAGGTAAGTGTTTTCCCATTAATAAGATTATGAAAAGTTTGTTACATATTAGTTGAATGATGAATGTTAGAAATCATTCAATATCATCAAGAAATATATCGTGATTCCACCAGTATTAATGCCAAATGTTGAAGTGAAACCTCTCATTTTGTATATGACATGAGTGGATTGAATAATGGGTTATTTAATCACACAAAATAATGACACTGAGAATGAAAAAACCTTTAATATATTAATCAAACAATAATTGATACTAAGGATCATCATTTTCATATCAAGAAGAGATTCCTAGAATTAATATTCATTGTTTAGATGCTCAAGAACTACCAACATAACCATATGATCAACTTAAATTCTTGTGATAAACTACACAAACAAATCCTTAGAAGTCCTATGTTGACTAGATACTTGGCATGGTGGGTGGTGATGTTGCTACTGTTTGAAATTCAGGTCGTGGATCAAAAATAAATAAAGGCTAGGTTTTGGAATATTTTCTCATAGAACCTAAATATATTGAAACAATATTATTGAATACCAAATTTCTAGATGTGTATGTCTTATATGTTTAAGATGGACCCCAAATATGGGAGATTAATTTTGATGGTACATCTAGAATCCCAAAAAGGCAGAGAATAGAAGACTATAAGCTTTAAAAAGTCATGATGGGAGTTGTTCTAATATTTCCAAATAAAAATGATTCCTTACTCCATCATATTGTTAGAATGCTATAAAAACAATGAGGTAGAATATGAATCCCTCATTAAAGGGCTATAATCAGTTCTTTAATGTCTAGTGTACCAATTGAAGGTGAAAAATGATTTAGAGTTTATAATTAAAAGATCAATAGTGAATATTATATAAGAAAGGAGGATCCAATCCACCTATATGAATATGACTGAGGACTAATAAAAGAATTACCCTCATATCCAAAATTGAATCATGTCCCACAATCTTAGAAAGCCCCATCTGATGCATTGGTAAATGTACCTGTATCTTTTGACTACCAATATTGGGATGAAATAATAATTATCATTGTACATCTTTGAATAGTCTCTCCTTTTATTTATGCAAGAATGGAAGAAATTGATGAGATTAATTATATCCTTTAACTAGATGACCCTACAACTTGTTGGGTGATACTCATTGTGGGCTACATTCAAAATTGATTTCTATTATCAGAAAAATATGGAAAAGGGAAAACTCAATGACATGTGACTAAAAATACTCATTAATATGGCCAAAATCATGAGAAATTATTCTATAAATGAGGCTTCCATGTAGCCATTAGGTTAATTGATAGAGAAGATATTGATAATGTCATGGAAGAATTACATACAAGGGCCTATGGTGACCACCTTTCATAGTTTAGGCTCTCTAATTAAGTCATTATGTTTGGATACTTATTTCCTTAAATGATGAAATACTACAAAAAAATCAACAAGAAGTGTCATTAATTCCATGTGAATTCTAAATTAATCCATCATCCCACATATTTTCCACACATATCCAAAAATCCCCGCCATTTTTAATATAGGGGATGGTTATTGCAGGGTCATATCCTATAGCTATTACCAATATGTTCATATACATACTCAATACGACCCAATTATTCTCAAAATGGGTTGAAGCAATAAACCTCAATGAATTTGGAACAAAAAATCACTAATATATTTATGAAGGTGACATTAACACCAAATTGTGTGTCCCTCGTACAATACCAGTAAAAAATTGAGCTAATTTATATTCTATTGAGATGGAATAGCTATATCAGGTGTATAATATAAAATCGAACCATTATTCTCACTATCGGGCCGTAACTAATAGACAGATAGAGGCCTTCAACAAAAACCTATCAATTGTACTCTAAAAGATAGTTGATAAAGATAAAATGTCTTATCTAAGAAATCTATTACATTCCTTGTGGGCCTACTAAACTAAAACCTGCAAAACCACATGGTTGACCCCATATTCATTGGCATACAGATTAGTAGCAGTCTTTCCCATTATGGTACAATTTCACTCACTTTTTGTTTCTAGCTACATGATGAAGTATCCAAGATGACCAATCGTAAAAGAGTTGGGATGAAGTGGGGTGAATTTATGATATAGGCTACATAATTTTCATTGTTTGGAGGTCTACTAATATAAAATAGCATGTGATTTGAAAAAATAATAATTATGCCTTTTCCTCTTAGTATAATTGGTATTCTCCCTCAAAACCCTGATGATATCAGTGAAGAAACCTCCAAAGAATGATCTAAGGTTTGAGGCACCTCATTCCATTAAAAACATTCACTTAAATAGAACTTATTCCCAGTTATTAATTAATTGATATATTGTTATGGCCCATTCCAATGAAAATTTTCTCATGAAATACTTTGTGTTATAAAGAAACCTATTTCCTTTCGACATGATGTTAATCTTAATGGTTCATTTTGTCTTTGTTGCATGACTTTATACTACATAGAAACATATGGTCCAATATTAAGGACCTTAAATGGAAAACCAAATTGCTCTTATCTCTTAATGATAAACTGCAAGAAATTTGGTCTTGGGTGTAAGACCATATAATGCACAACATATTGTACTATCCATATTACCCAAAAATACAAGATTTCATAGTCCAAGTTGTATGAATCTAAAAAAACAAATCCTAATCCCCTAGTCATAAAATGTTAAACTATATGATATCATCCTTTCAAAATGATTCAAAACTATGTGGTTCACGTCCACATTTCAATAGGTAAAATTGCCAAACATTTTGATATGTACTCATGAAGATCAAAATACTTAGTTTTGGTCTCCCACCACACCCCCATTCATGAATAATGTCTGGATTCA
Source organism: Viscum album (assembly GCA_963277665.1). NCBI lineage: Eukaryota > Viridiplantae > Streptophyta > Magnoliopsida > Santalales > Viscaceae > Viscum > Viscum album. Next base: position 1,890,105,782 of record OY728130.1, on the reverse strand, counting down.
TTCCAACCGTCATAGGATATGTGGTGATGCTCGAACCTCTAAACCTATTTTCAACCGAAATAAAAAAATGTCATCATCCCTGTGTATAGATCATACATGAATAGGTAGGTTTCAAACCAGAACTATGTGTTTTATGATTCCTACAATAATGGTATACATAGTGATGCATAAAAGTTATGTCTCAGGTCCAGAAATGTAGTAGAGAAAATACCTTCTATCATGCATACAAAATAATGATTTATTCACGGTACTTCACATTCCATTGTTTTGGCTTGTCCAAATGCTTCCTTTATGCTCGGATTCATTCCCCGCATACATAATACTTATTATCCTAGGGATTTAAGATCTCCACAAGACTTCACCATCCATTAGTAATGGAGTATCTAAAACCCGATAAAACATTTATTTTACTATGCCTTAACCAAACCTGGTTTTCATTACATATATCACCCACCAAATGGTTATATCTTCCATAGGATATCATTTTTTGACAATGAATTGATAAACCATGTTTTCCTTTTTAAATGTAGCCCAAATCAGATGGCTATATCAACCAGAGTCACATTGGTCCGGAGGAGAAACATCTTACATCATTGTAATCCCTAAAGACATAATGTTTGAAAATGATTTTTGAACCTAATTCTTAGTTACTCCTAATGTTCATGTCTCGTATCATTTATCTCAATATGAGAACCCCCAAAATCATGGTATACATTTTACTTATTAATGTTTGAAGTATTTCAGAACCCCCTTTCCTCAGTATGCCTTATATCACTCATTTTTCCATGAATTATGGTCCTAGAGATATTGCCTAAAACTAAAAGACACCATATATTCATAGTAATAAGATGTTAAAATGTATGGAAACATTATCAATACATGATGTTAAAATGTATTCTAACCCAATTTACTAATCATTTGATGCCATGGAAAACAGTCTTGGTATGCCTCATGTCATAAACATGAGATACCTCTCATAAGGAAATACCCCTAATACCTGAATAAAATTTATGGGGATTCATGCCTTTTTCCTCACATCAAGTAACCATTATCCTTACAACATGATGCTAAACTATGTGGTTAACGTACCTCTTATTCAATATCAAAATCCTATAATTACCTACGGATTTATTCTGATTACAATGAGATACGTCATGAATCCTAGATCTTGCATCATTGTCCAGCCACCACAAGATCAAAATACCCCTTTCATTACTTTTATTCAAATTGTGTGGTGAAAAAAACTTTTCTAATCCTTATTTCTAACACTGAGCACAAATCAAATGGGATTAGGGGTTTTGTTAAAGGATTACCTGAATGATCAGGGAATATTAGTTCACATCATGGTGATCATGGTCAAAGATGAAGGACATTAAAAGGCACACAAAAAGACCTTACTACATGATGTTAAAATGCATGGTTGACTTTTCTTACAAGATGTCAACATAAGAACTACATGTGGATTCATTCTAACTTTTATGAGATATACATTGATGCATACATTCTACATCGTCATCTACTTATGATACATGAAATACCCCAACACTCTTATGTATTATCCATATTTTCATAAGAGGGTCTCATACAGGTTCTCACCACGTTTGTGAGAGAGTATATATAAAAACAAGCCCCCTCACCACACATGAATTTGATCCATGTGGGGAATCTTTCTATAATTATATATTGATTTATTCTTAACTTGATGAGATATGTAGAGATACCATTTTCCTATTTCTTAGTCCTATCCTTAATATTACAATCCCCCCTTTACTTCATATGGGTCTGACTTTCATAGGGATATATTTCTTTCCATCCTTGGGTAATTTTCATAAGAAATAATCCTTCCATATTCAAGAGAATCCCTTACACAAAACAAACTCTTGTCTAGGGAATTCCAAATCTATGTAATCATTCCCCATCTATCAGTAAATGATTTTCAAATTCTCCAGGACACATTTTTTTTCTATGCCTTGATACTCCCTAGTTGTTGTTTGTATAAGTCACCCACCAATGCACCTATAAATCATAAAATGTTTCTATTTTAGTATACATTGATACAAATAATTTATATTTTCATGAGACACCAATACAAATGGTCTATCACCGAAAGGATCATTCATACTCGGTAGAAACCATTTCTACCTCTGTAATCCCCAAAAAAAATTATTCTCGAAATCATTTTCAATAATGTTCTGTGGTTATTTATTTCTTACATTACCAATAACACATCTCAGATCTGGAAATCCCCAGATTACAACATACAACATTCCCCCAACATGGCCGAAACATATGTAACATTCTCCGTCATACCACTATATAATAAAAAAATACTAATTTTTTAGTCAAGCTATGTGTCCATAAATGATTTTCCTCAATATCCTTGTTGAAATATCATAAAATTAATAGTTCATATCCTAGTTGATTGAAATTAAACTACATGATGCTTCAACCCTTGTTAGTGAGGAGCCTTTCGCCTAGGTGTGGGTCATCCACCAAATCACCCAAATGAACAACAAACCCAATGATTCTTAGTCCATAAAGACACATAGTGATGTCCAAATCCCCCTTTCTAGGCCATGCCGCCATAAAAACCAATGAAAGTGGGTTCCTCTATTAGTAGACACAATCCATTCATGCCTACTAGTCCATACTATGAGGACTGGGCCCCTAAAATCCCTATTGAAATTAGTGTCAAGATACAATCACTAACCCCCAATGAAAACAAGAGTGTCACCCCATGAACTTTTTAGAATAGGTATAGGACGTTTTGGGTTATGAAACATACAACCACAACTCTCATTCCAAATCCCCATGAGTTGAGATACTTTTCATGGTTCTAGAAATATGGGCTTTCTCTTTGGTGTAAGACCCAATAAAATATCTAAATCACCATGAGTTGAGTCCCTACGAATGGTTCCAGAAATGTTGGGATGCTAAATATAATCCATGAAACTTTTCTCACCCTATTCCTTAACTCAAACCCTCAAAACCACCCAGGTATCTCTTTAAAACTTGATAGAAGAGGAAACTAAAGGGAATAACGAGATTAATGTTCTTCCTGTGTGTGAAAAAACACCTATGAGAGGATTCATTTACCCTTATTAAAAAATCACTAACACCAAGGTCTCCTCCCAAACTAGGGACATGAATGAGACCCTTACAGATAATATAGAGGAATACCTTACATCCTAGAGGAAGGCATTTCCTAATTGTTGTTACCCAATACATCAATTGTCAATAATTTTCTTCTACCTTGATTAATACTCATCTGTGTCATTCACTTCAGTTCCACCAATGTCTACCCTACATGAGACCTATTCAGCTCTCCCAGACCTTACCTTATTGAGCATCCTTTTGGCCCACCCAGGTCTACCCTATACAATATCTCTTTAGCTCACTCAGGACTAACATGGGTGAGCCACATTATTCTCACCCATTCCACTCTTATGTGTTCCCTCTTTGATCCCTACTATATACCACTCATGGCAGGGAATATCTTCCATTTGAACTCCTATATGAGGGATACCAAATCATAACCTCCAAAGAGGCCTCCGTATGTTCAAAATCCTAAAAAAACTAGTGTGTCTCACATTCTATTGTGAATTCCCCCAGAAATTGTAGTCATGCACTTTTCCAACCTGATGGGTACATTTTTCAGGGTTTTTACAGTTGGTAATCCATTTAGCAATGTGGACACATTCTTAGGGGATGTTATAGGTACACACCTATTTTAGAAATAATGGCTAGTGAATGTTCCATCACTCATCATCTTTAAAATAGGGACCTTCCCATTTTAAATAGTGAGGGAATCCATTAACCATTCCCTCTGATTAGGGCTAGTGCCTTTTCCTTCTTTCATCATATCTTAAACTTGGAAAATGGTATCCCTCCTAGAGTAAGCCCCATTTATTTTTTGTTGGTTGTATACACATAGGTGCATAATTCAAAACAATGGTTATAAAAACAATAGATGAAATTGGTACATTAAGGCCCCCCTCTCCCATATTCTTATCCTCATCCAATAATTGACGAATTTGATTGTTTTTTTTCGAATCATCAACTTATTCTTGTTTCTCAAACCAAGAATGACTCATGTGGTATCATAATCTAGTAATGATCATAAAATCTTTATGATCATTTGTATAACTCAACATATAATCTTTTTTTTGGATCATTAACTCACCTTTCATAAGAGGGCCTCCATAGGTGTGGGTTCGAAATCCATGTATCCATCTCAAAGGGATATATCCAGTATGAGAAAAACCTCCGTAGGAATTCTTATGTAGTGTAATAAACAATGAATTTGACTACATGGGATTTTATCCCCATGAAAATGGGATATGTAGGAAAGTCCTTAATGTTTAAACCCAGCACCCCATATCAACCATAATTTTATTTATTCTACATTATTAGTAGGGTCATATATTGCATGGGAGGCTACATACCTTCTAGGAACATTGTTCCACTTTAGTGAAAGCCCCACACAGGTCCTTTAAAAGGATCATTTTCTCTATAAATCCTTGTCATATGTTGTTAAACTACATGTTTTGGTCCTCATCACATGACATTTGAAGGTATGATGTGTCCTGGTAAGTGGAACTAAACTACGTGGGTTTGGATTCCTTTAAAAAGTATATGTTAGAAGCCCATATCATAGTCCCAGTCCTGACATAAAAAAACTCTTATCTCCTTAGATAGCTATAAATTTCATAGAACCCCAAAGTATGGATTAAAACTCAAATCATAATAATAAATAATATAAGAATTTTTAATTCTATTACAAATGGGTACCATCGATAGTGAACCTTAGATACACCCAGATATCATCATCAATGAAGAAACTTGGATACATATAGATGATTCAAGATCCAATACATGCTAATAATAGATTGTTAACTTAATGGTGACTTGTTTAATATTTTTTATTTAATATAGGATTTACAAATATGACTTAAATATGTAATAGTTTCTTAGAGTAAGAAATAATTCCACTAAAAAGGGTGTAATGAGCTTGACCTCCCATCCTCTCAAACAATGTGAGTCCTAAAGTGTTTTAAGACCATTTATCAATTACCACCTACCTATGGAACGTATGTTTCTGAAAAATATTGAATAAGTTAACTAATGGGTTTTTTAAGATCCGTGAACAAAACCCGTTGGAGGCCATTTTGAAATGGTGAACTTGATGTAATTTATTTTCCAATATTCAAACCCCCACATTAACCCATTGACTGTCAGATACATTTCCTTCAAAAATAGATATGGTAAATAAGTGCTTATGTTGTTTTGTTGAATCTTCTAAATGATATTTAGAATATTAAAATGTTTCAAAATATAGGAAAATCTATTTTTTCAGTCTTTAACATTGGATATACATACATATATATATATATGTAAATATATACACTTCGTGAAGTGAAATTACAATTGACCACTCGATGTATGATTTTGAGTTATCCCTATCTAGTGTTAGTCATGGAGTATAATAGGTTATGATACAAATTTCATGTTAGCATGAGTAGTATTCCTATATAGACATATAGAATATTATCACCAGGTAGAAAAAAAGAATATGACTCTATTTGTGTGATTGACGACCTACTAGTTGTACCATAATGATTTTCATACAAGATTTTTGATATTCTAGGTGTGTATGGATCATATTTATGTCCAATTAATTGATTCTAATGAGATTCCAATGATGAGAACCTTCTTACTTTGATACCATACTTTTGAATCCACATATTGACTTTGTTAATAATGGGGTGGTTGGGTATGTTGCTGATCAATTCATCAGTTGGAGGTTTAAAATGGGATTTTCCTCTCATATAAAGAGTATGAAATATTTACCCTAAATTAAGATAGATTGTGGGAGTGTTTGACCACACATAAATATTTCTATCTTTTCAGATAAGGAACTGTGGCTTACTTATCCATTAGGATTAGCGACAAGTGATTTATTCATTGATCAGATCATTCTATACTCGGATTATATAGAATATATGAGTTGGTTATATGGGATTGACATGTTCTGTGTCCCATGGTCTCTTGATGTTTTGTATAAAGGTATAATAAAAGAATACACATTTTTATATGATGCAGACTGGTGGACACTTATATAAAGAACATGTGTTTGATAGAGATCATTCCAGAACCCTTTATAGATTGAGTATCATTGATACTTTTAAAATATCCATTATTTTCTTATATATATGGATTTAAATATTTTTATTTTTCGACAATATTATAATTTAACATAAGGTCACACTTTGTGGTTGACTAAATTTGGATAGATTTTGACTTAGTGAGAATCTCTAAATGTGTGTTAGAGTTAGTCTAAATTTTTTTTGTATGGGTGTTCACAAGGTATTTCATATTACATGACACTATTTAAAGTTGATAATATATTTCAAAAAGTGTTTTCGAAGATATCCAAATGGAATTTTGGATATGGTTTCAGAAGTTATTGAATATGACACAGTATAAGGGGGAATGGAATAAATAATACTAGGATTTATGCAAGTGGTATATTAAAGGAGATATTCCATAAATATTTATTTTTATATGATATATTTATGATCCAATTTTAATTACATAAAAAATATGATTTTCATGAAAAATAAGGTGTATCATTACATATATCTGTAAATAGTACAAAGTTAAAATGGTTATCATTCAACATATTATTCCAAATAAGACATCATTAATGAACTACTTCATGATTCGAAATGGTACGGAGGAAATATATTTATGTATGTGATACATCAACCAACCATGTAATTTAAAACATTCATTTCAATGCATGAGTAAATGAAATATGATATGGAGTGTTTTTTTTGATAGTATATACAATACTATCATTTGAGGGTAGTATTATGTCTATGGATGCTTGTTGCTTCGACAAAACTCCCATAGACCCAAATATTTCTTATACTTTATTATTTTTATATGAGATGCTAGAACACAATGAATAGAATAATAATCCCATTCAAACATCATATGATTTAGTGCAACCCATGGATACACTATGTAGAGGGAAATTATTTCGTTTATCCATGGTGATATTTATCAAACGAATGCAATTGTGTTTGAAGATGATGCAGATTTCTTATGGTGAATGGAACACTTGATTTTAAAAATTTCTTCATTTATGGTATTAACATCATTCCATATTATCTTGCATGAGAGATCCATATATATGTGTTTATATTTTTTCTTCTTGATCTGATAAATGTTATTAGAATCCTATAAAACCCTTCAATTATATACAAAATACATTTCTAAAATGATGAATGAACTCACCCATAATACCCTCACATGAAACACCCCCAATTTAAATAAAAAACATAAAATAAATGCACAATCCTCTTTCAAATTAACTTTAGAATTCATGGAAACTATTTCATACACTTTCAAAATAAAAGGTTCATGTTTTAAAAGGGATTTTCATTTTTGAAAAATATTTTTTATTGTTCTAAGAGCTAATAATGGATTTTTCTTATAAAAATGAACTTACCAATCTTTTTTAAAAATATAGAAACATACATTTTTATTAAATAGACAAATTAAAATTAAATCAAGGAAATTTTTTAAAATTTATCCATTAATTTAAAAAAGCCAACCAGTCCCTTAAAAAACACCTAACAAGCATAGATTTCCAAAGTGTCATTAAAAATTTAAATCAAAGAAAAATATAATCACATTGGATATAAAATAAGGTAATCAACTTCATTTTAATAAAATATATTAATAATACATGATATAATAATTAAAAAACCCAAATAAAGAAATTAATTTATCTAGAAATAATATTTATAAATTTAAAGTTCCATGTTAATAACCATATAATTTTAAACCTTTAATGTTTTCAAAATGTGTTGTTAAATCACTTAAAAGGGTACCAAGGTGTAAACAACACAAACCTATTTTCTCAGAGATGGTTGTTACTTTAGTATATTTTCACTAGATATAAGAAATCATACCACAAAGGACGAGATAGTTTAGTAGTCTTGGTAAAATAGATACATAATTGAATCTCATATTACTTTTTCAAATATAAAACATAAAATATATTTATAGTAAATATTATTTATCCTCGAACTCATTAGAATATTATATCTTTATATCCTAGGGAATGGGAAAAATAATTTCAATCAAAGATGCTCGTTAAGGTTTTCAAACTATAGAATCTATCAGAAGTAAAGAAGGCATAATCAATATGGAAAGGTAAATAAATTAAAGAGTATGTCATTTAATAAATAAAATATTTACACAGTGAATAATATGACAAGAAAAAATGATGAAAAAATAATTCCACATAAATAATCACTTAAGCATGAAGATTTTCAATGGATAACATAACTAATAAAATAATTACATGGACATCAATAACAAATCACATAATTATGGAATGCATAATATTGAATATCATAAACATATTTTTAAGGCCTCGTGCTAATACACCTTACAAAAATGGGTATAACCTCCGCAAAATACCCAATCCAGTTTGTCTCAAGAGGCTAGATAATGCATCGAGGGGAAACATCTCGCCCCACCCATCAAATTCCATGTCCAATGCGTTCATCATATGAAAGTGGAGATAAATACTTCAATATATAATTAACATAAACATTTTTAAAGAAAAAATAGAAAACTAATTATTAATTTTACCCCAAATAAATATAATAATAAAGAATATTGGGAAATAATAATAGTGGTGTTACAATAATATATCCCAAGTAGTTTAAAAGTAAAATAATTTTTTACTGTCATTTATTAATATAAATACAATAAAAATACCATAAAAATAATTCTTGAATAAAAATAACATTTTAATTTTGAAACTATCTTTTAATAACTTAAAATTTATAGAATATGAGAGAAAATATTGTGTTTGAATAAAATCATGGGAACTAATAATGGAATCGTCATATCATTGGGTTTTCATGATGGTGGGAATTTGTTTTCATGCTAGTAATGGAAAAAGAAAATATCCCATTAACATTTTTTAAGAGAATTCAAAATGTACATCATATCGTAAATTACATGAAGATTCATTTTAAACCATTTTTGAATATAAAATTGGGTAAAATTTTATATAAATATAAAATTATAATAAAAAAAATTTGGAAAATATTTTTAGAGAACATGGACATGGAAGATAATATTCCCTGCTAAAGTGAAAATAAATTTTGTTTTTCATTTTTTTATCTTTTATGTTTATAAAAGAGTAAATTGAACGGAAAAATTATAATTCTTAAAAATAATAGGAGGAGAAGATAATAATTTTTTATCATATAAAGATCATATAATTACACCAGTGAGTACTTAAACATAATAAATCTCACATAATGATGAGATTGCAAATAAACCCTTACTACTTTGGTAATTTTTGAATAATAATCCCTATGAAAAAAATAAATTCAAATAAGATATTAAATAAAATTAACATAAAGATATTTGTGATAAAAAATATAAATTGGGTAGTATATATGCATCAAAAAATAAAACAGGTTTATAACATAACATGTGTCCCAAGGAACACAGTTTGAGATGATGAACCCTTACAATAATTATAACATTGAAGTGATAATTAGTCAATAAATTGATTGTGTGTAACAAATTTAAATCCAAAATTTTTTGAAATGAACCATAGATCAAGAAGAGGTCATTTTAGAGATAATATTTACTTAATATAATCAATTAAGATGTTATATAACCCAATGAAATAAAATTTAGTTATGAAACACTTGTTAACTGATAACTTTCATGTAAAATCACCTTGGATAAAATAATTTGTATTCAATCTTAAAACACCATGAATTATAAAGGATTTATTATATAACTTGTAAAAGGGTCATTTTGTACACTATATAAATGAAATTATGTGCATTATAATAAAATATTCTTCAATGATGGAAAATTGTTCCGAAATCCCTTACATCAGGCTCAAGTCATCACGTAAGTTCTTTATCATTTTGAATAATCAAATTATGTTTATGATTTAATATGATAAGTAAATTTTAATTTCATTATTATTTTTATTTTATTTACTGACAAGTTAAATTTAATTAGATAATAAATTAAGTTCACACCGTATGTTTTTTGGTGTTTAGTTCATATATCCCAAATTACATTGGTTGGTCGACTATGGTAAATTGGGTTGATGTTCCATCATATCTAGAATAATAATCATGAAATAATTTACATTATAATACAATAATGAAATTTTGAAAACCATTCATGAAATATGGTTATCCAAAATTAATTATGTTAAAATCATGGAGATTGTAGGTTGTACGTACACAAGGGAACCATTTCCATTTTTCAACAATCATGATAAAAATATTGTAAGTACTGTTTTATCATTACAGAATGATCATTATATTATCAATATCATATTAATTCTCTTAAGTATACATATATGTTATAGTCATGTGATTTTTTTATGATAAACAAATCACATCGCTTAGTGTAGGTGGTAATCCACATGTACACACGAACAATGTTATCATTTTTAAAAGAATGGAAAGGTAAGAAATTGTATAATATATTATCTTTATAAAATAATAAAAATTTCATTATTATCATATAAATATATTTATATATAGTAAATACTTCATTAATTTTTTTGAGTGGTGGTTATGGATAACAAATTACATTGATTAACGAGATGGTAGTCCACCATTAACACCAAGGACAATTTTATTTCCCATTCGATAGAAGAAGAGATGAATATAACTTAGTACATTAACATAATAACATCTTAATATAGGGAATATAATTTTTATTATTATTGTATTATAGTTAGAGAATATTTAATGGGGGTAAATGAAGAAATAAAATGAATATGCGTGGTTTATAACCATACCATTTATTTAGAGAACCTCTTTAGATTTACTTGAAAATTTTCCCTAGGTTGGTTTTCTGATCAATAAAATAACCCTAGGATGTGGGGAGGGATGGAAGGAATTGATATGGGAAGGGTTTTAAAGAACCAAAATAGGGTGACCAGGTATTTTCATTCATAAATTATTCATCATTTCAAATTAATATTTAATACATTCTACAAATACATGCTCGAGGTCTATGGAGGTTTAGTATCATTGGATACAGTTTACAAAATATCATTAATTCCTGAAATATCTTCAATGTAACAACCAAGGATTTTCAAATGATTTGTTTTTCTAGAGAAAATGTGTGTTATATCATATAATATTATACACTTAAAAAATATAGTGGAACCAGAAAAACCTTAAGTCAATAAAAAAATATCATTACATTAGCCAACTAATAAACTAGTTAAAATGAAAAACATTAAAATTGGAAAAACAAAATATAAAATAGAAAACTAAAATGGGAATATATGGATCACCCTAATATTCTAGAATCATCACCCCCATATAAAATTCCATGGAAATAAAAAAAATGTAAACTAGTATAAATATTATGAAAATTAAAATATAACATTAATAAGAATTGTAGTGAATATTGAATGAAATAATGAGGTAGAATTTATATGGTATAAAGGGAAATGTGAATGAAAATTAACAGTTTTATTATCAAAAAACTTTTATGGTAAAATTGAGAAACTGAAAGGTCTATCAATATAACATAAATAAATCAAACCAAAATACTACCCAAAAAACCCAAGATCTTCCTCTCCCCAACAACTACCTTGTGTCGAAAAACCCTCCCCAATGCATGACCACTTGGATAAATGTCCGACGTGGGTCTGAGAAAAGAACCGATAGAAAATACATTTCCTATTAGACATCCAAATCTATAAAACATAAAATGTAGAAGGATTCAAGCTATGAACCCCATATGGGGGAGATCCTAGAAAGTTAGGATGCATCAAACCAAATCCACTTCAATAAAACCCAAATAAATTGATTAGAAGTAGACTGATACTGAACTATCATACCACCCAAACTATACAATAACCACCACCAAGTTAACCAGAGTAATTGAAGTGAAATTTAATCTTACCAAAGTCCTCTTCTCGAAATAGTTTCCATGAAATACATATTACCCATATGATAGGTTTATACATCACTGTATTTTCAAACTTAGAGGCAAGCTGGTCCCAGGAATATATATATTCCTTAATGCTAATTATCCCTTTTTTAAAACCTCCAACAAGGATGATGTCCTATTTTTCCACCCAAGCATATTTTTCATCTATGAGGGTCACCATCAAAGGCCTCCCCATCATTTTAGCAGCCTCTTCCAGAGAATAATTAATGAGAAAGACATTCCATACCACTTCTTACATAGAGAATAAAATTAATTCCAAGTATTTCCCACCCTGGACCTCAGATCTCTGATGACTCGCCCAGTCCATGTCAACCATTTTGGAGTTAACCTTCATAGCAGATCGGGTCTCTAGAGAAGGTGGTAAGGATGAGTAGTTATTCATACCATTCCACCTCATATAACTCATATTACTCTTTGGATTTGATGCTTCTTCTGCCGAATGTATGTGTTAATCTAAAATTCACTCATGCTGAAATTACGAGACTGCCTCCATTGAGTTAGTAGGATCATCACTCAAGTCTGCATCAATATAACCTTATTTTTTGATCAAAGGGACTGATATCTGGTACCCAAAAGTAGGACCCCCCACATTTTCATCACTATAATGGTATGCTACCTCTGAAGCAGGCCCCTAAAACCCCTTCTGCAATACAATACTAACCGACCTAGAAACCCAGCCAAATTATTCTCCTCACCATCCGCTATATGCAACACAACCTAATGACTTCCTGTATCCTACATTCCCACTTGAAAAATATCCTAATAAACCAGATTTTTCTCCTTCACAACCATCGAAGAAGGAGTTTTGTATTGGTCCAACCTCAATATACAAAAAAATGATCATTCGTCAGATTGGATTGAGGCACCAAGTTCATATTTAGTCTAGACCCTGCCTCAATTTCCACCATGCGAGTCATTGGATTTCCAACAGGCTTCTCCGCCATTTCCAAACTACATAAGGGAACCCCCCCCCCCACCCACCTTGTCTTCCACCACATTAGACTTTATCTATAGTATCACTACCCACATACACCTCAGGTTCCTTTCCTTGATCATTGACCCTTCTCAAATTCAACTAACCCCCACGATAGTAGTCTAGTGAGTGACCCAATAACTTGAACCCAGAACAAAAATTTGTCCAATTTTCATATACCATGCATTGCTTGCAGTGATATTCCACACCCACCGTGATCCACACATACTCATTTGGAACCCTTCAAACATCCAATTTTACATATACATGTGTATTGATAAGGTGGAAAAGTGATTCTATTTCAATATCCAACCACATGTACCTTCCGATCAAATTATTTAGAATACACATAACAGATGGATTTTGAAATGGTAGGGGGAGATTGGGAGAGCTTACCCAAGGCTCCATAGTTGGAGGATCATGTTTCATATTCCAATCAAAGGACCACTAAAATAGGAAGAATCTAAAACCATGGAAGCTGTGAGATGACCTTAACCAGGCCTTGATTAGATCAGCCTCCTAAGAAAGGCATATCATAATATGTCGATAATCCAACAACCCCACTATTGCCCTGTCATGTATATCCCAAGCACTGAAGACATCCCTATTGAATGAGTCCACTGAAGTTCATCGCTAATATAATCTATAAACTAAGGTATTCTTCAGAAGATACCATTGATGATAACTTAAGGTTAGGGAACCCATCGAGAAGCTCCAATAATTTTGGTCCAAGAAAAACATGAGGGAATGGAGGAAGTAAATCATGCTTTGTAATAGAGATGAAGGAAGAAGTCACCCCTTTATTGGACAACGAGGGTCCATCCCCCCATTAGTGGGGGATGAGCCAGTATAGAGGCCACCACCATCCCAAATATGAGAGATCCCAGATAGGGTTCCTCACGGTTCCCACCGTCCCATCGTTCTTCATCGATTGACTAGATTTTATATAAATTGAAATGTTACTCTTGGTATTCGAATGTTATATGATCATTGGTCACATTAATTGTTGGTAAATTTGGCTTTTGAGAATTATAACCTTGGTTAATAATTTTACCATTATAATTAGTGTTTATATTTAGTAATGAAAAGGGATAATTAATGCATAAAGGAGAAATGATGGAATAAACTAGAAGAGTCATGCCGTTTGAATCCCATTTGTAAGAACATGGTAGGGAGGTAGTATAAATTGGGTTTTACCTTGACTAATACCTTTCCAGGTTTCAACAAGTGAATCATGAATGAAGTATCCACTGTGAGAAGTTCAATTTATAGGATATTACTACTCAGCCGATGTTAGTCGAGCCACCCCATGAAACTACCACCATCGCACACATTACCACTAGGGAATATGTGGGTGCAACAAGTGGTTATGTGTCTAGTCGTTAATTACATAAATTGTGAATTTATTTGTATAAATGAAATGGTTATTCCATCAATTCCAATTTAAGAATAGCTTTTTAATAATATATATAGTTAATTGAGATGAATTTGATAAATTGGTTTATAGAAACAAATATAACATTATTTTTGGTAAGAAAAGATATTCATTTTTATAATAAATTAAGTCAATATATATTGAATTATTTTTAATAAAATTGTCTTTTAAAGTAATATTATTTAAATATAAATATTTATTTAATTTTATAATGTCCTAGTAAATTTTTATATGTGAGAATAATTTTACAGTGCCTTAAAAATACCTAATTTCAATAAATAATGATTTCATACTTTAAAGTTAAAATTATAACATTTACAGAATTATGCTGATAAAATAAACATTATATTTTAAATCCGCACATTGAAATTTGGTTATGGTGAGTTTAAGGGAATTTTCTAAAATACTTTATTTTTATGTGAATATAAAAATACATTTATTTGGTCTTTTAGTATTTTTATAACATAAAATATATGTAATAATGATTTAATAATTAATTAACCATAATCTACCAACTAGTATATTTAATTTTAATAAAATTATTTATTTTGAAATATTTTAATCATTTCCAAATACTATAAGTGAATTTACAAAGTCTAAAATGGAAAATTTGATTTTAGAAACATTACTTTGTAGAAACATTTCTTATTCGTGCCAAATGAGTTACTAAAAATGGTTTATGGTTCTGGTGGATTAAAATACCATAAAATGGGACTCAAATTTCCTAAACCGTTAGAAAAACCTTTTGTATGCCAATGGTTTTTAATATTCCAAAACCTTGATTTCCAAGACCTATATTTGCAAATTATTAAAAAATATATCCACCTTTTCTATAAATAACGACCCATTTCACCCTTCCAGTTAAATAAAAATCTATCATCAATGAATTTTGGGTGATATTTCCTCCCACTAAGTCCCCCAAGGGGTCCTCAAGACTATGTGTTTCCAATACTCAAGATTTAGGAGTAACTCTTCGAGGTTTGGGAATTATCTTCATCATCTTAACAATTCAAGTAATTTTTTGTGTGCACATATTCTAAAGGGTATGTTACTTTATTTTATTATAATTTTTATCATTTCCTTAATACTAAGATAATGTTTTATTAATGGTATACCTTCCCTTTCTCTCATTTTACCTCTCTCTAAATCCTTATTTTATATTTTTTATGCTGCTGAATTTACTTCTCAATTTTATCTCCCTTAAATGAAAAATTATTATATTGTGAATACCCAAACCATTTATCTAACTATCAATATTAAATTTGATGTTATTATAATTGTTTGATTTATTTTTTTACATATAAAAAAACCGAATTCCATTTTTATTGGTTAAAAATGATGTTATGATCTATAATTTAAGTACTTACATACTCAATGATTTTTATGAAACCGATATATTATTCTCCTTGGGTGATTGGAAAAATTATTAATTTTGATCAATGTGGATCACATGAAATTAATACATATTAATGGTACACCCTGATAGAACTCCAATGCATTGGTTAATGAATTTAATATCTCGAGATGACATGTTATATGATACCTTGTTGAATACCCTTGGTAACTTTAATTAGTGACACCGTGGTGATATGCTTTTGAATACCTCTTTTTTTGGTTTTAGGGAGATTTCCATATTCTTATTCATTCTCTTATTATTCTAATTTTACTATTGTTAATGCATTATTAATATGCCTCATGATTTTATATGTATGTATCTTTAACACATGAATTATATGCCCATTATTAATTCTCGTATTAGGCCTCATTTTCATCCCTTTCCATTGATGTATGTCTCCAAGATATATGATGTAGTAAAAGTAACCTTGCTTCATTCATGACGATGTCTTTTGAGTGGAATAGAAAAATATTTTATCATTTCATGTTTTGTGTACCAAATTTCTGAGAAACTAAACACTAACAGATCCTTTATTTTTCACCATGTATTAAATAATTTTTTAATAAAAATTCATGATTCCGTAGTTGGTATCAGATGATAGTTTAGTTATTTATGGAAATTAAGACATGAAAACATTAGTAAAAAAACTCAGTTTAATTATAAATAAAAGAAAACATGCTATTATTTTGGTGAGTATTAATTAATTGGTTTCCAAGAAATATAGAAATGTCTAGACACTACAAGTGGATGTGGCTCTGGAACAGTTTTATTGAGGGGTAACACCTGAAAACACCACATTCATATAGAATCGACCGAGAACTAGTGCACAAAAACGAGTCATAATGTAAACCTAATTCAACACTCATGGGGGATTTATTTAGTAAGTATATTTTTTTATAACCATTTTGAATAATATATAGTAATTTTAGTTTAAATTATATGATATTAATGAATAACATATTTAAGCGTGATGTTTACGACATAAACCCCCTTTTAGAAATTTAAATTTTATATTGTAATATGTTTCTCAATAAGGATTTCATCTTTTACAAAAATAGAGGGGAGTTGGAGGAGCCATGTAAATGATGACTAAAAACGATGATATATTGACATCCTTCTTAATATATTTGAACATGGAATAGAAAACATCATGAGGATGAACTATCTCGAGTTATGAATAATAACTTAAATCAAGTTGAGAGACAAGTATCACCTCGAATAGAACAAATTTTTTTCAAGTTCTTTATAAATCAATGACCACATTCATCTAGTTGATCTACTAACCCATTAATTGATTAATAATAGATTACCTCTATAGATATTTTCTTTACTCCACAGTTGAGAGGTAGATAAATTTACCCTAACATACCGTATAGAATGAGAAGTAGATTAGTGGAGGAAATTACTTAAAGATACAATACCAATAAATAAGATGGATTATACAGACATGGAATCATTTAAGTGAATATTTTTCATGAGATATTTTCCCCAGTTGATGTGATCAAAAAATGAAGAAGGAATTTCTAAAGCTAATCTGGAAGGAAAATTAATTAGTGGGAAGATATGAAATGAACTTTATGAGACTTTATCAATACAAATATTTGTTTGTTATGGATCCAAAGGGAAAGATTGACAGATTATTAAATGGGATAAGACCCCATATGTGGAGTAATTTAGAAAATAGAGACTATGAATGCAATAGAGAGATGTTATCAAGTACTATGATGTTTGAATTGGGGTTTGGAGAGATGTAGTGATCAAATATGTAGAATTAAAAGATGAAATTAATGGAGATGAACTTTGGGAAGAATTTTATCACAATAGAGGAGGATATATAGTGAAACATTTTATATGCAGTATATGTGGAAATAATCATTTAGAGAACTGATATATTGGAATTTGAAAGTGCTAAATGTGTAGAAGATATGGACACATAGCTCATAAATGTCATTGTGAGGTGAATCCTCAACTTCTAAACACTAACAGTAAAGGGATGATGGTGTATGCCCATTATAAAGTTTAAAAATTCAAGAGTAGACAAATTGGAAACTTTCTAATAAATTTTCAAATCACATGATAATGAAGTAAAACCACCATCAACCTCAACATATATGAAGGGGGAAATGATAGGAATTTCCTATCACAATGGATGATGTAGAGGCTCACAATTATGTGGTGGAAGGTACACTGATTATGCTCTCAGATATGGAAATTACCATATCTAATTCCATTTTTACACATTCCTTTATTTCATCCATTTATTCAATGAATATAGAATCAATCATGGAGGTTATGTAAGTAGAGTTTCTATTGAATACTCTTGGAGGTATCACCCTGGAATCAAAAGTGTATATAATATATAGTATTAAATTTTATGGGTACTATCTCATCATAAATATAGTAGTAATTTCCATAGTGTAATTCTTCACTATACTAGGAATTGACTTCCATTTAAATTATAATGCTAAAATCTACTACATGAAAAATGATATTTCATTAGTCTTGAATGGAAATGTTATTATTATTTTGAATGATGGTATATCCTGACTCATAATTTGTCTAGAAGAATATCCCATTGCCTTCGTTCTATAGATGATCATTAATGAGGTATAAGGGAGAGAATTTATATGGATAAAAAATGTCCCCATCATTTAGGAATAAATTAATGTATTTTATTTAATAGTTACCTAGACATCCACTAGGAAGAGAGTTAGTGTTCCCAATTGAACTCATACTTATATCCAAGATGATATCGATTACTCTATATAGAATAAAAAATATTGATTTATAGGAATTAAATAAACAAATTCAATATATTTTGGGGAATGTATTTATCTTCCCATGTGCATCTCCTTGGGGAGAAAATTTTCTCTTTATAAAAAAGTATGGTTAACCAGTGTGATGAATCATTGATTATAGAGAACTTTGTGGGATCATAATGAAGAAAAAGTACCCACTCCCAAGGATTGATGATTTATTTTACCAGCTTCATGGGTACAAATTATTCTCAAATATTAAACTCCAATATAGGAATCATTATTTGAGGGTGAAGAAAGAAGATATTCCAAATAATGTTTTTTGAAAAATAAAAGTGAATTTTTATTTTTAATCTCTTCATCTTGACTAATTCTCCCACTATATTTATGGATTTGAGGAATTGAGTGTTTATGAACTACCTTGATAAATTCATGGTAGTTTTTATTGATGTAATTATAATATACTAATTTTTTTATGGATAATAATTACAGTAAAAGAATTTTATTGAAAAGTATTATAAAGGAGTATCTATTTGGAAAATTCCAGAAAAGTTTATTCTGTTTACAACAAGTTTCATTCTTAGGGTGCATTGTAACCAATGATGGAATATCAGTTGGCCCTTTTATTAAAATTTTCATAAGGGGTTGGACTCATTCTATAACAATAACTGATATTTTTAGTTTCCTTAGTTTATTAGGATATTATAGAAGTTTTGTGAAAAAACTTTTACAACATTCTAATCAACTAAACACGTTAACTTTAAAAAGTGATAAGCTCACCTAGATAATGGAGTGTGAAGAATGTTTCCAAGAACTGAAGATGATATTGGATACTACACATGTGTAAACTCTACCATCTTGTAGAGAAGGATTTTTTATTTATAGAGATGCATCTATAAAATGGCTTAGGTTAAACCTCATGAAAAATTAAAAGGTGATTGCATATGGATCTTGAAATTTAAAACCTCCTGAGAAGAATTATCATACACAAGATATGGAGTTATATACCATATTTTTTCTATGATGATATGATGAGACTATATTAAGGGAGAGAAATTTGATATATACAAAAACCACTAATGTTTTATTTATATATTCATGCAAAAAAAAATTAAAAATGAGACAAAGGATATGGTTGGAGATTCATAAAGACTATGACTATTAAATTAATTGTTGCATAAAAATAGAAAACAAATTCGTTGACACATTATGTTAGAAAAAACCCATGGTTTTGTAAAATATGAGGAATAAATGATATTATTTTATGAAGGACCTTGTAAGGATAGAAATTTGAATCATCTGGGAAGGGACATCATGAATACTATATCAAATGATTTCATAATCATAATTATTATAGATGAATAAGAGAGCTAAAAGAGAACATCCTATGATATAAAAAATATAGAGTCCATGAAGAATGATATGTTTCTAGAGATCATTTTTTATCAAGAATGTGCACTGAAATTTCATACAATCCTATGTGTCCTATCGAGCCTATAAATAAAGAAGGATCTGATAGATGAATCTCATTGCTCTTAATTATCTATACATAATGGATCCTCTAAAATTAATAGAGGCAATTGTGATCATTATTTGTATAATAATTTGAAAAGGGAAATTTCCATGTAAACTTCACCCCCCTTGTTTTGTCAACAAGTGAAGACAGAGTGACAACTTCCTAAATATGTATTACAATCACTGCCCATACCAACATGGAAGTGGGATAATATAACTATAGAATTCATCGTTGTTATCCCAAGAATATTCAACAGAATAAATTCAAAATGAATTATTGTGGATCGACTCACCAATACTACCTATTTTATCCCTATTCTGAGAGAATTCTCTCTTGACTAGCTTTCCAGGACATACGTAAGGGATGTTGTGAGGCATCATGGGGCACAATATTCAATCATTTTTGTTCTTCAAACAAGGTTCACATATAAACTCTAAAGTATTATATAACATAAACTTAATACTGAGTTGAATTTATTAATAATTTGTTACCCCTTGATTGATGGAAAATCTGAATAGACTTTTCAGACACTCAAGGACATGCTGGGAACACTCCCAATAGAGTTTAAAGGTGGATGAGATCAACCCCTCCCATTAGTTGAGTACTCATACAACAAAAAATTATACTTGAGTATTGAAATAGAACCATCTAAAGATCTATATGTTAAGAAGTGTATAAATCCTATATTTTGGGATGATGTTGGTGAGAGGAAGCTACTTGGCCTTGATCTTGTGCAAGATATGATAAAAAGGTTCATTCCTTCAACAACACATAAAATATTACCTGAATTGGATAGAGGGGTTTGCTAAAAATCATCAAAGGGATTTGGAAGCTAATTATGGCGACAATGTTTTTCCTTTTTATATCACCATGTAATATATTCATGTAGTTTGTAACAAAATGGAATTATATCCCTACATCCATTATACACTTTGAAATCCCTGATTACGTTAGAGCAGTGGCCTATTGGATAAACATTCCACCAAATATGGCTCATGTTCTTGAGGTATACCTTGTATTCCTCTTGAGTAAATACATAAATGATCCCATACATATATTTAATCTTGAGGTGGTACAATTATACCATAACTTATCTTATGAGGATCAGTTGATGAAGATTTTAGATAGTGGAGACACATTTTTATGGAACTAGACTACCTAGCTTGTCAGAGTGTTATGGAGAAACCATAAATATGAAGAGGTGACATGGGAACCATATCAATTAATGATAAAAAATTACCCTCACATATTTAGAACTAATTATATTATTTAAAATTTTAGGGGTAAAATATCTTAAGGGGGAAGAATGTTATGACCTAGACATTTTAATTGATATTATTTTCCTGAGAAAATTTTGTTATATTATATATTATTATAGACATAAAAAATTTATAGGAACCAACCAAAATTTATCCCATTAATAAATACTATCATAGTAGTTATCTACATCACCAATAAAAATTAAATGCATTAAAATTTCATATAAAATAAAAATTGAAAAGATAAAATAGGAAAATATGGATTCCCTTGATATGTTAGAATCATCTTCCCAATTAAAAATTCAATAGAAATTAAACATAATATCAGTAAACTAATTAAAATATTAAGAAAATGAAAATATAACCTTAATAGTAATTATAGTGAATATTGAGGGAAATAATGAAATAAAATTTATAGGTTATAAAGGAAAATGTGACCATTGAGATTCAACTATTAAATGACTGTTGGTTAAATATGACCATTGTTCAATATAACAATTGTCTAATTTTAATGTTTTGAATTATACCCTTTGGTAATAATATTACCATTATAATTAGTTTTTATATGTTGTAATGAAAAATGAAAAATGATTCATAAAGGAGAAATAATTTCCTCAACCAATGGAATCAAGTCGTTTGAATACCATTTATCAAAACTTTGGAGGGAGGTAGAATCACTTTGGATCACTGTTAAACAATCCAATTTTAAGCTTCAATAAGTTAACCTTAAAAGAAATCACTTGTGGGAGAATTTCATGTTAGTGAATATTACCACTCAGTGGATGTTTGTCATAATACTCCATTAAATAACCACTATTAAACACCTTACCCTTATGATGTTTTAGGGTATCATAAGGGGAATTGTGTCTAGGAAATAGTTACATAACAAGTAGTTTTCTTTCTATAATCAAAATGTATATTCCATAAATTCCATTATAAAAATGGTATTCTTCCATAATATATATGTTTAACTGAGATAAATTTGATAAATTGTTTTTAAACACTAATAAAACATAACATTTTTAGAAAACATAAACATTTTTATAATAAACTAATTTATTCTAAAAAAATATTTTTTAACGAATTTTGTTTTTAAATCTATAATTTAAATATAAATTTTAAAATAATTTTATATTGGCCTATTTAATTTTTATAAGTGTCAAAAAATTTGCTATGCTTAAAAATTGATTATTTCTCAATAAAGTAGGATTTTTATATATAGAAAATAAAATTATAATATTTAGTGACTTATTCCAAAAAAACATTATATTTTAAATTATCACATTGAAATTTGGTTAGGGTGAATTTATGAGAATTTTTTAAAATAGTTTATTTTTCTAATAATAGTAAAATTAGAGTTTTGTGTTTTTGGTATGTTTTATAACCTGATTATTATGTCATAATTATGTAATGATTAATTAACTAAAATTAAAGAACTAAAACATATTATTTAATTAATATTAATTATTTTAATATATTTTACTCAATCTCAAATAATATAAGTGTCTTATTAAAGTCTAAAACATAAAATTTAATTATAAAAATATTTCATTGTGGAAATTTTATTTTCTATGCAAAAGATGTATTAAAAAATGGTTTTTAGTTCTAGTGGATTAAAATATCACAAAATGTTAGTTAAATTTCAAAATCTATGGGAAAAACCCCTGGTTAAGACAATGCTTTTTTCATTTTCTAAAACCTACATTTCCAAGACCTATATTTATACATTATATATCAATACCTCCAATGTTTCAATAAATATCGATACATTTTTTCCTTACCCTACAATAAAAATCCATCCTCTATGATGTTTGGGTTATTTTTTCTCCAAAAGAGTCCTTATAAGGTTTCCTCAATCCCCCAAGGTTCAAATCCTCAAGATTTATGAGTAACTCTTAAAGGTAAGGATATTTTCTTTATCATATTTTCCATTCACTTAATTATTTTTGTGTACATATTATAAAGGGTATGTTACTTTGTTTTCTTATGATTTTGAGCATACCCTTAATACTAAAATACTCTTCTTATCAATGTTGTATCTTTTTTCTCTTTCATTTTACCCATTTCAAAATACACATTTTTACACGTCAATTTGTCAAATTTACTTCTCATATTTCTTTTTATTATATGAAAAATTCCTATGTTATGAATACCCATAAAATTTATTTTTCCATGGGTATTCACATAGATGTTAATATATTTTATTTATTTTAGTTTTTACAATTATTAAACCCATATTACCTTTCTATGGGAGAAAGATAATGTTATTGTCAAGGCATTACGCACTTACATACTCAATAAAAATCATACATTATTCTCCTCAGGTTGTTGACAAAATGATTTATTATGATAAATGTTGCACGCATTTAATTAATAAAAATAAAGGGTGCATCCTGATATCTTTTTAATGCATTGTTCTAATGAATTTAATCCCTTGTTATGACATATTTTATGATACCTTGGTGAATAAAATTGGTAATTTTCATTAATGACATCGTGATAACCCATGGTATATGCTTATGAATGCCTAATTTCTATATAGTATCCACATTTCCATTTTATGTTTCATGAGATTTTTTTGATAAGACTCTTTACATGCCTTATTTTTATGTGTCATGTTCCTACTGACACGTCTAATGAACATATGTTATTTTTCTCCCAAGATTATCCTTTACTGGGATTCATGCTCATCCCATTATTTTGATATATTTCCCTAGGATATAAAATGTTATAAAAGTAAACTAGAGTGTACACATGAGGATGTATTTCAAGTGGATTATAAGAATGAGTTAATTTTTCATGTATTATGAAACTAATTTCCTAGAAACTAAAAATTAAAAGATCCTTTATTTTGTCCCATATAATGAAATTTTATGAAATAAAATGGAAGGATTACATATTCATCATCTCTAATAAATATATTACCACATAGAAATTTTCTTACACATACCCTAATGAAAATATTCTTCATAATATATGGGAAAAACATAAAAAATGTGAGCTTATATGATCAGTAAGTGTGAAAAGGGTTATATTAATTCTAACATAGCAATCACAAGAGCATAAGTGTATAAAAAACTAATATTAATATTTGAAACCCAAACGCCACATAAAAAAGATCATAATCCTTAAAAATGTAATTCATATGGGAAGGCTGCATGATTTGAATAGTAAGAAAAATAAATAAATATGATCCATGACAGAATGACATAGACATATGAACATGAAAAAACATAATCATATAACATTTTAAACTTTTATAAATAAAAATAATTCACACATTAAGTTAAGGACACGAAATATAGACCCATATAAATTTTCAGACATAAAAACAATGTCCACACATCATCTTATGGACATAAATTCCATGTATTTGAATAATATTATGGACATGAAAACCATGTCCATACTTAATCTTATATACATGTATAATATTTCCATTCATGTAATTTTGAACATGAAATCTGGTTCACTCATAACATATTTAACACATGAGTTATCCATCTTTACCAAATGCAATTTAGTGCTATATAATTTTGGTAATAACTATCATACAATGAAAATCATACATATGTGTTCTACAAGATCATAAAAAATCATCCTAGAATTACCCATAGAATGTAATTGGGGATTATAAAAATTTTATCATAACACGACCAATGGAAAAAAGAAAACAGTTTTATAAACATTTAATTATTTCCCAAAAATGTTAAAGAAATATTACCTTTCAATAAAAATCTTTATACTTTTAATGTAATATTTAAGTCATTTATTATTCATGATGGTGGGAAATATTGTTTATGTCATACATATTAAAACAAATATTGTTTCAAAATTTTGGTAAAAATTCAAAAGTACATTAATAAAAAATGATATGAATATTCCTTCTAAAACATTCAAAAATATTTAAAGAAATTTAAAAATGACTTTCAAAAATCAGTAGATAATATTAAAAACATTAATTTAAACATTTTTAGAAAACAAGGGCATGAAATAGAAAGGATTTTCAACTAGAGAGATAAAAAGTCAGTTTTCCATAAAAACATTATTTCAGTAACTTAGTACATTAAGAGATTAAAATGAATTGAAAACAATTATATTCAATAAATATTAATATAATAATAAAATTAATGAGTTTATTAATAGATATATCATTATATTTAATCATCAGATGCATAATTATAAACAATCCTGATAAATAATTGTATTTTAACACAAAACCTTGCCAATTTGGTTTCTTTTGAATTGTAATCCCCATGAAAGAAATAAAAATGTATGAATATTTATATCCCATAAATTTCTTGATAATAATAATAAAATACATTAATTACTATTATATACACCACAAAAAATAAATATGTGGTGAATATGGAATGTATCACAAGTAGATAAAAGTGACACAAAAATCCCTTACCTCACGTCTTGAATTTCTACATCGACACTAAAAACACATGTATAAGAAATATAGGTTATTAATTAATATATACCAGAACCATAATCACATATATAATACCATATATTACATACTTTGTACCTTTTATTACCCATTTATTAATAATTATTTCCTTAAATCACATTTTTGGGTAATAACTGCTTTGTTTTTAAAGTAAATTTTGGTATGGTAATTTTGGGCCCTATACTATGATAATGGTTTGATAATTATAAAAATGTTAATCATGATATAAATACCATATTTATTCATTATATACATATTTAGAGTAACCCATAAAATTTATAGATAGAAAAATTAATTACACCATTCATGGAGACGGTAGACAGTATGTACACAAGAAAGTTGTTTCCATTTTTTCATGGATACATTGAAAGAAAAGGTAAAAATAATTCACCTGTAAAGAAAAATTGTCATATCATTTATATCATATATATTCATTAAATATATACTTGTTACCATCCATATAAAAAAATTAAAAAGTGTTTCACACCTCTTTATGGAGGTGGTAGACCACAGGTACACATAACCGACTTTATTTTTTAAATAGATTGGTTTGAAAGAAGGTAGATATGATATTATAATTCAAGATATATAATTATGTAATAAATATAATACATATTATAAAAATAAATCAATATATCCATCCTTTACAGGTGGTGATTGAAAAACAATATCATCGGTACGTGAGGTGATAGTCCACCATACGAATGACTGAAAATTTCATTTCTCATTTCATGGGAGGGGATATGGATGGGGGTAATTAAATTAAAATAAAAACATATAAGTATATTTTATATATTAATGTTATTATATTATTATGATTTAATTTAATTTTATGGATGTGGAAGAATAATTAAAACAAAACACATGATTATGAATTATACATCTTCTTCGGACAACCTCTTTACATTTACACCTAAAGCCTTCCTAGGATGGATTTCTAATCAAAATAGGTGATCTAGATAACATATAGGGATGTAAGTAAGGGTTTAAGGTAGGTATATATCAATCCAAAAAGATATTTATGTGTATAGAGGGGAGGATAGAATGATTCCTTTTATAAGTGGGAAAGATGACTAGCATGGAAACCACTTGTAAATTTTCTAAAAGAATAAAAAATGATAAAGTAATTCCCAATAAAAATGCATCCAAATTAACTTATATTAATATTGTGGATAGTATAAGGTTTAAATATGTTCATGAAATAGTATTTAGACATGTTTAATTGGAAAACATACCCTTATATATTGGTCTAACCCTGGTAAAACTGTTTTAACTTTAAAATTGGTAATTAATTTTTATGGTATTTACCATTTTTTATAAAAAAATTAATTTTGAAATTAGTTAATAAAATTTAATACTTTCATTCAGAAAATTGAACCATTTTACTAAATTTATTTTACCAAATTTTCATAATTTAATTTAAAATTAAACCCTTTGACGTGGTGAAAATACTGTTTTCAAAAAAAACATTCTTACATATAAAATGTTTTTATTTAAAATTTAAGAAAAAATTAATTCTAATCACCCAAATTGGATAAATAATGGTATAATTGAATTCATTTTAATTTGAAACCACTTTTAAAGAAAAATAACTTTGTAACATATTTAAATGAAAATGCAGTTTTCATTAAAAAAATAGTATTATTCACTATTCATCAAAAAATTAATCATTTAAGTAATTTCTGAAATATTTATTATAAGATAATTTTTAAATTTTTATTTAAGAAAGGAATTTAATTTTTTAATTTTTTTTCTAAAATTTCAAATAGTAGTTCCTAAATATGTGCTCAAAACATGACAAAAATTCTTTTTATGAAAATATTTTTTTTATGAATAAAACTAGATTTATTCTTATCCCAACCATAGAAACATATTAAATGAATGATAAAAAATTTCATTAAATAAATATTATATATAAATTTTCTGGAAATAATTCCCCAATAGTGAAAATTTTAATTTATTATGATTAAAACTCATTGCGTGTGTAAAAATAGTTTTTCAAAAAATAGTTCTTTTAATTTCAAAATATTTTTATTTTTAATTTAATTTCACATTAATTGATAACAAATGAAATTATTTTATTCATGTATAAAAATTTTACATTTCATAATTTAGTTTTTCCTATTCATATCCACCAATTTAAATGCCATGTTATAATGATATATTATATTATGGTTCGTTAAGACTCAGTGTTTAATGTAACACAATATATTGAATAAATTAAATTTACTTGAAAGAAAATATTATATAAAATCTAGGGGTGTCACATTCTCCTCCCTTTAATACGTTGTGTATTATCATTTTTCACTTGTGTTAAGTGACCAGGTTATTTTTGTAATTACTCCATGGAAAACTCTAAATGTAAGGAGGGTTAAAAAAACATCCTCTATAAAAGAGGGAAATAAAAATAAAGAATTCATATACAATAATACATAAATAGGTTTCCATATATGAGGACATTGGTGTGAAGTTAAAATATAGACATTGAGGAAATGTAATATCCATCGATCATTGATCTCATGAAAGTGAAACATCCTGATAAATCTAACAACCACAAAACCATAAACAAATGTGGTGAGAAAAATACAATCAATTCTTTATAAATGAATTTAATATGATTTTTTTTATTTATAGATCATATCCCTAATGTTGGTTACTTTTCATGAGATAATATAATTAATTGATTTCAATAAATTTTAGATGATCAATATCATCCTTTGATCATGATTCAATAATTTTCCAATTTATCTCTTACTCCATGAAATTAATATTAAATTTAAATATTTCTTTCCTAAAGAAATAAAATTAACTTTTAATGGATCATAATATCCATAAATGTAGGTAAATTATTTTATCATATCCCCATATACATAGAACAACCAAATATAGTTAACCCAAGTAATCCAACATGGATAAATATGACCAATTGTGAAATAAAACATCAATAATAACACTCAAAGTTCTACTTAGCCTATTAAATAAGTAATAAACCTTAAGGATCCCCAAAATTTGTTTGAGAAAATTGAATCCTAATGATTTGAATGACTTAATCTCAAATTTGTCCATGATCAACATAGAAACAATCTTCAAATAAATTTGATCACTCATAAAGTATCATATAAAAATGTATATACCCTAACCATTTTCCAAAATATTTTCAAAATAAAAATAAAAATGTTTCCAAAAGATAATTCAACCATTATTCAATAAATAAGATCCTATATTAAAAGAAAAACATTTTAATTTAAATCTCACTTTTATCCTTACATGTATTGATGATCATATCATGATTTAGGATATCAAATGTGACTTCATTATTCTTGAATCTATTTTTAAAGAGGAAATAATAAATTTATATAACCATATAAAATCTCCCTAAATGATTAATTTTAATATTTTCATAGGTCTCATTCACATAAACTATGACATGGAATTCCCAACACTTCTACCCAGGATAAGTGTTCAATAATTATAATGATTCACATCAGTTGTTGGGATTGAATATGATTTCCCTTTATCCTTTTTCATTGGAGTATGATGTGTCTTATTATCCTCATTAGACCTTGGATTAGTGTGTTGATTCACAAAATTCCCAAACTCCATGCATCAATATCACTAAATTGTGGGTGGTTTATTCTATTAAACCCTATATGTATTTCTTTCATTTAATGGATTATTGTCATTACTTCAATAGTATTTTTACTCGATGACTAGGTTTCCCCCAATTGAAACATCTTCTTATTCCTTTTTGTTCATTCACCAAGTGTTCCTTCCCAAATTTTTGGAAAGAAATATCTTGAATTGGTTTCTTCCCTCCATGTGATATTCCACTAGAGCTTCTATGAAACTCCATCTTCATTTCTTATCATAAGTACCACATGGGATTCTAACTTTAATTTCTACTTTGAGTGAACATAAATTATTTATTCATGGAATCCAAAGTCCCTTTTATAAAATAACTTAAAAAATGGTTTAATACCACTAAAGAATATAATAATTTTTATTTTAGAGATGATTATTAAAAAAGAATCATACATTGAAACTCTCAAAAAATTTATATCATAGGTGCGAATGAATTCATCATAGTTCAAATTAATCTCAGGTAATATATTCTCTGTTAATGTAAGTTAAATATAAGGGATGTAATTACTAAAAAATATCTCCTTAAACTCATCCAATTTTTGGGATTCAATTTCATCTTGTTGACTCGTATTCTTAATAAGATTAGATCATTGTTCTACTTTAACTTCCAAATGATAAATAGTGAGGATGAATTTTTCATTTCTAGAGAACTGAATAATGGAAAATATATTTTCTATCACATTGATCCATTTCTCAGAAACCAGTGTATTAGAAGCCCCAGAAAATTATGGCATACATATTCACATAAAATATTCAATGTCTTGTTGATCCCTCCTTGGTAAATTCATAATTTCAACATGAACCAAATTACCACTTACAACTTGAGATAGGTGTGTTAGCATAGTAAGAAAATATTGTGGCCCATCCTTTAGGAAATTTAGTTTCTCGTGATGATTGTCTTGAATTTTCTTTCAAATTGGTTGTTCAAATGATTCCTTTGTGTTATAACCATTGACTAAAACCAAAAAACATTGTAAAAAAATCATGTTTTCAAAATAATGTTGAACAGTCACATATTCCTCAAAGTATTTCTAATTATATCCTAAATTATACACCTAGGTATTTCATGGTCATCTTCTATTATAATATTTAATAATTGTTTTTATATAGATTTTTTAATATTTAATACATATCCCCCATAAGTATCAAACATGGTGTGCAACAAGGCCTAATATCATGCACAAGGTGATGATTAATTCAAATCTTAATACACCATTTTTAGAGTTATTACCCCTAGGTTAAACTAGGTGATAAACACATCCACCTGTATCTTCAAAACAAGGATTTAATTATTTGTAAATAACATTCCATATCCTTTACAAAAATCTAAGGATATCTTCTTAAACTTATACTATGACTTATCACTAGGGTTCTCAATAAATGTTTCACATCCTAAATCCAAATGTTAATTAAACATATCATCTAACGACAACTATAGAGACCTAGGATTTTCATATATAAACACTTCATATTTTAGATAAATATTTTATACATTTCAAAAATATACCCCAATTTACCATAATGTTTTTGTGTTTTTGGATAATAGATACAAAATCTTATTATTAAGTGAATGATCATCACATATCCCATAAAAAACTCCCCACATAGTACTCTTGTTGGACTTAACCTACATAAAACATTATTTATAACCTAGGTAATGTAAATATAAGAGTATAACATAGAAATATTAATTTTTAGAAAGAAATATTTTTACAATGTGAATATGTATAAATAGAAATATGTTCACTCATTAAGTAGGTGAAATGAAATTAGGTCATCACATAAACTTATAGACATGAAAAATATGTCAACACATCATCTTAGGGTCATGAAATCCATGTCCATGCATAAAATTATGGAAATAAAATCCAATTATATGTTTATTCTTATGGACTTGAAAACTATATCCCTATATGAAATTGGGTACATGAAATTATTCTCGCGTATAATAGATCTACCTTATGAGTTCTCCATATCTACAAAATGAATTATAGGGATATATAATTAACAAACCACCCATCCAATATTTAAAATAATACATATTTTCTCTATAAGATAAAAAAAATATTCATCATAGCTTCACCCATATAAATAAAATGGGTTTAAAAACATTTCATCATTACACAACCTGTAGAAAAAGAATTAGTTTTCATAATAGTTTCATCATATCATAACCTATAGAAAATATATGGGTTTCATAAACCTATTAACATCATAATCATAAAATATATTGAGAATGAATAAGCACAATATCATGGGATCATTTCCATAAAAATGTTCATGGAACCTCAAAGGATGTAATATTTGTTAGAAAATAATTTTAAAAAATCACTTGGAACATTCCAGGAGAAAAATAAACTATCAACTTTGAAAAAAAATATTTAAAATATAAAAATTTCTAAAATAATAATGAAAAAAATTATTTCAAAATAAACTTGTAGGCTTGTAAATAAATATTTAAAAAATTGAGCAGTTAGGATGGTAGTAAATACAGTTAATATCAGACATGTTAAAGAAAAAATTCCTTTTGCATTTTCAGTAAAAAGTGAATAGTTTCTTGCTATGAAAACAAAAATAAGATTACTATTATATTATTTTTTAAAAAATACAAAAAAAGAATAAAAATTACAATAAATAATCATTATATAACATCAAAAACATTATTTAAAATATTTTTAGAAAACATGGGCATGAAATGGAATAGATTTTCAATAAAATAGAAAAAATGTGTATTTTCCATAAAAGCATTATTTTAGTCACTTGAGTATATAAAGAGAGGAAAATTAATTAAATTACATAATTTATAAAAAATAACCATATTATAATAAATTAATGATTTTCTTGAGATATAGATCATAAAATTTAATGATTGGAAGCACAATCATAAAAAATCCCAATAAATTATAAGATTATAACATAAAACCAATACCAATATGGCTTCTTTTGAATCATATTCCCCATGAAAGAAAAAACATTATATGGATATGTATATCCCTTAATAGTTATGAGAAAAATCATAATATATATTAATTGGTAGAATATACACCAACCAACAAAAAATTGTTAAATATGGTATGTGTCCTACAGAGATAAAAGTGAGAGAAAAACCCTTTACACAAGGTCTTGACTTCATTCATACACATTAGAAACTCGTATATAGAAAATATAGATTTATAATAAATATATTCCTGAATAGAAATCACATATATCATTCCATATATTATTTACATCTGACGTTTTATTACCCAATTACTATTAATTCTTTGTTAAAATAATTATTTTGAGTAATGACTACTTATTTTTAGGTATTTTTTGGTTTGGTAGTATTTATCATCATGGTTACATAATATATATAATGTTAATAATGAAATAAATATTATATGTATTAATTATATAAATAATTATATTAATCTAAAAATCAATAGATTTCAAAATAAATTACACCCTTCATGGAGACCTTAGGTTATATGTACGCATAAACATTGTTTCCATTTTTTTAATGGATAGAATGAATTAAAGTTAAATAATAATTCAGTATTAAGGATTAATTTTTATATAATATGTATCAGATATTTTATTTAAATATATCCTTATTTCTGTCCATATCAATATAAAATAATAAAAACGCATCACATCGCTTCGTGGTGGATGTAATCAACATGTGCACATAAGTGGCGTTATCATTATTCAACATACTGTAACATAAGAAGGTGTATGTGATATTATTTTTAAATAATTGAAATTATGTCATAAATATCACACACACACAGACACACACACACACACACACACACAGATATATATATATATATTTTAATTCTATCATTATAGTCCTTCGTGAGAGGTAGTCATAGAAAAAGAATGATATTAGTTCACAATGTGGTAGTCCACAATACAAATGATCGACAGTTATGTTTCCCATTTAATAGAAGAGGAGATAGATGTAGATTATGAAATTAAGATAAATATGTTTATTTATATTTAAATAAATATTTTATAATATCATCATTGTTGAATAATATTTTATAGAGTTGAATAACAAATAAAATTATAATACATAGTTAATAATTATACATTGTCTTTGGAAAAATTCTTTAGGTTTATACCTAAATCCATTCTAATATGGATTTATAATAATAATTCATGGGAATAGGTGTAAAGAAGGTTATAAGAACTTATTTTCTGAATAAAAAGTTTCTTGAAATTTGGATTAGAGAAGAGAGGATTTTATCTTTTATAAGTCAGTGAGAGGATCTACTTGGAAATGACTAAACAATTTCCTAAAATATAACAAAATGATAAATTCATTCCAAAGAAAAATAAATCCACACAAACTTATATTATTAGGTGGAATATAATGAGGTTTAAATATAAACATTCATTTGGAATTATAAATGATTAATTGGAAATCATATTCTTATCTTTTGCTTTAGCCCCAGGTAAACCTCTTTTAACCATAACTATGGTAATTTATATTTATTGTTTTTACTTTTCATTATGGGAAAAAAATTAAAATAACATTATAAAATAATATTAAATATATATATTCCCAATATTTAATCTATTTTAATTAATTTAATTCACATATTATGTAGAATTTAATTTAAAATTAAAATCATAGACAAGATAAAATAACTGGTTTTCAAAAAAAGATTCTAGGAGTTTAAAACTTTTTTAGAAAAAAATTAAATATAAAATTGATTCCAATGATCTAAATTTGATTATTAAGTAAATAATTGAACTAATGCAGTTTTTAAACTATTTTAAAAAAATGAAAATTTTGTGAACTGTTTAAATAAAAATAAAGTATTCATTAAATATTAGTATTTCTCACTACTCAACAAAAAATTATTCAATTCAAAAAAATTTTAAAAAAACTATTATAAGGTAATTTTAAATTTTTTATTCAAAAAATGATGTTATTTTTTGAAAATAAATTTTCTAAAAGATGAAAATTTACTTTTAAAATAGATGCACAAAACGCGACCGTGCATCTTTCTTGAAAAATATATTTTGAAACATAAAACTAGACTTATTCTCATCCCAAGTGTAGAAAAAAATATTAAATTAATGATATTAAACATGATTTAATATATATATATATATATAATATAATTTAAATTTAAATTATTCATCAATAGTTAATAAATCAATTTGTTAATGTAAAAGCACATTAAACATGTAAAAATGTTTTTTCATAAAAGTATATCTTTCACATTAAAATATTTTGTATTTGTAATTTCATTTATCATCAATTGATAACTGTTTTATTTATATTATTAATGTTTAATCCATATAATTTTCACAATTTTTTTATTCCTATTTGTACCTGCTAATTTAATAGCAAGGTTATTACGGAATATTATATTATTGTTCATTAGAACTCTGTTTTATGTGTAACATAATTCATTTAAGAAATTAAATTTATTTAAACTAAAATATTTCATAAAATCATGGTTTTTTACAAAGAATTATTTTCAAGTGTCATGAAAATACGAGAGTACGTTTCATAATATAAGTGTAAGGAAGTGAACTTTGGGTATTTTTTATAGTATTAAATTAATATAAATTATTTCTCAAGGGAAAACTAATCCAACGAAACACCCCACCCCTACTCATTGCATTGAGAAGAGAAAAAATGATACTAACCATTGGTGAAATCCACCGGACACCAATGGATAGAAATAAAGTTAAGGGTATTAGTAAACCTTTGGGATATTATTTTCCTGAAAGAACACAAAAACTTTTAAAATGATATAATACTGTAGAAATAAACTATATGATGCATGAATAATCAATCACATAACTCAATGAATCACTAATACATAAAAATATCAGAGTAAAATTGTAGATGAAAACAATGGTTAAATTTTAATAATTAAAGTATAAATATGTTTTCACCAAATTGGAAACCCCCTAAACCAGGATAGAGACACTCCCTAACTCCAAATTCAGTAATCGAACCATGACGTCAAGCATCACCCCAAGAGAAGTATGACACATCACCCTTACCTATATCATTTTAAAGAAATCCCACCAAATTTCCAAATAATGGTTTGAGTATAAAACTAATTATTTTTTCCCAATATTCTCCACAATATGAACCACTAGGAAAATAATAGGTTAGTACAATTTATATAAAACTGATTATAAATAGATAAACATTTGATATCAAACCACAAAAAATGTTACTCCCGAAGACATTAAAATATTTCCCTTTAAATAGATGGTTTGTTTCTATATTGAAAATATTATTCTAAAAACATCACTAATATTTTTTTTTGGTACATGAAACAATATGTTGGCCTTTTCTACACAAAATATCGAGTTCCTTTGATTGCATACATTATAAGTATGACCGAGTTTTACCAAACTATAATATACTATTAATATTAATATTTAATATGATAATTATCCACTATAAACATTAATGACATGTATGAATATGAATAAAAAATTTTGGAAAACATTTTTTACATATTTTTATATAATTCTTCTTTGACCAATTCATTAGAAATGAATATAGAAACCCAATTGAATATTAATGGATTTTTTTTATATATTTATGTACAAAAAGAGTTTTATCTTAATTAATTAAAATTATTTAATGATATTAATGAAATTTATTGGTTATATATTCAATAAATTGCTATTTTGTTAATATTATGGATTTAATTTTCATAAGATAATAAAAAATGTATTATTAGGCATACAAATCTATATTTTTTCTAAAGGTTGTTTCCCCCTTTTACGGTGAACCTATTTTGAAATTAAATTTTATAAATTATATAAATATTATTTCAAAAAATAAACTGTATTTTTGATATTTGAATATGAAAATTTACTTTTGCTTAATTTTTAATATATTTTTAAGAAGTTTCATTTTTTGATGAATAGTGAAACATAATGATTTTTAATTGAAAAACGATGTATCATCTAAACATTTTATATAGTTAATTTATATTTTAAATTTATTTTAAATTATAATTAGTTCAATTAAAAATAAATTAATCCAATTTATTTCATTTTCATCAATTCCACATTAAAAATGGATATAATTTAGTTTTCCACTTTTGAACATTTTTACTTTAAAAAACGACTTCTCCATCCTATATGTAAGATTAATTTTAAATTTATTTATGAATTTTATATGGTGTAATATTTAAATATTTATACAATATTTTGAATCATAATAATTTAAATTTTTTATTATTAGTGAACATAATTTTTTAACAAAAATATTAGTGAATGTAATTAAAATTAATTACACCTATTATAGTAAAAACTAGTTTACATAGTGGTTAAACTTTAACCTTAATCGGACAAATGGCCTAGAAACCTTAAAAACCCATTTTATGGACATTATCCAACCATTAATACTATTTTATATATGTTTTTATCATTATTGGAGGAAAATTATGTATGTGATACCTGTCAATATTGTTTACCTTTTTTCATTTATAGGAATACAACTCCCCCTCAACTAATAAAAGGAATTCACCCCCTTCACTTATTCAGAACTCTGAATCATTTTAGATTTTATAATACGTGATAAAATCAACTTCCAAAACACCTACCCATATTATACAAGATAATAATTTGGTATAAAGAAAGGAATGAAATTATGTTGGTATAAACCAAAAGTAGTTACCCTAATAATATGTAATGTTATTCAGTGGGAACTTTTGTTTTATTTCATTCATCACCCATTAAATTAATTCTTATATCATGATTGTATAATAAAATAATTTTCCTAAATATAATTATATTTTTTAATTAAATTATTACTATCTACACTCATACACCCATCCAGAAAATGGTATATAGAATCATCGTTCCTGTGTATAACGGACTGCCACCTCGCGTACTGAAATCATTGATTTTTTACATTACCACCATTGAAGGTTGGAAATAATGGTGGATTTATAATTTATATATGATATATATGATATTTATAATGTATTTATACTTTTTGAATTATTATATCACACGTTACATAATGAATTCCACTATTTGGGAATACGACAACATCGTTAGTGGATGTGTGGACTGTCGCCTCCTCAAAATAATATGATTCATTGACGCTTGTGATAGATTATATTAAGAATGGTTTTAACTAAAAAATATGATTTATATGATATAAAAGTTATACTTAAATGATTATATATACATATAGAATTTACTTTTATTTCTTTCAATACAATAAGAAAATGGAAACAACTTTCATGCATACATACTCTCTACCATCTCCATGAACGTTGTGTTTCATTTATATCACCAATTTTTATGGATTATTATAAATAAATTTATAACTAATATATATGAAATATAAATATTTTTTACATTTTTATATAATAAAATAATGATCTAATAAGTAGTAACAAAAAATAACAAATTCTAAACATACTAAAAAAATAATTCAATTAACACCATAAACGTGGAAAATATTGAAACATTATTATCTAAATGATAATAATATCTTATAAAAGGATCATAAATTTAATTATAAATACTGATATGGTCCTAGAATAAGATATTGACATCTTTTAAATAAATATTTATGAGTTTTAAGAGAGTTCACCCAAATAGAAGTGAAAGGTAATGGGATTTCTAGTCTTACTTTTATTTCATTGATAATTAATCCTTATTCACCACTAGTTTCTTTGGGTGGTATATATAACATAATATGAATTATTATATACATAATTCTTAGTGTTTTCTTATATTAAATGTCTTAATTTATGTTATCCTTTCATGGGGCTCATGATTCAATGTTTCTAAAATACAAATGGATTTCTTCGTAATTTATATTCTATTGATATGTATTTGTTATTATGCACCAATTCACTTTTATATGGTGTATATACTAATCATTTGACTTATAATAACATGTATAATTCATTCTATAAGAGATTTTAATTTTAATTTTAATTATTTTATCTATTTTTATTTGATTTGAAAATCACCAAAAGATAAACGTTATTGTGAAATATCACTTTATTTTGTTATTGTTAACATTATATCAAAATAATAAATTTATAGTAATATTGTTTTCAATAGAAATAAAATTTCTCTTTAATATACATATAATTTTTTGATGGATATTATTATATCCTAAACAATATTTCAATTTTTCATATGGTATTTACTTTTAAAATTATTTGATTAATTTTTGAAATATTGATAAATGTTTATATTTTATTAAATAAGGATATTTGATAAAAATGAATATTTTTTATTAATTAAATAGATAATTAGACTTTTAATGAATTCTTTAGACTGACATATATGGTTGGGGCCTGTTTATAAATTTCCCCTCGATGCATTGGTAGTATCATGGGATGAGTCAATTATGCTATCATCAAATAGGTTTTTACCAATAGATTAAACTTTCATTTGAAAGATCTTGATGGTGGTGGTCCATGTTTTAAAAACATAAGGATTAAAAATTAAAAATTACATTATTTCATAGTCTAATTACTATTATCTATGGTATTTTAACTATGAAAAGAATATATAGATGTACTTCATTATCATCTTATTGATTAAATGGTATGTGTGTTCTGTTATTGACCTTTCCATACTGATTATACCTTATCAGGTCCTTTAAATGGCATTCATATTTAGTTATCTACATTTTTATGTCAATTATGATTACTTATTCATGATTTCTTCCACTATACTTGAACCCTAATGATAAATTTATCTCACCCATATCTTTTCCCCCATGTTATGAGCTCTATTAATGAGTTTTCAAGGACCTAATTTATTATATTTTGGGTTATATTATGATATATTTTCGGTTAACAATGTAAAATAGGTTCTATGTATGTATTTGGATTTCTAAAAATGTAAATATTATTGATTATTTGGGATTTTATTCCTTAAAATAATGAAAATTTATTTAAGAAAGGCACCGAATCTAGGCTTCTCAGGTCGGGGAATTATAGTTTGTATTAGAGGATGGTTAGTAGAAAAAATGGAAACTATATTTAGGAAAACATATATTTGGTAACATAAGTATATGATAGGCTTTGAGTATATGTATTGAAGAAGAACCCAGATAAACCATGTATATGAGTATGAGATTAGATACACATAAATATTTCAATTAATGTTAATTATTTCACTAGTTTTTGGATTATACATTATGTTTCATAATGATATGATCTAATCTCATCTATTCCATTACATAGAAACACATCATGGGGGAAGAATTGTATTCGTACTCATGGGAACTGTTGATATTTTCGTACTGAGGGGTCCAATAGATTTGGTATTGGAACAGAGTAAATTATGTCTATTTTATGGAAGCTTAATGATGTTTTCAAAAATATAATTTCCCATATGGAGAAACTCATTCAACAATGTGGATCTCCAATGTGGAATTTCATCATTTTTAAGAAGAACATATCCTATAGTGGTACTAATAATCTAATTATTGTTGTGAAATGGATTATGAGTTTGGAGAATAT
The DNA here is from genome assembly GCA_963277665.1 of Viscum album. Classification (NCBI taxonomy): domain Eukaryota; kingdom Viridiplantae; phylum Streptophyta; class Magnoliopsida; order Santalales; family Viscaceae; genus Viscum; species Viscum album. The sequence goes on along the minus strand of OY728130.1, from coordinate 1,890,065,835 downwards.
ATTTTAATCCTAGAGAAGTGGTGAAAATGAAAATGCCATGCTGGCAGTATAATATCTCAAAGAAGGTTCTGACCAATGGTGGTCATTGATCTAGAATACTAAGGAGTAAGATTAAGTAGAACCAATGGAATTTAATGCTTTGAAGCATACAATATTCAAAAAATATTTTAGTCAGGAGGGAAAACAATTGTAATTAATTAAAATTTACTTAGCTTAAATAAAAAGGGATAATAATCTATCATAGAGTATAAAGCTACCATTTTGAGGTTATCAAAGAATTTTATGTATAACATACGCAACACGACATGGAATATGAAGCATTTATATGATGGTATAAAGACATGTATCCAAAGGGAATTGGTCCAAGAAAAATTTCATCATATAATAAAATAGTTTTATATACTATCAAGATAGATAAAGAATAATCCAAGACCTATGTCTTTGAAGGAAATAAATAGAATAATAGGATGAAAAATAAAAAAATAAATAAAATTAAGAAGGTAAAGAAGGAATTTTTTCACATGTGATAATTGTTGAAATAATCACCTAGTGAGTTCTTCAATAGATTAAGAGATTCTTATAAGTGTGGAGATAGGGGTCACCTAGAAAAATAGTCAAAAAGGGAAGTATAAAAAGGATGAAATTTAGTGTTACCACTGCATGGAGATGGGGAACTACACAAACGAATTCCCTATGTTCCAAGTGAATATACCTTAGGAGAAGATAAATAATCAAGGTCAATATTATGCTATTGATATAGTTGAATTGGAATGATTGATTTTAGCATGTATTTGGATCCTTGAATAATGTTGTAAGAGTATGTTATCGATGATATCCTGTTTATATATTTTGGAATGTAAAGGGATTGTACAGATGTAATTTTTAAAAAAGGATTTAAAAATGTGTGTTGATTGGTACTGATGGCAAGGAAAAATGATTCCACAAAATGGTGAACCTCGTAGAAAAAATATTATTAAAAATACATACAATCCGTAATATGCTCTTTATGTTGATATAGTTATTTTTAGATAAATATATTATTTATATTATAATAAATATGAGGTATTACTCACTACATTAGAACATATTAATGATTTATTGACAACATGGTTTATGATACCATTGAAGGGTATTTCAGAAATTTGGATTTAAGGAATATATCTAATAATCTATGTCTTATTTATGCAATAATGAATAATTTATGTTTTCAGTATGGTTTTATGGTTATTCAATTTTTTTAAAATATTTCATGAAAATACATAATGAATGTATTCTCATGTTTGGTATGTAGAAATTAAAATCCTCTTCATGTTAATGGAATATTAATAAATTCATTTTGTCTGTTGAGTGACATTATTTCAAATGTGATGTATCATAGTGTCTTGGAAATTTTAACCATTTATGAAATATTTTATATTGATATTTAGGCAATGTTTTATATATTATTGTATTACTTCATCATATGATGAAAACTAAACTAAGTTATGAGGTATAAATATTTCATGGCATAAAAAATGACAATATTATGTTTATGAAATAGAAATGTATTTCTAATTATATTCTTAGATAGTGAATGAATTATTAAACTCTTATAAAATGGGTCATTAAACAAAAATGTTGTCCTATTATCATCATTTTGAAGATTTTAATATTTTTTTAACATATAAGTTTTATGGCCATCTGGTTGTTAACTTTCTATGGATCGACCTATTTTAGGTGATTAATTTTATCTATAAATCATAATTAGAAATTGATAGTTATATTTTTCTTCTATGTTTATGTTTTCACTAATGTTTTCCTATTTAAAATCTTAGTTTTGAGGTGAACAATTCAATTCCATTTCCTAATTATTAAGAAGATGTGTTATTAACCATATTTAAGATGTGGGTCCTTTTTTTAATAATTGTACTTCCAAATATCAAACCCTTAATTAAAATATATAAAGTATGAATTATGAGGACTCAATTTTTTGATGGCGGTGTTCCTAGAATAGATATATTATGCCAAAGCTTTTGTATTCCACAACTAGTGAAGATTAGTAAATTTAGGTATGATGAACACAATTCCTGTGTATGCTCCTTGAACAAGCCCCCAGTGGTGAACCAAGTTAAATTATTATGTTATCTATTTGCATGTGATTTTTTGTTTATTGAACTTTCTCATCGAACATGTTTAATAGGTTCTTTCCAACACGGGAGTAAGATCCATCACTTTTAGAAGAAATAATTGACACCCTGATTCACCTCTCCACTCCAAGGGTGTTCTAGGGTCCTACATTTTTGTACATAATTTCCATTTTACAAAGAAATCTCCATATTTTTAGGAAAATTTGGTTATTATATATTCAAGTAATAAATAGTAATTTAAGGGGTGGTGAAACAAATAAAACAAAATTTCTCGTGGAAGAATGTTGCCTCTTATTCGAGTAACTCTGTTTGGTTTATACCAAAGGAATTTGATGGTTTGCTTTATGAAAATTTTTGTACTTATAGTAAAAGAGTAAGTATTTTGGAGTTTATTTGGGTAGGTTTTGGATGGTAGTAAATTATTTATAGGTGTGAATAAGTGATGTCGGTGAATGCCTTTTTATAGTGGAGGGGGAGTGTCATTCTTGTAAATATAAAAAGGAAAACACTTTTGATTGGTATCCATTGCATTATATTCCACAAATAATGTTACAAAATTGATTCGAAAGGATTAGTTTTAGAATTATATTTATGAAATAGGTTTTGGGTACGTTTCTATTTCATTTTGCCCCTTAAGATTAATGTTTAACCACTAAGTAAACTCGTTTTTAGATTAATCATTGTAATTAATTTTAATTAATTTCACCATGATTTTTGATAAAAAAAACTTATTTTACCTTAATATAAATTATTAATTATGATTATTACAAATAATGAATCCATATTTCCAAATTTCAATAACATAGTTGTTCGAAATTAATTTAAAATTAATCTGATAGATTTGATGAGAAAGCATATTTTTAAAGTAAGCTATGCAGACCAGAAATGGTCGAAGAAATGGTGGACAAGGTGAAAACCATTCTACAGCATATCATGGAATCCCAGAGGCAACAGAAGAGTTATGAAAATAACCTTCGATGAGACCTTGAGTTTAATGTTGGATACATGGTATTTCTATTCATATCTTCGTTAAACAAGGTCATGATGTTTGGAATGGAAGAGAAGTTAATTCCTAGGTACATCGACCCCTTTGAGATTCTTGATTGTGTCAGTGTTGTGGCCTATAGACTAGAACTTATGCCTACCATGACCAAAGTACATTATTTCTTTTATGTATCCTTATTAAAAAATTACATACAAGACCCTTCACATGTACTCTCTTTAGAGATAATACAGCAAGATGATGATCTTTCTTACGAGGAGTAACCAGTGAAGATCTTAGATCATAGAGAGAATGTTTTATGAAATAAGACAATACACCTTGTTAATTTGTTGTGTAAAAAATCACAAGTTTTAATAAGTGACATGGGACTCAGAATAAGTGATGAAGCAGAGTTACCCACATCAATTTTAGTGTCAGAAAAGGAAATTTTGAGGGCGAAATTTCTTAAGGGGGGAAGATTGTAACAACCCAAACATTCATTAATGAAAATTTCTCTAGATATAATTAATTTTCTTATTATGGTTATATAAAATGTGAACTTAATTGTTTTTATGTTTCTATATTTTAAAATACCATTATGAATTGTGACCATTTCTTATATATCTGTTGAATAATGATCACATTATTAGTATAAATATAGGGCTTTAACAAATCCAATTTACTCATACAAAGGAAGTGATGGCCTCATCCAATAGACTTTACCCACATAAATCCCATTTGTTGGAGATCAGAAAGGAGGTGGTGTGATTGGTACTTTCTCTTGACCAAGACCAAGCTGAGCTTGATTGAACACGTTATGCTTTAGCCGAACCGACTAAGGGGGAAGTGTAAGTTAATAGAGATTACTGCCTGAGCGATGTTATCCAAGCCACCCCGAGAGTCCGTCACCATCACACACCTTACCATTTAGTCTTATGCAGGTGTTACAAGGGGTTATGTAACGAGACCCTTCCACTATTACTGTGAACATTAGTCTTTTATAGAGAATATACATTCTTTTTGTTGTTACTCTATAAATAGTTTTTAAGGCACAAATAGTATTTTTAGTTAATACTCAACTAAGAAATCTATTTTGATGAATTAATGGATTTTCGATTTAAATAATATTTTAATAAATTATTATTATTATAAAATTGCCTTTTATTTAATATATATTATCGTATTATTTTATTAATGTAATTGTAATTTTTAATAAGGTTTGAAAGTTGTTTTTGTCAAAACCCATGAATTTTTTATAAATGTCGGTTTTTATTTTTAAAGTAAAAATTCACATATTTAGAAAATTATTTTGATAAAATGAAAATTATTTTTGGAATCAGGATTTCAAAATTATGCAAAGTTAAATTTTTCATAATTTTCTGAGACAGTCATATTTTTGGGTAAAAATTAAATACTGTTTAAATATATAATGTGTTTTATGACATCATAATAACCCAATAGTGATGTAATAAAATACTATAAACATTATTTTCCACCAATATATGTTTTAATATTAAAATAATGTGATTTTTGGTTTGTTTTATCTATTTTAAAAATCATTAGGGGACCCTTCAATGCTTATAAAAAATTTTGTCCTTTTAAGTTGTTTTCCTTGACAGTGTGACTCACCTCCTCATAAGAAACCATATTATTTTAAGAATTTCGGCCATTGGCCAAATAAAATACTATTTTCCACTCCCCTTTGGCAAAAACCAAGGGAAAAATCATGGTCTGGGTTGTGGTTTTGATTAGTTTAATATGAGGTGTCCCAAACCTAAATAATACAGAATTATCTCACCTTTCCTATATAAACCCACCCAAGCTTCAACTTCCTCTTCACTCAAAGACTTTTGAGTTCGACCAACCCCTGAAATCTTCTCTCTCTAATCCTCCCAAGGTTCCCCAAGCTCCCAAGAGTCCTCTCTCAAGCCTCTCCGAAGCCTTTGGAAGCACACTTCCAAGTAAAAGATTTCTTTCTTTCTCATTTTTTCCAATTTTATTTAAGTTTTTATGCCCTTTTTTCAATTAAAAATGTTGGGGTTTGATTTCGCACCTCCCCCATACTTCCTTATAAGTTTGGATGATGTGATACCCCTTTATATCTCATTAATTTCTCTCATGTACACCTATTACCATGATGAAATTCCATGAAGGATTTCTCTCTCCTCTTTTACATCTGAGCAATTCTTTTTTATTATGAATCTCAATTCCTTTAATTTTATTGGTACATGTATCTATATGACCACATTAATTTCTATTTCATGTAAATATTATGATACAACCATTTCTCTATCATCAATTCTTTATGAGTTCTTATTTCTTGCCATTATGCGGCCGAAATTGCACTACGATTTTCCAAGCCAATGTCATTGTGTAGTGAATACCATGACAATTTCTCTATAAAGGGTATTCAAATTTATGAACATTTACATATTTATTATAAATATTCATTTATTTATTCCACAACCCATTATCTTGGAATAAATGATGATTATTTATTCCATGTTGTATGATCCATGTGTCACACTTATGCATGAAATGAAATGTTTAAGAAGGGTATGCCCTAACAGTGCTCCAATCCATTGGGTAAAGTATATTATCATGATAAATCATGTGAAATGAGTGTTGACTCATGATAATTCAAGTGAAACTATGGTTTACTCATGATTCATGTTCAATGAGGGTTTACTCAGGCTCTATGTGCAATGATCCTTGGGGCATTCTAATTACATGTTAAGTGTTGTTGCCACATTTCCATGTCATGATTATCATGATTTATCATGCCTTTATGTTCATGATTCTATTGTGATCCATTTATATTCCTACTCCCTAACATGTATTATAATATTTATTATATTCTTTTTTTACACCCTTACTGGGATTTATAACTCACCCTTTTCTTATGCATGTCCTCAGGTTATACCATGAAATTCTAAGTACGGGTGAATGTAGTGGTCATGTAAAGGGAGTTTTTAATAAGATGTTGTGTTATATGTTTTAATATGTTATGTAATGTTCCTAATCCCCAAATACACTAGACCTCTCGATATTTTATGTTGAATCAAGTGAATATTTTATGTAATAAATCATGTTTATGTTTGAAATAAAGAGCAGGGATTTTATATCCCATTACATGGTATGAGCATTTGATATCCAAAATAGTGGTGTTTCTACTCATTATAGCTTTGAATAATTCTTATAAAAGGTTGGATTTTTCAATTTCCATCTTTTCATTCTATGAAATATTGTACTGAGTGAAGGATAAAAGTGTAATTTCAAATCACTTTTCAATGTGAATAGGTTCATCACACTCATACTCTTCTTCCAAATGAGAAAACTTGTTTGTAAGAGCTACACTATCTGGTTGATGAGTATTGTCTTGTCTCTATGTTTTGTATGTATTGTTAAATCCTTTCATCTACCTGTAATAAGCATAATTATATTAATATTTAGAACAATAAAAACAATATCCCTAGAAATTATTTCATCTATAAGAAGTAGGATATGAATCTATTCTCCTTTTTTGATTTATAAGATCATCATCATTCAAGTAACTTTTTTCCTCTTCACAGTATGACATGATATGGTTAATATTTCCATAGAACTGACATTTCATAAGAAGAAATATCTTCTCACGTTTATTCCACCCCATGTATCATTCCTTAGAAATATATTTTGATTGCATATCATTTTGGAAAACTTGTTGATAGGATTCAGTTATCCTTTTTGTTTTATTTGAGGACCTCTTTGTATGGAATTATTTAATTTTATGATTTTTTCAACTATAAATTTCCCTTTTCTATGGTTCAACTTATTTCCTACCTTTGATGTTTCAGAATCACAACAAATTCCACTATTTTCCATTCATGAGGATATTTTATCATTAAAAACCTTTTCTACTTCATCAAAACACCATTTATCTCTTTCCAGTAGCTCAACGTCTAGGAATCTTCCAAACTACATTTTCTTCATTGTTTCTTTTTAATTTGATTCACATTAAAGTTTACTTCTAATAGTAATATATTCTTCTTGAAGGTACTCAATAGTCTTTTATCTAACCACATATATGGATGTAAGTTCAATGATGCACTTTCATAGTTCATTATTTCATAGAATTAGTTTCACAACAACTTTTGTGATTTAAATGTTTGTTGACTAGTCTTTGACTACTTCTTCCAGTCATTCAATTTTAACTTCAAGGTGATCAACATATTTCGATGATTCTATCACAACTTCTCTTAAATTTTTATTTGTTACATTTATTTTAATGATTACCAATATAATCCTTAAGATTCAAATTGATATTCTCATCAGTATTAAAACGATTATAACTTGACTTGTGTTTTTTATGGTTCTGACTTTTCAAATGTATCCATCATAGATTCTTGGGTTCCATATTTAAACTCTGGTTCTTCTTGCTCAAATTATCCATTGTCATCATCATCTTCATTATAGAAAGATATCATTCTCTATAATTTATTTGACAATATTGATCTTCCATTTAGATAACACTCTTTATAAGGTTTCATTGTGTTTTTAGCTTCACTTTCAATATTATTGAACTTCTTTGAGAAACAAGAGGAAATATTTCCAACTCTTCCAAAATGAAAACATTACAGGGGTTGTTTTCAATAAAATATCCCTTTTTATTTCTAGGATTTCTTGGAAAAGTGTGAAAGAATTTTGTCTTCTTAATTATATTAATCATGATAGTCTTATAAATATCATTTTTTTCAATGGATTTGAATTATATCTCCTTTCTTACACGTATCTTTTCATGCTACTGTTTGACTGTCATTTCCTATGCAACCAAACTACTCATCATATCATCCAATAAATGTTTGGAGTGATCTCTTTCTCCAAGGTCGTACACTATTTCATTGAAAAGAGGTGGAAGACTTCTGAATATCAACATTACGGTTTCAATGTTTTTGATTTCATCCCAAATCCCCTGAATTTCCCCTAAAAATTTAGTAATTTGATTGAAAAATTTATTTTCATTCTCATTCGGATGAATCTTCATATCATGAATCATATTGTTAAAAACCTCATGTTTTCCCTACATAAAGTTATTATCCCCTTTATATATATTTTCTTAATTTTAACACATTTAGTTGGTTGATTTTCATCTCATCACCTTTATATATATTTGATCAGACAAAGCTACGGTGAGGGAATTTTGCGCTTTGGCATCAAAATCTAGCATTTTCTATCAGTTTTTGTCATAGAATATACCATCACAACGGTGACCTGAATCAATTGTTTTGTAGAAAATACAGTTTACATTCTAATCAATTTTATATGGTATCTCATTCTATACTTCTAAGTAAATATGTTGCTTCCATCAATGAGGGGACCACCCATAAAATTTACTGAATTCTAGATTATAGTAAAGAAGGACATATTTTACACTGGAGTACTGTAGGCTCTGATACAACTTATAGGACCCCAGAACACTTTAAGATATTAGGGGATAATTATGTTGTTATTTTTTTCTTAAAGGGATATATCTTTTCCAAATGTTGGTAAAAACCTGGTAAACTTGTCTAATGAGAATATTCTGAAATCATACAATCACAGGAAATGAGATAACACGAAAATTTTACTTGGTTCACCACTAAGGGATGGTCCTAGGAGTATACTCTGACAATGTTTTGATCATATATAAATAAACTAGTTTACACTAGTTTTGGAACATATAGAAGTTTATACATTGTCACTCTATTCCAGGAACACTAGAATTACATGATTTTATGGATAGATCATTGTGTCCCTCAGAACACATCAGTCAACTCCCCCTAACTCACTACTTTGAGAGAAGTCTTACTCAGTTTATCAACATTATGGTCTCTTCAATATTTTGTAATTAATTCCTTTCTCTATGACTATCATGAGGCTATATATGTACCTTTTCTTTAAATTTATTTACATGACATCACTGATAAGGAAGTTGAATATCAAAATCATATTAGATGCTCAACACTCCACTTAATCATAACACCTATTATTGCATGAATTTTTTGGAATTGTCTTGCAAGATTTATTTCACACTACCCCTATATTTTGTGAAACCACACCATAGGGTTCACTAGGTCCATATTTACTCAAGGATCACCTTATGCACAAGATTTTATACATGTAAATCTTCCCCGCAAAAATCATTCACACAATAGAGCTACCAAATATTCACTGGAAAAAGTTATAAATCATTCATAGGGGTATCCATCTATTTATATCCTAAAAACAACTATGTGTATGATCTTTAAACATCTTATTTTGTGTTCATAATATTTACCCTTAATGTATAAAACTATATCTGAAATTTCATTTGGTGCATAAGTCTCTTCCACTAAACCAGATCTTTCGCACACATTTTACATCTTTCACATGTTTTTTTTCTTTTCTATATTTTGATGCGATGATACTGAAACATGTCTTGCATAAAACATTAAAAACTAACATCAAAATAGTGCACAACATCTTTTTAAGATTGAATCATAAGACCATATTCCATGAAAACTCCATGACGCCCCATATGAGGATTGAAAAAAATAAAAAACTATAATCTATTTCCTAAAAATAACTTCTTTGGTTCCAATAACTCTCACCCACTTCCATCAAATGAGACACACAATCATTATTTTTGTGTACAACACACTACCACCTCATGAACTGATGTCATTCATTCCCCAATTACCACATTTAAAGGTAGATAATAAGGACATATTTAGAGTTTATATATTATATATATGATATTTCTAATTATTTTTTATTCTAAAAATTATTATATAACACATACTGTCATGCGTTGCATTTTGTGGGAATACAATTACATTGATAGTCGACATGTGGACTACCGCCTCCTCAAAGTGATGTGATCAGTTCACGCTTTACATGGAACGAATAAAGGATGGTTTAAAATAAAAGTATAATATATATATCAAATAAAAATTTCACTAAAATTATTATACATAAATATATCATCTACATTTATTTCTTTTATTATGACATGAAAATGAAATATTTGTTCATGCATATGTATGACCTACCGTCTACATGTATAGTGTGTTTCATTTAAATAAATAATTTTATATATCATTATAAATAACTATATAATGAATATATATGATATATTATTCATTTTTTACATTGTTAATATAATTAAATAATGTTCTAGGTAAGAGGAACAAAAAATAAAAAATTCAAAACATACAAAAAAATAATGCAATTAACACCCGAAATGATGAAGATAATGAATGATTATTAATGAACATATAATATTATGTTATGAATGGATCATAAAAGATATCATAAGTATTAATTTGGTTATAGAATAATTTAGTAACATGCTTAAACCCACTATACATGATGATAAAGAGTGTTCAACCAAAAGGAAGTGTATGGTAAAGGGATTTCTAGTATCACTTTAATTTCTATGAGACATATTCCTTATTCAATACTTATATATTTTGTGTTGTGTATATACTTATTTATGATATTTATATCAAGGATTTCCTTTATTTCATGATACTAAAATTTTTAATTGATGTTATTCTTTCACGGGGATCACAATTTTAATGCAACTCGAATAGTAAGGGATTCCATCTCAATTTACATTCTTTTGAGACTTATTTGATATTATATATACATTAACTTATATGTGGTGTATATAATATCTCTTTTAAATGTAATAAAATGATTTATTCATTACTCATTGTATTTTATTCTTTATATTGAATTATTTCACCCAAGGGTATTTGACTTTAAAATTTCCTTGTGATAAATGTTATTGTACAATATCAATTTCTCTTATGATTGTTAACTTTTTCATGAAACAATCAATTTACTGTAATCACTTTTAATTTGATATTAAACTAAACATAAATATCCATATTAAAGTACTATTGACATGATTATATCCTAAACTATATTCCATTTTCTAAATATGACATTTACTTTGAAATTTATTTTATTAATTTTGGAAAATTTGATAAATCCCTATATTATATTACACATGGATATTTGATGAGAATAAAAAAAAATTATTAATTAAACTGATTATTTGATATATGAGGAATGCTTTGGAATGTCAGAAATAGGTGGGCCTGGCTATAGATATCCCCACAATGCATTGGTAGTCTCGTGGGACATGTTAGACAATCTAGAATTTAATGGTTTTTTACATATAAATTAAACTACCTTGTTAAAGGTATTGATGGTAGTGGTCCACATTCTAGATACATGATTTAAAATATTTAAACATATCCTTCATTCATAATTTAGTTATTATTATCAACTATATTTTCACTGTGAAAAAAAATCTATGGATGCATTTTCTTCATTGATTATATATTACATGGTATGTGTGCTTAGTTATTGACCTTTCCATATTTATTATGACTTATACAATAATTTAAATGGAGTTTGTGTTTAGTAATCTACCTTTCCATGTTAATTATGATTATTGATTCACTAAAGCTTCCACAATACTTAACCCTTTCTGATCATGTGATCTCACCCATATTTTTTCCTTTTCCCCCTGTTTAGAGATATTTGAATGAGTTTTCAAGGATGTATTATATTAATTTTTGTGACATATTATGTTTTATTTTCTATACCTAATGAAAAATGGGTTCTATGCATGTATCGAGTTTCCAAAACTGCTCAAATGACAAATCCTTCAAGAATTGTTTGCTTGTAATCATGCCAATGAAAAAAATTAAGGAATTGAAAATAAGGCCTCAACCATAAACATTACTTAAACTTAAGTTAAGTCCTTAATTTTACTTTCATTCCCATCAAGTATCTTTTTAGGTTTATTGTTTTAGCGAGTTAGTCCAAGACTCATATATAAATATTCAAATATTAAAAAGTATACACATTTAATAACTATCCATTTTTTCAAAAAACAAAAATATTAAAATGAAACATGATTTCACTTCATGTTTAAACATCATAACTTTTACATGATACCATTATTGACTCTATTCTCATTTAAATCCAATGAAAAACATATCAAAACTTTCCATGAGCATAAAAATCACAGTAAAGGATTCAAAAAGAAGGAAACACTATTAGTCCTGAAAAAACGTTTAAACCATGATTAAATTTTCATAAAGTAAAACTTTTCACCTTTAAGAAATATTAATGACACTTCATTGAATATAATCTCATTTCTTACCATTTTCCTCATCAAATGATCACATTAAACCCAATGAAATCAAACATAACATATACAGGTAATTTGGGACATGGTCATACTTAAATGGAATAATTATATGATTGACACACATAACATTCATAATAATGGAATAGCTATATGGCCGACATCCATACATAATGAAATGATGGTTTTAATGTAACCTCCCATCCTTGGTTTATCACGGATCCACCCATCTTTGGATTATCACATAGACACCCATCTTTGGTTTATCAAGTAACCCCTATCGAATTTCCACGTATAATTATAGAATAATCACATGAAAATTTTTAATAATATCAACATTTTACTCCTAAAATTTCATTTTCAATCAAAATAAATCATTTCTAGTTATTCAAATATTCAACATATTTCCAAAACCATTTAAAACATTCAAAAAAGAGACTTTTGAATCAAAGTGTACTATGACACTTTAAAACTATGGAAATAAAATAAAATTTTAAATCATTCATTTCCAAATAAATAAATTCTCAAAACCCATCTTCAAAACATAAACATGTAATAAAAGGTTTTATAAGAATAAATCTTTAAATAATTTAAAACGATGTTTTAGTTAACAATTCCATTACCACTTGAGAAACCCTTGAATAAAAATCATTAGAGAATAACATTAAACCAAACCTTAAATATTATGAGAATATAGTAATTCATGATATATAATGTCAAAAGGCACATATATACACCTTAAAGGATAATAAGGGGATAAATATAAATATAAACCTCAAATAAAGGAGATTGAGATGAAGTCCCTTACCTTGAGTCCAGATTGTCTCGTTCATTATTTATTTTCCTGAATAATAAAATTATGTAATTTTTTACTTTCTTTAGAAACTTTTTAAAGTTTATTAGTTTTCGTATATCACTAATTACCTTTTTATACATAATACATACTTATTTATGATCATATCAAATGTTTTTTTTGATGTTCGATACATGAGTCAAAAAAGAACTAGTTATTATGTAAAATTTTCTTATGGTCATAAGTACATCATATTCATAATGATATTAATGGTTTAAACAAAATATATATATCAAATATATATGTATTTATAATAATCTATAATATTTGGAGTTGTGAAATGAAATACACCGTTCATGGATATGGTAGGCCACACATACACGTGACCACTATATTCATTTCAATGTAATATTAAAATAATAAGGATTAAATTATGTATATTATAATTCAATAATTGTATTATTTTCATATAGGTTTCATATGTTTAATAAAACCTACCTTTATATGTTCCATGTATAGAGGGAATGAGTCATATTTCTTTGAGGGTGCATAAGTCCACACTTCCTCAATGAAATTATTGTATTTACAAAAACATGGAAAGTATAAATTTATATTCTAAATAAAAATAAAGAAGATTATGGAGAATATAAATAAAAAATATATAACATATAAAAATATTTTCCATTATAATGGCCACCATTATTGGTTGTAATGGGAGAATGGACAATCGTGGTTTCTAGAGGCATTAGTTTACTGTACATAGACACAATATGTTTGTGTCCATTAAATGGATATGTGTATAATTTTAGGTAGAATTCATTTCATAAAAACATACTATTATATTTAGGATACTATTGTTTTCATAAAAAAAATTTAATAAAGGGATAACATGGGGTGTAGGAGGACAATTAAGAAAGGATTTTTTAGAGAATACATTATATCTTAATCGGGTTACTCTTATTGGTTTATTCCAAAAGGCATATTTGAGTTTCCTTCTACCAAAGATAAATCTTATAGGGATAATTGGTGGATGTTGGTAGCTTATGTGAGTAGATTTTGGTCAAGTAAAGGGGCTTGATATGAGTGAGGAAGTGGGTAGATGTGGTTGGCTTTTATAAGAGCAAGGAGGGAAACGTTAGAAAAGTCATGAAATATTAATTTATTATTAATTGATTTTAGTTTCTATTTGCTAAAAAGTAATTTATTTATAGGAAAATATGAGTATGGGTCAAAATAATCTCAACCAATTAATTTTAGTCTCGCATATCTCACAAAATTAACCTTATCCTTTGGCTTTAACCCTTAGTTAAATTATTTAACTTTTTCTATGTCTTCTTGTATTTTTACACAATATGGTTAATATAGTAACTATTAAATGAAAAGAGAACCTCAAGTGAATCATTTATAATATTTTAAAAACAATCCAAGTTATTTGAAAAAGAAATTGATTTTTATAACTATTGTATCATTTAATAAAATAGTATTTATTTTAAAATATCATTTATGTCAATTTTATTACTATTCAATATTTGCATTTTAAAAAATAACAACCTAACATGATAACTATGAACCAAATAAAAAAATATGTCACTAACATGTATAAGTTATATATAAAATTGGTTTATGTAATTAATTAAGTAAAATTACATTTATTTTAATATTTATAATATCATTTATTTTATATCTCACTGAATTAAACAATTACTACATCATCATTGTGTCATCAATAAATTTAATTATTTAATGTCTAATATTTATAAATATAATACCAAGATATATTTTATTTTTTTAGATTTTTAATTAAAATTTATAGTCAAAGGGAACACTTATAAAACATCAATTTAAAATTGATTTGGTAATAAAAATGTTATTTATAATAATTTTTCCTTCACTTTATATTAAATGTCGTAAGTATCATTATCACTCCGACGTGGCGTAAAAATCCCAAATTTTTATCCTAATGGTTTTATTATTTGAAAATATCTCATCCAATAAGATTAGGAAAATTTTTAGGGTAGTTTTATGTTATGATCATATTAATTTTACCTTTAACTAATTTATTTACTTTTAACCACTGTAAATAAAATACTAAAGATAATATTCACAAAATGTTATTTTGATCCTATTAAACCAAAATTTCAATTCCACTTACAAAAATTCATATTAGTTTTTTAAAATTCAATTAATATAATCGGTATAATTAGGTTTAACACTAATCTTATTGACATATTGGGAAAACATGTTTTTTAAGAATTAAAAACCATAGAAAGATAGGCATGTGTTTATATACAACTTAAATGTGCAATTAATTCCGATTAACAATTTTTTTAAAATTATAAAAACATAATACAATTACACATTAAAACCAATTAAAAGGATAATCTATCTATATGAATAATGTTTTTGAAAATGCGCGTTTGAATTAAAATGAAGCATTTTTCACTATTCATTAAAAATGAATTTTTTCAGAAAAATAAAAAAAAATTATCCAATGTAATTTTTTGTGTCCTGATTCCAAAGAAGAAGTTTATTTTGTAAAATAGGTCATATAAAAGTGAAAAAGAAATTATTTCAAATGGTTTTTCAATCAAATTCCTCTAAAAATTCATTTTTAGAAAAATAATCATTTTATCTGAATAATTGAATTTTTTCTTATATCATGTCTATAAAATAAACCGGATGAATTTTAAACATTATATTTAATTTATATTTCCTTTATATAATCCATAAAGTGGGATTTTATTATTTTATAAAGCTAATTATTCACATTTAAATATTTCTTTAAAAAAATACATCCTTTATTTTGATTGGTCTTTAGTTTAATTTCATGTTAATTTGGTAACCAATGAATCATTGTATAAACATGTGTAAACAATATTTTCATAATCCATTCAACAATGTTCATTCCCCACATTCTAATTTCTTTTAAATAACTATTATTTAAAATATAACAATTAATAATATATTATTTTTCAGTTAACTCAATCTTGTGTACAACGTAAGATTTTAGAGAAACCTATTTTTTCTTTTAGAGTAATATATCAGAAGTAGTGTCCCCATTAATGTAAAACCACTATCAAATTCATAAATATTAATTGATATGAAAATATCTTATTCTATAATAACATGGGATGTTATGTCATCTTCAAGATTCTTAGTCTAAGTCATTAAAAAATCAATCAATGAATTAAAAGAATATTTTTAAATATTTTCTTATCATTTGGAATAATGGTTCCAATTTTATACCCAGACACAAAAAAGATGAATGCAACCATGGAATTATCTATTATCTCATGTGGTGATTCATCATGCCACCAAGACATCACTTGGTGACCCAATTTTATGATCAAAAATCCAATAATGATTTTCACATATTTATCATCAATTAATGGTGGTACATCAGATCCTTTCCCATCATATATGAACATGAACACACACCAACAAGTTTTAACCAAATTTCGAATAAAAAATTTTCAATCAAAATCTCATTATTCCAAACCAATACTTTGGAAATCAGATCAACCCGGGGATTCCCCACTAAATGAAAAAATATATTTATAAAAAGGATAAAAATATTTTAGGAAATATCAAACCCATAAGTTATGGAATAATAGAGTGAGAGAGAATCCACCGAAACTGATTAAGTTTCCACAAAGGATTTTAATGATTTTTTATTTTACATATTACATCTATTTCATCACCAACACCCAAGAATATCTCATCAAAAAACCCAAACCCCTAGATCTGGTCCTACACACTAATCTAGAGTTACATGAGAAATAACATAAGGGGATTAAAAAGGATGAAGAAGAGGGTACCATCATATTTTAATTCATGAATGAACACTCAATGCCCTATTGGAGTAATATTTTAGATGTCGATGGTTTCTCAAAATATCCTAGTGGAAACAAGGAACTCAATAGGGGGGGAGGAAATGGTGAATGAAAATTTTCAAACAATTGGTTTGGTATATCTAGCCAGGCCTAAGACATTCATGTTTTGAATTGTGAATTCAAATAATTAATTTATATAGAGGCTACTTAGGTCAATATTTTCAACACCTTGATTTATTTTACAAGAGAGATTTAATTAATGTCATAAATGGATTTTACCTCATGTTTTCCTTAATTACAACTGGTAGAAAAATTCACATTATTCAACATCAACACGATATATGTCCAACATTATTCACGTCATGAAACACATTCATTATGTGAATATGTTATATTTGTAGAATTAAAGTTTCATTCAATTTAATACTCATAACACTTATAGAACTTTATGGAGTCCATTTAAAAAACATAATATGAAAAGAATAAAATGATAGTGTACCTTAAACCAAGGTTCTACGTTCTCCCCATAGTTAAGAATTCCATCATTGGGAGCTGAAATAAATCATGCCATTTCTCCCGTATAAACTTTTCTCATTCCCATGTTTCCTCTTGAACATGACCATACTTCTATAATTCATGAACTAAGAAAATATGTCTCCCTCTAAGAATATTTTACTATCAATCATTAACTATAACTAGTTCACAAATTAAATTCACATTATGATCAAGAGTAACATAATCCAAACCGTTCACAGGTCGTGGATCAGGATGATACTTCTTCAGTTGGCAAAAATGGATGAAATTGTGAACAGTAGTGAATCTCAGCAGTAATGATTAAAAATATAAAAAAGTTCAAATAAATTATGTAAACACAAACTTTACCACATTCCATGGAACTATATTCCCTTTTCCTGCAATCATTGATGACCATGTTTCGGTGACACATTCATGAAAACATGGCCACTTATATCAAAATTTGAAGGTCTAGGATGATTATCTTCAAATGAATTTTCTTTAATTATTCTATATCCATCCTCTTATAGATCATTTAGAAATTCTCAATTGTCTCATAGAAAATAATTGTACAACAAAATATTTTTTCCATATCTCTTTACATTATAAATCATAATGTCAAGGATAAGCACATAATGAAAATAATAGTGGAATATATCTTTTTTTCTTGATAGTTTTCGTTATAAGAGAAATCAAGCAAACGAATATGATCATCCCATGAACCACCAATAGGGGTATATTTTATATAAATTTGTATTTAGTACTCAATGTAACTAGTAGAATTCTTGGATATACAATTTTTCAATGTCTTATACCATGTTATATTCTCTAATAGGGATAATGTGTGCTAACATAGTATATCGATCCACAAAGACCCTTAAAGCATCATGTTTCTATAATGTTCTAAGTAGGCCTAGGATAAAATCCTTCATAATTTTTTCTCACTTACATATAGAAATAGTTATAGATTGTAGTATACTAGATATAATTTTATGTTCATCATTTTCCAACTTATTTTTTTTAAATTTTATCCCATACTCTATATTCTTTCATCTCATACCTTCACACCAGAAATTTGTTTTAATTCCCTTGAACATTTTATGAACACTTGGATGAACAACCCTTTTCAAATGGTGATATTATAGAGATATTTTTTCCTAATAAAAATGAGGAATTCTCATTAGACAGTGAAATAATAATAAGGGCCTGATATCTTCATTCTTTTTATCATATTTATCCCAACCATTTAGGATTGACCTAAATTTGATACTATTAGGATATGATATATGCTCCTATTTTACCAATATTACCAAGTTTAGGATATGTATTAATATAATTATCACTTCAATATTACCTTTTACTACACAATATTAATGAATATCAGAAATCATGATTATAAAATTTCATTTGTCATGAGCTTCCCGGACCACTTTGTTGTACAATTTTTGACTCAATGAAACAGCTACATAATTTACTTTACTGGGTGTGTATACCATGTATAAATCTAGTATCTAGAGGTACTACATCAATCTTTATTTCCATATGTTCAAGTGTCACAAATATAATTTTTATTTCAAAAAAATATGGTTAGTGAAAACTATGAACTCTTCTCCAAATAGGTAATTCAACCATGTATTTAAGCATGGAAAACCGTAGCTAATTACAGGTCATGCATAGTATAATTATAATGACCCAGGAATTTTAAACATATAATTACAAGATTTTTAATAGAAACATCAATTAATTTAAACCCAAAAATCGTGAGGCATGGTGTCTTTTGAAGACTAGGGTCAGGATACATAAAAGTAAACTAAATCATGGAATCAATTTTAATTTCATTTTATTTTGTGAGATCCAATATCAATTTCAACTCCTAATACTGCATGGAATAACTTGTGTAAAAAATATAATAAAGTGGTGATCTAGAAATATTAGTAATGGAATTAACATGCTAAGGAATCATCACATGTGATTAAAAGATATAACATGATAACAAAAAACAGAAGTAACATGACTAATCAAATGTAATCATAATGTAAAGAAATTGGAATCATAAGATCATGTAAACATAGAAAATGTGGAAACAACATAAAGAATAATATAAAAATAAGTCAAGTATAATTGTTATGATCACATCGGATTATGGAAATAGTCCTATAATGGATTAGGGTTACTCCCAAATCATATACATGACGTCTCAGTAGAATAAATCATTTCCCAAATAATTAGAGGGATATATAATTCTTGGCCCATGAATTAAATTTATTTAATTTCCATGAAAATGTGTTCCAAAAAATGAAATAAATCCTAAGGCATAAATATATGAATTATGAATAGAAATAGAATGGGTTTTATAATCTTTCCTTATATTATAATCAAAGGAAATGTCATAATGAAAGCATTTGAAAAATGAGAATAATAAATTTATTTCCCTATCAATGTATGGGATATTGAGAATGGCGTATATTTAATCTACATATATACCTTTTTTAATATAATTTCATAACATTAAAGGTTTTTTCCTTGATGAATAGAAATTAATTTAAAAATAATTAAAAAATTATGGATGAAAATGAACTTTCTATGTTGAAAATTGACTTCTTAAAGAAATCCCAGAATATTATGAAAATACATTACATTAAAATTAATCATGGAAAATTATATTTTAAACATAAAGGAAAATAATATTTATTATGTGAGAAAACCTCATTAATTTCGTACACATAAAAACAAATATTACTTTCATATTTTCGATAAAATGTCATGTAACTTTTTCAGAAAATGAAAAGAAGGTTTCTTTTTAAACCATTATTTAAAAATTCTAAATGGGTAAAAATTACATTAAAAAATAATAGACTAATATTAAATAAATTATTTTAAATCACATTAAATATAAAAAATACATGGATGATAAAGGGTTTATGACCAAAGAGATAAATAATGTTAATTTTCCAATAAACATTTCTCAACATTTTTAAGTAAAAAAGGGAAAGGAAAACTATATGATTTCATTAAAATAACATGAATATCCATTGTATCCTAAAATTAATGGTTTTTATTTGAAACTTATCAAATAATTTTATTTAATTTAAATTCAAGCATAAACAATGTCGAATAAAAATGTGATTGAAGTATAAACTGTTACCACCTAGTTAAAATTTGAATCAAAACCCATATGAATGAAATAAATTAATTGTAACTTAAAATAAAATAAAATATTATGTATTCATGATATAATATATAATGGGGTATTATATACACCATATAAAACAAATAATGTGCCTAAAAGGACATGTGTCCTTGAAAATGAGTTTTTGAGATGAAACACTGACATCTAGACTGAATCATCACAAGTGCACCTTATCTTCTTGAATAATAGAAATATATTAATTATTTTCATTATTACCAAATTTTTTAAATTTTATTTATTAATTTATTTAATTAAATATCATCCTATGTTCAATTACTTAATCATTATAGTTCAACTCAGATGTTTTGATGATGTTTGGATCATATATCCCAAATCACTTTGGTAAGCTGACTAAAGTCAAATAGATTCATAATTAATAATTTAAAGAATAATAATAATGAAATAATTATCATTTTTATACATAAATTATACTTTTAATATCAACCATGAAATATGGTTATGAAAAATGAACTATGTTATAATCATAGAGATAGTAGGTCATACGTACAGTTGAATAATGTTTCCATTTTCAATTATCATAATGGAAATAAGGTAAGAGTTATTTTATATTTCTAGGACTATAATTATATCATAAATAAAATACTATTTCCTAAAATACCATTACAGATTCCATCCATGCGATGTAGTAGTTAAAATAAATCTCATCACTTTGTGAGACTGTTGTCCGCCGTACACACGAACCCTGTTATCATTTATTCAGTGGATCATAATGTAAGAAAGTATATGGTATATTTATTTTATATAACAGTTAATAGGATATTAATATTTTATATAAACATAAAATTAATAATTATTAACATTAATTTAATGTGTATATGAAAAATGCATAACTTTGCTTCATGAGACGGTTGTCTACCGTATACACGAGGGGCATTATCGTATTCCATACGGAATAGAATGTAATAAAGAATTTTTTATATTATAATTATATAAGAATAATAATATATTAAATTTAATAATTAAACATTAAATAAATCATTATATCGGTACTTGATAAACTTTGATAGAAAATTAATTACGTTAGTTTGTAAGGTTGTAGTTCACCGTACAAACTATCAATAGTTTTGTATCCCATTTGAGGCAGTAGAAGACAGATTTAGGTAATCAACTTACCATAAAAAAATATTATTATATATAAATATTTATATTATTATATCATAATGGTTATTAATATTTTAAGGAGTTGGAAGAATAAAGAGAATTAAATGCACCGTTAGAGACATTACCTATTCTTGGGACGACTACTTTAGAATATCACCAAAGGAATTCCTATGTTATCTTCATAATATAAACAAGGATTATAGTATGAGTGGAGTATATTAAGTAATTAATTTGGGAAGGTATTGGATGATCCAAAGGTTTTGGAAGTTTGATAAAGGAGAGTAGGTGTCGGCTTTTCATAAGTGGTAGAGAGGGGACACATGAAATATTTTAAAAGAAAGAATTACATCCACATTTTTTTATTCCTAAGATATCCAAAATGGGAATTGTTTGAACCGTAGAAGAGATAAAGTCAAAATATTACCAAAAAATAAGAATTAAATATTTTTTTGATTATTTATAACCTTTATATTTTTAGTTTAACACCTGACATACCTGTTTTTACGTTAACCATGGTAATTCATTTTTTCTGTTTTCAATATTCATTATAGAAAACATTAAATTGAATTTTTATATATTATAAATAATTATGATTAAAAATATTGAATATATTTTTCCAAACTCAATTCATATATGTAGAATCATGTTTTTTATAATTAAACCTTCAGATGTTTAAAAACAGCTCCTCCTAAGAAAAACAATCAAATTTTTAAAATGTTTTTTACAATTCAATACGAAATTCATTAAAATGAATTAAATACGTTAAATTTAAATATAATTGAATAGATTTTACATTATAATAATTTAAATATAAAATTTAACTTCGTAAATAATTTAAACCAAAATATTTTTTAAAAAATCAGTATTTTTACCTTTTCACTATAAAATTAACTTTCTGGAAAATTATAAAAAATTCACAAAAAGATAATTATGGAACATAGATTTAAAAATTTAATTTTTTTAAATATATTTTCTAAAAATGGTAAACATTAATTTTTAATTATATTCCCATATCACTATCAAATCGAAATTTAGAAAAAATTAAAATAATTTAAGAACAAATTATTTTTTCCTTAAAATGGTTCTCATTTTCATTCTAATCTTTATATAACAATTGAATTGATTTTAAAAAAATTTAAACCAAATAAGTTTTTTAATTTATTTATTATTATTTATATCCACCAACTTAATGTATTAGTTATATTGGTTTTATAATGCCTCAAGATTTTAAATGAAGAAAATCTTCTTTGAGAGTATATATGTCAAACAATACCAAGTGTTGAAGAGAATGTAAGACACTGAGAATTTATAAAGAATTTTTTAAGTTAATTAGTTCCTTTCAGTAACTTATGATTTATGAATTTTTAGTTTTAAACAAAATGTGATACTATATTAAAATATTATTATTTAAACATGACCATTATAACCTAGTGGTTAAGATGATGGGTATGAATATAACTAATAAAATTATAAAATTTATTTGGTTTACACATGTATAAAAATAAATAAATGGTTATCAAATTATTAGAAATAAAATAAAAAAATTTTAAAGAAAAAATAATTATTTTCGGAAAAACTACATTTTTCTAAAATGTGTTTTATTCTTGGTTTGCACACATAAATTAAATTATTAATTTTTTTTACCAATTTTACAAAATGTATTGGAAAAAATAAAATTCTTTTTTTAAATCCCCAGCTCAAAATTTTTTTCTTTTGAATTTTTTGGATTATTCTGAAATGATTATTCTTTAATGAATATTGGAAAATACATTTTTTATTGAAAATTGGATTTTTTTTAATTATTTATAGTGATAAATTATTAATCTTTCCTAAGAAGCCTAGTGTAATATTTTTAAAGAGCCTCTCTAAAGAAGAGGTAAAATTCTTAAATGTGAATATTTTTTCTTTATCCTCCCACCTTCATCATATAATATTAAAATAATATAATTTAAGAAATAATTACCCCTGTATAAATTTATTTTATCATTTTAATATAAAAATCCTCATATTCTTCTCCTTTTCATCAAATGGGAAATGAAACCATCAATTTTGTGTAATGCGGATTATCTCCTCACGAACTGATGTAATTCGTTTTCCTTCACCACTATTAAAGGATCAATATAATGGTGTATTTGACATATGTATATTATATTTATTAAATTATTATAATTATTGAATTATGATTTCACATATAACTTCTTACTTTCCTTTCTGCAGGAGGATATGATCAAATCCCTCATGTGTATAGCAGACTACCACCTCACGAAGTGATGTGATTCGTTTTTCATGTATGATTCACATGGAAAATGTTAATGATAAATTTAATGAATATATGTGATAATTATAACCAAAACCTATATATTTAAAAATAGTATCACACATAACATCTTCCCATCTAATACATTGGAAAACAATAACATCACTTAATCGTACGTGTGAAATATTGTCTCCACACAGTGATGTGAATTGATTTTCATTTTATTTTTATGTGGATGGTAATAAGAAAGTATTTTATTAATACAAGTAATATATATAATAAAATTTATTACTTAATGGTTAATTAATATTTATTTTCCTTTCATTCCTTCAATCAAGAAAAATTGAAATATTGTTCTTACGTACGTTCAGCCTACCATCTCCATGAATGGTGTAATCGATTTTTTATATCTAAATTTTATTGATAACTATAAAAAACAAAATAATTAATATATGTTATATTAATAAATCTATTAAAATTATGAATATTATGAAACCATGAGTGAATGAACCAAAATTTCTAAATGAAATCATACATGAAAAACGAAACAATTATAACACAAAATAGTGATTTTAACAATGTATTTATAATAAATGGGTGATAAGACAATAAAAGTAAATACTATATGGATAGAGATATATAATTATAGTTCAATAATATACATTTAATATGCAAATATTTATTATACAGGAGGTTAGTACACATATAAAGGAAATCAGACCCGAGGTAAGGGTTTATCATCTCACTTTTACTATTGTGAGATATATTCTATATTACCTACCTAGTTATATTGTGTATTATATATACATACAATATTTATATTTTATATCATTAATTTATTCCTCTTTATGTTATTTAATGTTTCATCCAAATTTTTTACTTTTATGGGGCTTATGATTCAAATGTTACCAAAGTGGTAAGCGTGTATTTAAAATTTAGTCATTATTTGGGATTGTTTATGTTTAAGTATCCCATGTGGGAATTATTATATATTTGCATCTTAAACCCAATATATTTTATTCTTTTTTCATTCCTTAAATTTTCATTTGAAATTACTATTTTTACTCATTTTTTAATTAAAGTGATTGAGAAAATTTTCTTAATAATATAAACCTTTATTTCTCACTTCAATCAAAATCCTTTTCATTTAAAACCATGTTTTGTAAAAATTATTTAAAAAATGTTTGTAATAGACTCCAAATTATTTATCGGATAAATTTTTATCCATTTTTTCTTTTTTAATTTTTCCTTATAAAGGAATCGTCATGTTGTTTTAAAAATAAAGCCTATTGGTCTTTTACCAAAAAATGTGAAAGGAATATTTGTTTTAACATGGATGAAATGTAAAAAAATTCCCCATCATTACCACCCAATGTTTAAAAGCATACATTATATGTTTTAAATTTAATTTTCAATGAAAATTATTTTCAAACTATTTTTTGAATATTTATTTTCAAAAAATATTTTCAAATCCTAAAAATTTGGTTTCCTCAAAAAAATTAGTGACCTTTTTATGGAATTTCTGCTCATCAATGACATCAACCATTTATTTTACTTATGATCAACTAGGGAAATATTTTAATGATATATTAATTATTATTTAATATGATATATTTTGATAATTTTGACTTTCATTTACCAGTTTGATTCCATTATTATGTTTCTAGATGGTATATGATTATGTTTATTTATTGGGGTAAATGTTACCATTTCCTAAGATATTTTTTAAATAACAATGTTTATGTTTATTATATTTCATCCATTTAATTTTATAAATGCATTGGACTTAATAAGTGATTTTTGGGGCCTGATATTGGCCCTCGATGTATCACTAGGTCTCATGAGACAAACTAGACTGGGTTTTTTAGCCAAGACCTTATCCATTTTTGTAATAAATCTTGGAAAGAGGATTTATGGTATTGTTATGATGTCCATCATTATACATTCACTATTTGTGATATTTCTCAATGATTTACATGGGATTAATTAATTAGTTATAATATCTATAAAAAAATTTCATGCCCATGTGATTATGTATATGGATTTATTTAATCATTATTTTATCCTACTATATTATTCTCAAGTTAATGATTAAATGAATGTATTTTAGTTATTTAGCTATTGATATTGACTATGATTTCTTCATTCACATCTTCTACTATACTCGTACACTTATTGATCATTGCAGCTCACCCCTTTCTTATGTTTCTTTCTACAAGTTTCCAAGATGTGATTTATGATTGATATGTCGGGTATGCAAGAGGAAATATTGATACACTTGAAGAATTTTTTTGTACTTTGTGTTTTAATTTGTTAAATCTGATTGAATTTTTTATCTAGTTACCAATAATAATTAACTATTTTTTCCTTTGTGATGTGATTCCATGTATATTATGACAACGTAATAAATAAACCGTCAACTCTAGCTACTAGTTTTAGGTTCTCTATAGTTGTTATCAAAGGAAGTTAAGTAGAAATATTAAGAACTAGATTTAGTAAAACAAATATTAGATAACATAACCGTATTACTGACTTTTGAGGATAATTGTAATTATAGGATAACATCCTAATGTTTTACCAAGGAATATATTTTGTGGTTTTTCATAGTAATATATCCCTATATAGAAATTATAAGTGGACATGGTTCTAGAACAAATATGCATAGGGGTAATTACCCTGAAAAAGGCATGTTGGGCTTGAATAAAATATTTTTGAGTACAGAAAAAATGGACCTTACAATACACCTTATTTGAAAATACTAATAATATGTTTTGTTTAATTCCAATTTTCATTAAATACCTTTTTGAAGGATTTGAATTTTTTTATGATTTGAAAACATTTCCAATTAAACATTGTTTTTGACTTTGAGATTATCAATACATAATTTTTGCAATTATGTTAAGTCTTCCACTTGTTTCAGGATTATACATTTTGTTTCATTATTTTATCCTCTATTATAGGGTATTACATTGTTTATAAATGTAGTCTAATGGAATTAATGTGAACTATATCAATGTAATACCCCCTGTTGGGATTTACTTCATGGGAAAGATAATAATGATAAAGCTATAACTATAGCTTGAACTAATAAAATTATAACCATATTGGGACATATTACCCTAGTTATGAGTAATAAAACTTTCCAAATATTACTTTATAATGATCCACCTTATGGTGTAACAATGTTATAAATTTTTATATGTTGGTGACCTACATCATTCAATGGGGATATAAATCAATTTGTAGATGAGAAATGAATAAGTTCATTAGAGAATTTATTTTTCACTTAGGGAAGTAATGAAATGGAGTAGGTTATCTAAGATGTTTATCCTCTATCAAGATATGTGGATTAATGGTGATAATTACTTCAAAAAATTTAGGATAAAGAAGAAATAACAAACATGTAATGGAATGATTTAAAGGTACTCTTCTTATAAAAGTATTATTCTTTTGATCAACTAGTGTATATTGTGAAATAATTCTAAAATATTGAACAAAATCAATATAAAAATGTTTATAATTATAAATCCATATTTACAATTCTAACATGGAATTCTATGAACTATGTACATAATCCGAAGAGAATTATTTACTATTTCATTGATGGTCTTAATCCCTTTGACCGAGTTTCACTAGTATCATAAACTTTGAAATCATACTACGACATATAATTATGTGGTATAAAGATAGATAAATAATTATCTATGTATTATAACATTAAATGTAATAAAGAGAAGAAGGGGACCATATAGAAAAAAAGTATAAAGGGAATAAAGGAAAATAGCATTTCCCTAATGTGATAATTGTGGAAGGAAACACTCTCATTCTTACTTGAAGGAAATGAGAATTTTCTACAAGTGTAGATTTAAAATCCACAATGCACATGATTGAAAAGAAAACAATGATTCTTCCATTGTAAAATACCTAATCTATAAGGATATAGAAAACTTTTAATATGAAATACCCAAGCATTAAGGGAATATATCTCAAAAAAACTAAGGCATCAAGGTCAATATTATTCTATTATTAAAGAAGAAGTGTAAGGATTAATGTGCTTGTGTTTGTATTCAATAATCATATTATAGAAGTATTTTAGCAAGGATATTATGTTCATAATAATTATGAAATGTATTATGATTGTACTAGAGTATTTTTCTTCAAATATTTGAGAGCATATGTTGAATAATACAAATGACCCAGAAAAGTGATTGAGTTTGAAGTTAAACATATTAGAAGAATCCTG
This sequence comes from Viscum album, assembly GCA_963277665.1. Classification (NCBI taxonomy): domain Eukaryota; kingdom Viridiplantae; phylum Streptophyta; class Magnoliopsida; order Santalales; family Viscaceae; genus Viscum; species Viscum album. Next base: position 1,890,037,610 of record OY728130.1, on the reverse strand, counting down.
ATTGAGGGAAAATAATCCTTAATATATGATCTATGTTACGATAATAATGATAAAAAATTATTGGATAGTATTTGTAACATAAATATTGGATTGTTATTTGTTGGTTTATAATGTCTTTGGAAGAGTTTACAACAATTTTTGACTTATGGGATATATTTGATAAAATGATTTTTTTAGAAGCATGCATATTTTCATTATGTATTTATGGTGACCAAATTATTTTTATTTTTATAATTTCACATTAAGATCATATTTATATTGCATAGGGAATATAATGTATATTTTGGAAAATTAGTGACCTTACTTCAAAATTTTCAATCCTTTAAATTAGTGAGATATATTTTAGAGGAGTCTTATAGAAAATTATTTATAGAATGGATTATGTTAATGTTTGTGGGTACTTTGGAGTTATAGATATTAACTTATTATATTGGATAACGTATACCAACCATATTGGTTTTGGAAAATATTTATAGATATCTTGAAATTATTCTCAATCTTTTATGTATGCTATGATGCATTTAAAGTTACTTTTAGTATTTCATGCATAAAACATTCATCATAGATATTCATTTAATAGAGTTAGAAATGAAGTGTAAAATGATCAAATCACATAAAAAATATGAAATTGGTCCTATTAAATCAAAAGATATCAATTAAGTAAATTTTTTATAGTCTTAGACTAGATAGTAAAAGAATCCCTCAAATTTGGGAAAAGGATATTAAAATGAAAGTGGTATCCCATTTCCTTCATTTCCATCACAAATTTATGGATTTTTGGTTAAATTTTATAGATTATTAAATTTAATTTGAGAAATTATCTCTGTCACTCTCTATAATTAGTTATGCTTTTTTATTTAGGTCCATACCTACACATCCCACAAATTTTCACCTATATAGAAACCGAGTTAGGTGTTATTTTTAACGAACTCCAGATATCCATTTCTATATTATCACGAGGGTGTTTTGATAAACACTTTTTTGATGTGGGTTTACAATAATGGTTTTTTCATTTTTTAACCATATTTTTTCCATGATCTATATTAAATTGTATAGACACAATTTATTTATGGCTGGTAGAATGTAATGGCCTATGATTTTAAAAGAGTAACATCCTCTTTGATGGTGTATATGACATGAAACACCAAGGTTATAAAATAACGTAACACACCCTAAATTTATAATATATTTATTTTTTAATAACTTAAATATCTTTAATCGTTTTTGATGCACACAATGCTGGTTTTAAATAAAACGTGATAATCTATTAAAATATTATTATATGAACATGACTATTGTAACATAGTCATTATGTTGATGGGTATGAATATGACTAAATAAATTATGAAACACACATCACTTACACATGTATAATACAAATTAAATTTTTATCAATTAATTAGATATAAAATAAGAATCATATGAAATAAAAATAAATTTTTTCTAAAAAGATATTATTTTTATAAAAGGCAGTTTAGTTGTGATTTGTTAAAAAAATTTATATAAATTTTTAAAAATATAAGAAAACATGTTATAAAATGTAAAATTAATTTTTAAAATATTAATGTCAAAAAAAAATTTTGATTATTTTTATAGTTTTTTTGAAAAGATTAATTTTTTTGATGAATAGTGAAAAATACTAATGTTTATTGAAAAATACATTTCATTTAAATTTTTTTTTAAAAATAAATTATATTTTAAATTTTTTTAAAATTAAAATTAGAAGAATTATATTATAATTTAAGTAATTTAGTGGATTTAATTCTACTTTCATATTTAGTTATGATATAATTTTTTTTAACTTTTTATTGTTTTTCATTGAAATTTTTTTTTGATGCATCTATGTGTCTAATTTTAAATTCAATGCTTCCACTTTTTTGAATTGAATTTAGAAAATTTGATTTTATATTTTCAATGATAATAATATATATTCTAAAATTATCTCAACTTATTTTGTTAATATTATAAATAGAAAAATCCATAAAAATAATTATCGTGATTAAGGTAAAAATGGGTTTAAGGGGGTTAAAATAAGAAGGTGAGGGTTAAAAATGATGTAAAACTTGTTCAAAACCCATTTTATGTCTCTATTTATACCTAATATTGATATAACGGTTGATAATTAACAATAGTTTAGTGTTTTTCATGAGAGAACAAAGGACATCACTTTATATTTTCAAAAATTCCAAGTGTGTCCTATCCCCCACTTATACAAGGCTACCCGCTCTTCTCCCCTCTTCACACATCCGAAACAATTTGGATTACCCAATAACTACCCAAATACCATTATTAACTACCTCCCAAAATAATTTTAGCCTAATTCTTTATCAATCCATCCTATGAAATCTTTAGTTATAATCTTAATGAGCCTCTCCAAAGAAGAGATAAAATTCATAAACATGCATATTTGTTTTTTTATTCTTCCACCTCTTTCAAATCTTATTACAATATGATAATATATAAAAACATTATCCCCTATATAATAATATTTTATTATTTAACTTCATAAACCATCTCTATATCCACTTCCATCAAATGGGAGACAAAATCGTCGATTGTGTGTACGATGGACTACAGCCTCATGAACTAATGTAATTAATTTTCCATCACCAATTTTCAATGATGGATATACTTATGGATTTATAATATTTAAATTTTATTTATGAAATTATTATATATATCTAATTCTGATATCACATATAACTTCATACTTTCCATTATGTGTTAGAATGCAATAATGAATCTAGTGTGTATGGGAAATTAGTGCCTTGGGAAGCGATGTGATTCATTGTTATTTATGACCAATCCATGCTTCTGGGAATATAATATAACATATATCTTCTTACCTTCCAATCCTTTGCAAAATAATAACGTCTCATATGTGTATGTGTGGACTACCGCCTTCATAAAGTGATGTGAAATGTTTATTATTTTTTTTACATGGATTGTAATTAGGATTGATTTTAATAGTATAATTTTTATATATAACATAAAAATTATTATTTAAATGTGAATTATTTTTTACTTTTGTTTTTTCCATCCATGAATAAAAAAGGAATCAACGTTCATACATATATACAACCTACCATCTCCATAAATGCTGTAATCCATTTTATATCTCCAACTTTTATAGATTACTATAAATAGATATATATAATAAATATATATATGATATTTATGTCATGGTTAAAATTATTGATATGATTTATATAGAGATCTTGATCATATTAGTCCAGAGCTAGTTCCTTATTTAATATATTTGTGTAAGATACAAAAAATCACATCCTGATTAACCAAATAGTTTAGTAGTCTTTGTGGACTAGAAACACTCAGTATTCCCATAATACATTTTAATATAAAAAATTACAACATTATTTTTTTAAAATATATTTATCCCCACTATCATATTCTTTTATATCGATGTTTTTAAACATTATGTATTCCATGGAAACGAATCCAAATATGGGAGATCTCAATTGCTCAATAAGGGTTAAATATATCAAAACCTATCATGAATCAATGAGAACAATAAAAAAATGTAAATAATTATCCACCAATTCCATTAAAATAATTTGAGTAGAATAATATATATTAAAATTTATATAACTAAAAACAAATTCCATTTAATGAATAACATGACTATCATAACTGGATAAGGAATAATCAATATAGAAATTTAAATAACTAAAAACAAATTTCATTTAATCAATAAGCTGAGAATGAAATTCATCCACAGATAATGTAATAGATAAAATATAATGGATAATGGGAAATTAATTATTAATGAAGGAAATTATTTATTATTAGGTACCATGAGTCCCAAGAACATGATACCTCTACTATCAAGATCAATCCTCAGGATAGTTAAAACGGATTGGAAGAAACCCATTTTCCTATGTCTATCCAATTAATTAGTTTCATGAGAATACTGACTCAACAATAGGATATTAATAAATATGTTTCACTTATAACATTATGTCCAAATCATTCCACATATATCAAATAATCGACTTAGTTCTTGAACGATGTGCTTTATCATCAAATATCAGTATTGAGTAAAGAATATATATTTATCAATATTTCTAGAGATAAATAAATTATATTCAATTTAGAACATAATATTTATAAATAATATGTAGTTTAATATATAAACATATCCATGAGAAATAATATGGATATTTAGGGGGAATTTAATCTCTATAAGATAGTGAGTAATTCAATGGAATGTTATTAACAACAAAAATGAATCAAGGAAGTGAATATCAATACATTAATTGGTAAAAATGATCACAACCCATCTGGTGTAAGAATAATGATGGTATAAATACTATTTATACCAAGTAAATTATAGCTAAAATAAAGGGGTTTTTTCATTGATGAATATAAATACAATAAAAATATTTTAAACACATTCTTGAGGAAAATATATTTTTCGTATTAAGAATTAAATTTTAAAAATAAAAGTTCATAAAAAATGTTAAAGATAATTTTAATTGAAAACAATATTTTAAACATACAAAATAATATTTAAATCATTTTACTAGTCATGACAGTTGAAAAAACATCTCACACTATACATGTTAAGACAAAGATTCTTGTCTTTTTTGGTAAATGAGAAAAAGGGTATTGTTTATAAAATAACATAAATATATATTTTTAAAATAATTTTAAAATATTAAATATGAGTAAAATTTATTTAATAAATAATTTTTAAAAGTGTTAAAAACAATTTGGAAAAAATATTTAGAATGATTTTTTGGAATAAAACATATTTTGGAGTGAAGAGATAAATATAGTCTCATTTCATTAAAAACATTTTATCAATTATTGTAATCACAAAAGAGTGGTAAAATGGTAATATTGTTTGAAAATATCATGAATTACCATAAGATGATATATTTATATTGTTTTTTAACAATGATCAAAAAAAAATTAAATAAAATTTATGAATAAACAATCTTAATGTAAATTAGATTATTAAATAAACCTTTACAATGATCATAATGTTGAAGTGAGGATTAATCAATGAATTGATTATGAGTATAAAATGTTAATCCAAAATAAAAATTTTTAAATTCCATATGATATAGTCAATATTATTTACCCACATAGTCATATAATATCAAAGACATTGAAGAAGTATTATAACCCAATGAAAATAAATTTAGTACTGAAATTACTTATCACATTGTAACTTTGGTTTCAAAAACACCATAGATAAAATAATTAAAATTGAATCTTATGATACTATGAATAATAAAATATTAATGATAATAAATTCCAATGTTTCAGTATATACACCCTATAAATGTAATTATGTGAATAACATTCCAACATTCCTCAATGGATGATGGTAATGGAAAATTAACTATGTTACCATCATGGAGACTTTGATTTGTGCATTCACATAAGAAACATTGCTATTTTTTAATGATCGTTTTCAAAATTGTGAAACTAATATATAATATTTAAATAATTATAATAATATGATATATAACATATTATTTATTTAAATATCCTTATATATATCATCCATGTTTTTTACTGATGAAAATATAGCCACACCTCTTTATGAAAGAAGTTGTCCACATGTACACAATCGATGTTATCATTTTTCAGTGAAATATAATAAAATGATATATTATATTTTCATAATGATAAATATTTCATTAATTTCATAATTATTTAATTTATATCACATGTATTAAATAACTTTTTTATTTTTACATTCTATGAAGAGAATTAGTGAGTGATGAATCACATCGCTTCGTGAGTCGATATTCCGTCGTACACATGAGCGACCTTATCGTACCCCCTATGGAGTGCAAGGTAAAAACAATTTATGATATATTGACTACACAGGTATAATTATATTATAAAAATAACACACAAACACATAGAAATATATATTTGTACACACTTTATATCCATTCTCATACCCATCCTTAATCATAGTTAACAGAAAAATGAATGACATTGGTTCATGAGGCAGTGCTCCACCATATACACAAGTAATTATTTTATAATCCATTTAATGGAAGGAAGGTTGGTTGTAGTTCATTACCTTATTTTAGAAGGAATTATAAATTTTAGGAAGATTCTTGGGTTATTATATAATCATGGATTAATAATAATTCAAGGATATGGACGAATAAATAAAATAAAAATTCTCTTTTAAGAACATTACCTCTCCATCGGGTAACCTCCTTCGGTTTTCAAAAATGGATTTCTGAGGTCATATTTCAAGACAAAATAAGGATTCCAAGTGGAGGGGATCGAATTTGGGGAGTTATTTGGTAGGTCTTGTCAAACCACATTAGTGGGAAGGTGTGAATAATAGTAGAGATGTGCGGTTTTTTATTAGTGAGGTGAGTGGAAAACATGTATTTTTTGAAAATAAAAAGGTGTAACCATGTTTTCCACATTCCAAAAAGGACTAAAATGGATTTTTATCAATAATTAGACATTATAGAGTCATAATATATTCAAAAAAATTGGTTTTAGACAAGTATTTAGGCCATTTTATACCTTATCATTCAAGTTTAAACCCTGATAAACCCATTTGTACCTTACCTACGGTAATTCACATTTTCTATTTTCACATTTCATTTTTGGAAATAAATAATTTTACCTTATTCGATAATATAATTTTTTCTAATTCCAAATATGGAAACCATTTTTTAAAATCCAATTCACAAAATTTGTAAATTTTAATTTAAAATTAACCATATCGATGCGATGTGAAAACATGTTTTCAATGAAAAAATGTTTACAATGTTTTTATATCAAGATTCAAAATGAAAATTATTTCAGTGACCAAAATTAGATTAATATTAATATATTTATATATTAACAAATTTATTGTTAAAATTAATTTAAAATAAAATTTAACTTTATTAATATTTAAAATGTGAAGGCATTTTTCAATTAATTTTTTGTATTTTCCACTATTCTTCAAAAAATGAAAAGTTTCTTGAAAATACCAAAAAATTACCCTTATATAATTTTGAAATTTTGATTTGAAAAAGGTAGAAATTTTTTTCAATAAATATTCTATAAGAGGTCCAAAAAAATTCAAATTATGTGTGCAATGTGTAACTAAACCTTTCATTGGAAAACATAAAATTCCCTAAAAACATTTCATTTTATTTTAAATTTTTCATTATTTTATTTATAATCAATAGATCATAATAATTATCAAAATTTGGTTAGTTATACCCATGCACTTAATGGTAGGTTTATAATGGTAAACTATATTATAGTTCATTTCGAATCATTGTTGTGTGTTTCAAAAGGTATCAAAGAGATTAAATTTATTTTAAGAGAAATATTTCATAAATTCTAATTTTTTTTATTTTATTCTAAGATTAGTGACACATTCCAAAAATTCTATACAATACAGTGTTGTTATTTTAAAATCTATGAGGTGTTACATTCTACCCACCTTAAATAAATTGCATCACTATAATTTATCAACTATCAACTAGGAGGTGGGAGATGGTGATATTAAAAAATCTGGTAGATATTCACTAACCACCTCTTATATGGAGTTTTCAGGGGATGTGATTGTGGGAGATTCCTCTACTGGTCGTCAATTAGGTGATGTGGGCATCTATTGGCCTCGATGTAAGGGGGTGAGACTGGTTGATATCAGATCTGGTTTAACGATGGATGGATATCTAAATGGTGATGAGGCCTCCACTAATCCTCGAACTGATGTAGTCTTATTAGGGATTCAATCTAGGGAATCTAGACCAATAGGGGATAGATCCAGTTTCATGGTGGTACGATATTTTACTATAGGTGAGGTCTTTGCAGATCCTCATTAGCCAATGTAGGGAATTGTGAGACTCAATATTTAGTGACTAGACTAGTTATCACAGTGGAAAATGGTGATGGTCGGCATTAATCTATAGTTTTGATAGTTGAGTAGACTTGACCTGTAGAAGAGAGTGGTGTGCCACGATTTGCAAGGGAAAATGTGTCTAGGTCTACCACGATTAGGACGACAAAAGATAATTGTGAACGATAGTCATCAATGGATATTGGCAGGGACTCCAACATAAGACATTTCACATCGGTTGAGGATGTTATTCCAAATCAAATTGTGATGAAGGGTGATACTACTCATGTGATTTCTTACAAGGGCACTATTTTTGATAGATTTAAGATTTACAGGTTCCCCATCATTACTATGATGGTGCTCCCAACTGGTGGGAAGTTTTTATAGTTTATTACCTTGTTCAAAAGATTTCCTATGTATAGATGTTTTCATATTAGAAATATATACCCATGGGTAGGGGCTTCTTGCACATAATTTTCCCATTAGAGGAAATGAAATGCATATCGTAGGGGATCAGATAACATTATTTAAATCCTGTTATGATCTTCATTCAATAATTATACTTTCATTTTAACACATTCAATTTAATAATAATTTCATCCCTATCTGGATTAAAATTTTATATCTTAACAAGATTTTATGGCATCCTAATATTCTATTTGATATTGCTTCTTTTGTCGATATTCTATTAAAAATATACATATCCACTAAGGTTCCCATGTTCATGATTTTTTATAGGGTATTGGTAGTGGTTGACATAATCATTTACTTAATTAACCATCTAGTGAAGTCCTCATTGGATAATGACTAAAAATTACCTTTTTATTAATTTAAGAGAAAGGAAGGAAGCCCCCCCCCCCAACAACACCTTTCAGGGCGGGCGGAAATATTGAAGCCCAAGAGAGTCATTTTCATCAAGGATTTGGCATGCCTGAGGAAGGGACCCTAAGCTATCAAAAATGATAAGCCCCTCTCCTGACCGCCCCATGCTTGTAAGAGAATCAGCCACAAAATTAGTCTCCCTCGAACTATGGTGGATACTTGATCCCAAGGAGATTTCCAGAGCACACTTATTAATAATTTAGATCAGTTCCCAAAGGGTCTCATGTCTACCCTGGACCATCCTTACCAAATCCTCTGAATCAGATTCAACTTTAGTCGCCTGGAAGCCACATGCCTGGCAGACTTGGGGCCCAGAATGTAGCGCTCGTGCCTCCGCCCCCAGAGAGCTACCTAGACCATAGAAAGAGCTGAACACCATCAGAACTGAACCACAAGCATCAAGAAGAACTCTGAAGAATCTCATAAAACCATATCTAAGGAAACCATCAACATTGAGTTTCAGCCCGCTGAGAGGGGGTCTCCATCTCACCCACCTACCCCCCCAAACCCCCTAGCGAAAGAGGCTTGTGGAGAAACTTTCACACAAGGGGAGATTGCTGGTACCCTTTGAGGAGGGAAATAAGCTCGTAGACTAAGGTTTAATATCTATGAAGGAGAAGTGACGTATTAGTCAAGTTACCCAACCTAGAGACGTTCCTCACTTCCCAAATTTTCCAACAGAAAGAGGCCATAATAATTGCTCAAACTTTATACTCAATGATCTTGCTCTGCACATCTTCGAACCAAGAGGACATGAGGCCATTGAAGGAGGGATGATGAAGGCTGACCCTTACTTTTCGGGAGCAGAGGGACCAAACCTCAACTGCCAAGTCACTTTGTGCAAACATATGATCAATAGATTCCCTCATCGGATTAAAGTAACAGAAGAAGCGCGAGGAAAGAGAGATGTCCCTCCTCTAGATACACTCATCCGTAGGCAAAGGTTTGTGCTTAATACACCAGAACAATAAGTCCATTTTGGTGGGGATATCGTTGAAGAAGTACTTTGCAGCCCATTCATCCAGTGCAGCCCCCGCATGTCGGCTCCTCTTAAAATCTCGGATAGTGAAGGAGCCCATATTGGAACCCATGAAGCAACATCGATCAGCCTTCTCATCCATGTAGATACAATTGAACACCGACCACTGATCCTCATTGAGTACCGCCATAAGGAACGAGGGGTACCTGCTTTCTTCCTTGAAAGAAATGGAGCTTCATCATCCGGGTGATGCGTAGGTTTGTCTTCCAGGAGAAGGTTTTCGATATTTTCTTCTGGTGTTATGCATCCTCGTGGCTTTTGATCTCCTTGAAAGGGAAGTGCTTTGGCTTCTTTAAGTCAGTAAGAGGCATATGGAAAGGCAAACCCCTATCCCATGTCCTCTTCATCCTAGATCAAGACTCCCTCTCCCGTAACCTCCACAGGTGTATGGAAAGCGGGAACTTGGTTCCATTTGTTGGAAGCAATGGTAGGAAGACCATTTCCCACTTGTTGTTCGTGGACGACATCCTGGTCTTCACGAACGGCCGGCGTAAACCCCTCTCTTTTCTCATGGGTGTATTCTCTATGTATGGATCCTTGAGTGGGAAGGTCATAAATACTGAGAAGATCTACATCTTCATCTACAACTGATGCCCAGAGAGGTGATGCAGGGTTATCCAGGAGATTCTAGGCTGCCACCGAAAACAATGTCCCATGTTATACCTGGGTGTCCCTCTTTCGCAAGGGCATATCAAGAATACTATCTTTGAAGACATATTGAACCGCATCAATGGAAGAATCCTTAACTGGAAGAGAAGGTTTCTTTCCTTCGGCGGACGGGTCACACTCATCAACAGTGTCCTTACCTCCATTCCTCTTCATGTTCTTTCGATCGTCCATCCACCGAAGGGGACAATGGCAAGGATCGAGAGAATTATGACTGCTTTGCTATGGGATGCTAACCAGTCTGGCCGCTGCCATTGGGAATCCTGGGAGCGTTTGGCATGGCCTGTGGAAGAAGGTGGTGTGGGATTATGTGATATTTCGGAAAGCATGCAGGACATGCAAGCGCGACTCGCATGGGACATCATCTCCAGAAAATCATTGTGGGATTCATTTTTTAAATCCAAATATAGTGATCCTTGGAGGCCTAGAGAAGAAAGAAGAGTCTGACGTTCTAGACTGGCCTCATTGTATAATTACATCCCATTCAAATATAATTAAGAAAATCATCCCCTTTTGGTGTGCACTATTAGGAAATTAGGCATGTTAGTGATACAATCCATAGAAATGACATTTTGTCTTTTTTTCTCTATAAAAGGGAATCATAAGGAAAATTGGATGAGGAAATTTAAGGTGAAACATAAGGTGTATTAGGGTGATGGAAGATCAAATGGTCCATAGTTCAATGTTGTCATGGGAACCTAAAATAATACTAGTCTTGAGAGAAGCTCACATCATGGTGAGATAGGGAACCCAATAAAAACATTTATTCCTATGTTGGATCAAAATGTTAATGTGGATAAAAATGTTCCTAAACTAGGTTGTTATGGTATGAAATAGGTCATGGAAGATGTTGATACTATCTAAACCCCTTTGGATATTTCAGAGGACTTCTCTTCACAGTCTCATTTTAATCATGGATTCCTACAACTAGTGGCTTACAATCCTCCAACCATGGAGGATCATGTTCTCAATAAAATTGTTACTCAACATCATTTTGATTTTCAGTAGGGAATTAAAATAATCCATACTTCTTCGAGGATTTTTGAGATGTGTGGAAATGTCACTGATGATGAATGTATTGATAGAACCCCCTTGAAGGAGTTATGAAGTAGTGGTCAAGCCTCTTTTAAAGATTTAATTTTATTTGTCAAGGAAAATGTGACAAAAAATGATGAATTCACCTCTTCTCCATTAAAGAGGAAGCCACACATAGACTATTCTAACCTACCACATGTTGTGTCTACTAGACCCTCCTCTATGGTGTCAAATATGGCCATTGTAGAAATCCCCAAGATCTTCAATCAAGGTAAATTACAATCTAAATGGGAAACTACTGATGATTTTGATTATGAAAATGAAATTTCTTATCATGGTATTTATATTTTTTGTATGCTTTTGTTTTAATGACGAAAAATACCTTTGTTTGACCCATCCCACTACTTTCCTTCACATTTTATTTTTTTAATATATGATTAGAATCATTTATTTTGGCTAGACTTCTTTGGTAATTATAATGAGTGATTGAGGTAATTGATCATAAGAAATTGAATGATCTATGGAAAGTTAAGGGACTCAAAATAGAAAATTCATGCCGATTTATAAGAACATATGATTTATTAGATATGATGGAAAAATGATTTCATTTTTATTTAAAACCCCTTTCCCTAAATTTGTTGAATTATTTGACCCTCTATAAATATAATGAAATATACTTACCTGAGTTATTTTTATTTCACAAGAATAATTTCATATTTTGGTTTCTATTTTTTCATAATAAAATTCATCTCTTACACTAAGAAACTAATATCCAAAAATTAATATATTATTCCTAAATCATTGAAATTCACTTTTAAGAGATTACAATATCTATAAAAGAGTTACAATTCTTTATGTTTTTCTCAAACTATTTTTAAATCCAATATGGTTCAAAAATGATTTCAATATCATACATCAATCCCTAAAGCATAACGGTAAGACCACTATTTTATCAATAATATTTACATGTCAAATCATTTAATATAAATCAAGGAAATATTAACAAGCACATCAAATAGGCTAGTGGTAGGATTTAAACCTTCATCATCATTAAAACATGGTTTCAAGCCTCACAGCCTTGGAGAATGCGATACATTTTCCCCTAGCATGTGAGTTGTGACTTTTATAAAATATATTATTATAATTTATATAATGGTCCCCAAGACATTTTAGGGACATCCTTGAAATAAAACTAAGCATTAAATTACACTTTTTCATAGGTTTTCAATAGTAACCTTTTCCTGAAGTCCAATTATCTTATTTGACTATTATTACAATGTCACTAATGATCATATTAAGTCTAAAGGTTATCAATACCATTTAAATTATGTCTATAAACTAAGAATTAATTATTCCTCAAATAAATTTTCCTCTAAAACATATTCTTCCCAAACATTTCTCCCCAAATATCCTTAATCATGGTAGGCTCCCATCACATAAAACCCGAAAAGTGTTATCTTAGAATTTGAAAACATGATAAATCTTAATCTCATTAACCCATGATGTTATACATAACTGTTATGTTAATGAAGAAACATATGATTAAAATTTTTAACACAATACTTAGAGGTTTCATAATTCTTATCTCTAAAATATGATTTATAAAAAATACATATACAATTGGATTCTTGAAACCAATATAAAAAATAATTCATTTGTTTTATTTCCCTATAGGTCCTTCCTTGGTATACGGTTTATATTTTAGAATAGTTTATTTAATATAATAATTCCTAGGCTCTCCACCTTTAATAATATTAAATTTAAATGTATCCGTAGGATTATATTTATTTCCTTCTATTGTAATCTTCAATTTTCCTTTGAAATTAGTTTCTTTAGGCCCTTCCATTCCACACATAAAACATTTTTATATTCCATTGATTAAATTTCTTTTAAGTCTAAAATACATTACATTTATCCTAGATAATTCATTGTCATCATTTATTCAAATTCATCATAACATTTTTAAATAAAAAATGAGTTATGCAAATAATATCCCCTAGGAGTATCAAACTAGGAACATAGTAAGGCCCACTGTCATGAAATAAGTGATGATATGGTCAATATTAATGCACTATTTCCAAATTTATTACCCCAAGGTACCTCTATTCGTTAACCAAATACAATTTCAGTATCTATAAAGGGATGTATTCTGAGGAAAAAACAAATAATATCTTCCTTACCAAAACATTAAGATATTCTTATAATTATCCTCAAACTTTTTCTTTGAGTTTTGATAGTAAATCTATGTTTTTATAAATTTAGTTTCTAAGGTTTATATACTGAGATTCCTCTCATAAAAACTCTAGTGACCCCAAACCTAGTAGTTCATAGCCATTTTTCACTCTATTACATTTTAATATGATATGAGTAATCATATAATAAAGGACCAAATAGTTTAGTAGTCTTGATAAACTAGACATATATATGATTACCATATTAAATTTGATTACACAAATTACATCAATTTTTATTAAGAATATAATTATTCCCCTTATCATATTCTTTCATTTGTTTCATCGTACACTTCATGGATTCCTTAGAAAGGGAAATCATTAATGTTGAGTTTAAATGCTCAACAAGTGTGAAGTACATCAGAGGCTATCATGAATCCATGATCATAATTGATATGGAAAGGTAAATAAGTGAACAAACAATCCATTTAAATAATATTACTTGAATAATAAATATTATAAAGTAAATATATAAAAACACATTCCATTAAACCTTAATATCATAACAACATAAAACATAATCAATATTGAAATTTAAATAAAAACACATTCTATTTAACTAATAAACTGATAATTAAATGCATCCAAGGATAATATCATATAAAAACTCTGAGGGATAATAATAAATTAATTCTTAGTGAAGGAAATTATTAATTAGTATATGTAATGTTTCTTAGGAACATTATACCTCTTCCATCAAGATCAATCCTCAAGGTAGTTTTAATGTGATAGATAGAAACCCATTTAACTATGTTTAGCCACCTAATCCATCACCTGGGACTACCGAGTCATTGATGATCTATATATTAATATGCCCCACCCATTTCTTCATGTCCATGGAATTCCACATATATTAAATAAATTATTTTATTACTTAAAAATTTGAGATATCATCAAATATTCTTATTGAGTATGGAATACAGATTTATCAATGTTTCCGTAGATAAAAAATTAATCTTTGAAAGTAGAACACCATATATAGAAAATCTAGATGGTGTATGAAATAAACATATAAATTATAAAAAAATTATATTTAGGTAAAATTAATTTTCTAAAGTAAATTCAATAATTTAAGAGAAAGTTAACGACTAAAAAAATAATCAAGTGAATGTGATAACTTTCCACAATAAAAATGATCATAAACCATCTATAGGATGAATAAGTATTTTATCAATACAACATATCCCTATAGGATTATAGGTAAAATAATGACTTATTATCATCAATGAATATAAATACGATAAAATATATTTAAAACACTCTTGGGGAAAATATCATTTTCATTTTCAAAATTAATTTTTAAAATTAAAAGTTCAATTTTTTTTAAATTATGTTTATTTAAAAATAATATTTAAAACTTATAAAGGAATATTTAACACATTTTATTGGTCATAAGAGTAGGAAATTTGGTTTACGATGTATAATTTAAAACAAATTTTCCTTTCACGGTCTTGATAAATGAAAAACAAATTGGTTTGAAAATGTCATGAATATTACATTAATTTTATTATACAAGTAAAAATGGGTAACCTTTCCTTTAACTAATTATTTTAAAAATAGTAAAAAACATTTTTGAATTTTTTTTAGAAAACAGGGTTTTGGCAGAAAATGGATATCCAGCCAAAGAGAGAAATAATGTTAAATTTTTTCAAAAACATTTTCTCAATTATTATATATACTAAAGAGTGTATAATGGTACTATCAATTGAAAATATAATGAATAAACTATTTAGGAGAAAATTATATGGTTTTGATATATAATGATCAAATAATTTTCTTCTTTTGAAATTCATGAATTAAGAATCTCGATGAGAATGAAATTGTGAAATAAACCCTTATAATGATCATAATGTTGAGGTGGGGATTAATCAATGAATAAATTGTGTGTATAAAATTGAAATCCAAGAATAAAACCTGAAATAAAATATATGATAGTTAATATTATTTACATGCATAATCATATAATTTCAATGATAATGAAGAAATAATATAACCCAATGAAAATAAATTGAGTTATGAAATTCTTTACAATATGGGAACTTTTAATTCAAATACCCCTTAGATGAAATAATTCTAATTGAATCATAAAATACCATTAATAATTAATTATTCATGATATTACATGTCATAGGTGTGGTTTATAAACTTTATAAAATAAATTAGGCCCCTTACATTACAATATGACTTAATGAAATGAAATTGGGAAAGAATCCCTTAATCTATGCATCCTTTTGGTTTAACTTGCTTTTGAATTTTATATAATCATTCTAAACATGTTATTGACTTATACAATAACCATATTAATATTTATAATAACATATATGAATAATTTACAATATCTTATTACCCTTGTTTTAATAATGTTTCAATATTTTCAATGTTTTAGGTGTCAATTGCATTGTTTTGTCCTGCGTGTTTCATCATGAAAGATCTCATTATTGAGCATATTATACAGTTCTATCATATATAGATTAATAATAATTACATAATTATAATATTTTTACATCAACTAAAATTTGAAAACAAATCATTAATGATTGTTAGGAAAAATGAAGTATGTTACAATCATAGAGATAGTGGGTCATACATACACATGATTAACATTTCTATTTTTCAATGATAATTATGGAAGGGGTGTGGGTAATATTTTATCATGTAATAATTATTATAATATAATATATACAATATTATCTATTTAAATATAATTATATATATCATCCATGTGGTGTGGTGATGAAAATAGAGTCAAATCGCTTTGTAAAGGCAGTAGTCCCCTACGTACACGAACGATGTTATCATTTTTCAGTGTAAAAATAAAATTCTATATTGTTATTTAATAATGAAAAATATTTCATGAATAACCTAATTATTTCATGTGTATCCCATATATTAACTAAAACTATCCTTATTATATTCCACATAATGTGTTTGGTAAAGATGAAGCATATCTCTTTGTGAGGTGATAGGCTTTCAAACACAGGAGTGATGTTATCTTATCCCCTATAGAATATATATTTAAAAAGTAATATATGATATAATTACTAAATAAGTATATATATTTTATAAATATCATATATATACTTTATGTACATCGTCATTCCCAGTAGAGATAGGTTGTAATGGAAAAACATATGACATCAGTTCACGAGGCGGCAATCTCCCATACACACGAATTATGATTTTGTAGCCCATTTGACTGATGTGGGGATGATTTTAAGTCATGAAATTATTATAAAAAAATATCATTACATGTAATTTTATAAGGTATTTTTTTCTTCATGGATTCACGGATGTGGAGAAAGAAATAGAATAAAAGCGCTTGTTGAAGAACATTTCCTCTCATCCAAGTAACCTCCTTAGTTTTGCACTGAAGGATTTCTTAGGATGTATTTGTGCACAAAATAGGTATTATATGATGATTATATGTAATTTTGGGGTTAATTTTGGTAGGTATTTTATAGAAAAAATAGGCGTAATGTGTGAAGAATAGTGGTGAGGGGGTGTTCTTTTATGAGAGATGAGAATGGCACAATTGTAATTTTTAGAAAGAAATAGGCGTACCCATGTTTTCCATGGGCCAAAAGAGTCCAAATATGAGTATTATCTAGACATAGACATTATAAATACTATATATATCCATAAAATGGATTTAAATCATTTTTTATGTTATTTTAATCGTTTACCTTTTAGTTTAACCCAAGATGTATATATTTTTTCCTTAAACGCAATAAGTAATTTTTATAGTTTTAAATATTATTTTTGGTCAAAAAATAAGTTGAAAATTTTAGAAAATATAAAATATTAAGATTACAAATAGGGAATCCATTTTTCCAAATCCCATTCAGAGATGTCAGAAAAATTATTTTAAAATTAGTGTTGTAGATGTGATGAGAAAGAATGTTTTCCAAGAGAAAATGTTTAAAACATTCGAATTTTTTATATCAAAATTAAATATGATAGTTTTTAAAATTAACAAAATTTTATTAATAGATATATAATTTAACAAATTTAAATTTTCATCCAATTTAAAAAATAATTTAACTTTATAAATAATTTAAATTTAATGGTAGTTTTCAATTAAAATTCTGTTTTTGTTAGTATTCATCAAAAAATGAATCATATCCATTCAATCTATACAAATACCCATAAGATAATTTTGATATTATAATTTCATTAAATAAATTTATATTTTCAAATAAATTCGTTAAAATTGGTAAAATTTAATTTCTGTTATTTGTGAAAGGCGTGACTAAACCATATGTTAAAAAAATGAATGTTTTTTAGAAAACATTTCTTTTTTAATTTAAATGATTATTTTTTTTATAATAAATAGATAAACATAATTTCATTTGTTTAGAAATTATTATTCATACTGTTTTTCTAAATGGCATGGTTATAATGGTATACTATAATATTTTTCATTTCAACTCAGTGTTGCGTGTTCTGCAAGCTATCAAAGATATTCTATATATTTAAAAATAAATCTTTAATAATGTACATGGATTATCTTTTCCTATAATCATGGTTTTTGTTCCGGAAATGATATAAATTAACATCCTAACACTTTAATGATATATTTTTTTTTAAAAAAGCTCTTTGATGCCTTGAGTTGTATACTACACCAAGATAAGCCAGCGCAATACGCTACACCGATATATCATGCGGTATACACAACACTATAGTTAGATTCTTTACACAACTTTTCTAGTTCTTTTAGTATAATTATTTTTAAAAAATATAAATTATAAGCAAATAAATAAATATTCTTATTTTACCTTAAAATGTAGTCATTATAATGGCAGGTATGAACAATATTATTTTTTTCTAAAAAACAATCTAAATGAAAATAAGTGAGTATATAATATAATAAAATATATATTTATGGATAATTTTAAAAAAAAATGTCTAATATATTCAATATAATGTTTAAAATTCATCTTATATTTTTTATAGGCATGATATTAGAACATATTCAATTTTTCAGATAAAAGAAGAAATTGTCAAAAAAATGCAATTTTACATCCTTCAGATGAAACCCACATAATTAATCAAGTTTTTGACACTTTTATATATTTTATTTAATATAATAAACATATTATTTTGAATAATGATATAAAAATTTACTTTGGATAAATTGCTGATATTTTTATGATAAGTTTTGTGTTCTAATGAATAGTAAAAATACACTACATTTTGATTGAAAAAAACTTTTTCTTCATAATAAATTATTTGGATAAAGTATATAAATGAATGGTTTTAAATTATAAAAAGATTATATTTTTATCATTTAATATAATTTATGTCATTGGAATTAGTTTTACATTGAATTTTGATGTAAAAACACATTATTCGTTTGCAATGTTTTAACTTTTAAAATCTGTTTTTAATTCCTACAACTGGAGTAATTTTAAAATAATTATTGCAACATACTTGTTTTGAATTTCTTAAAATAGATTCAAAGTATTGAATAAATAGGTCCAAATTATTTTAATATGATTATTTTATTTTTGGTCATTATGAATACTAAGGTTGGTAATTTTTATTAATACGATAAAAGGGTAAATATGGTAAATAAGGGTAAATACAATATTATAAAATTACCTTAATAATTGTCCTAATAATATTGGATGAGTTATTTTATAAATAATCTATACTTGAGTAGAAATTACATCCGTTGGAATCCACTTGGAGGAGATTTGTACAATTAATATATTTTATTTAATGAAATGTTAAATATGTCTTTCTCAAATTTTAAAAACATTATCATTTTTAAAAAATGGTTATATCTAAATGAAATTTTTCTATAAATACTAATTAAAAATCCAAAACAATTTAATTTATCATGGTAATTTTTTTAAATTTTTAGGAAATAAATATTTACCATAATGATTTATATATTGATGATACATAAAATATTTAATTGATGAAAAATCAATAAACTATCTATTATGAAAATTATAATAACTATTAAAATACACAAAAAATAGAACAAATCATATTGGTAAATTATATCTTGACCATAATTATCCAAGGGTCTAGTGATTGACTACTTGAATCCTTATAGAAGATACTATGGCACTTATATTATTTTATTTAATGTTATGTTAAAGTTCTCACATTCATGTTTTAATAAGTATTACATTTTTAATGATGGATTTAACAAAATATATACTCAACTAAAAGTATTATTCTAAATGATAGTATATTTATATTCATCATAGTATTTTATTTTTAATTTTTATTCAACAAATTACTGTATGAAATAATTACACAGTACTGATGTAGAAATTATTTTGTTAATTGAAATACCATGTAAATGTTATTATAAATATAAATATATATAATTTTGGATAATTAATATAAAAAACTAATTTTATAGAATAAATTTAACATTTAAGGATATAATGAAATATTTGGTTCTAGGATAACATCTTATCTTGAAAATTAACACTATTTTTTTTCTTCAAAATAATGATTTATTCAATTATTTAAAAATCATTAAACACTTTTAGACATATATAATAAATATTATATGGTCTCAAATTTTCTAAAGTATTTATCTATGATTTAATTTACATAAAATATTTAAATATCTCACCCTTTTAATATTGAAATATTTTTACCCTAGTTAAAATGAAATAAAATAATTAATTTTTAAATTAAAATTAAAAGGTTTAAGTTTTATAAAATAATGAAAATAAAAATAAGACCATCAATAAATATAAATCATTAAAACCATACTTTCCAATCATAATATACCCCATTAAATCATAAGATTTATGAGTAATATACAGAAATCATAAATCATAAAGGTAAATTATAGAATTCATAACATACTTACATTGTAGCTATCATAGATACATAAGGAGTCACATTTGGAATACCCATTAGAGTATAATCCCTAAATCTTTTTGATGAAAACATTAACATTTACCTTTGTCACGTTACCCAATGCATTAGAGAGCTATCTCGGGCTCACCCACCCTAGGTTTACCACGGAACCACTCGTATACGTAAACAAAAACAAAGAACCATAACATATTCATCACACATAAAACTTTAATAAAATAAATATAAAATTTCCACATTGAAATTAAAACATATCATTTCAAGATATAGACATAATCAATGCTTTATCAAACTGTTTTCAAAACCATTTAAAACTTTTAATAAAGAGATTTTTTAATCTAAGTGTCCCATACCAATTTGACACTTTTAAATAAATTATCATTTGAAAGCATTAATGTCGATATAAATAAGTCCTTAAACCCATTATTAAAACATGGACATTAATGATAAAGATTTAGAAGAATAAATCTTTAGAACATTTAAAATGATATTTTAGTTGAAGAGTTTTTAACAAAATGAGAGACTCTTGAATACAAATAATTGAGGAATAAAATTGAATTAGAACTTTTTAATATCATGAGAATAAAGGGAGTTATGATATAATATTTCAAACGATAGTATATACACCATATAAGAGTGAACTGGTGCATAACGACAATAAAGTCTCAATGGAATGTAAATTGAGACGAAATCCATTATAAAAAATGTACCCTTGGATTAAGGACAAATAAATTACATAATAATGTGTGAAAAATATAAATACACGCAATATAATTGAATATTCAGTGTAAATAAATCAAATAACATTAACACATATATTTTTAAAAATAGCCCCAATGACTTGGATGTTTAAATCAATGAAAGGAAATTGACTTAAAATTACTCTTATCAAGTTTATATCTATGACAAGAGAATTTTTCAATGGTTTGATTATGTGTATCAGAAGTATATCCACCAAAATGTTAATGTTAATTACTACATAAGTAAATTAAGACTGATTTCACACATTGTGATATCATGACATAATTAAGAATTAGAAGATTAACCCAAGGATTGGAAATTCGGTTAAAAGTTTCCCTTACTGATTTGTTAATTTACGAAACATACAACCCATTAAAGAAGGATAAAAAAATGGAGATGTAAATACCCATAAATTGAATTACATTAAATAATGAATACAATCATGAGCAGTACATACACCACACAAAAGAAAATAGTGGAAAATATAGAATGAATCTCACGGGAATAAAAAGTGAGATGAAAACCCCATACCACATTGTAATCAATCGAGTCATCTAAAAAAAGGTAAAAACCACCAAATGAATCACATAATACCATGATTATAAAGATAATTATGACAATATATATCAAATGGCAGTACAAAATACTCCACATGCAAAAAATAAGTGGTGAACAATGGAAATCTCATGGAATTCAAAGTGAGATAGGAAACCCCTTACCTCATGGCCGACTTGACTTGTTTGTTCCTTGTTCTTCCTGAATAATAAACTTATGTTAACATATACTTGATTAAGAACCATTTTTCAAGTTTATTATTCCTTCTATATCACTTATTACCATGTTATAAACATCATGTAATCATTTAAGTTAATAATGGTCATTTTGTCGATATTTGGTACTTTAGTAAAAAATGAATACCTTATAGTTACAAGTTGTCCATTTAGTAATGTGTCCCTTATCTACAGAATTATATACATTATTTAGATATCATATATATTATATATATCTAGTATATATATGTATTTACAATAGTACATAACATTTGGAGATAAGAAATGAAATGCACCGTTCTTGGAGATGGTAAGTCGTACTTACGCATGAACACTACTTTCATTTCTATTTCATATGTTAATTGAATGAAAATATAATGATAAATAGATATATTATAATTCCAGTATAATATCATATATAATTTCAATAACTCCATCCTTTATACATCCCGGATAAGGTATGAACGAGTCATACCACTTTGAGGGGGCGGTAGTCCGCACTTCCTCAAATGAAAGTATCGTGTTTACTCATAATGGAAATCATAAAGGTATGCTATAAATTAAAAATAAGAAAGAATAAATAAAATATACACTTAATATATGTCATATATAAATACATTTCCATAATAATGGCCACCATTAGAGGCGTTAGGAGATAATTGAACAATCATCATTTCCTGAGGTGTTAGTTTTCCACCCACCGAAACAGTGTGTTCTTTATCCATTAGATGGAGGTGAGTGTATGTGTAGTTTAAATGAATCTCATAACAAAATCATATTATATTTAGGATACTTTTTATGTTATAAAATAAAGGAATGAAAAGAGTTTAAGGTTTGGATAAGTAAAATAAAAGAAAAGAATTTAAGAGAAACAGTTACCTTTAATTCGGGTAACTCCCTTTGGTTTGAACAAAAAGAACACCTTGAAGTGCCTTTTGCATATGGTAAGGCTTAAATGAGGAATAGTGGGATCTTGAGAGATTATTTAGGCTGGTTTTGGATGATCCAATGGGCTTGATAGATGTGTGTAATGGGTTTGAAGTGAGGTCCTTTTATAAGGGGGGGGAGGGGTTCTTTAGGAAATTGTGAAAATATTATTTTATTATATAATGATTTTAGGTTTCTAAAGGTCCAAAACTAATTAAGGTCCAAGATAAGATGAAAAATGGTAGAAATTAATTCATCCATTTGTAATTGGATAAGTTTTGGATGTTATTTTAATATTTATAATCTTATTTATTTAAATCATTTATTAATGATTTAAATACTGCATCATTTCTGTGTCATTTTTAATTTTACTTATTTGATGACTAAAAATTATAAGCAAAAATACCATGATATATGATATCTTTTTATATTTCCAAATAATTTATATAGTTTAAAATATATCTTATATAACCCCATGTATATATTACATTACTAAAAGATATTTGCTTGTGTCATTTTTTGTCTTCACTTTAAATTAATTAATCTAATTTGTCATCATCACTCCCAAGTGGCTCCATGGGGTCCCAAAATCATCCCAAGGATGCCCATGGTTGGACATGACTCATAAAATAATCTTAAGAAAAGTTTTAAGGTAATTGTTTATTATTATAATATTCTTTTTTACTTTGAATTACCCTATTTACCTTTAACCGTGGTAAATAAAAGTCAAAAGTTGCTATTCACAAAAAATTAATTTCATCTTATTGAACAATATTTAAATTCCTAATAACAACCATGTGTATTGGATTTTAGAAATTCAATTCCCATAAATGATAAAATTTCATTTAAATGAAAACGTATGTTTTTTAATAACTACTTAGTGGTTTCACTATTCATCAAAAATTGGTGTTTTTCAAAAAAATACCAAAAATTTAGCCTAAGATATATTTGATATTATGAATTAAAAAATTATTTATATTTTAAAAAATTATAAACATAGAAGTGTCATTAATTAATTTAAAATTAATTCTTTTTGTCAAAACAAATAACGTCTTTTTAAGAAACAATATCTATCAAAAGATTGACACTTGTTTATGTCCAATTTCAATGTAAAATTAATTACAATGACCACTATTGGATTAAATGGTAAAAATATAATATAATTACACATTAAAAAAATTAAAAATATAATCTATCTATATAAATAAATTATATTAAAATGCATATATTAATTCTAATACTGTATTTCTCAGTATTCATTAAAAAATGAATTTTATCAGAAAAATACCCAAAAATTACCGAAAGGAAATTTTGGTGTCCTGATTAAAAAGAAGAATTTTATTTGGTCAAATAAAACATTTAAAAGTTACCAAAACTATATTTAAAGGGGGTTCTCCAACAAAAGGCGGTAAATCGGCCTTTTAGTGAATATTAGAGTATTTATGCATAAATCATATTATTTCTTATTTTAAGCCCCTAAAATTTATTAAATAAATGTAAAAAAATTTAAAAAACATATTTGATAATTTTTTAAGTTTTTTATGTTCATTCCTGCCATTACAATTGATAGGCATTAATAACCATTTAAAATAATATTATATTATTATTTTTCAGTATGACTCAACGTTGTGTGCAACGTAAGATTACAAAGAAAGTTGTTGTTGTGTATCAGGTACACCATAAGACATAACATCCCCATTAAAGTAAAATTAATATTTCATTCACAAATATTAATAAATATGAAAACATTATATTCATTATTTACCTGCGACGTTATAGGGTGTGCATAAACCCCCATGGTATGAATAGTGGGTGCTAGGTGTGCACATGAGGAGGTAGAGTGGACGCTAAGATCGCACCTGCAGAGAACCGGTGCGGGGCAGCACCAGAGGGGGGATAATGTATTTCTGAAAAAATGTTGGAGCAAATTGTTTTTAAAGATGCCAAAAAATGTGTCAGGTTTCAAGGTGGGAAAAACTTTAAAAACATCGACAGAATCCCAAGAATTAATCTGATTTTGCTGAAATATCATCCTCACATCACATCCTGTATCCACCGATATAATATGAGCCGTTCATTATCCATGTGCCATGTGTGCTTGAATCCAAGCTATCTGATCTTCGACCGAGGTTCATCTTCGTCCTCTAGCAATGTGATGGGAACTAGTTCACCAGATAAGCTACCAAACCTCCATGATCAAGTCTTTGACCGTTTTAGAATAGAAAACCCATTGCATGCTCATATTTTGAGAATCACAATACCATGCATGCAACTATGATAGCATGCATGCATCGAAATAATGATGAATGAGAGTTGGTCGAGGAAAATGATGTTTCCAGAGTCCATTCCATGTCAAGGTATCAAAAAGAATATATCTAAATGAATTCTACTTTTCATTCATCTGAGGATGATTACAACATGAAATCAGGAAGTTGATCACATAAAAAAGGAAGAAACAGAGAAAATGGCGTATCTCATGACCATGGTTTGAAGATTTCAAATCCACTATCTTGATGCAATATCTTAAGGATTTCAGTCGTGTAAAATATTTGGTCCCTACTGAAAAAAGGGATCCACCTATCCAATAAGGGGTTGCTACATCCATGCCTTCTAAGAGCTCTGGTTCTAAGAAATATAGTTTCTCTAAACTTCATGTTCTATAAGGGTTAACCGCATACCACTCTGGTTCACGAAGAAGAAGAACCAAGATCAACTTCTAGTTCATAAAGAGAAAGAACCACATACCCTTTTGAGTTCGGGGAACAATGTTCTCATGTACCACTCGGTTCGACTGCATAACACTCTAGTTTATAGTGAAGAGTGTCCTATGAGGGGATGTCCCATGTACCACTCAGTTCGTGTAGGAGGAATTCATGAGACTTGGTAAGCGAAGGAAGTCCACAATTCTTGTGCAAAAGAATCGCACAAATCCCTTGCACAAGGAGGGGTTGTGAATCATCTTGGTTTGTGGAGGAGACAACACACTTGTTCATAAGAGATCTTTTTACCCTTGGTGTTTAAAAGGATAAAAAGAACATCATGCCATACTAAAATATACACATTTATGTTTTAATAAACTTACATAATTATAAATACAAACAAATCAATGTGGACCGTGTGTGTTGGGGAAGGGAGAAGGAAGATTGTACATGGTGATGGGAAGTGCATGTATATATTCTTATGTATGATTTAAAGAAGGACACACATAAGTTTTAAGAACTTCCCAACCAAGTGGTAAGAAAAAAAAATGAGAAGGGGAAAGGAGGTCACGTGTCTGTTTAATAGAACCATACCAATTTGGGCCTTCACATTAGAAAGTAGAAGAGGAAGAGCATGCATTCAGGCATGCACATGCATATGTTAATACTTTGAGGAGAATCATCCCAAATAATGGTGTGTGTGTAAAGAAGTGAAGAAGAAGAGAATATATAAATTGTCACATGCATGGTCAAATGCACACATGGAAGAAGAAGGGATGATTCAGATGATTCCTAGTGATCTTTTTTCTGTGTTTGAACTATCACAAGAGAATTTGTGATCCTGGCCATGAAGAATAAGAAGTATTGGTACATATGGACGTTTTACTTGAGAAGAATATTGAATTTAAAATAGAATCAACTCTAGACCTTTATGCATAAAGAATCTCATGCGAAATAGGAGGTAAATACTTCCATGCCTATATGATGAAGCAAACTTCAAGTCGATAAACTTAGTGACACCTCTCCAAAGGCAGTGATCTCGGGGGAGTCAATAGAAGTGATCTGAGGGAAGCAGTGAGATATCCATGAACCTTTTTAAAGGATGTGTGGTTTGGCTATATTCACTATACCTGATCCATGTAATCCACACCTAGTGGAGATTAGTTGAATTAGGTATGACCAATAACTTGTCGGCGTATTCTCCTTGGATGTAGCGCTTAGAGGTGAATGAAGTTAAAGTGTTGGGTTGTCCTTTGACAAGTGATTGTTTTAATTACTCCACATATCAATCATAGATGTTTAATTATGTTCCTCCCAACATGGGAATAAGATCCAAAAAAAAAATGAGAAAAATGACACCCTACTTCACCCCCATCTCTAGGTGACCTAGGGTGTTTCAATTGGTGTTAGAGGGAAAAGTATTACATTGGTTTGATTCTATTCAGTAATTCTATCTAGAACTGGATTTTATTTTTCTTTACTAAGTCAATAATGAAGATAAATCTTTATGAAAAACTTGTTTTCTCTGAGCAAAAGTCTATACCCATAAAGACCATGATGAACAGGCAAAATAAAAAGAAGAATCAGTTAAAGAAGTCCCTCGGGCATAAAGAATAAGCAATAGCTTGTTCTCTAGGCCTTATTAATAATGAAGACATGTCAGGTTTGGAAAGTAAAAATCAGGTGGATCTTGTTTCTACCAGAATCAAGGATTCCAACATAATTGGTGATGATGATCAATCCTCTACATCTCATGAGATGACAATGGAGAAATTAAGGATCTATCTACATGATTTTCCTGAAGAAATAATTGCTACTATTTGTAGAATATTTCAATGTATGCAGATTGAGATCACCTGACTAGAAAGAGAAGATGATAATGTGGAAGAAGGGGTTGCAAGAAAATAAATTGAATGTTTAAATCTCTCTAGAAGGATTGAATACATTGAAAGTAAATAGGGAGTCCATAGGAATTTTGAAGGAAATTTCCATGCATTTAAAGATAAGATGAAAAAGATCACTGAAGTCAAGGTTCTAAATTTGGAATAATCATTAAATAAGAACAAAGATATTGATTCTTTGATACAAAGTAAAATTAAGATGCATGAATATGGGGTTGAAAGAATGAAAAAGGCATGTGATGAAAAGATGATCATGATTGAAGATTAAAAGATCATCCTCAATATGGAATGTCTAAAATTGGAAGCCCAATTGACCAATCTTGAGAAGACACATATTGAGACTTCAAAAAATAATGATATAGTTGCTATTGGTACTCAATGCTCACTTGAATATTCTACTCATAAAATACCTCCAAAATGTGATAAAAAGATCACAACTTCACTCATTGGTCTATAATAAGAAGCTGAGAAAGTGAGGGTACCATCCATACCAACTTGTACTTCTGTTTCTAAATATGTTTCTACTAAAATTGAAGGTTTGAAGAAAAATAATAAACAAGTATGGATGAGGAATGTGAAGAGAGGAAATGTACTACCATGGTTAGGGTGGATAAGAAGAAAAATCTGGATGATGGTTCCCTGGATAGAGCACATCATATTAAGAAAAATGACCAACAAATTTATACAGAAGATATCAAGAAGACATGATTTTGGGGTCAATGTTGGTGTTGAATCATATTTGGTAATTTTTCCCTGGATTATTGGTAAAATGCTTTAAATGAAAACACACAAAGAATGCCTATGTCAAAAGGAAGGAAATCAGAGAAGAAATGAAAACATTAATAGGTCCAGAAGCATCTATATACCGCAAACATATTTTTAATTCTAGATAACATCTATGATGTATGCAATGGGAATGGTCATGAAAATAGATCCTTTTTTTCTTAACATATGTCCAGAGCTGATAAGAAAAAAATATCACAGAATCCAGCTAAGAAAGAAGAAGCTACCTTTGGAAGAAATCAGAAGAATGTTTCAAAATAATGTTCTCCCAAGAAGACTCCCAGATGGAATAGTGAGATGTACTTGGGTTAAATATCCAACAGTGAAATATTGGTACTTCCAAAAAAATTAAAAAAAATTATGACACTTAGAAGAGCCCATTCGGAAAATAAAAACTTACATCCATTGTTCCTAGTGACATATTGGTTATCTAGACTAAAGATTTAGAAAGAATGAGAATAAAAGAAGATACACATGCTAAGGGTAGTGCAACTATAAATAAGAATATTACACACGGAGACAGAAATGTCTTATGTTTGTGGTGAAACAATGCCAGTCAAACTGTTAGGAATTTTTGTGCATTTATTCCAACTCAAAAAGAATTCTTCATGAAGACAAAATTTTCACCAGGTGATTCTAGTGTTTTTAAATCTCTTAAATAAAGAATACTCACACAAAAAGAGATAGAAGAAATATTTGTATAGACACAACTAAAGTCATAACTAATGATAAAATGTGAAAGTCTGAGTAGTAGAGAAAAGAGAGCATCTGGGTTGAGAAAATCATCTCAGCCTTCCTACTCATATTGAAGAAGCAAGGAGGATAAACCTTATTCCCTTAACATTGTGTGTATGGTACTAATTTTATATGGAATTAAAGGTAAAGAAAGCACTTAGGGGGAGAACATGATCAGTGTTCCAATGATAGCGAGACACATAAAGAATCTACTAGAGTTATTATTTAAATTAGTATCAACTTTAGTTTTTATCATATTAAATTACTATGATTATTTTCTGAATATCATGTCATTTGTAAAGGTATGCCATTTCTCAATATCTCATCTGCATTTACTCAAAATAAAAATTATTTTACAATGATGGTGTCACTAACTCAATCAGTGATATAAGAAAATTGGAAATCCCCTTGAAGGCAAGTACATGGGTTCTAATCACAAGAGGTATTATAATCCGGGGATAATAGACATCTTTGTTGTCTTAATATTATCCTCTTTTTTTTTACCTTGAGAATTAATCAAGTAGACATATATTGAATTTGTTAATGAAACAATTGATTAAGTATGGATTGATACCCTATCTACCATAAACAATGTATTTCTTTTCAATTATGGGGGGAGAAAGTGAAAGGGAGAGAGAAGATAGAAGAATCTCATTTTGACATTGACATGTTAATTTTAGAGAACATTGAAGTATTGACAACAAAAACAAATGGTAATATTATTGGGACCACTTTTTTGTATGAAGATTGTATTTTTTGTCAATGGTTGTCAATGGATGTCAATGATTATCAAAGTGAAGAAAGGAACTCTCCTAAGTAAAATGGAGTATAGAAATCTGACGTTTTTTTATATTGATACTAAGATCCCAATATGTCTATTAGGAGTGATAAATTTTATACATCAATTAAGGTTGGTTGGAATGTTATTTGGAATGATTAAAAGAAAAGGAGAAGAGGAGGGTGTGGAGAAGGTTTGGAATTCTAAGGTGGAGAATTCTTGAGTTTTGAGATAGAAACTATCCATGAATTTCATTGCATAATTAGTTTTTTACTAAGTATTTTTATAAGCCTTATCTAAAAAAATAAGGCCAATCCACTAGCCATCTTACCAGCCTCAACTTGAGGCTTATACAAGACCACATGGGTCGACCGCACCCATCGGGAATCCAACAATGTTATCCATTAAGAGGCGCATGGGGGGTGTATAAGACCATTGGGTATAAATAGTGGGAAATAGGTGAATTTATGAGGAGGTAGGGTGGGTTCTAAGAGAATGCCCGTAGAGAACTGGTGCAGGGTAGCACCAGAGGGGGAGAGGAGATTTCTGGCAGAATGATGGAGAAAAATTTTATTTAAAGAAACTGAAAAATTCCCCGCATTTCGATGAAGAACAAGTCTTTAAAAACACAGACACAATTCCAACCATCCATATAATCTCGTTGATATCTCACTCACACATTTCATCCTATGTCTATCGATATAATATGAGCCATTTATTACCCCTAATCCATATTTGGTTGAATCGGAGTCGTCTGATCTATGACCAAGGGTCATCTTCAACCTCTGGCCACTTGACACGAACCAGTGCATCAGATAAGCTACTAAACCCCCATTGATCGAGTCTCTAGCCATTGTTGAAGATCAAACCTATTGCATGTGCATCCTTTGAGAAACACGATACCATTCATGCAACTACGTTTTCATTAATGCATCAAAATAATTAAGAACAAGTGTTAGAAAAGGAAAACAAAGTTCCCAGAGGTTGTGCCATGTAGATCACTCAAAGGGAAGATATCTGCATGAATTCCTCTTTCCATTCACATGAGTTTGATTACAAAATGAAATCCGTAAGTTGTGCACATAAAAAAAAGAAAACAATAGAGAAAATAAGCTTACCTCATGACCATGGTTTAAAGATTTCAAAACCGCAATCTTTGTGCAATATTGTGAGGATTTAGGATGCAAAAAAATATTTAATCTCAATTCATAAATAGGCATCTATCGAACTGATAAGCGGTTGTTGCTTCTATGTATTCTGAGATCTCATGTTATGAGAAATAGTGTTTCTCTAATCTTCATGTTCGTGAAGGGGCATGCATGATCCACGAACCATTCTACGTTCCTGAAATGTATCCCACGTACCGATCTAGTTTGTGAAGGGGTGAAGTGCGTACCACTCTGGTTCATGATGAATTAGAGCTCTAAACCACTTCTGTTACGTGAAGAGAAGGAACTACGTATCGTTTTGAGTTCGAGGAGCAATGTTCCCCTAAACCACTCAATTCCACTGCATACTGCTCTGGTTCCCAATGTAGAGTGTCTCGCGGGGGGAAGTCCTGTGTATCACTCAGTTTGTGGAGAACTGCATGCCACTTGGTTTGTAAAGTAATTACAAACTTCGTATGCAAAGAAATCTGGTGTATCCCTTACACCAGGAGGGTCCATGAATTATCTTGGTCTGTAGAAGAGATAAGCACACTTGCGCATAAGAGAGCTCTATACCCATGGTGTGTAAAATTACAATAGGAACACCATGCCAGATCGTAATACACACATTGATGTTTGAATAAAATTACATACTTATAAATATAAACAAATAAATGTGAATCGTATTCGTGAGGAAGGGATAAAGAACATTGTGCATGGTCATGGGAATGGAATGTATATATTCTTATGTGTGATTTGAAGAAGAACATGCATAATGTGTAGGCACATATGAACCAGGTTTTATAAAAGAAAACAAAGAGAATTGGAAAAGAGGTTGCATGTGTTTTTAGTGGAACCATACCCATTTGAGACTTTACACAAGAAAGTATAAGGGGAAGTGAATTAATTCATGCATCCCATGCATTCATGAATACTTTGAAGAGAATAATCCTAATCCAACGGTGCATGTGTGTAAAGAAGTGAAGAGGAAGTGGAAATATATTTTTTCACATGCATGTTCACATGCACACAAGTAAGAAGAAGGGATGATTTTTATAATGCCTAGTAAGATATTTTTTAGTGTTTGAAAAATCAAAAAAGAATTTTTATTTATTGTGAAGAAGAAAAATAAGTCTTAGTAGATATAGTTGTTGCAATGGAGAAGAAGATTGAGCGTCAAAGAGAATCAAGTTTTGACCTCAATGCATGCATTTTCTAATGCTGAATAGGAGAAAATGACTTCCATACCTATCTGTTGAACTGACCTTGAAGTTGATAAACTGAGTGAGACATCTCCCAAGGCAGTGATCCAGAGGTAGTCAACAGAAGTGATCCAAGGGAAGCAGTGAGCAATCCTTGAATCCTTCTTTAGGTAGTCTTCCTAGGACAAATTGATTGTACCTAAACCTTGTAATCCACAACTAGTGATGATTAGTGGAATTAGGTACAACTGACAACATATCAGCATATGATCCTTAGACGCGGCCCTTAGTGGGAAACAAAGTAAAATTTCTCTGTTTTCCTTCTCCATATGATTGTTTTAATTATTTCACATATCCATAATACATGTTTAATTAAGCTCTTATTAATGTGGGAACAAGATCCAATAAAAACGTGAAAAAGTTGACACCCAGATTCACACACCTCTCAGGGTTACCTATGGTCCTTCAATAAACTTTTATACAAGATCATCATTAGGTCATTTATTTATTTATTTATTTTATCTATGAATTATTTATTTTATGGATGAAAGAATGTGATCACATAAATAAATAAATTATTGTGAAAAGTTGGAATTTAAATAAATGTATTATTCAAAGATGTTTTATCCAACAAGGTTAATTAAATTTGTTGAAATCCACTAAAATTAAGAAGAATTTAAATGGATATAACAACATAAATTATATGAATAATAAAATTAACATCACTAAAATCAATAATAAGTTACAGTATTCCTTTCATTACATGATTGGGAATGTAAACATTTAACTAAGTGTTTAAATAGCTAATTTCAGACACATATATTTATCGAGGAGTTCTTGTGAGGGTTTTTTGGTTGACTTAACTAAGCTTATATTGAATTTAATGACAAAAGATTATTGAATATAAATTTAGAGGCAAGTTTTCATAAAATTTAAGTCAGTATTTAAGGATTGGGGAGTTCACTCAATGGATCAAGGATTTGAAAGCTTGTAGTGGCAAAAACTACCTACTGAAATAAATTTTTATTTTTTTCACAACCAAATTATTGATCATTAAGAAAAGTAATATAGAACCACTGATAATTTCCCAAAAACTATGCATTCCAATTTCAATAGTGAGAGCTATTGAGACTTGATAAATTGTTAGAGATTTAATAAAAAAATTATTTTATCAATCCCCATACAAATTGAAAACTAAAAAAGTACTAATAATAAGGAATTTTATATTTTTTTAAATGATTTTTTTATCCATACTATCCTGATGACATATGTTGTATAAAGACCATCTCCTTACAAGCAGTAGCTTCCTGGATTGGTTCTGATGCCTTTGGGTTGTGTTGCATGATGAAAAACATATCAATGACATTACCAACATTAATTTATTAATGATTTATTCTATGTTTAGTGAACTCATTAAGTCTGATGAAAATATGGACGCGTATAGCATTCTTAATCACCCTTGTAGTATTTTCTAGGATAGAGAATGATAAGAACATTTTGATATTTATATGGTTCTATTTCATATTAATATTTGAGAGGTGGTGAAAACTAGGAATCTCGTAGTTAAGATCAAAATCTACATTGAGTACCTAGAGGTTTGAGGATTTAAAATTCATGAATAACTACACATCAATATCATTCTAAAATCACTACCTTGAAGCTTGTCTAGTTTTTTTGCTTATTTTAATAATAAATAAATTGAGAAATCTCTACCAGATTTTGTAACTCTTAATTTCCATGTGGATAACAAAACCAATAATGAAAAAACCATTCTTCCTTATATTTAATAAATGGATGGTGAAAATGAATATTTCTAAGATTAAATTATCTCCATACACTTATAATAAGAGAAATATCGGGGAGAAATAAAGGGAATATGATTTTGTTCATTTTCCCTAGGGTAATAAGGGCCTCTAGGAAAATACTACACCTAACCAAAGAATCAATGGTAATCTTCATGTGTGTTTTTTTATCATGTTCAGTTTAACTTTTTCTTCAAATTGGGTATTAGATACATCTTGTGGTTCCTACATATGTATTCAAATATAGGAACCATGTATATTCAAAAATACTAACCAAGCGGAGGTAGATCTATGAGAAACCATCAAAGATATACATGTTGTTTTAGCTATTGGGAACTACCACCTCATGTTTCCAACAATAGTGATCTTGTTTTGAAAGGTTTTTATTATGTTGCATCTGTTACCAAAAATATTGTTTTCGTATTCGGACTTGATAAGGGTTGATATATTTTTTTATTTGGGAATAAATGTTTCATATTTTATTAAGATATAATTTTTTATGGTAAAAACATTTAATTGATGGTATTTATGGGTTGGATTACAAGAACTTTGTAATAGAAATTGATAACAAAACTAAATCACATGACTCATACAACACCAAACTATGGCATCACTCTCTT
Source organism: Viscum album (assembly GCA_963277665.1). Classification (NCBI taxonomy): domain Eukaryota; kingdom Viridiplantae; phylum Streptophyta; class Magnoliopsida; order Santalales; family Viscaceae; genus Viscum; species Viscum album. Next base: position 1,890,002,959 of record OY728130.1, on the reverse strand, counting down.
TCCATGTAAATGAAATGAATTTGACTAAATTACACAAAGATTGATATTTAGATTCTTTTGAAATAAGACCACATGGTTTATGTCATGCATGTTTTCATGAAAAAATGACAAAAACCCCATTTAGTGGAAAATTAGAAAGTGATAATGAGATTCATGAATCTCTTCATACAGATATGTGTAGATTATTTAATATTGAAGAAATGTGTGGGTACTCAGACTTCAAAAAATTTACAGATTATTTTAGTTGATATGGATATTTATATATGATTAGATATGTGTTTTATTCCTTTAACAACTTTATGTAATACTAGAATGATCTTGAGAACTATTTTGGTAATAAGATTAAAAAACTACACTTAGGCCACTATCAAGAATATATTAATCAATACTTCATTGATTATTCATGGGATTTTGGGATTTTAAATCAAATATCTACTCCTTAAACACCTCAATGTAATAGTATATGTGAAAGGAGGAACAAAATATTGTTATACATGGAGATATCAATGATGAGTCATGCAAGTCTTCCATTATCCGTTTGGGGATATACATAAAATACAAAAAGCATTAATAATAAACTGAGTGCCAACTAATTTGATAGATGTTAATATATACCAATTATTGAATGGAAAGAGTCCCATGTTATCATACATACATGTGTGGGGTTGAAAATATTTTTTTTAAGGCCAATTTAGGTAACAAGATTGTACCTCAAGGCCAAAAGTGTATCACTGAAGGATAGTGCATATAAAATCCTTATGAAACAAAGGATGTGGTTGATAGATGTATCACATTTATTGAGAATTATATGATATCTAAAAGATATAGTGGGAGTTTGACAGACTTAGATGAATCCTAGAATCAAGATATATAAGATTAGTAATAGGAATAGATTCCATAAAGACCCATGGAAGAAGAAGTTGTTCTAATGACATAAGTACTGTGTCAAATTAAAATAGAGGTTATAAAAATATAATTTTATAGTTTTCACATCAATAATGATGGTGTCTCATTATTTTTTTAAAATAATGATCCTCTAACATACAAGTAAGTAGTACGTGAGAAATATGTTTCCAAGTTGAAGGAATCCTTGAATTTTTAATTGAATTTCATGTACGAAAACTATGTCTAGAATTTGGTCTATCCCCTAGTGGGTGTAAATCCCATTGGATATAAATTAGTATACAATATTACACTACACATAGAAGGATAATTCATTACCTATAAGGCATCAATGTTAGAAACATTTTGTTAACAGAGTCAATGAGTTGACTATGATGAAACCTTTTCACTAGTTTCAATGTTGAAATCATTTAGAATTTTACTTTATATTGTGGACATTCATGACTATGAGATTTGGAAAAGGGGTGTAAAAACATCCTTATTTAACTAGAAACTTCTTGAATATGTCTATATGGAACAACCCCAAGGGTTTGTGACTATATAAGACACCAACAACATATAAAAATATAAAAAAGTAAATATATCGATTAAAGTAAGCTTCTTAGTCATGGAACATTATTTTTGATGAATACATAATGTAATTTCATTTCATACACGATGAAGGTGATATGTGTGTCTATAATTAGTTTAGTGGCAGTGGATACATTTTCTTAATATTATATGTTGAAGACATATTAGTTATTGGAAATGATATATTTGTATTAAAGTCTGTTAAGGCCTAGTTTAAATAGTGCTTCTCCATGAAGGACTTAGGTGAGGCTCGCTGTATTCTAGGGATCAATATCTATCATGTAAAATATATGAGACTAATAAATATATGTGAATATAAATATATAGAACATAACCTAATGAGGTTCAGTATGGAACAATAATAGAAAGGATTATTCAAGTTTTTCATTGAATTCATCTTTCATAGAAAATGTGACCTCGGATGCATGAGGAAAGACAAATAATAGTAATAATTTTATATGCCTTGGAAATTAAGTTAGTCATGTGGGTTATTCAATTTACAAGGATAAATTTCACTTATTCATTATGTTTGGTAGAAAGACACCAATAAGAACTAGGTGGCCATCGTTGGATGGGATTTGAGACTATACTTAAGTACTTAAGGTGATATCATGATATGTTCCTAGTCTATCAATAATATAAGGATCTAATCATTTGAATATATGTAAATTATTGTTTCTAAATAGATCAAGATGATATGAAATCCCAAATGGGATATATGTTCATTTGAATGGTGGTACTATGAGCTAGAAGGGCTCACAACAGGATTTGAAACCAAATTGTATAGTAGATTATGAGTATATTATGGATTATGATGTATCTAAAAAAGAAGTATGGTTGAAAAAATTAATCCATGATATTGACACAGTACCTACTAGTAAAGATCATTTCATGCTCTATTGTGATAATACTACAAGGGTGACTCTTACAAAAGAGCCAAGGTTACATCAATGGACAAAGAACATACTTTGAAAGTATGGACTCTTTAGATATTTTTCTCAAAGTGGTGAGAGCGTAGTGAGATATATTTCCATATAATAAATCATGGAAGTCCCCTTCATTAAATCGTTAACTTACTAAAAGTATGGTTTTTATTTTAGTTATAGAGGACTAAAATTCATAGGTAGTTGGCTGTCACGACCCGCCCTCGGGGTCCGTGCCGTGACTACCCCAAGCCCGCCTTCCATAGGCCAGGGGCTGGCGACTAGCACCAAGGCGTAATTCCCGGTAAAAAGGGAAGGCATTGCCTTTGTAAAGTAAACAAACACCACAGAGTAAGCAAGCGGAAAGTAACACTAAGCAAAAACAGAGTACAACTAAAAGTGCGGAAAGTAAAAAGGGGGCCGGAAATACAAGCCCAACTGTAAAGTACAACTCGAAAGGGAAAACAACAACTGAAAAGTAAAGCTGCTACGCCGAGCTGACCACTGGAAATCCCACCTGAAGGGTGGGTACAGATAGCTCCTCTGCTCCTCGGGTCCCGCTGTCTGCTCCGAGTATGTCCTGTCCAGTGGTCTGCCTCTGGGTACCGCCTCGTCGAATAGTCCACCTCCAGGTACCGTCCAGTCCTCGAACACTCGGCCTCTGTCAGTACTGGCCGTCGTCTGCAACCAACACAACGAGGTGCGGGCATAGCCCGTGCAGGGGTGAGTATAACGATACTCGGTAGGGACCCCGAGACCCTCAAGGTCTCACTAAAACCAATCAAGGATAAACACAAGAAGATCACAACAGATAAACTCTACTTAGGTATATGCCCATACATATACCTAAGTTATCAAGTAACCCATCTCAGTCATGAGGAAGCACAAGAATCATGTGATCAACGGATAACCACTACCCAGGTATATGCCCATACATATACCTAAGTTATCAAGTGACCCATCTCAATCATAAAGTAACACAAGGTCAAAAGTCTCAGCTCAAACCAGGATTTTCATTATCGAAACCGTAACTGCTGAAGAGCTCCGTCTCTAGAGTGTACAGTGGTCCTGTCACGACTCCGAGGCCGCCGCTCACTAACCTAAGACTGCTGAGGTACTCCTCCTGTCGAGTACTGTGGGTTTGCGGCCAACTACCTGGCGCTCCGTCCGCTGAGGGTCTGTCGCCAAATACCGGGCGCTCGCCCAAATAGCCTACTGAGGTACTCCTCCTGTCGAGTACCGCGGGTTTGCTGCCAACTAACAGGCGCTCCGTTCGCCGTGGGTCTGCTACCAACTACTGGGCGCTCCGTCCACTGGGCTAGTCGACTCACTCCAAGTCGAGTCGGTCAAGCAGTCGTCAGGTCTCAGCCGGCTACACGGTCTCCGTACTCTGCACGCTCGTCTCCGGGAGGGTCCGCTCCACGAGCTACTGGTCGATACTCCAAGTATCTCAAAGTCCCACGAAGAAGTGTCTCAAAAGTCTGTCTCGTCACAGGGGTCTCAACGCAACAGACGACGCGTCAATCGGACGTCCGGTCTGTGAGTTATTAGCCTTTTCGTCCCAGAGGCCCGGTTGGTTTCGAGTGCGAACCAAACCCGGCCGTATCTCAACTGTACCCCGAACTCCCATAGGGTAAACTCAAAGGGACCGTTACTCAACGTAACCACCAACGTCGCTGACGGCTCGTCAAGCGGACGTCCTGTCTGAAAGATATCAGCTTTCCCGTTCCAGGGGCCCGGTTGGATTTCGGGTACAATCCAACCCGGCCATACTCCGACTGCATCCAAAACTCGGGCGGAGTATGTCAAAAGTTCCGTCTCATCAAGAGGAAGTCAACGAAACAGACGGTGCGTCAATCGGACGCCCGGTCTGTGAGTTATTGGCATTTTCGTCTCCGGGGCCCGGTTGGTTTTTATGGAAAAACCATCCCGACCGTACTCCACCTGCGTCCAAACCTCGGGCGGAGTATGCCAAAAGATCCATCTCACTAAAAGGAACACAACGCGACTGACGGCACGTCAATCGGACGTCCGTAGCTCAAGATATGAGCGTTTCCGCTCCGAAGGCCCGGTTGGTTTCGTGAACGAACCAACCCGGCCGAACTCAAAGTAATCCGAAACCTTGAGTACGATATACCGAAACGACCGTCTCGATCCAAGGATCGCGTTGCCACAGACGGTTCGTCATTCGGAGGTCCGAGGCTCAAGTTATGAGCGAAAAACCAAAACTGGTTCGAAACGGGGGGTCCGGGTCCGGGCCGACCCGGCCCGACCCCACCCCCCCCCCCCCCCCCCCGGGGGGGCGGCGCGGCGGGGGGCGCGGCGGCCGGAGGCGGCGCGGCAGCGCGGCGGTGGCGGCGGGGGGCGCGGCGGCCGGAGGCGGCGCGGCAGCGCGGCGGTGGCGGCGAGGGCGCGGCGGCCGGAGGCGGCGCGGCAGCGCGGCGGTGGCGGCGGCGGCGGGCCGCGGGGGCGGCGGCGGCGCGGCGGCGCGGCGGCGGCGGCGGTGGCGGGCGGCGGTGGCGGCGTCGGCGGGCCGCGGCGGCGGCGGCGGCGGGCCGCGGGGGCGGCGGCGGCGGGCCGCCGTGGCGGCAGCGGGCCGCGGCGCACGCGGGGGCTAAGCCCCCGCTCTTCTGGATGGCGGCGCGGCTTTGCCGCGCCGTTTTTTGACAAACGGCCCCCCCTTCCAGGGGGCCCGCTATTTGGAAAACCGGGGGGCTGCTGCCCCCCCCCCCCCTCCTTAATGAACCGCCCCCCTCATTAAGAGGGGGGTTTGCTGAACGGTCCGGGGGATTTATTCCCCCGGTTTTCAGTCATCCGGCCGGCCAGCTGGCCGGCCGGTTTTTACTAACGGGACCGGAAATTCCGGTCCCGCCTTCGACTTCCGACGCCGGCGGCCCGGCCGCCGGCCTTCTCTTCCGCCGCGGCCCGGAACCGGCCGCGGTCTCCTCGTCCCGCCGCGGCCCGGAACCGGCCGCGGTCTTCTCGTCCCGCCGCGGCCCGGAACCGGCCGCGGCATTCGTCATCCGGCGCGGTGCGACGGCACCGCGCCCCTTCGCCGTGCTTTGACATTCATTTCAACGCGGCGCGACGGCGTCGCGTTCTTGAAGATTTTTCTTGACGTAGCGCGACGGCGCCGCGTAAATTATAAGCACGTTCATCTGCGTGGTGCGACGGCACGACGCCACTTTCTTTCTTCCGCAAAATAAACATGAACGATGGAGGGGGGTTCGGCCGTGTTCGTGCGGTCCGCCCCCCCCCCCCCCTCACGTTAAAATAATAACGCAACTTAAAATAAATTAAGCCACACGTTATACTTGTTATTCACGATCAAAAAAAAGAAATAAGGAAACCAAAATGAAATCAATAACCCCTACCTTGGGTTTAAGATTCGAAGATTCGGTTACGCTCCGCGGAAGACGGCGTCGCGGAGGTCGGGTGTCGCGGTCGAAGAGTCGTTGTCGAATCTTCGTATGCCGACGAAGAAGGTCCGAAGAGGAAGCGGCGTTCCCTCTTGTTGACACCGAGGACGAAGAAGAGAGGCGTCGTTCTTCGTCGGAGTTCGAGCGTTCTTCGTTCTTCGTCAGAGCTTGAAGATGAAGAGAAAACTCTCAAAAGTTCTCAAGGGGAAAAACAAACAACCCATAATAAAATAAGACAACTTCTTATTTTATTATTACAAACATAAAAGAATTTCAAAAGTTTGAAATTCAAAAGAGTTAACCCCCAAAATTAAATTAAGTAACTTAAGTCAATTAAGAGGGGGTTAAGGGAATTTGAAAAGTCTAGGGGTTCGTGTGGGCCCCACCACCCTTAATCCTCCCAAGGGAGGTTAAGTGGGTGTGGGTCCCACTTCCAACCTCCCTTGGTAGGTTTTTAAAAAGTTAAAATAAAATTTGTCTTACACAAATTTTATTTAACTCAACTGGAAACCCCAAAACTAACTTTCAACTCGCAACAAACGCAACTCCCGAAAAGGTCTCTTTAAGCGAATATCGGCGCTGCGAGTTCATCGGTGCCCTCGGATTTCAATTCCGAGCACCGGATCAAAAGTTAGGAATTCCCGCTCGTTCGTTCACTGAACGTACCCGAGCCAAACTTCGGAAATTAATTCCGGGCACTCCGGGCCTCGGAATCAGGTTCCGTCTGAAACCGCGCTCTTGTAAAATTCTAAAGAAAATTAAGAAAAAATTTCCCTTGAATTTTACGGGTCTTTACATTACTCCCACCTCAGGACTTTACGTCCCCGTAAAGATACATCAAAAACTAGGGAAACAAAGAGGGTACTGAGCACGCATCTGAGCCTCCCGCTCCCATGTGCTCTCCTGGAGATTCTCGTGCCTCCATCTGTTGCGCACAAGAGGAATCGATCGCCCATGTAGGACCCGCTCCCGTCGATCCTCTATCTCCACCGGGACCTCCGTAAAAGTCGCCCCATTGTCAACGTCAAGCTCCCCAAGGTCAATGATCTGCGTCGGGTCGTGCACGTATCTCCTCAGCTGAGACACGTGGAAGACGTCGTGCACCCGGTGCAACTGAGGTGGTAGAGCCAGGCGATAAGCCACCTCTCCTATCCTACTGAGGACCTGGAAAGGCCCGATGAAGAGTGGAGACAACTTGCCGCCTCGGCCAAATCTCCGAATACCACGTTGAGGTGAGACCCGCAAGAAGACGTGGTCACCATCCTCGAACTCTAGTGGCCTCCGCCTCCTGTCAGCGTATGACTTCTGCCGGCTCTGTGTTGTCCTCATCCGCTCCTGGATGACATGGACCTCCTCCGACGTGGCCCGGACCATCTCTGGTCCCACAAGAGCTGCAAGATTTCTTCTTTTCCGATAAGAGAAACCTGGTCTCATCCCCTGGATGAACCACATTCTTTGCCTAAAACAGTCAATCCTAATATGGATGATACTAATCCATACCAAGGATGACGTCGTAAGGCCTCGACGCTACTACTAAGAGATCCAACCGTTACTCTCGCCTCCAAGGGTTGAGTCACACTGTCGGCATCAGTGTGTGGTAACTGGTCTCCTCCAGTAGATGTCTCACAAGTGAGGGTCAAGTCAACAGTCAACTGGAACCTCTTAGTAACATCACAAAAGAGGACAGGAATGAAAACATCACAAAGGATGCGTCTTTTATTATTGCAGCTCATAATACAAGACGCTACACAAAAGCAACATCAACATGGAACTAGAAGTACAAGAGACGTATCCACTAGTTCCGCTCCTGTCCACCTGCTTTACTGTTGCTCAAGCATTTGTCGCTGCCTCAACCTCGGTGGCTCCCCCCAAGCCTGCGGATCGAGGAGTCGGACAGTCACGTGCCAGGTGACCCTTTCTGCGGCATGAGTAACACAACCTGCTCCTTGCACGGCTAGCTCTGTTCCCACTCTGGGTGCCCTGCACCACCGGTCCTAAAACCCGAGATCGCCCAACTGCTGGTCTGGTCCTCCTGGACCTCTGCATCATCTGTCTACTGCCCACAGATGACTCGGCTTCTGATCGAAAAACACGCGGCAAAGGCAGAATCTCCTGTACACGCTCGGGGTGTAGAGATACTGGCACAAACTCCACCCTAAAGAAGGTCTCGAAGTCTTCCCATGCGACGTCCATATCATCGCAAAACTGAAACAAGTGGCTCCACCACCTACCTGCTGCTGCGTGTAGTAGGCTCGCAGCGAGGATCACCATGAGGTCTGCTGGTGTCCTCACTAGCCTAAACACTCGTACCACTGCCTCCAGCCAGTCCTCTGCAGCCTGGGGATCCGTCTCCCCGCGAAACCTGGGCGGTCGCTGGCGCTGAAACTCATGCAGTGCGCTGAGGCGACGTGCATCGTCAGCGGCTGCTGCTGGAAGCATCGGGGGCTCGGCGGATAGAGCTACCGCCGGTGCCACTGCTGACAAAGGGCCTTGTACCGAGGCCTCGTCGCTCGGTGGGCTGTCGTCACGTTCGATTCTCGAAACCCTAGCTGGCTGCCGTCGTGGGGCCATCCTGAAAAAAACAACGTAACACGATCAAACGATTATACCTGGTGAGCTGACCTGGTTTGAGCTGTTTTAAGGGGAAAAACCTTTGAAAACACACACGCAATCAGTGTTTTCGTGCACAAAGTCAGAAATCAGTTGTCAGGGTCCTGGTGTATGGATACGTCGGCCGCCCGCACCAACACTGGACTCCCTGAACTGAAAACCACACTCGGTACTCTCAACACTATTGCTTCACAGAAAGAAACATCAGAGTTATAAGTTCTGCGGTAGAACCGAACTCCTCTGATACCAATTTGTCACGAACCGCCCTCGGGGTCCGTGCCGTGACTACCCCAAGCCCGCCTTCCATAGGCCAGGGGCTGGCGACTAGCACCAAGGCGTAATTCCCGGTAAAAAGGGAAGGCATTTCCTTTGTAAAGTAAACAAACACCACAGAGTAAGCAAGCGGAAAGTAACACTAAGCAAAAACAGAGTACAACTAAAAGTGTGGAAAGTAAAAAGGGGGCCGGAAATACAAGCCCAACTGTAAAGTACAACTCGAAAGGGAAAACAGCAACTGAAAAGTAAAGCTGCTACGCCGAGCTGACCACTGGAAATCCCACCTGAAGGGTGGGTACAGATAGCTCCTCTGCTCCTCGGGTCCCGCTGTCTGGTCCGAGTATGTCCCGCCCAGTGGTCTGCCTCTGGGTACCGCCTCGTCGAATAGTCCACCTCCAGGTACCGTCCAGTCCTCGAACACTCGGCCTCTGTCAGTACTGGCCGTCGTCTGCAACCAACACAACGAGGTGCGGGCATAGCCCGTGCAGGGGTGAGTATAATGATACTCAGTAGGGACCCCGAGACCCTCAAGGTCTCACTAAAACCAATCAAGGATAAACACAAGAAGATCACAACAGATAAACTCTACTTAGGTATATGCCCATACATATACCTAAGTTATCAAGTAACCCATCTCAGTCATGAGGAAGCACAAGAATCATGTGATCAACGGATAACCACTACCCAGGTATATGCTCATACATATACCTAAGTTATCAAGTGACCCATCTCAATCATAAAGTAACACAAGGTCAAAAGTCTCAGCTCAAACCAGGATTTTCATTATCGAAACTGTAACTGCTGAAGAGCTCCGTCTCTAGAGTGTACAGTGGTCCTGTCACGACTCCGAGGCCGCCGCTCACTAACCTAAGACTGCTGAGGTACTCCTCCTGTCGAGTACTGCGGGTTTGCGGCCAACTACCTGGCGCTCCGTCCACTGAGGGTCTGTCGCCAAATACCGGGCGCTCGCCCAAATAGCCTACTGAGGTACTCCTCCTGTCGAGTACCGCGGGTTTGCTGCCAACTAACAGGCGCTCCGTCCGCCGTGGGTCTGCTACCAACTACTGGGCGCTCCGTCCACTGGGCTAGTCGACTCACTCCAAGTCGAGTCGGTCAAGCAGTCGTCAGGTCTCAGCCGGCTACACGGTCTCCGTACTCTGCACGCTCGTCTCCGGGAGGGTCCGCTCCACGAGCTACTGGTCGATACTCCAAGTATCTCAAAGTCCCACGAAGAAGTGTCTCAAAGATCCGTCTCGTCACAGGGGTCTCAATGCAACAGACGACGCGTCAATCGGACGCCCGGTCTGTGAGTTATTAGCCTTTTCGTCCCAGAGGCCCGGTTGGTTTCGAGTGCGAACCAAACCCGGCCGTATCTCAACTGTACCCCGAACTCCCATAGGGTAAACTCAAAGGGACCGTTACTCAACGTAACCACCAACGTCGCTGACGGCTCGTCAAGCGGACGTCCTGTCTGAAAGATATCAGCTTTCCCGTTCCAGGGGCCCGGTTGGATTTCGGGTACAATCCAACCCGGCCATAGTCCGACTGCATCCAAAACTCGGGCGGAGTATGTCCAAAGTTCCGTCTCATCAAGAGGAAGTCAACGAAACAGACGGTGCGTCAATCGGACGCCCGGTCTGTGAGTTATTGGCATTTTCGTCTCCGGGGCCCGGTTGGTTTTTATGGAAAAACCATCCCGACCGTACTCCACCTACGTCCAAACCTCGGGCGGAGTATGCCAAAAGATCCGTCTCACTAAAAGGAACACAACGCGACTGACGGCACGTCAATCGGACGTCCGTAGCTCAAGATATGAGCGTTTCCGCTCCGAAGGCCCGGTTGGTTTCGTGAACGAACCAACCCGGCCGAACTCAAAGTAATCCGAAACCTTGAGTGCGATATACCAAAACGACCGTCTCGATCCAAGGATCGCGTTGCCGCAGACGGTTCGTCATTCGGAGGTCCGAGGCTCAAGTTATGAGCGAAAAACCAAAACTGGTTGGAAACGGGGGGGTCCGGGTCCGGGCCGACCCGGCCCGACCCCCCCCCCCCCCCCCCGGGGGGCGGCGCGGCGGTGGAACAATGGCCGGCGGCGGCGGCGCGGCGGCGCGGCGGCGGCGGCGGCGGCGGGCCGCGGTGGCGGCGGCGGCGGGCCGCGGTGGCGGCGGCGGCGGGCCGCGGTGGCGGCGGCGGCGGGCCGCGGTGGCGGCAGCGGGCCGCGGCGCACGCGGGGGGCTAAGCCCCCGCTCTTCTGGATGGCGGCGCGGCTTTTCCGCGCCGTTTTTTGACAAACGCCCCCCCCCCTTCCAGGGGGCCCGCTATTTTGAAAACCGGGGGGCTGCTGCCCCCCCCCCCCCCTCCTTAATGAACCGCCCCCCTCATTAAGAGGGGGGTTTGCTGAACGGTCCGGGGGATTTATTCCCCTGGTTTTCAGTCATCCGGCCGGCCAGCTAGCCGGCCGGTTTTTACTAACGGGACCGGAAATTCCGGTCCCGCCTTCGACTTCCGACGCCGGCGGCCCGGCCGCCGGCCTTCTCTTCCACCGCGGCCCGGAACCGGCCACGGTCTCCTCGTCCCGCCGCGGCCCGGAACCGGCCGCGGTCTTCTCGTCCCGCCGCGGCCCGGAACCGGCCGCGGCGTTCGTCATCCGGCGCGGTGCGACGACACCGCGCCCCTTCGCCGTGCTTTGACATTCATTTCAACGCGGCGCGACGGCATCGCGTTCTTGAAGATTTTTCTTGACGTAGCGCGACGGCGCCGCGTAAATTATAAGCACGTTCATCTGCGTGGTGCGACGGCACCACGCCACTTGCTTTCTTCCGCAAAATAAACATGAACGATGGAGGGGGGTTCGGCCGTGTTCGTGCGGTCCCCCCCCCCCTCACGTTAAAATAAATTAAGCCACACGTTATACTTGTTATTCACGATCAAAAAAAAGAAATAAGGAAACCAAAATGAAATCAATAACCCCTACCTTGGGTTTAAGATTCGAAGATTCGGTTACGCTCCGCGGAAGACGGCATCGCGGAGGTCGGGTGTCGCGGTCGAAGAGTCGTTGTTGAATATTCGTATGCCGACGAAGAAGGTCCGAAGAGGAAGCGGCGTTCCCTCTTGTTGACACCGAGGACGAAGAAGAGAGGCGTCGTTCTTCGTCGGAGTTCGAGCGTTCTTCGTTCTTCGTCAGAGCTTGAAGATGAAGAGGAAACTCTCAAAAGCTCTCAAGGGGAAAAACAAACAACCCATAATAAAATAAGACAACTTCTTATTTTATTATTACAAACATAAAAGAATTTCAAAAGTTTGAAATTCAAAAGAGTTAACCCCCAAAATTAAATTAAGTAACTTAAGTCAATTAAGAGGGGGTTAAGGGAATTTGAAAAATCTAGGGGTTCGTGTGGGCCCCACCACACTTAATCCTCCCAAGGGAGGTTAAGTGGGTGTGGGTCCCACTTCCAACCTCCCTTGGTAGGTTTTTAATAAGTTAAAATAAAATTTGTCTTACACAAATTTTATTTAACTCAACTGGAAACCCCAAAACTAACTTTCAACTCGCAACAAACGCAACTCCCGAAAAGGTCTCTTTAAGCGAATATCGGCGCTGCGAGTTCATCGGTGCCCTCGGATTTCAATTCCGAGCACCGGATCAAAAGTTAGGAATTCCCGCTCGTTCGTTCACTGAACGTACCCGAGCCAAACTTCGGAAATTAATTCCGGGCACTCCGGGCCTCGGAATCAGGTGCCGTCTGAAACCGCGCTCTTGTAAAATTCTAAAGAAAATTAAGAAAAACTTTCCCTTGAATTTTACAGGTCTTTACATTGGCACTAGTATAAGTGGGATTATATTGGAGTTGTTGTCCTAGCACCAACTCTTTCTACATTGATTACATGTATATTTGATGTTTTACATATTATTAAATTATATTACTAAATATTGTTAATTTTTTACATGACATTAATGTAATAATTTTCTACAGTATTTTTCAAATTAATAAGGCCATAATTGTCATCTCTTATGATTAGATCCTTGAAGTACTATGATGATATTCTTAAAAATAGATCTACAGTCCATTAATGTTCTATAATGGGATGAATAAAATAATACTATTATGTGTGAGTACTTATAAGTAGATGAGGATTGTAACACCCTGAGATTTTATAAAAAAATATTCTTTTTAATTTCATTAGTCTATTTTGTTGTACGCTACACCAAAAGGAGCTTGCACAACACACATCCCTGACTTGGCTTTCATTACACGCAATCACGAACTTCCATGATAGCGTGTGTTGTACGCAATACTGAGTTTCTCTAAACAAAGATATGTTATATGAACTACCCGTTATGAATAGTATCAACTACATTTTGAATTTTATAACATTATTATTCATCTTACACATTTTCTAGAACATGGTATGAGAACAAAATCAATTTTTCGAGTAAAATAAGTAATTTTAAAAAAATGTAGTTTTGCCACCATTTGATGGTTCACCCACTATAAATCTTGTTTTTGACTTGTCTATAAGATCAATTTGACAAAATAAATTTTTTTTTGGAATCAGGATATAAAAATTTACTTTGGATAAAATTTTCTTATTATTCTGATAACTTTCATATTTTAATGAATAGTAAAAACACGCTATATTTTAATTAAAAACAACTTTTTTCATCGCAATAATTTATATGGTTAGATTATATTTTTAATTGGTTTTAAAGTGTAATTAGAATATATTTTTACCATTTAATCCAATTGTGTTCATTGGAATTAATTTCACTTTGAAATTGGATACAAACAAGTATCAATCTTTTGATTGTTTTTGTTTCTTAAAAACACGCTATTTGTTTTGATAACGAGAATTAAATTTAAAATTAATTAATGCCACTTATATGTTATGAATTTGGGAAAATATAAATCAATTTGGAATTTCGAATATCAAATAATGCTTAGGCTGAATTTTTGGTATTTTTTCTGAAAAACTTCAATTTTCGATGAATAGTGAAACCACTTAGTGGTAGTTAAAAAACTGACTTTTTTAAATTTAAATTAAATTTTACCACTTCTGTGAATTCAATTTTAATAATCCGAGAGACATAGTTAATATTAAGGAATAAAATGTGGTTCAATGAGATGAAAATAATTTTTGGTGAATAGTAACTTTTTGCTTTTATTTACCACGGTTAAAAGTAAATAGGATAATTAAGGGTAAAAATGATATTATTATTACCCTAACACATGTCCTAATTATATTGGATAAGTTTAATTCGACCAAAAACAACCTTAGTAATAAATTATGACCATTTTGGCCCACATGGAGTAGATTAGGACATTTATTATTAATTTATTTAAAGAAGGGTTAAAATAGTTAAAATCCAAGTTTAATAAGAAAATAATTTTTAATATAGGGTTATACATACGATAAATTAGACTATAAATATTATTTATAAATATAAAAGTATTTACTACATAATGGTTTTTTATGTATAATTTTTAGACATTAAAAAATTTAATTTATTTATGACACAAGATGATGCAGTAATTATCTTATTAATAAAATATTGGCATAATTAATATTATAAATACCCAAATAAATGTAATTTTATACTTTTTATGAATTACACAAATTTTCTAGGTTAATATGACATGTTATTATTTATTTAATGAACTTTTTTGGAAATAATCATGCTGTTATAATTTTCAAAAAAATCAAGTACCAAATAGTGTCAAAATTGACATAAAAATGTTTTTAAAACAAATATTATATTATTTATTGTTATTTTATTCCTAAAAATCTAAGGTTCGTCAAAATGACTTAGCTAAGGATATATATATTTATAATTAACCACTTTGGGTTCTTTTGGATTATTATAGTACGTTTATTAACCTTATAGTGTAAGAAAACAAGAAGACACGGTAAAAGTAAAATTATTTAACATAAAATTAAATCTAAATGATAAGGTTAAAATAGGAACCTAAACTTGTATAAATTATATTGGATGAGAGGGTTTCGACCCATCCCCACCTTATCTTTGAAATAAATAAACTTGGAGCTATTAAAAACCGAATATGACTTTATAATAAAATAACATTTTTAGTTATTCCAAAGGTGCCCCTCTCCTCCCTTATAAAAGGGCATCTCCTCCCTCTCTTCCTCACACCACTTTGAGCCTTCATGCTCGGCCAAACCCTACCAAATTCACTTCTACACTTCCATAGAAACATCCTAGAGGTCCTGGTCTTCTTCAAAGACCAATTTGAGAGCCCTAAGAGGAGGTCTCAAAGAGGCGCTTCAAAGAAGAGGTAATGTTCGTTACTAATTCTTTCAACTTTATTTCTTCTTCCATTTCTTCTTCTTTAGTTGTTTAATTATGAAGTAACAACATTAGTATCAACAATATACTGTTATGTTATTATAATTATGAAACAACCCTATTTCAGCATCTATCCATCCTACGGAAAATGAAATCACAGCGCGTGCGTATGTATGGAATACCGTCTCCACGCCGTGGTGTAATCTATTTTCCACCACCACCTTACTTGGATGGGTATAATGGTGTAAATAATAACTATATATGATTATTTTAAAGTTATATTGATTCTGCAATAGTATACATACACTCCAATATAATTCTTTGATCATGGGAATGATATCATCACTCGTGCGTACGTACGGAAGACCGTCTCCACGATGTGATGTGACTCGTTCTACATGATCTTCATTGCATAATAATTATATAAATGAATTGAATGAATTAATATGATATATATTACACTAATAAAATTCTGGAAATGAGGTATCTATAACCTAAATAGAAGAATAAGAATTTATTTGACAAAACACGCATAAGAACAAAAATCAATAAACACTCGAATAACAAGTAACAATGAAATATTACTAATAAGAAGCGAATAATATGACCATATATGATATCATAAAAATAAGTATGATTCTGGAATAAGTCAATGAAATTATTTAAATCGTTATACAGGAGTTTCGGATACGTACGAAGCATATAAGACCTAAGGTAAGGGATAATATTTCCAATCTCATTTTTATCCGAGATTCTTTATTCGTAAGTATTCACTGGGGTAATATCTATCATCCAAGTCCTTATTTTCTTAAAATGGTTTCATCTATGTTTTTAGTCGTTTTTACCCATTTTTTACTTGTACTACATGGTATGTAAGGTATCTTTCTTTTGTTTACGTTACGAGGTACTTTTTTACTTTTCCGGCAAAAGTATGAGAAGAATGTTTTTTTAACTTATATGGCATGAAAAGATTTTTACGGTTTTATAAAGCATTATTTTCATGAAGCTTCCTCCAAAATATTTCATTACTATTTTCAACAAAATCCTTTTCTTTTAAAATTTTATGACATTTTGTGGAAGGAGAATGATTTTGAAGAATAAAGGATATTTTCCTCAATAATTCATTTCAAGTGTTTTATCAAAACCATTTTTCATCTAAGATGGAATTATTTCATATGTGTATGTTTCAAGTATAATGTCTCTATGAATTAAATGGTTTAACTTTCCTTATTATGAAATGATATCCATTTCTTTTATATGGATTATGTTATGATGGGATGATGTTTATGAAACCCATTTTATTTATTGGGTTATTATGAATGATGTATGTTTATTTTGTGGCACAAGTAAGAATGATTTCATTAGGAAATTGGTGGGACATATATCTCCCTCCAATGCATTGGGTAAAGATTTATATCTCATGATATAGACATGGCTGGAACGACAAGTTAAACCGGTTCAGTAATACAGGACTGGAACGAGGAGTGAACTCGATTCAGAAAGGGGCTTTGTCCACTAAGATGGTCTTGGAAGCAATGCCTTGGCTACTATGGAAATCATATCATGTGCTTAATGGTTTTCCACAATTACATGTTTAATTCTCATTCTATTTTATCATGATTAATGGTTCTTTATGATCTATGCCTTACGTACTTCCATGATTTTTGTCATTTCTCAAGATTCTGATGTTTAAATATTATATTCATGTTTTTAAGTTCAAATGTATATGATTTTTTTATTTTATCCATGCTTACCCTTACTGAGCATTTGAGATCACCCTATATATGGTTTCTTTTCCCCAGGATTTAAAAAAATGTTTTAGGTAAGAAAACAAAAAGGGGAAGATCTTATGGGAGATGTTGAAGATCTTTCACCACGATTAGAAGATTATATTCCGAGTTTCCAAAGACACTAAACTATTATGATCCTTGTGTGTCTGTTTTTGTTATTTATTAAGTATTACTCTAAAGTAATTAAATGTCCATGTACATCAAGCTTCGGGTCTCTACAGTTGGTATCAGAGGAAAGGTTTATTCAACCTTTGGAAACTAGGATGCCAAAATGTTAGTGAGATCCCTAGAGATATTTCTAAGGTATGTATAGGGATGTCCCTAAGGATAAGTATACGTATAGGATATAGTCCTAGAACTACGGTAACGATCTTAGAAGTTAACCTAAGATGTTAGATATTGAGGGTGCTCTCCCTTTACTATGTTGTTTTCCCTAGCATGATTTTTTCCTCTCACACTATTCTTTTTGGGTTTTAGAAAATGGCTGGAAACAGGAAGATTCATGATAATGAAGGATATGACGGACAATGGAATGATATTATTCATGAGAAACCAAATGAAACGGGATTTTGAAGTCCAAACATTGTTATTATTCATAATCAACAATCTCATAATATGATCAACAATCTCAACTTTGGTAAGTTTCCCGACTCATATAATAAGAGAAAGATGGAGTTTCATGATGATCATAGAGGAAAGAAAGTTAAATTTCCCTCGTGTAAATCATGTGAGAAGAGGCATTGGAGAGATTGTTTAAAAGGAACTGGAAGATGCTTTGGGTGTGGAAAAGAAGGACACAAATCCAGTAAGTGCAAAGGAAAAGGTTCTGTTAACACCATGGATGAGGATAATGGTATTGCTACGACATCAACAATGGTTAAATGTTTTAAATGTGGAATGTACGGGAATTATGCAAACCAATGCCCTAACTGAAAGTCTCATGAAGAGAATCAGTACAGTCGTATGGGTAGTATTTATGTTGATGATGATGAAGAAACTACAAATGATATGTGAGATGAAAGAATTGTTGAATCTCGGTCAATGGTTTAAGAAGGTAGTGGAATGATTACGTATTTATCAAGTGTAATGTTGTATAAGTAATATCATGGTACTATGGAATAAAGATACATCTAAGGATTGTTACTCTGTTATCTTTCCTTGAGTTTTGAAAGTGTATGATTAATGGTACTAGTAACCATGAAAGTTTATTCAGATATTTTTGGAATGTAGATGATATGTGCATAATGAAGGGATAAGGAGAAAATTAAATGTTTGATAGTATTCATGAGCTCATGACTGATATCAGGAGAAAGTTATATCATGGTTTGAGTATATAGAATTTTTGGATTTTGTTATGTGGAAAGAGTTAACATTTGATAGCATTCATGTTTTCACTAAGGTTTAATGGGTATTCATTTTTCAAGAAAATACATGATTAAGTTATTCACATGATTGGAATGTGACCAACAAGATATATGGGGGATAAATGATGGTATTCACATGTTTGGTTGATGACATTTCAAGTAATCTTTTTCTTTATACTATGAGCTTGGACCGAAGTATTTTAGATAACCCTAAAGATTGGAATGGATTGTGTTGGACATAAGTTAGTAATGTTTATGGATAGAACTTTTTTCGATATTATTGATGGGATTTTATAGTAATGTAGTTTTAGAAAAAGGAAAACCTGTAGGACGGGCGACAGCCCATCGTGTCGGACAAGGCTGTGGGAATCGAACCCACAACCGAAGTGCGACTGGACTTTATCGCCTACCACTGGCCTACATGAAGTACGTGTTTAGTAGAAACTAGTTTTATTATATTAAGTAGTATGATATATGAAGTATAAGTCCATTTTAGGAACCATATATGATTAATCTCACTATAGATGGACTTATGTATTTTTGATAACTTTTATAACCTTTTGTTTCAGACAGATGGAATGACCCATCATTCTATCACATGATCTGCAAACACTTCACGAATGACAAATTAAACTTCATTTCTTTAAGAGATGAAGTGGAAATTTTCCAAAGAACGACCAACGGTGAGACTGTACCAAAATCATGAAAGTATTTCTTCTAATTCCAATTTCATCTACTCTAGGGAAATGATCTTGAAAACCAAAAATTTTGTCATAGTGCCCTTATATCCAATGAATCAGATGGTACCTTACATGATCACAAATCTATGGCTTTGTGATTGACGGATTTTTCATAGCCATGTTCTCTACCACTCTCCATCAGAACATGATGGTTAGATTTTTCTTCCGTATCCATATTTTCACCTATGTTCTCCTACGTGGAAACCCAGTGATGAGTTAATTTGGGTATCCGTTACATTTCATACTTTAGTTTTTAAAGCCATGTTTTGGTATTCCTTTTTACGATATGGGTTTCTATTAAACAAACTTTTGAGTAGTAAACCATTTATAACCCCGACGAATTTCGAGGGCAAAATTCCTTTTAAGGGGGGTAGAATGTAACACCCTGAGATTTTATGAAAAATATTTTTTTTAATTTCATTAATGTCTTGTGTTGTATGCTACACCAAAAGGAATTGTACAACAATCATCCCTGACTTGGCTTGCATTACACGCAATCACGACCTTCCACGATAGCGTGTGTTGTACGCAATACTGCGTTTTGCTAAACAACGATATGTTATATGAACTACCCGTTATGAATAGTATCAACTACATTTTGAATTTTATAACATTATTATTCATCTTACACATTTTCTAGAACATGTTACGAGAACAAAATCAATTTTTTGAGTAAAATAAGTAATTTTCAAACAATTTAGTTTTGCCGCCTTTTGATGGTGCACCCACTTTAAATCTTGTTTTTGACTTTTATATAAGATCAATTTGAAAAAATAAAATTCTTATTTGTAATCATGATGTAAAAATTTACTTTGGATAAAATTTTCATATTATTCTGATAACTTTCATATTTTAATGAATAATAAAAACACGCTATATTTTAATTAAAAACAAATTTTTTCATCGTAATAATTTATATGGTTAGATTATCTTTTTAATTTGGTTTAAATTGTAATTATAATATATTTTTATCATTTAATCCAATTTTTCTCATTGGAATTAATTTCACTTTGAAATTAGGTATAAACAAGTATCAATCTTTTGATTGTTTTTGTTTCTTAAAAACACACTATTTGTTTTGATAACGGGAATTAAATTTAAAATTAATTAATGCCACTTATATTTTATGAATTTCGAAAAATAGACATCAATTTTGAATTTGGAATATCAAATAATTCTTAGGCTGGATTTTTGGTATTTTTCTGAAAAACTTCAATTTTCGATGAATACTGAAACCACTTAGTGGTAGTTAAAAAACTGACTTTTTTTAATTTAAATTAAATTTTACCACTTCTGTGAATTGAATTTCAAAAACCCGAGAGACACGGTTAATATCAAGGACTAAAATGTGGTTCAATGAGATGAAAATAATTTTTGTTGAATAGTAACTTTTTACTTTTATTTACCACGGTTAAAAGTAAATAGGATAATTAATGGTAAAAATGATATTATTATTACCCTAAAACATGTCCTAATTATATTGGATAAGTTTAATTAGACCAAAATCAACCTTACGAATAAAATATGACCATTTAGGCCCACATGGATTAGATTAGGACATTTATTATTAATTTTTTTAAAGAAGGGTTAAAATAGTTAAAACCAAAGGTTAATAAGTAAATCATTTTTAATTTAGGGTTATAAATGATATAAATTCGACTATAAATATAAATTAGAAAGATAAAAATATTTCCTACATTATTTTATTTTATTTATAAATTTTAGACATTAAAAAATATAATTTATTTATGACACAAAGATGATGCAGTAATTATCTTATTAATAAAATATTGACATAATCGATGTTATAAATACCCAAATAAATGTAATTTGAGACATTTTATGAATTACACTAATTTTATAGGTTAATATGACTTGTTATTATTGATTTAAGTAACTGTTTTTGAACTAATCATGGTGTTATGATTTTCACAAAAATCAAGTACCAAATAGTGTCAAAATTGACATAAAAAGGTTTTAAAACAAATATTAAATTATTAATTGTTATTTTATTCCTAAAAATCTATGGTTCGGCCAAATGACTTATCTAAAGATATATATATATTAATAATGAACCACTTGGGGTTCATTTGGCTTGTTATAGTAAGTTTATTAACCTTATAGTGTAAGAAAACAAGAAGACACGGTAAAAGTAAAATTATTTAACTTAAAGTTAAATCTAAATGATAAGGTTAAAATAGGAACCTAAACTGGTATAAATTATATTGGATGAGAGAATTTAGACCCATACCCACCTTATCTTTTAAATAAATCAATTTGGAACTATTGAAAACCGAATATGACTTTATAATAAAATAATATTTTTAGTTATTCCAAAGGTGCCCCTCTCCTCCCTTATAAAAGGGCACCTCCTCCCTCTCGTCCTCACACAAATTTGAGCCATCATGCTCGGACAAACCCTACCAAATTCTCTTCTACACTTTCATAGAAACATCCTAGAGGTCCTGGTATTCTTCAAAGACCAATTTTAGAGCCCTAAGAGGAGGTCTCAAAGAGGCACTTCAAAGAAGAGGTAATGTTTGTTACCTATTCTTTCAACTTTATTTTTTCTTCCACTTCTTCTTCTTTAGTTGTTTCATAATGAAGTAATAACATTAGTATCACTCATATACTGGTATGTTATTATAATTATTAAACAACCCTATTTAACCATCTATCCATCCTACGGAAAATGAAATCACCGCGCGTGCGTATGTACGAAATACCGTCTCCACGGCGTGGTGTAATCTATTTTCCACCACCACCTTAATTGGATGGGTATAATGGTGTAAATAATAACTATATATGATTATTTTAAAGTGATATTGATTCTGAAATAGTATACATACACTCAAATACAATTCCTTGATCATGGGAATGATATCGCCGCTCGTGCGTACGTACGGAATACCATCTCCATGATGTGATGTGACTCGTTCTACTTGATATTCATTGCATAATAATTATATAAATTAATTGAATGAATTAATATGATATATATTACACAAGTAAAATTATTTACATGAGGTATCTATAACCTAAAAAGAAGAATAAGAATTTATTTGACAAAACACGCATAAGAACAAAAATCAATAAACACCCGAATAACAAGTAACAATGAAATATTACTAATAAGAAGCTACGAATATGACCATATATGATATCATAAAAATAATTATGATTCTGGAATAATTCAATGACATTATTTAAATCATTATACAGGATTTTCGGATACATACGAAGCATATCAGACCTAAGGTAAGGGATAACGTTTCCAATCTCATTTTTATCCGAGATTGTTTATTTGTAAGTATTCACTGGGGTAATATCTATCATCCAAGTCCCTTTTTCTAAAAATGGTTTCATGTATGTTTTTTAGCCCTTTTTACCCATTTTTGACTTGTACTACATGGTATGTAAGGAATCTTTCTTTTGTTTATGTTACGATGTCCTTTTTTTACTTTTCTGGAAAAAGTACGAGAAGAATGTTTTTTTAACTTATATGGCATGAAAAGTTTTTACGGTTTTATAAAGCATTATTTTCATGAAGCTTCCTCCAAAATATTTCATTACTATTTTCAACAAAATCCTTTTCTTTTAATATTTTATGACATTTTGTGGAAAGAGAATGATTTTGAATAAGAAAGGATATTTTCCTCAATAATTAATTTCAAGTGTTTTATCAAAACCATTTTTCATCTAAGATGGAATTATTTCATATGTGTATGTTTCAAGTATAATGTCACTATGATTTACATGGTTTAACTTTACTTATTATTAAATGATATCCATTTCTTTTATATGGATTATGTAATGATGGGATGATGTTTATGAAACCCGTTTTTTTTATTGGGTTATTATGAATGATGTATCTTTATTTTTTGGCACAAGTAAGAATGATTTCATTAGGAGATGGGTGGGACCTATATATGCCTCCAATGCATTGGGTAAAGAATTAAATCTCATGATATAGACATGGCTGGAATGGCAAGTTAAACCGGTTCTGTAATACAGGACTGGAACGAGGAGTGAACTCGATTCAGAAAGGGACTTTGTCTACTTAGATGGTCTTGGAAGCAATGCCTTGGCTACTATGGAAATCATATCATGTGCTTAATGGTTTTCCACAACTACATGTTTAATTCCCATTCTATTTTATCATGATTAATGTTTCTTTATGATCTATTCCTTATGTACTTCCATGATTTATGTCATTTCTCAAGATTCTGATGTTTAAATATTATGTTCATGTTTTGAAGTTCAAATGTATATGATTTTTTTATTTTATCCATGCTTACCCTTACTGAGCATTTGAGATCACCCTTTATATGTTTTCTTTTCCCCATGATTTAAAGAACGATTTTAGGTAAGAAAACAAAAAGGGGAAGATCTTATGGGAGATGTTGAAGATATTTCACCACGATTAGAAGATTATATTCCGAGTTTCCAGAGACACTAAACTATTATGATCCTTGTGTGTCTCTTTTTGTTATGTATTAAGTATTCTGCTAAAGTAATTTAATTTCCATGTACATCAAGATTCGGGTCTCTACATGTATTATTGTAATTAAGTTAACACTTGGTAATTTCAAAGAAGGTATATTATGAGAACATACCCACCAGTAAAAATTCTTCTAGTTTCTGTGTTATCGAATATTATTATATGTGATTGTTTATAATGGTCCATAGACATTATGATTATTATTAATAAATGGTATGACTCATTGAATTATATTTATTTCATAAACCTTGGTTACAAAATTTCATGGAGAAGTTGGATATGCTGGGTGTGTCATGAGAGATGTGTTATTAATGAATAAGTTTAGGAAGGATTTTTTTGTTCTATCTTAATAAAATCAGATCTATTGACACACTAATTAAAATAGAATCATTGAAATAAATTCCCACATTAGGGTGTAAATATATGTTTATTTTAGAAATTCAATGTAAGGCATATCGACTATATAGGTTTTTGACACATATGTGCAACCAACATGATGAGATATTGCGAAAAAACTGATTATATTACACAGTGAGAATTCCTATGTGGTTTTTATTGTTAGGACATTAAACATTTTCTCTTGGGTTACTTTAACTATTTATTGGTAGAAATATTAGACTTTTTCCAAGCCCACAAAATTCATACATGAAACAATCCTAGAAGGTCCCAAACAATGTGTTTTTATTGATCTACATTAAATTCTATTTTGATTATAATTAATAGAATAAATAATATTCTCAATACCAAAGAATAATTTTATTCTTGATTAAATTTATCGATTAAAAATATTTATTGATGATTGAAATATTAAAATTAAATATCCATTTAGGTATTCAATAAATTTTTAGGATGTTGAATAGACAAAGACCACATATGTTGATGAATATTTATTTATATCATGGTAAATATCATTTTTCATTGCGCTGGTTGGCGCATGGCATAAAATAATAATAATAAATTTATTATTATTTTTAATGGGTTTAATTAAATATTTTAATATTTTTTAAGGAATAGAATAAAATTAAATTATTATATTAACCTATTGCAAATATCTATATATAGACTATCATTTATGCTGATTAAATTGATAAAAAATGTATAATTGAGAATCATTGTGCACAAAAAACTTTTCTCTCTCTGTCTAATTTTCCTCTTCTATTCCTCTCAAGAAAGATAATAATGAATTAATGACCAATTAATGATGGATCTATCAATATGAACATTTAAATATTTTTTATTCACTATTATAGCACCTAGAAATCAATTGGTATTCCTTAGAGATCAAATGAGAATGTGTGGATCATCACTATAGGGATTCTACACATGAATCCTTGTGTCACAGTGAAGGTAATTTGAAATATTTTCAAAAGATAAAAATGATTAACAACTAAAAGGATCCAAGGATAGGTAATCATTTTTAATACTCATAATAAATTATTTATAAATTTACCATGAATTATCTTCTCTAGGAGTTTTAGGAAACTCGATAATAAAAGAAATTTTAATATTACTCTTAAAAATTGTAATACTGCTTCAGATGGAACCAAAATTATATGATGACAAACATAAAATATATTAGGGTGTTAAATAAGAGGTATTATAGGACAAAAGGGAACCAAAAAACATCAAAATCCCTCTATTAAAAATTATCTATAATGATTCGTTTTTTCTTCAAACCATGTGGAGGTTAGAGAAAAAATAGAAGAAAATGGGGAATTGGAATGATTTACCTTTAATAATCAATGAGAATCCTGGAATAATCCCAGATAAATCATTAAAGTGCTAGAAATAAAAAATGGAGAGATCCTCCTGGGGTGTTCCTGATCCAAACAAGGCATAGGGGTACGATTTGTGGTTAAAATGAGTATGGTTAAATGGTAAAATTATATTTATAATTAACCTTGGAACCATGCACAATATTGTTGCATGGTTGTACAAAACAAGCACTAAATATTCACCCTATATTGGTCTCATAGAGTACTATTCATGGGTAAGACACATGGTTGGACAACTATACATCAACTATGTGATTTGACTCTATTAAAACATCATCCCTTATTGCACGATTTTCAAAACATTTGTACCAACCATGCACTAATCATGAAACATGAATTCTATTCCCAAAAACTCTAAAATTCATAAGAAATTCAGCTAGTATAAGAGAGAAAAAACAAAGAATAAAAAATAAATAAAAAAAAGTGGTCAATGGTTGGGTTGTGACTATAATTTTCCAAATTAGAGTTTCATGGATTTTGAATAGTTTTATCATTGATGCATCAAATGTTTTCTAAAATCATTCTATAATTCTAGAAATTATTTTACTAGATATTAATGGTGTATGAAAATTTCATTTCTAAGGATTTAATTTCAGGGCATAATCATCAAAGTAATGAATGAATTCTACTTCATATACAACCAAGGACTTAGATTTTAAGGTATCAAAATGAATTTCCCAATGTTCTAATGGGTAGTTAATGTTTCGAACGGCTTAAACAATCAAAAAATAATCCCCAACGTAAATTCATAGAATTCAAATCGAAATTTGGATATAATGAATTTAAAATCATCCATTACATTGAAACATTTTAATGTATCGTTAATCTATCATTATAACTTTCCAAATAAATCCACTTCTTGTCACTTGCGGTCTTTCAGACAAAATTTCCTAGGAATGGTATGTAATGCCTTCATTGGATTTTTCATCAATATCTTATTCCTATTGTTATTTTCATTCGTACTCTTATTGTTTCTCATTGATTTCCATTTATTAGAATGATATATTATGAATTAATTTTTATCATACTCTCCAAACAATTAGAGAAATAAATCATTAGTACATTCATGTATTTTTTTATAATCAAGAAAATGTTTATTGATGGGGTTTTATCACTTTTAATTATATAAAGATACAATATTAACCAAATACATTATGAAAAAACTCCAAAATCATGGACATTTATTTGTTTATATTTCCACACAAACAACTGATATGGTATAACCCAACTAGAAAAGATAACTTTTAATACATGGAACATCCTGAATATAATTATTTGTTTTCATATTCTATTAATTCATAAAACTCATTTCTTTTATCACTGAATTTTTAAGAAATATTAACATGGTAAGGATCAAATAAATTTTATATTGATCGATTAAATTCTTGGTTGTTGTATCTTGAAAATCAGAATGCATCATTTATCATGTTTCAAACTGAATTCTCTTTTCAAGAATAACTTTTAGTTTTGTTGATAGGATAGTTGATGCATTAAATTTCCATAAAATTTGATTCTCGATGACAAATACGATAAACATATTGCAAAGGAAAGTCTTTCAATAATATTTTATCATAAAATTATTTTCTATTCAACCTTTTTCCTAAATATGAAATTAGGTCAATTTTTTTATCATCCACTAGTTGATTTTCTATTTCATAATATAAAATTTCTTCTAGACCATTAGAATTCTATGGTATTCTTAAAAATGATTACTGTAATTAATGGTACCTATAATTCAATATTATAATAGTGATTACATCATCTTTCTCCAAACTAGTGTGGAATATAAAACTATCATAACTCATGTTCACAATTGATCAATCCAATTAATTATAGTATTGGTTCAATAAAATAATTTTCAATAACTAGATAGCAATTCATATAGAGAGATGTGGTTGGAATTGATGGTATACATGAAAGAGGAGGATATAGTGGGTTAGGGGAGCGTCTAATAGAATATAGGAAAGTGGATGGTGTGGAATCTGGCTTAGAGAGGGAGAGTGTTTCTGGGAAGAATTGAGCTTGCAGAGGGAAGATAATTTTAGGTAGCGTCAGTCTCGCTATGTGGGAGGAATGATAATTGGAGGGGGTCTGGATTAGGGTATTTTTAAAACAATATATCCCTCGTATTTAAAAAATCACTTCTAATAAAAATGATACCAGTGATTTATAAAAAAACTACTACTAAATTATAAGTTTCCTTTTAAAATTTTAAATTTATTAATGGGTCCTTAAAAGTTCCTCTATATTAAGATCCTAAAATCTGAATCCCCATTTAAAAGTAATTTTTTAAAATGGATATAAAGATATTGTTGTTTTTAATAAATTTTTATAGTTTATTTATGTTTTTTACAATATGTGAGCATACACAAACTTATATAGACACAAAAACTTATATAAATACTTAAATACATAAATGCATACACATATATAGATATTTTTGTGTGTGTTCACATGTGCGTAGTATACAAGTTTTGTTGAGGTGTTTTTTATGGCTTCGTATGTTGTATGTGCAGGGGAGATAATGATGATTTTTTACCAAAATTATATGAATTATTTCATTTTTGCACCATAAATTATATTTATTTATTTAATAATATAAATATTAGTGGTTACCTTTTATATTTATTGAATAGATCCCTGGGAGTTGCAGGGTATAGTGACACAGTGTCTGATTTTATAGAAAGTCGGTTCCAGGGTGCAGGACAGGGGGAGATAGGGAAAATTTCTCTCGAGGGATGAATTTCCCCATGGATTTATAGGGAATATGGGATTCTAGAAACCAGGTGCATGAAGTAAACACCACTCGCTGTAGTGGCTTCAGGTATGTGTGAAGGCCGTTGTGGAAAATATTGTAGGTGTATTGCTAGATAGGGGAGTAGGAACATCAATCTGCAAAATTATTCCAAG
The DNA here is from genome assembly GCA_963277665.1 of Viscum album. Taxonomy (NCBI): domain Eukaryota; kingdom Viridiplantae; phylum Streptophyta; class Magnoliopsida; order Santalales; family Viscaceae; genus Viscum; species Viscum album. Next base: position 1,889,974,874 of record OY728130.1, on the reverse strand, counting down.
AGTGGATTTTTCTATTATGAAGGAAATGCACAATAAGATCATGTGAGTGCCTTCTTTTCCCCCATTAGTTTGTCTCATGCTTAATGTGGATGGTTCCTACCTTCATGTTGAATTTGGAGGAGGAGGCCTTGTGCGAGACAGTGAGGTTCTGTTATTTTTTTCTTCTATGTTTTTTGTGTACATGGAATCACTATAGGAGTGGAAGCGAGGCTAATGGATACTGGTCTCATGTTTTCAAGACTTTACACTTTCATTCTTATAGAGGTGGAGTCAAATTATAATGATCTGGTCAACATCTTTCCTGGAAAGGCCAGTCCTCCGTGTGATATTTCTTATTTTATTTAGAGGTGCATGATGTATATCGCTGAAAATATAGAGATAAAACACACTTGCGGGGAAGGTAACATAGTTTGGGATGCTTTGGCAGACAAAGGGGATCCATGGGGGCCCATTATCTTATTATTTTGTACAGGATCCTTTCTGAATTATTGTAATTGTATTTTATTAGGGATTCCCTAGGGCTTCATGATTTCCCCCCTAGGATATTTGTTGACTTATTTCTTGTGAAAATATATTTAATTAACAATGAAGAAGATATAATGTTCAGTAATAATTATTATCTACATACATTGATAGTTGTTAATAATTATTAGTGATCACTAATTATAACACCTTGACCCCAGCATCCTTGATCTAGTGCATTATTTTAATACAATGGAATGATTACAAGGAATCTTATTCAAAAGAGCGGATCTGTTAGGAGTCTCAAAAAATAGATTACATACATGAATGTCAATTTAAAACTTCTAACATACAGCAGAACATAAATAATCCTCTGATAAAGCAATAATTTTTTTGTCATAACCCAACATATTAATCATAAAACACTACCTGGAATATTGGGAAAATAAAACATTAGAAAGGGGTGAGCTCAAATTCTCAGTAAGGGTAAATAATTTAGTGGAAGCTATAAACTTTTAAGGTAAGATGTATAATAAAAAAGCCTTTTAAACATAAAATTGAACATAATATGGAAAAAATAAATAAAACATTAACTTATAAACTTGCACATGGATATTATAATAGTCAAATAATCATATATAATAACATATTTTATAACGAGGGAATGCATAATTCCGAACATCATAACATCACAGTCAAGTCCTCATTCCAAGACTACAAATAATAATTTTGTCAAGGACTGGTTCCAAGACACTAGTTTGTCTCATGAGACCAACCGATGCATTTACGAGCTATATCGACCGCACCTGTCAATTACTAAGTCCAATGCATTCCTCATTTGAAAATTTTGAAACATAACATGAACATTCATATTAAAACTAGCATAAGAAATGTCAATACTTTAACCATAAATCATGAATGGTATAAAAATAGCATATCCACCATTAAAAATATAATAACTCATTCAATACAATATGTAAGACTGTATTATAACAAATTAACCTCAATCAAGAATAATATCCTGTAAATGATGTTTCCATAGATTAAAATGAATAGTAAAAGTCCTTGAAAGAAATATCCCTTTTTTTGAAATTAGTTAAATGTCACACATTTATAAAGGAATTCATTTAAAATATATTTCTGAATCAAAGATTCCCATACCACTTTGAAACATTTGAAACGAATTAACATTTAAAAACAATCATCTCCATATAAATAAATCCTTAATATTATTTTTAAAACATCGAAATTATATAAAAAGATTTAGAAAAATAAATCACTAAAACATTTAAAATACTGATCTTGATAATGGAACCCTTCCAAAAAACCTTAAAATATTCATTTTCAAAACATTTTTATGAAACACAGACATGGATTATTAAATTTTCTCAGTAAATACTTACACAAAAACAGTCTCAGTTAATAATGAGATTATGGAATTAACCCTTACCTTGTACTTTCCTTTGGCCGAGGGTAAGTTTAATATAAGGCCCCAGCCTTAAACCTTACTTAATATTGAATTAAATGAGTAATTCACATTGAGGATCTTTTCAGGTTTAGAGTTTTAGAGAATTAGGACATAACTAATACATCTAAAAAGATTACAAAGTAGTCGCTTCTACTAAATTTTCATAAAATAATAAAAAAAACACTTCAAAAGAAACAAGTCTAGTTCCATGTTTTATATAGCATGACTTTTCCTTGATCCCATCCTTGACCCTATTCCACATTAAGTCCTGTGAAAAACATTTCAAAAAAACTTGGGGTGAGCATAAAAAGCTCAGTAAGGGATACACAAAGAATTAAAACTGTTAGTTTTTCAAACATCAAGTAAACCATGTATAACTTTATCAAAGTAATACCTTCACCTTCCTGAAGTAGTAAAAAATCCTCACTGAATAAAATATCTTTACTTACCTTTTTGTAACCAAAGGATTACCATAAAACCCATATAAAGAACACATAACATATAAAGGTAACTTGGGACATAAACATACTTAAGTGGAATAACCATATGGTCGGCTTCCACACATATCACTTAATGGAATAGCTATACGGCCAACTTCCGTACATACTTAATGGAATAGCCATACGGCCGACTTCCATACCCAATGCATTGGAGGTTATAACGTAACCACCCGTCCGAGTATTCACAGCCCCACCCGTCATATGGTTTATCACGTAACCACCCATCAAATGTCCAAGTACCAATATAAAATAATAAAACATAAAACCAATATAAACGAATGATAACATTTCCACATTTCAATCACAATATATCATTTAAATATATTGACATAATAGAATCCTTTATCAAAACCATTTTCAATACCAAAATAAATAAAATAGTATATGGTATTTATTTTATTCTAAAAACATTACGGCTTGTTGAGGAAGCCAAAAACCAAATAATACTCACGGCGGCGGAAAAGGTCGTTGTCACCGCGTACGTTAAAAAAACATTCCTTTTTTTGTTTAGTAAAATGCTTCGTAGAAAAAGATTCCTTTTTTATAAAAGTAAAAGTAAAAGGGGTTTATACACCGTATAAAAGAAAGTTGTGTATAAAACGAAATATGCCTCAATGAAAGGAGATTGATATGAAGTCCCTTACCTCGGGTCCGACTTGACTCGATCGTTCTTTAACGTCCTGAATAATAAACTTGAGTTAATTTCTACTTGATTAAGAACCTTTTTAAAGTTAATTATTCCTTTTATATCACTTATTGCCATGTTATAAACATTATGTAACCATTTAAGTTAATAATGTTTGTTTTGTCGATATTTGGTTCTTAAGTCGAAAGTGGACTTCTTACAATTACATGTTGTTCGTGTGGTCAAAGGTTCTTTATATCTCGAATGACATTCCTGATTTGGATGACATATATATCATATATATCCAGCATATACATGTATTTATAATATTACATAATCATTTAGAGGTAAGAAATGAAATGCACCGTTCATGGAGACTGTAACCCGTACGTACGCATGAACGCTACTTTCATTTCTATGTCATATTAATGGAATTCAAACTAAATGAGAGGTATGTATATTTTAAATCTAGAATTATATTCATCATTTAGATTTATCATTCATCATATATATCCATTATATACATGTAATTTTAATAGTACATTACATTTGGGGATAAGAAATGAAATGCATCGTTCATGGAGACGGTAAGCCGTACGTATGCATTAATGATACTTTCATTTCTATCTCATACTTTAATGGAATGATATAGAGGTATATTATAATTCCAGTATAACATAATATAGAATAACTTTAAATTCATCTTTTATACGTCCCACATATGGAATTAACGAATCACATCACTTTGAGGGGGCGGTAGTCCGCACTTCCTTAAATGAAGATATCACGTTTACCCATAATGGAAACCATAAATGTATTCCCAAAATGAAAAATAAATAAGCTTAAGGAAAACATAAACATATTATATATCATATATAAATATATTTTCATCTTAATTCCCACCTTTGAAGGTGTTAAAAGAATGTTGAACAATCATCGTTTCGGGAGGCAGAAATTCGCCATCCACGGAAACAGTATGTTCTTTAACCATTAGATGTAGGTGTGTGTAAGTGTAGATCGAATCCTTATTATAACAAAATCATATTATATTTAGGATACTTTAGTTGTTACAAAAAAAATAATAAAAAGAGTTTAGGGGGTTGGAGATGCAAAATAAAACAAAAGGACTCAAAAGAAGACATTACCTTAAAATCAGGTAACTCTCTTAGATTTGAGATCAAAGGCATCCTTGGGAAGACTTCTGTGCAAAGTGAGGAATCAAAGAGTAATAGATGGAAGTGTAGAGACAAAATGGTCAGGGTTTGGAAGAGCCAAAGGCTTTGGGAGTGTGGGTAAGGAGGTAGAGGTGGGGGCCTTTTATAAGAGGAGAGGAGGGGCACTCTTGAAAGGTAAAGAAACGTCACTTTATTTTAAAATGGTATTCGTATTTAAGAGGTCCCACATTGATATAATTCTAGTATAATGTATTGATGGTTCTAAATCCACCATCCAATAGGTTTTGGACATGTGTAGGTCATATATTTTACATTATCTTTCCATTTTATTTAAATCCTTTATTAATGAGGTAATCGTTGCATCATCATGATGTCATAAATAAGTTAATTTTTTTAATGTCTAAAAATTATAAAAAAACTATCAGGATGTAGGAAATCTTTTTATATTTTCAATTACTATTTATAATAAAAAATATGACTTGTATAACCCCATGTAAAAATTGTTTTAGTAAAACATCTCATGTTTGTGTCATTTTTACTTTAACATTAAATAAAAAGTTATTTATGTCATTTCCCAACCAAAGTGGCTCCATGGGGTCCGCAAGTTGACCCATGGATTTTCATGGATTTCCATGACACATCCAACAAGGGTAGGACATGTTTCAAGGTATTTTCATTTTATTATAATATCATTTTTTCCTTAAATTGCACTAATTACCTCTAATCACGATTAAGAACTTAAAAGTTACTATTCACCAAAAAAATTATTTTAATCTCATTGAACCACATTTTACTTATTAATGACAATCATGTATTTTGGATTTTTGAAATTCAAAACACATAAGTGGTAAAATTTCATTTAATCGAAAAAACCAGTTTTTATAAGTACCACTTAGTGGTTTCACTATTCATCAAAAATTGAAGTTTTTTAGAAAAATACCAAAACTTCACCCTAAGCTATATTTGATATTCCAAATTCAAAAATGAATTCCATTTTACAAAATTCACAACATATAAGTTGCATTAATTAATTTAATAATTAATTCCCGTTGTCAGGACAAATAGAGTGTTTTTATGAAACAATAAGTATCAAAAGATTGACACTAGTTTAAGTCTGATTTCAAAGTGAAATTAATTCCAACGACCACTATTGTATTAAATGGTAAAAATATATTCTAATTCCACTTAAAAACCAATTCAAAAGATTATCTAATCATCTTAATAAATTAGATTAAAAAGAGGTTTTGAATTAAAATACAACATTTTACACAATTCATTAAAAATGAACTTTATCGGAAAAATACCAAATATTTACACAAAGTAAATTTTGATGTCCCGGTTATAAAGAAGAGTTATATTTGGTCCAATAGAATGTATAATAGTGATCAAAACTATATTTAATGACGGTTCGCCATCAAAAGGTGATAAGTGAACCTTTAGTGAAAATTAGGGTATAAATGCCAAAAATTGAATTCTTTCCGTATTTTAAGCCTTTGTATTTTATTGGATAAATGTAAAAACATTTAAAAAACATATATAATCATATTTTAGTTATTTCTATCCATTCCCGCCAATACAACGGCTACATGTTAACTACCTTTTAAAATAATATTATTATATTACTAGTGTACAACGTAAGTTTTCAAAGAAACTCATCATTGCTTATCGAGTATGCTATCGAACGTAGAAACCCCTTTTAATTAAAATTAATATTTAATTCATAAATATTAATAAATATGAAAATGTTTTATTCATTATTTACCTGGGATGTTACATTCTTCCCCCCTTTTGGGAATTGCTTCCTCCCAATTTTATTCACTTATCAAAATAAGTGGGGGTATTTATCCCTCATAGCATTTTTCAGATTCCCACGTTGCCTCTTCAACCATATGGTTTTTCCACAAAACCTTTACCTGGTGAATTACCTTATTTCGAAACACTTGCTCTCTTCGGTCAAGAATCTGGACTAGTTGTTCTTCATAAGATAGGTTCTCTTCCAGCTGAACTACCTATGGGCTCAAAACATGAGATGAATCTGGCATATACTTCCTCAACATCGAAACATGAAAAACATTGTGTACCTGAGATAAACTCGGAGGTAAATCCACTCAGTAAGCAACTGATTCAACTCTCTCCAGAATTTCATATGGTCCAATGAACCTTGGACTTAGCTTTCCTTTCTTACCAAATCGCATCACACATTTCCATGGAGAAACCTTGAGAATAACATGATCACCTACCTCAAAAGATAGGTCCTTCCTCCGGTTATCTGCATAACTCTTCTGCCTACTTTGAGATGTTCCCATGTGTTTTTGAATCAACGGAACTTTTTCTGCCATCTCTTCTACCAATTCTTGTCCCATCAGCTTCCTTTCACCCACTTCATCCCAAAATGCTAGAGTTCGACACTGCTTCCCATATAATGCCTCAAATGGTGCCATCTGTATACTGGAATGAAAACTGTTATTATAAGAAAACTCAACCAAAGAAAGATGTTGGTCCCAACTTCCCTGATAATCCATCGAACAAGCTCGTAGCATATCCTCCAAGGTCTGAATTGTTCGTTCTGACTGCCCATCTGATTGCACATGAAAAGTTGTACTAAAATTTAATTCAGTAACCAATGACTTCTGAAGGCCTTTCCAAAAGTTAGAAGTGAACCTGGGATCACGATCGGACACAATAGAGAGAGGAACTCCTTGTAACCTTAATATCTCTTTAATATACAAATGGGAAAAGTTTATCTAGGGAAAAATTATCTCGTATAGTAAGGAAATGATCAGATTTAGTCAAGCGATCAACAATAACCCAGATTGCATTATTACCTCTAGATGTCTTCGGTAATCCCATGACAAAATCCATGGATATATTTTCTCATTTCCACTCTGGCACTGGTAAAGGCTGAAGCATCCCTTTCGGTAACTGCGTCTCTACATTAACCTGCTGACAAGTCAATCACTTCATAGTAAAATCAGCAATATCTCTTTTCATTCCATCCCACCAGTAATACTCCCGCAGATCTCTGTACATCTTAGTACTACCAGGATGAACTGAAAACGGAGAACTATGAGCTTCACATAACAACTCTCTCTTCAAATGTGAATCACAAGGCACACACAATCTCTTCCCAAATCTCAAAACACAATCATAATCAATGTCGAATTCAGGCAACTTACCCTTCTGAACCAGCTCTACCTTTTTTTGAAACTCACTGTCTTGCTTCTGTGCTTGCTTGATTCTGTTTGATAGGGATGATCTCACTGATACCTGAAACAAAACAGAAGAAATTCCTGCTCCAACAACTTCGATGCCAAGGTTCATCAAATCAAAAACCAAAGGATCTCATTCCAAACGTAGCATGGTTAATGAAGCATTACTTTTTCGACTCAAAGCATCAGCCACTTTATTTGCTTTTCCCGGATGGTAGTGAATGGTACAATAATAATCCTTGATTAATTCCAGCCATCTCCATTGTCTCATGTTCAATTCTTTCTGAGTGAATATATACTTTAAACTTTTGTGATCAGTATATATTTCACACTTTACTCCATACAAATGATGCCTCCAAATTTTAAAAGCAAAAACAACAGCAACTAATTCCAAATCATGTGTAGGGTAATTTACCTCAGGAGTTTTCAACTGACGTGAAGCATAAGCAATTACCTGATCATTCTGCATAAGGACACAGCCAAGTCCATTCATCGAAGCATCACTGTATATAACAAACTCACCATTCCTAGAAGGAAGTGCCAAAACTGGAGCAATCACCAATCTTCTTTTCAACTTTTGAAAACAATCATCACATTCTTTTGTCCAGATAAACATAACACCCTTCCGAGTTATCTTAGTCATTGGACTAGATAACCGTGAAAAATTTTCAACAAACCTTCGGTAGTAACCTGCCAAACCAAGAAAACTATGGATCTCGGTTACATTTGTGGGTCTTGGCCATTCTTCAACAACTTTTGTTTTAGTAGGATCAACAGTTATTCCATCTTTTGAAACAATGTGACCAAGGAAAGAAATTTTTTGTAACCAAAAATCACACTTTCTATATTTTCCATACAGTTTCTTTTCTTTTAAGGTTTACAAGAAAACCCTTAAATGACTTCCATGCTCCTCTTTACTTTTAGAAAACACTAAAATATCATCAATAAAAACAACCACCATTTATCACCTTAGTCAACTAAGCCATCACTGCAACAAACTATTAAGTTCTGATTCTGACCATCTTAGTATACTGATTTGAAAGTTCATTTCCCTCAGTATGCCTTCCCAGAAAAGATGTTTTGTTTCCTCTATGAAAAACCATTCCTAACAAAGAAATATCTTAGGCGAAGCAACATGGTAATCTTTAATTTCTATATCATATCATTCATACCATAAATTAGCTTATAATTTAACAATTTTCTAACTCCTAAAGTTGTCTAAACCGACCTTTGATACCAACTATAAGGCCCCAGCCTTAAACCTTACTTAATATTGAATTAAATGAGTAATTCACATTGAAAATCTTTTCAGGTTTAGAGTTTTAGAGAATTAGGACATAACTATTACATCTCAAAAGATTACAAAGTAGTCGCTTCTACTAAATTTCCATAAAATAAATAAAAAACTCTTAAAAAGAAACAAGTCTAGTTCCATGTTTTATATAGCATGACTTTTCCTTGATCCCATCCTTGACCCTATTCCACATTAAGTCCTGTGAAAAAACATTTCAAAAAAACTTGGGGTGAGCATAAAAAGATCAGTAAGGGATACACAAAGAATGAAAACTGTTAGCTTTTCAAACATCAAGTAAACCATGTATAACTTTATCAAAGTAATACCTTCACCTTCATGAAGTAGTAAAAACTCTCCACTGAATAAAATATCATTACTTACCATTTTGTAACCAAAGGATTACCATAAAACCCATATAAAGAACACATAACATATAAAGGTAACTTGGGACATAAACATACTTAAGTGGAATAACCATACGGTCGGCTTCTACACATATTACTTAATAGAATAGCCATACGGCCAACTTCCATACATACTTAATGGAATAGCCATGTGGCCGACTTCTATACCCAATGCATTGGAGGTTATAACATAACCACCCATCCCGGTATTCATGGATCCACCCGTCATATGGTTTATTATGTAACCACTCGTCAAATGTCCAATTACCAATATAAAATCATAAAACATAAAACCAATATAAAGGAATGATAACATTTCCACATTTCAATCACAAAATATCATTTAAATATATTGACATAATAGAATCCTTTATCAAAACCCTTTTCAATACCAAAATACATAAAAGAGCATATGGTATTTATTTTATTTTAAAAACATTACAGCTTGTTGAGAAAGCCAAAGACCAAATAATACTCGCGGCGGTGGAAAAGGTCGTTGTCACCGCGTACGTTAAAAAAACATTCCTTTTTGTCGTTTAGTAAAACGCTTCGTAGAAAAAGATTCATTTTGTAAAAAAATAAAATTCAACGGGGTTTATACACCGTATAAAAGAAAGTTGTGTATAAAATGAAATATGCCTCAATGAAAGGAGATTGAGACGAAGTCCCTTACCTCTAGTCCGACTTGACTCGATCATTCTTTAACATCCTGAATAATAAACTTGAGTTAATTTCTACTTGATTAAGAACCTTTTTAAAGTTCATTATTCCTTTTATATCACTTATTGCCATGTTATAAACATTATGTAACCATTTAAGTTAATAATGTTTGTTTTGTCAATATTTGGTTCTTAAGTCGAAAGTGGACTCCTTACAATTACATGTTGTTCGTGTGGCCAAAGGTTCTTTATATCCAGAATGACATTCCTGTTTTGGATAGCATATATATCATATATATCCAGCATATACATGTATTTATAATATTACATAATCATTTAGAGGTAAGAAATGAAATGCACCGTTCATGGAGACGGTAAGCCGTACGTACGCATGAACGCTACTTTCATTTCTATGTCATATTAATGGAATTAAAACAAAATGAGAGGTATGTATATTTTAATTCCAGAATTATATTCATCATTTATATGTATCATTAATTATATATATCCATTATATACATGTACTTTTAATAGTACATTACATTTGGGGATAATAAATGAAATGCACCGTTCATGGAGACGATAAGCCGTACGTACGCATGAACACTACTTTCATTTCTATCTCATACTTTAATGGAATGATATAGAGGTATATTATAATTACAGTATAACATAATATATAATAACTTTAAATTCATCTTTTATACGTCCCACATATGGCATTAACGAATCACATCACTTTGAGGGGGCGGGAGTCCACACTTCCTTAAATGAAGATATCGCGTTTACCCATAATGGAAACCATAAAGGTATTCCCAAAATAAAAAATTCAGAAGCTTAAGGAAAACATAAACATATTATATATCATATATAAATATAGTGTCATCTTAATGGCCACCTTTTAAGGTGTTAAAATAATGTTGAACAATCATCATTTCGGGAGGCAGAAATTCGCCATCCACGGAAACAGTATGTTCTTTAACCATTACATATAGGTGTGTGTAAGTGTAGCTCGAATCCTTATTATAAAAACATCCTAGTATATTTAGGATACTGGATTTGTTACAAAAGATAAGAATAAGAAGATTTTAGGGGGTTGGAGAAGCAAAATAAAACAAAAGGACTCAAAAGAAGACATTACCTTAAAATCGGGTAACTCTATTAGATTTAAGCTCAAAGGCTTCCTTGGGAAGACTTCTGCCCAATGTGAGGCTTCAAGGAGTAATAGAGGGAAGTGGAGAGACAAAATGGGCAGGGTATGGCCGAGCCAAAGGCTTTGGGAGTGTGGGTAAGGAGGTAGAGCTAGGGGCCCTTTATAAGAGGAGAGGAGGGGCACTCTTGGAAGGTAAAGAAAAGTCACATTATTTTAAAATGGTATTCAGATTTAAGAGGTCCCACATTGATATAATTCGAGTATAAGGTGATAATGGTTCTAAATCCACCCATCCAATAGGTTTTGGACATGTGTAGGTCATATATTTTACATTATCTTTCCATTTTATTTAAATCCTTTATTAATGAGGTAATCGCTGCATCATCATGATGTCATAAATAAGTTAATTTATTTAATGTATAAAAATTATAAAAAAACTATCATGATGTAGGAAATCTATTTATCTTTCCAATGACTATTTATAATCAAATATCTGACTTGTATAACCCCATGTAAAAATTGTTTTAGTAAAACATCTCATGTTTTTGTCATTTTTACTTTAACATTAAATAAAACGTTATTTATGTCATTTCCCAACCAAAGTGGCTCCATGGGGTCCCCAAGTTGACCCATGGCTTTTCATGGTCGGCCATGATACATCCAATAAGGGTAGGACATGTGTCAAGGTATTTTCATTTTATTATAATATCATTTTTTCCTTAAATTGCACTAATTACCTCTAATTGCGATTAAGAACTTAAAAGTTACTATTCACTGAAAAATTATTTTAATCTCATTGAACCACATTTTACTTCATAATGACAACCATTTATGTCGGATTTTTGAAATTCAAAACACAAAAGTGTTAAAATTTCATTTAAACGAAAAAATCAGTTTTTATAAGTACCACTTAGTGGTTTCACTATTCATCAAAAATTGAAGTTTTTCAGAAAAATACCAAAACTTCACCCTAAGCTATATTTGATATTCCGAATTCAAAAATGAAGTCCATTTTAAAAAATTCACAACATATAAGTTGAATTAATTAATTTAATAATTAATTCCCGCTATCATGACAAATAGCGTGTTTTTATGAAACAATAAGTATCAAAAGATTGACACTAGTTTAAGTCCGATTTCAAAGTGAAATTAATTCCAACGAGCACTATTGGATTAAATGGTAAAAATATATTCTAATTCCACTTAAAAACCAATTCAAAAGATTATCTAATCATATTAATAAATTAGATTAAAAAGCTGTTTTGAATTAAAATACAACATTTTACACTATTCATTAAAAAATGAACTTTATCGGAAAAATACCAAAAATTTACACAAAGTAAATTTTGATGTCCCGATTATAAAGAAGAGTTATATTTGGTCCAATAGAATGTATAAAAGTGATCAAAACTATATTTAATGATGGTTCGCCATCAAAAGGTGATAAGTGAACCTTTAGTGAAAATTAGGGTATAAATGCCAAAAATTGAATTCTTTCCGTATTTTAAGCCTTTGTCTTTTATTAGATAAATGTAAAAACATTTAAAAAACATATATAATCATATTTTAGTTATTTCTATCCATTCCCGCCAATACAACGGCTACATGTTAACTACATTTTAAAATAATATTATTATATTACTAGTGTAAAATGTAAGTTTTCAAAGAAACTCATCGTTGCGTATCGAGTATGCTATCAAACGTAGAAACCCCTTTTAATTAAAATTAATATTTAATTCGTAAATATTACCAAATATGAAAATTTTTTATTCATTATTTACCTGGGATGTTACATTTAACCTCATGTATAATGACCATAGTATGTTATTAAATTATAACTGAACCATATTCATATTTATGATATCATACATAATTAATTTATGGCTTTATACAACTCATTAAATAATAATTACTATGTTAAAATAACATTTCGGTTAATAACTGCTTTCTTTATCGTACAAATTTTAACTTTTTATTTTTGATCGTATAAAGTATATCATGATTTAATTGCTTCCAGAATATACAAAACTATTTATGAATAATATATATTCAGAATATGAATATGTATAATAGATAGATATATGAAATGTAAAAAACCGTTTATGGAGACGGTAAGCCATACATACACATTAACGCTGTTTCCGTTTTCATATTGTATTGAATGCAAGTAAGTTAGTGAGATATATGTAAATATATATATATCTATATATATATTTCTAGTAGAATTATTATTTCTTATATTACATAATTATTAATTATATATATTTGTATAATGATCGTCTAATGGTGAACATCGAAATGAATCTCATCGCGTCATGAAGACGGTATGTCATACGTACGCACGAGCGATGATATCATTCTATTGATGGTGAAATCATATGTAATTGGGTAGTATATTATATATATAGAATAATTAACATTTTATATTTATTATTTACATCAATTATACTCATTATAACTCCTATACAAATAATGAATTGTTGAATAACAAACTACATGACGACGCGGAGATGGTAAGCCGTACATACGCACGTATGGTGACATTGTCATTCATAGGATGGATAAGACAATGAATATGGTTGTTCCATATTTATAATAAAATCATAGTATTTAAAAGGTGATGAATTTATTATATTGGTATGGAAACATCAAAGAGATAGGAAGTGGAAGAAGAAAAGAACTTTGAAAGAGTTGATGAAATAATTACCTCATTTTCGGGTTCATCCTTTTGATTTGAACAAAAGGGTTCCGTAGGTTATCTTTATTATCAAAGGAAGGCCTCTAGGATGATTTTAGGGTATTTGGTAGAATATTTGAGCAGGGTTTGGTCGATCCAAATTGCTTTGGAGGTGTGAATTAAAGAGAAGGGGAAGTACCATTTTATAAGAGAGGTGACAGGCACATTAGGAAAATCTTGAAATATTATTTTATTATAAAATAATTTTCAGTTTCTAATAGATCCAAATTAATTTATTTATAGGATAAGGTGGGTATGGGTCTAAATAAATTCAAAAAATAGATTTTAGGAAATTTTAGGTCACCATATTAACCTTATCTTTTAATTAATGACATATCTATCATTTTATATGTCCTTTGGATGAACCTTATTTGTTTAAAAATATCATATCATTTAATAATATAGTATTTATTTTAAAATTTCATTTATGTCAATTTTGACACTATTTAAAATTTTGTTTTTGTGAATATCATAACAAGTTGATTACTTCAAAAAATAGATTTAATAAACCTTAACATGTGATATTATCCTAGAAAATTATTTTATGGCATCAAACATCTCAATTTACATTTATATTGATATTTATAATATCAGTTATGTTAATCTTTCATTAATGAGGTAATTACTACATCATCATTGTGTCATGAATAAATTTCATTATTTAATGTCTAAAATGTATAAATAAGAGACCATGATGTAGGAAATCTTTTTATCTTTATAATAAATATTTATAGTCAAATTTATCTTATCTGTAATCCTATATTAAAAATGGTTGAGTTATTAAACCTGGAATCTATCACTTTTAACTCTACTTTAAATAAAATAATAATAAATTTTCTAATCTAATAAAAGTGTACCAAAAGGAATATATTTTATTCCTAAGTTTTATTTTGGTCTAAATACCCTTATCCAATAGAATTAAGACATGTGTTAGGGTAATTATAATATCATTTTTACCTTTAGTTACCCAATTTACTTTTAAACGTGGTAAATAAAATTCAAAAGTAACTATTCAAAAAAATATATTCTCATCCTATTGAACCAAATTTTACATAATGGTATCAACCGAGTCTCTCAGATTTTCTAAATTCAATTCAAGGAAGTGGTAAAATTACTTTTTATGCAAATTTAAAAATGTGCCTATAAAGTGGGTAAAATGCGTTAAAAAAATTAAATAAAATTTTGTACATCTAATATTTTTATAAAATGAATCAAATGAATTAAATTTAACTAATATAGGTATAATTTATCTGTTTTTACATTAAATTAAATTTAAATAAAAAATAATTATTATTTAAAAGAAGTCAATTTTAAACAATAACACAATGTTCTTTATTATTCATTAAAAATTGAATGTTTTTTTGAAAAATTCCAAAAAATAACCTTAAAGTAATTTTAATATTCCGAATACAATTTTTTTTAATATTTTAAAAAATTAAAATCATATAAGCTTCATTAAATAATTTAATATTAATTCCTATTATCAAAACTAGAAAGCGGGTTTTGAGAAGTAAAAACTATCAAAAGATTGATATGCATTTATGTCTAATTTAAATTTAAAATTACTTAAAATATCATATATTATATTAAATGATAGAAATATAATCTAATTATACTTTAAAACCCCTCAAATGTATAATTTACCACTATAAATTATTTCAATTTAAAATGTTTTTTCATTTAAAATCTGTTATTTTTCACTATTCATCAAAATATAAAAGTTATGAGGAAAGTACAGAAAATTTATCCAAATTAAATTTTTATGTCCCGCTTCTAAATAAGAATTTAATTTCACTAAATTTAATATATAGCATTGTCAAATATTGGGTTTAAAAGGGTTTTCCAATAAAAGGCATAAAAACTGCATTTTTAAATAAATACTTCTTTTATCTAAAAAATTGATTTTTTTGTTATATTATGTTTAAGAAATAGAAAATATGAATGTTAAAAATATATAGGATATATATATAAAATTGAAAGTGTGGTTAATACTAATCATAACTTCTTTTTAAATGGTTATTTTGATAGTTCGTGATGCGCTTCAACTCGGTGTTGCGTGTAGCCTAAGTTATTGTATTACTTTCGAGAGATAACGTGCTATGAAATCTTGGAGTGTTACATTATCCCCTACTCTAATAAATTGAATCCTAGAAGTTTGAAATTGTTCTTCAAAAATAAAATTTTGAAAATAGAAATTACCTTTGTGGAAAATCCATATCAGAAATAGGGTTAATAAAATTTAGTCTTAATAAGAGGGAAAGGGAAATGAAAAAGTTACAAACAAATTAGGATTTAAAAGAGGAGAACATTGGTGGAAATTATAGACATATAATTTGAGGGAAAATGTAAATATTTATATGGAGTGATTGAGGTCATAAGTCACAAACAAGTGAACAATATATGGAAAAATGAAGGCCTCAAAGACATAAATATATGATAATTTAATATATCATCAGTTCAATAAAACATAAGGTATTATGATTAAAAAATTTTGGTTTTAATTTCTTCTTTTAATGATTAGGAATTAATTTCTTCATCAAATAAGAAAAAAATACTTGACATATACATTTCCATATTTTAAATAATTTCTACCACAAACTCATCTTTCACTCCAAAAAGATAATAGAACTCAAAAATATTTTATTTAACCTAATTATATAGAGTTTCAAAAAAAATTTATTCATAATTAACCTTTCATACCATTTAAAAAAACTACATTAAAAAATCCAGGACATCACGTAGGCCAATGTTAGGTGATGCACCATTGTCACCCTTCGGTTGCGAGTTCATGTCTCGCAGCCTGGCCGGACGTGATGGGTTGTCGCCCGACCTCTGGGTTATCCTTTTTATAATAATAAAAAACAATCTTAAGAAATTATTTAACCTTAATAAATAGTATCCAATTTCAAACTTAATCCATTCAAACCATTAGACTTATCCACAATACCTCTATCCAAACTCACAGTCCAAAAATTATATGGAAAGTCACATAATATACATATGAATACCTTCATCCTGTATTCTCTTAAAACATGGTAATAAACTTAATTACCATAAAACCTAATTGAAAATGTTAATTATTCCTCATTGCTTATGTAAAACAAAGAATACTGGATATACACCTTAAATTCAAAAATTATGAAAACTCCAAATAACGATGAAATATACAAATCATTAATCAGTTTCAAGGTTGTCAAGAATATCCTATTTAATTTATCCAAATAAATCATATCTTATTCCAATTCACTAACTCTGTATCAGAACCATATTATGGTTTATCTTTCCTTGAACCATGTTTTTTCCAAAAAAATTAACTTTCTATTGATTCACTTTTCCTAAAACCACATAATCTCAAATCCTTAATGAAATAGTACGGCATTACAATCCTTATATACTCTATAATTCATATAACCAGTACATAATTGATACAACACTCAAATGACATAATTATTTAATAAAAACATAAGACAAAAGGTCATTAAGCTTCATCTGCAGTAGTATCATAACTTTATTATTATCCAACAATATCATTTGTGGTATACTCTGATGATTGGGACATTGATTCGCATAGTGTCCCAACACCTTGCAGATCAGTCGTTGTAAATTTAAAACTTTTTTCTTACCATTTCAATCATGTACTTGGTGTCTTTTTCCCCCAAACTTATAAAAAACTCCCATTACCTTAAAGAATTATTTGAGGTGATTCATTCCATATTTATCACATGTGGAAAATCCTTCTTCCCCTTCTTCCCTTTATCCAAATTTTTCTCTACCATCCTTTTCTTCTTTGGCTCCCCTTCAAATCCATAGGACTCTGATAATTCTTTACTTATCTTATTAACAGATGATACGGTTACTACATATGTTGAGAATACATGGGAGAATATTTCCCTTATAAGTGTTATCTTAAGACCATAAACTATATGATCTTTCTTACACATTAGATCTTGAATATGGATGGAGTTCTCATTCCTTACACTACGCACCATTTCTAAACAATTACATACACTAGGATAGTTTATGAATCACAATTAATAATTCCAAACATTTAAAACACCTAACGTAAATTGAAATGTTCATGCATATAATACATAATCATAAAAATATTTTATTTGAGGAGGTATTTACTCATAAGACATTCATAATGGCTTGTAAAAAAATTGAATTATTCTAAGAATATCCCCCAGGAGTGTCGTAACCAAGAGTGCAACAAGGCTCGTTATTTTGTACCAGGATACCCCAGGTCAAGACCTAAACTCCTTGTCACAGTTTTCACTCCTAGTTAAATATGTTACAGAGCTGCCTCTACCTTCTCATATCTAGACAGGGTTGTATTTCTTGGAAAATCCACAAAATCTCTACATTACCAAAATTCTAGGAAGTTCTTCTATGTTAATCCTCAAATTCTATCTTAGGGTAATGTTCTCTAATCTGAGTTTTTCTAAATCTAATTTCTAATAATTGTAGTAAAACTCATTTGGTACCAACAATAACACCCCAAACCTATTTACCTGGAGTCGGTGCATTATTTTAATACATTTTCATGATTACAAGAAATCAAGTCCTGAAGGACTTATCAATTTACCAGTCTCAAAAAATAGATTACATACATTAATGTTACATTAAAATTTCTAACATACAAGAAATCATAAATAATACTTTGAGAATGAAATTATTCTCGTAGTATAAACCTTCATATTAATCATAATTCACTTCTTGGAATCTTGGGAAAATAAACCATAAGAATGGGGTGAGCTCAGATGCTCGGTAAGGGTAGATAATTTAGTGGAAGCTATAAACTTTTAAGGAAATATGTGTAACAAAAACAATAGCCATTTAAACATAGACATTAACATAATATGGAAAAAATAAATAAAAAATTACTATATATACATGCCCATGGATATTATACTAGTCTCATAATCACATGTAACAACTGCTTTTAGAATGAGAGAATGCATAATGCTGGACATCATAACCACATAGTCAAGGCCTTGTGCCCAAACTAGAAATAAAAATTTTATCAAGGCCTTGGGAAAATACACTAGTTTGTCTCATGAGACCTACTGATGCATTGAGGAGCTATAGTAGCCTCCACCCATCAATTACTAGGTCCAATTCATTCCTTAAATGAAAATATTTAAACAAAACATAAACATTAATATTAAAACTAGCATACAAAATGTTAATACTTTAACCATAAACCCTGAATGGTATAAAACTAGCACAACCACAGTTAAACATATCACAACTCATTCAATACAATATGAAATATTGTATTATAATAAATCAACCCCAATCAAGAATAATATCCAGTAAAGGATGTTTACATAGTTTAAAATTATCTGTAAAACACATTGAGAGAAATATCCTTTTTTGTGAAATCATTTAAAATTCATGAATTTATAAAGGAATTAATTTAAAATATATTTTTGAATCAATTGGTTCCTTAACACTTCTAATATTTTGAAAGGAATTGACATTTTAAAATAATCATGTCCATATAAATAAATCCATAAAATCATTTTTACAACATGGACATTAATTAAAATGATTTAGAAAAATAAATCATTATAACATTTAATATGATTATATTGATCCATATTAACTTACACAAAACCTTAAAATATTAATTTTGAGAACATTATTATGAAACTTGGACATGGATTATAAAAATTTCCCAGTAAATACTTAAACATAAACAATCTCGAATAATAATGATATTGAGGAATTAACCCTTACCTAGTACTTTACTTTGGCCGAGGGTGTGTTTAATCTCTTTTAAAATGACCATAATATGTTATTAAACAATAAAAGAACCATATTAATATTTTTGATATCATACTTGATTAATTTATGGATTTATATTACCCATTTAATATTAATTTCTATGTTTAAAAGACATTTCGTGTAATAATCACATTTTTATCGTACATGTTCAAACTTGTTATTCTTGATCATATCACTTATATAATGATTTAATTACTTCTAGAATATGAAAAATTATTTATGTATCATATATATTCATAATATAAATATGGATAATAGATAGATATAAGAAATGAAATACACCATTTGTAGAGATTATAGGTCGTACGTACGCATAAACGTTGTTTCCGTTTTCATATCGTATTGAACAGAAGTAAGTGAATAAGATATATGTATATATATATATAGTAGAATTATTATTTCATATATTACATACTTGTAAATAATGTATATTTTTATAATAATCGTTTAATGGTGAACGTGGAAATGAATCTCATCGCATCGTGGAGGTGGTAAGCCATACGTACACACGAGCGACATTATCATTCTATTGATGGTGAAATGGTTTTTAATATGGAATAATATATATATATATATTAATTAGTAGGTTATATATATTAGTTACATCAATTATACTCATTATTGTACCCATCCAAATAATTAATTGTTGAATAACAAACTACACCATGACGTGCAGACGGTAAGCCGTACGTACACAATTATGGTGACTTTTTCATTCATAGGATTGATAAGATAATGATTATGGTTGTACCATATTTATAATAACATCACATTTTGTAGAAGGTTCTAGAGTTATTATTTTTTTATGGAAAAAACAAAGAGATAGGAAGTGGAAGAAGAAAAGAACTTTGAATGAGGTGATGAAATAATTACCTCTTCTTCAGGTTATTCCTTTTGATTTAAAAAACATGTTTCCTTAGGTTTTTCTTAAGATCAATGTAATGCCTCTAGTATAAAGTGAGGGTAGTTGGGAGGAAATTTGGTCTGGGTTTTTTCAAGTAAAATGGATTTGGAGGTGTGAATTTATGAGAAGGGTAAGTATCCTTTTATAAGGAAGGTGAAGGAAACTTTAGGAAAAGATTGAAATATTATTTTATTATAAATTTATTTTCAGTTTATAAGAGATCCAAATGGATTTATTTATAGTATAAGATGGGGATTGGTCTAAATTCTTTCAGAAATAGGTTTTATACATGTTTAGGTTACCATATTAACCTTGTCTTTTAGATTTAATCCATAGTTAAATAGTTTAACTTATACCATGTCTTCTTGTATTATTATAATACATGGTTAATAAACATACTATAAAATGACAAGAGAAACCCAAGTGGTTAATTATTGACATATATATCATTATAAAAGTCCTTTGTCCAAACCTTATATTTTTAGGAATATCATATCATTTAATAATATAGTATTTTTTTTACAAATTCATTTATGTCAATTTTGACACTATTTAGTATTTGGTTTTTTGAAAGTCATAAAAAGTTGATTATATAGAGAAAAGTACATTAAATAAACCCTAACATGTCATATTATCCTATAAAATTCTTGGATGGCATCAAAAGTCTCAATTTACAATTATTATGTTATTTATAATATCAATTATTTTAATCTTACAATAATAATGTAATTACGGCATCATCATTTTGTCATCAATAAATTTAATTATTTATTATCTAAAAATTATAAATAAAATACCATGATGTAGGAAATATTTTTCGATTTATAATTAATATCTATAGTCTATTTTATCTTCTATGTAACCCTATATTAAAAATGGTTTGGTTATTAAACTGTGAATTTAACACTTTTAACTCTTCTTTAAATAAAATTATAATAAATTTCCAAATCTAATCCAAGTGGACCAAAATGATCATATTTTATTCTTAATGTTTATTTTGTTCGAAATACACTTATAAAATTGAATTAGGACCTGTTTTAGTGTAATAATAATATCATTTTTACCTTTAATTACCCTATTTACATTTAACCGTGGTAAATAAAAGTCAAAAGTTACTATTCGCCAAAAAATATATTTTCATTCTATTAAACCAAATTTTACATACTGATGTCAACTATGTCTCTCATATTTTTTAAATTCAATTCAAAAAAGTGGTAAAATTAAATTTTAAGCAAATTTTCAAATTTTCATAGAAGTTGGGTAAAAAAGATTAAAAAAATCCATAAAATTGTATACATATAATCTTATTATAAAATGACTCCAATGAATTACATTGAAAAAATATAGTTATTATTTATCTATTTTGACTTCAAAATAAATTTAAATAAAAATAATTATTATTTAAATAAAATTCGATTTTAAACAATAATGTAGTGTTTTTCACTATTCATTAAAAATTGAATGTTTTTAGAAAAATACTAAAAATTCACCCTAAGAAGATTTTTATATTCAGTATAAACCAATTATGACACTTTTTCCAAATTAAAAACGTAGAAGTTTCCTTAATTAATTTAATATTAATTCCCCTTGTCAAAACTAGAAAGCGAGTTTTTGAGAAGTAAAAACTGTCAAAAGATTGTTATATGTTTATATCCAATTTAAATGTAAAATTACTTCTAATGACCTATATTATATTAAATGATAAAAATATATTCTAATTTTACATTAAAACCAATAAAATGAATAATCTAACACTACAAATTTTTTCGTTTAAAAAATTTATTTTCAATTAAAATTTTGTATTTTTCACTATTCATCAAAATATGAAATTTAATAGAAAAGTGCCAAAATTTAGCCAAAATATATTTCCATTCCCTACTTATAAAGAATAATTTAATTTCATTAAATTTAATATATAAAAGTGTCAAATATTGGATTTAAAAAGGTTTTTCCATTAAAAAGTGGAAAACAACATTTCTTTAAAAATACTTCTTTTATCTGAAAAATTGAATTTGTCCTTATATAATATCTAAGAAACAAATAAGACAAATATAAAAATTATATAGTATATAAATAGAAAATTCAAAATATGGTTAATACAACTCATAACCGCTTTTTAAATGGCTAGTTTGATAGGATGTGATGTGCTTGAACATAGTGTTGTGTGTAGCCCAAGCTATTGAACTACTTTAAAGAGATAACATACTATGAAATCTTGGGGTGTTACACAAATAGTTTTCAACAATATTGAATTGAATTAAAAATAATAAATAAACTAATTATAACAAAATATGCACACTAAAGCTTGGTTACCATCATTGTGTTAGGATGAAACCAGCTTGTTTTGGGATAAAATAAACAATTACGATAAATATTGTGAGAATCTAAAATAAAAATCAAAGTAAAAAAATAATAGTAAGTTAGAAATTTAGAAATTAATTTTTGACATCTAAAACCCCACCAATGTGGAAGATTAAAAAATAATGGGGAAACTCAAACAAAATGCATAACTAATCGGAGAATACCAAATCCAATTGAAAGATCAAAACTTGAATTGTAGTGATTTTAGAAAACATGTATGAAAATCAGACCAAGATAACACTTCACATTTCTCTAATAATTGATTCATGAAAAAACATCACCCCTTGGAGATGAAAAACAAACAAGTATCTTCATTACAACAACCCAAATAATTCATTACACAACCTGATTTGATTCTTCTCATTATCCCACATTAAAAAATCATTACAAATGTAGCTTCTAAGTATGACATTGAAAACTTTGTTGACACACCTTTTTTCTCACCTAGTGAAGGAAAGTGAAACTCCCCCTTTTTAACCATAGATATTGACAAAATATATACTCAACATTCAAAAAATATTAATGGGATAATAAAAATATCTGAAAATTTAATATTTAATAAGGCCAGTTGGATAATTTGGAAATTAAAATTCCAATTTTTCATATCCTCCTTTGAATACTGTATAAATGATAACATGTTTATAGGTGATGAAGGATTTTAGGTTCACAACTTGGTACAACTGATTTAATGTTTTCAGTAGGAAGTATCCCATGTCATGAAAATGATTGTGGACTATTTTGGGTGGTCACTCTTGTTTTCCCCTATACATGAATGAATCTTAAATAAAGAACTGAAGATACTGGTAAATTTTAGAAGATTAAAATTACACTATAGTGAAAAAAGCATGGAAAATATTAAATAGATATATTTGAATAGAAGCCTCATCAAGTAGGTGTGGAAACACCTCTTACAGGGCTACCACAAGGTCTTCATAATCCAGTAAAAATGGAAGGGGGAGAAAGTTTCCAATCAAACAAAACCAAAAGAGATAGATTGGTTTGTGGTATGGATTGAACAAACCCCTATTCTATTCAGTTTTTAGTTTGTTGTTTAGTTTAGTTATTAAACAAAAAAACCCTTTTAAAACGAACAACATCCTTTTTTTAAAGTTATATTTTTTTATGGATCCACCCCATGGATCATTTCTAAAACTGTAACCGTATTCTTTATTTTAATTTCCATTTACATTAAAGGATTATAGATTTATTTTGATATAAATTCAAGGATGATATCATGTCAACAGAGTACCACTATTCAACCATTTAACAACACAAAAAAAATGGATTTTAAAAACTCTAAAAAATCATTTTGTCCTCAGTGTTGTTAAAGAGATCCCCTTTATCATTGATAAAAAAGAACTGATAAAGTTGATGTTTAATCCCTTTGAGTTTATCAATGATAAATGGAATATTATATCGATAGTAGAAATAATGTTGATAAAGGCCCTACTACTGTAGTGTGTTGTTTGAATAAAAAAACTATCAAAAATACACCTGTATGAAAATACATAATTTTATTGAAATAAATTTTAAATAAAAAATACAAAAAAAAACACTACTATATACATTTAAAATTTTGTTTTCTAAAATTATGTTTTCAATTAATATTGAAAAACATTTAGAACATTAATGTTTCACCATCTTTGGCACCTGTAACCCCATCCCAAAAAAATCTCATCCATGGTATTAGGCCAAAAAAACCACCCAAACCCGAGAAAAATAATTCACCTATATAAGTAAACAAATCATATTTTATTAAGAAAATAATCAAATAAATTAAACCCAAATAGGAATGAATACATTAATAAAATATCAATTTTAAATAAAAGGACACATTTAAGTCATACTGGTAGCATTGTGCGTTGGATTGGTGTTTTGAAGATTCCTACAAATAAAAAAGGACTTATGGACTGTTGTCCTAAAGTATTGAAACCATCCAAATTAATTTTCATGATTTTGAGTATGTCACATTTCGTTTTTAGTAAAATGTCATTTTAAATTGAAAACATGAAATTTGGGTAAAACTAGTCAAACCATGTGTTATTTTGAAGTGAGACTAATTCATACACGTCAAAAATGACATATGAATCATTGTCCTGATGTTTGAATAAAATCTAATCACATACACTTAGTTTGCATTGACTCAAACTCGTCCTAGAGGAATTATTTTTATTATTAAACCCTCTTAATAAGTATATAGGCATAAACCTAAAGAGGTTCTCTAAAGAAGAGGCAAAATTCTTAAACTTGTGTTTTTGTTTTATTTCTTCTTCCACCTACTTTAAATTTTGTTCAACTATCATGATTAATATAAAAAATATATAACATATACTAATATGTTTTTATTTTAATGTAATGAAAAACATTTATATTCTCTTCCACTAAATGGTAAATGAAACTATCAATCATGTGTACGGTAAACTACCGCTTCATGAACTGATGTTATTTGTTTTCCATAACCACCTCTCAAAACTAGTTATAATGATGTATTTAATGTATTTATAAGATTTTTATGATATTATTATACTTATTTAATTATAATATAATATAATAATAATTTTGTTTGTGTGTATAGTAGATAACCGTCTCGTGAAGTGATGTGACTTTTTTTTTACTTACACAATACATGCAAGGTAATAAGGGTAAATTTAATGAAAAAATGAGATATATACGAAATAAAGTATAAAAAACATGAATCGGTTTTCACTATTTTAAGTACGTGACTTGTTTTTTAACTAAAATTCCAATTTTAAATTACAAATACACACTTGGAGTTATACCGCTCACACTATGTGTAAGATTGAGGTGTAGTTGATTCTTAAAAATCAAGAATCACTTACGGATCATTTTCATAATGTATCAAAATAATTTTAATGTGTTCGCTCAATTTTGAGTATGTCACATGTCCTTTTTACTAAAATTTCATTTTAAACTGAAAACATGCACTTTGGGTTATACCAGTCACATCAAGTATCATTAAGACATGTAACTGATTCCTACCCTTCAAAAATGACTTATTAATCCTTTACCTAAATTAACATTGAAATGAGAGTTTTTTTCTTACTTTTCAGTGAGTGGAAAATGTTTTCAACTAAAATGAAAAGTTTAAACTTATAATAAGAACCTTGAGTCAAACTTGGAACACAGTTTATCGGAATAAGTTACAGTTGATTCCTATATGTCACAAATTACATAAGGATAATATACATTGAGTATCAAAACATTCTGAATGTGTTTTATTAGTATTGATTATTTCACTATTCCTTTTTACTAAAATTCATGTCAACTTTAAGTAAAAAACATACTTTGAGTCATAATGGTGAGACCGTACATCCGATTGAGGTTTGGTTCATTTAAACATGTCAAATATTACTTAGGGATCATTCTACAAAACTATTAAAAAATACAATGGTTTTTTTTATCGATTTTGAGTATATCACTTGTTATTTTTACTAAAATTTAAATAAATTTAAATAAAAAGACACACTTGGAGTCATAAAGGATGCTCCATGCATTTCCATGAGGTTCAGTTGATTCCAAAAAAGAAAAAATGACTTATGGATCATTTTTATAAAGTATCAAAAAAATATGAATACATTTTCTTAGGATTGAGTATTTTACTTTTTTTAAAAAAATAATTAATGTCCATTTTAAATAAAGATACAAACTTTTATTTATATAGATCAAAATGTGTGATCGATTGAGGTGTGCTAGATTTTGACAAGTCAAAATATATGTATAGATCATTTTTCTAAATTATCATAATAATATGAATGTGTTTGTAGGGTTTTTAGTATGGAACCTATGTTTATTACTAAAATGTCATTTTAAAATAGAAACACCCACTATGAGTAATACCAATCACATCTTGTAGCAGATTTAGGTGATACAAATTTATACACATCAAATATAACTTATGAATAATTTTCCCACATTATCAAGACAATCAGAGTAGGTTTTCTTGTATCTTAGTGAGTAAAGCGCTATAAAAATGAAATGTCAATTTTAAATTGATAACTAACACATTGAGTCTTAACAGCCACACCATATATCATATTAAGGCGTGGTTTATTCCTACACATCAAAAGTAACACACAGACTGTTTTCTAAAATATTAAAACAATTTGAATGCATTTTATCAGTTTTGAGTATCTCGCTTATTATTTTCACTAAATTAATGTCAAGTTTAAATAAAAGAAACAATTTGAGTCATATTAGTCACACCATCTGTAATATTGAGGTGAATATGATTCCTACACATCAAAAATGACATAGGGATAATATTAATAATGTATCAAAATATTCAAAATGTGTTAACTCAGTTTTGTGTATGTCACTTTTTTTTACAAAATGTCATCTAAGATGAGAAGGATGAACTTTGAGTCACATTAGTCACACCAAGTATTAGTTATACAAGATAGAACATCCTACACATCAAAAAGGCTTATGAATCATTTTCACAAATTATCAAGACAATTTGAGCATTTTTTATCTATTTTTAGTGGGTGAATCACTTTTTGAACTAAAATGTAAAATTTAAGTAGATAACAGATACTTTGAAACATATCAGTCACACCGTGTGTCAGATTGAGGTCTGGTTGATTCATACACATCAAAAATGACATGTTTATTTTTTTCATAATGTTTTAAAACAATCCAAATGTGTTTTCATAGTTTTGAGTATGTCACCTTTTCTTTTTACTAAAATTAATGTCAATTGTAAATAAAATGACACACTTGGAGTCATAGCGGTCAAATAGAGTGTTATATTGAGGTGTGGCTCATTAATACACATTAATAATGACTTATGGAGAGTTTTTATAATGTATCAAAAAAAATTGAATGCATTAACTCATTCTTGAGTATGACACATTCCCTTTTTACTAAAATTAATACCAATTTTAGATAAATAGAAAAACTTGGATTCATACCGGTCACACCGCGTGTTGTATTGTGGTTTGGTTGATTCATACATGTCTAAAATGACATATGGATCTTTTTTAAAATAAATGAAATAATTATTAATGTGTTTTCTCAATTTTGAGTATTTCACTAGTCCTTTTAACTAAAATTAACATCAATTTTAAATAAAAAGACACACAAGGGGTCATACTGTTCACATCATGCCTTATATTGAGGTGTGTTTGATTCTTACCTATCAAAAATGATATATGTGTAATTTTACTAAAGTAACAAAATAATCCAAATTCATTTTCATATTTTTGATAATTCCACTTTTTATTTTATCTAAAATTAATATATTGTTTAAATTAATAGTCACACATGGAATCATACCAGTCACACCGTGTGTCATATTATGGTGTGACTGATTCTTATAACTCAAAAAATGACTTATTGAACTTTTTTCTAAAGTATCAAAAAATATGAATGTATTTTCATGGTTTTGAGTATGATGCTTCTTTTTTTACTAAAATGAAATTTTAAACTAGAAAAACACACTTTGAGTCATACTGGTCAAATCATGTGTCAGTTTGATGTGAGGCCATTTCTAAAAAATAAAAAACTAAATATTTTTTTTATCTAATTATAAATTCAATCCAATAATGTTTTATTTTGTCTGTGATTAATGCATGTTTTAAACTAAAATGCAAATTTTAAAATGATAATTTCCACTTTAATCCATATTAAGAACAAGATTTGTCGGATTTAGGTGAGGTTAATTCCTATATGTCAAAAATGACTTATAGACTATTTTATTAAAGTATAAAAACTCTCTAAATGTGTTTTATGTATTTTTATTATTTCAATTTTCTTTTTCACTAAAATGTCAATTTTAAAATAAAAGGACACACTTGGAGTCATACCAGCCACACCGTGCATCGGATTGATGTGTGGCTGATTCCTACACATCAAAAATGAATTATGGATTGTTTTCCTAAAATATAAAAAAATATTGAGGTGTTTAATATAATTTTTGTTTGTGATGTGAGTTTTAAACTAAAATATAAATTATGAACTAAAAACATATAGTATGTGTCATATCGAGCACATTGTGTATCAGATTGAGGTGTGGATGAATGAGTATGTGATGTGTTCCTTTAATTTAACTATCTGAAAAAATATAGAATAGAGAGAAACTTTTACATTTAAATGGATGGGGAAACCCTATGCAGCCTCAAACACTTCACATTTCATGTAGCATTGGGTATCCTCTCCCATAATAAAGGAACATTATTTTTATGTTTTGGATTATTTTGGATAGGTGAATCAAAATAAGTATTCCCAAAATATTTATGAATCATACTAAATAATTAATAGATAAAAATGATATGAAATTAACTTTCAAATGGTAGATAAAATATTGAAAAAAGTTATTAAATATGTATTAAGAATTTATCTTTTCATGATGGTTGTACACATACTTGACCCATTTAGTTTTTTTCTTCATCTCTGTTGTAGTATCAAAGCCCAATCTATCATGAGTATGAGAAGGTTCAAAAAATCACCCCAACATGAGAAAAAATAATCCACCTATATTATAAAACATTTCTTATGTTAGTAATACTATAAAGAAATAAATTAAATAAAAATATGATACGAAACATTAATAAAATTTCAACATTAAACTGAAACCATATAATTTGAGTCATCCTTGGTACATTGTGTGTCAGATTGAGTGCATGATCACAATACTGGAGTGAGTCATCCTTTTTGATGAAGTTATTTCTTTACTACATCTCTAAAAATTAAATAATTAAAAATGATATATATATTATGAAAAAATTTACTAAAAAAGGATTTAAACTAATGAGAAAATCAATAAAATAAGTAGTAAGAAGTCAAATCTTCCTGATATTTTTTACATTCTCACAAAAAGAATGCTTCTGATTCATTTCTAAACAAATATTTTTCATTTGGTAAATATGAGGAGCTTTTACAGTCATAGTGGTTCTCGAAAAAGATAAATACACAAAGGATTGATAAATATTTTAAGTGAGATAGTAATTTTCTCTAAAAATACCTCTTCTGGATGCTAATTTATTGATGGTATATGATATCTCTAATAAATTTTCAAAAAAAACAATAATCATAATCTTCCCTATTTTTTCCATTGTAGAAAATTTAGAACAATAAGTAATTTTTTATATGTTTTTTGATAGTGAAATATTATTATATATACCCTAATACTTATCCAGTTCTAGAAGTTTAATGGATCCTTGTGCATGTGGATTTCTTCATTCCATGATTTTTATTATATTTAACCACCACAATGTCATATGAAAATTTTCATTGAAACGTAAAAAATATAGAACATTACTTTTTGTTTTAAAACATTGGATTTAGTGTATTAAAAAGGAAAAAATTTCATCACTTGTGCATGGTTTGTTGGGTATCCATGTGATGAATGATATAAATAAGTCTTTTTAGTATCCAAATTTAATATAGCGAGTACCCAATGATGAAAAAAAAGGACTACGTAATAAAAGCAATGGAGATATATTTTATAGGATCAAATTTAGAGTTTTACCCATGAACCATTGGTATTAATAAGTTTTTTTCATATGTAAGTTTGATTTCAAATTCTATGGCCAGTTTTTCCACAATTTCATCAATTTTATTTGATTTCATTTTTATTTTCTCGAGAAGTGATATGAGAACTAATTATTCCATATTTATATTCTTAGGTGTTTCCCTTCAAATATTATTGATATAGATGACTACGAAAAATTATAAATTTTATTTAGTAATAAATAGCATAGATGATCAGCTATTATAAAAATAATAATTAAAACACACCTCATAATTACATTTACAACTTCGAATCTAGGTCATTCATACTTGAGTATTTCATTTATATTTTCAAGAGTAATGAAGTATATAATATCCTCTATATATGTTTTTTCATGAAAATCATTTCTATGATTACTCTCACATTGTATACCTGTATCCATATGAACATTCTATGTTAGTAAATGTTAATATTCAAAGGGTAGGGTAATGGTTCATTGTGAAGATCGTTTTTATTGGCAATTTGATCCTTTATTTTTTTGATTCTAAATTTCATTTACCCCCTTCCCTTTGACCTTTGTTATTAACATTCATTGGGATAGACCTTTTTAAATTATTTATTAATGTTTTAACATGAAAAATAAATTAGAAATGAATACCACCTTGTCGACATCTATTTTCACTAGATCTGAAGACATTGTTGTGAATGTTCCAATAGCTTAATCAACTATGTTAATATGTGCATCATCAAGTGAACTAGGTAACTCATTGCTATGATCATGAACTATGAAAATAACCACTCTCACAAGACCTGTTGGATATTTTTATTTTGTAGACTATCTTCTTGGATATTGAACATGGTATCACTCAAAATAAGGTGGTGGGTGGGGGTTGATAGATATAATTCATAGTCATTTCACAATATTAAATATCATTATAGTAAATTTATAAGTTTTTTTTCTGATTCTATTTCATAGAAACAATTATGAGAATATTTATTTCCTTATATAAGATATCTCATTAAGATGAATGGATTACCTCAAAGATGGTGGGGGTGGGGTGTCTTCAAATAGTGGTTGTTTTTGAGTTTCTTATTCTCTTTACCCCCACAATAAAATCTTCTTACAACTTAGAAAAACAATGAAATTTAATGTTTAGGTATGAAAATTTTGTGTGCATCCATTCCATATTATTATCTTAATCCTCATGTTATTTTCAACCCTAAAAATATGTTCAGGGTGTCACCCAATAGCCCGCACCTATTATATGGACATAATATTCTAGCTGCTACAAGGCCACTGATAGTATGTGCTCTTTTGATATAGGTTTTTATTATTCCAACATCCAATTCAGAGAGAAACTATTTATTAATAGGTAATCGTTTATATGCAATATATATTTAAAGAAAAACAAATTTTTATTAGGTCATCCTTCCACATGATTCCCTGATTTTTTGTGGGTTTTCATCAATTAGTATCCCATATTAATTTACATGTTCCACATTCCATATCACAAGACGTGAGATTGATGTGGGTTTGGATTTGGATTTACTAATATATAAATAAATAGTGGAAAATAATTATGATGTTGTTTAATGTCACTTAAAAGAATTAGGGTCGATTTAAAATATGTTCCAATTCTTTTTCAAGTGATCTATACTCCATCATTTCATTATGTAATGGGTACATTGATGTTTCTTCCCATTTTTTATTTTTATAAATCAGTTACTATTTCATAAATAAAAAGTTCATAATTGAAGTTATTAATAAATATATTGTAAAAAAATGTAATATCAATCACAATGTACCTGAAAATATACGTCCTTATGACCGCTAGTAAATTTATCTCATTCTTCTCAACTTATTAGGTGTGCATACATATGTGGTGGGTTTAGGATTATTTTCCCTTTTGAATACTTAATAATAAATTTCAATATAATTTTGTGGATTAATCTATGATAATTCCTACAAAGAATTAATAAAAAAATTCTATTGAGAGTCATCTACTGTAAATACAATCTATAAGGGATAATGAAGAGTAAGTTAATATTTTTTAAATTCTATTTGTTAGAAAAATAATGAAAAGATATCAAAATGTTACCCTAATATCTTCTCAATTCAGTAAATTAAGCATAACAAAAACATGGTTCCAGGAATCTACATCAATCCGCATGTGTTTCCAAGTGATGTGCATAATGAAACTACTTAACATGGCATTTTTGGGGTTAACAAGTTGGCCGCACACATTCCATCAGACCTCATCTTTGATGTCTTGGATTTTTGTGATAATATTTTTGGATAACACCATAACTCTACAATTCTATTGTTTTTTATGGGATAACAATTCTTTGTTGTAAACTATTTTTTCACTTTCAACATCATCAAGATGTTTTTCATCTAGATTGGTAGAATCATCATGTGTAGAAGGTTTTTTTCCTCTATAGTGGTAGTAGTAGCAAAATGAGAGACCTATTTTTTTTCTCAATATTGAGGTAATAAACATGTTAAAAAGTCATTATTTACAAAAATGGATAACATTTATGTAGGATCATGTAAATTTAATAATGAATAAATAACTACAAGAGGTAACATAATGTATATTACAAAAAAATATAACCTGATTATTGAACATTGTGTTTTTAATGGATGAAGGGATTTGAACACTCTATATATAATCCAAATTATTTTATTATGGTATTCTCTAACATATAATACCTAATCTACATTGGGACAACTGTGAAATGATCGTGATGACCCAATAAAAGGGTTATCCTTAGTTAACTTTTTATCTTACCATTTTTTAGTTTTGGTTGATAACAGAAAAATTGACCAATTTTGTTTTGAAAGATATGGAATAAAAAATACTTTTATATCATATGATGACATTATAAATTGTTCATTTTTATACCCTTCCACATAGAAACCCACTTTCATGAATCCCAGTTCAGCTATTTTAATATCAGACATGTTATCAACACACTAGTATTGATAAATTTGTACTTGGAATGTTGTATAATCTATCGACACTATTTGTTTTTGGATTCAAAAGTATGATATATTCAAATAAATTAGATTCATTTCCATGGTAGTAGATACATGCATCACATCATCCACAAGTGAAACTCCTCTATTTTTCCTGGTACTACCTTCATCATGTTCATTTTTATATAATATATAATGATTAATTACCATAACCATTATATGATAATACATTCATACTTAGTCATATGGCTATCCATTGAAGTTGTTATAAAATTAAATCAATATTTTTATCGAACTCTTCAAAAATACTATCTTGAAACCCTCCTATAAACTGTTGATCATGTGTATTTTATAATGAAATTTCGGCACATAACGAGTTCAAACAACTAATAATTTCTTTATGGGTTTCAACATATGGGGAAACCTATAATTTTTTATGAAAAACATAATGGTGGGCCTTCTATCGATCAGTAATATTGACAGTGAAAACATCTATTCTAGATATTCCTTTACCCACAATCCACCCATTGTGATGATATTTCGGTAGACCAATGCTTTCCACATAAAATAGCAATTAGGTATAGATTTAATGAATTCCTCAATATATATCACCCTGAAATACAACCCTATGTATGACTTTGATTTTTCACATACCCTTTGAAAATAATCATATATCATTCAATAGGAAACATCCATCTAAAATGTATAGGGCCACATTGTCAAATCTCTCTTACCAAGTGAACCATCAAGTGAACCGTCGTATAAAAGAATGTTTGCAGGAAGAACATTTCCAATTCACATAATATGATAGAAATATTTTTTCCATATTCATAAATGTAACCATGTCTATAATGTTTCTTTATATAGTTTTAAAGAATAAAAATTATTGGTTAATCTTTGAAATAATTTCTTGGGAAAAATTATATGTAAGTCTAAAAGAATTAGAGATTCCATTAAAACAAGATAGTCATGTGATTTCATACCCATTAACCTTAAATCAGTCATTGACACGATATTCCTGATATTCAATGAATACCACTATGGAAACATTACCTCATTAAAGAGTTTGAAAATCATATATCTCTCCTACCTAGAATGAGTGTATGTTGTTGGGGTAAGAAAATTTTTTTTCACCCTTCACTAGCACCAAATCATTCTTCATTTCCATGTCAATCATATACAACATATCATTAATTGCATCCTCCATTTTTTGAGTTAATTTGGTAACATTCCTATTAAACTATCACATAATATTTTTTTTCAACGTGAATAACCTCAAATAATTGTTTGATGTATAGAAAAATTCCAGTATGGTAATTCAAAAATAGTTTATCTCTTTTTCCAACTGGTTTTCATATGGTTTTTCAATAATGGTTTACCAAAATTTGTGTTCATATCTTTTACTTTCTCAAATAGTAAATCACATGTTAGTGGAGATAGTGTTGTATGTTCTTCTAAACTCTATCTAAATTATGTATTCTAATATTGGTACTTTTTGGTCAGGGTAGAAATCTGTTATGTCCTAGAAAAATAGTTCTCCATGAATGTTTCAACATAATTTATTGTGTACCTTCTTCAAAATATCACACCCTTGAAATCCTTTTATGTTATATCCTGAAGAATTTCCATATGCAGGAAATTTATTTATTCACCCATAAAACAAGGCTATAAATGTGAAATCATCATTTCTATAAGCATCGAACAACGTAACACCTGAATCTCATAATAATTATTAATCTTCATTCAATGGATCCAAATAAACATCAATATCATTACCTTGTTATTTTGGTCCTCATATACCCATATATAACATAATGTATTTTTATTTCATGCATAACTATAGTGGAAATATATAATTCACCAACATAACTGGCCATATATTATGAGTGCAACATTGAAAACCAAAAAGATTCACTCTATTAATAGATAGCGCAAAAAAATGGTTCTCGTACATTTACAAATTCAAGATAGGTATGATCAATAACAATCCACTAAGGAGAGTCTTCTAGGTGATGATGTTTCCCATCATTATTTCTTGTATTTGGATGCCATGTTAGTTCCCTTTAAATATCCTCACTTCCATATAGGTTCTTGTACCTTTTGATGAATGCAATGTTACATATAACGTTTATAGGACCCAATTCATCATTTTTGTATCGAGAAGAACCACGGTTTGGGAATTATTTAATGGGTTGTGGTCCTTACAAAATAATATACAAATATTTGTACTGGAATGCACTCTTTGAGAGATCATACACATTTAATGTAGCATTAATTGAGCGTCATATGTTAGGATAGGAAGCACATTATATTCTGGTTCCATAACATTTAAGAGATTAAGTAGGTCAATAAAACTAGAATATATCCATTGGTTACCATCATTTATATTATAAATCTTATGTACAAATGAAAATGATGTATATTTAGTAAAACTAGAATACAATGGAATATTTTCCCAACTCATTAACTTCTCCGAAATTTTTTGTTAGTCATGAAGTTAATCTTCCATTTTCATAGTCATTTTCTCATTATGATCTTCATCATTGTTCACACCTATAATCATATCCTCGATATGGTCTTCTTCATTTTCCGTAATTGTAATCATATCAAATTACCCATTAAACATAGTGATATCCTAATCATTGGATATATTATACTTTTCCCATGTTTAGTCCATCATTTGTAACTTTGATTTATACTATAATAGGTCAAGTTTTCTTCTAAATATTACCAAATAATTATTCTCAAATAGTAATAGTTTAAACATGGAAAAAAGGATTTGAGAACGGTTATATGCATGATCTTTTGTGAACTTTATGAACTCTTTAACTGAATATTCATAATATTTTTTCATACAACTAGCAGCCATCAATTTTTTATTCATATCCTTCTTATTTGATTCATTAATTTCAGTACTTGACAAAAATAAATTAATAATAAAGTGGTTCCTTTCAAATAATTTGAACTCTACATTTGACTATTTCAAATAATTTCATCATGCATTGAAATAAATGGGCAATTGAATTTAAGAAAATAACTACTCCACTAGTGGTAGGTGTTATCTAATGAATTCATCAACAATGATCACAAGTACCTAGTATGAGATGACTACTAATCATAGTAGTTCAAGTAACATAGGTTCATGTTCAGAAGATATGGGGGATGAATCTAAGGAAACAAAATGAAATATTAACTTATCAGAAGATGAAGTTGATGAGGATGATAGTTATTATTTCATTTTTTTCTTTGTGACTCATCCCTTTAGAAGTTAACACCAAATCATAGAGGACATATAGTTTTGGAGGACTCACCTAATTTAAAACATGTAGGTGATATTGGAGGCAATGTTAGATTAGGTGTTTTAATTTGGTTAAACATTAATTACCCTTTTGTGAGAGTGAGTTCATGATGGATGTCCTATGGATTGGATGGTGTTGGTGACATTCCATTTCCTTGGTGTTATTAGAAATATATATTATTTTTGTGGTGGGATTATGTGTATCTAGTAGGTCACTAAAAGTTAATATTGTTATATAAATATATATAACACCCTTTCCCCTTACACGAGTTTGAATTTATAAGTATATATATTAATCATCTCATTGATAGAGAATACTACATAATAAAAATTTGATGAATCTATTCACTACAATTTCAAATTAAAAAACTCCATTTTAAAGTCAATGTGAAATTAAAAAATCATTTATATAGATCATCCTTGAAATCCAAAATATAATCTTCATTTTAAAACATCATATAAATCCAATTTATTATCATTAAACCCAAAAATTTACACTTAAAATCACATTTAAATATAAAAAACCAATGTAAATATAGCTATTGATTTTATTAATAGAAAAATTTATATTATTTTAAAATCATTTTCATAATCGAAACTAAGGATACTAAATAGAATATTTTTTTCGTAAATAAAAAATAAATTGTTATGTTTTTACATTATTTTGAACACTGAAAATAATAGTCAAATTAGAAATCCATATCCTTTAAAAGAAGGAAGACATATTTAAGTCTTTCTTCCATATACCATTACAATACCCAACAATCATCAATATTATGACAAATTCTATTGGTTTCTACAATTCCCCCAAATAAATTACTAACATTTCTTATAATCCAATAGTTCCTAAAATTTTCATTGATATAAACCCTTAGAGACTGACACTTTGTTAGAGAGAATATATAGTTGTAGAGGACTCCCCAAATTTAATCAATGAAGGTAATTTTGGATGAAATGTACGTTTACAAGTTTCAATGGGGTTAAAATTTAATTAAACTTTTGATTGTGTTATATCTATAACTGAACCCGACATTTAATTCCCAATCATTAAGTTCATACTCAGATTATGGAAGATAATAAACCCAATCAAATATCATATATTTCACAGTATACATTTTAGGTCTATCAACATTTTTTAGTGGTTGAACTATTTCTCTGTTACGGTTCCATACCTCATATTTGGTTTTAAGTCATACTCTTGTATTATGATAACATACTTATTTGTGATTAAGGAATGTTTTATCGATTAAATTATAAAACGGAATCTAATAAGTTCTTCCTTAGATACATTTTTAATGATTAAATCCAAAAATATTCAAAGATAATTTTAAAAATAATTCAACACTCAATTAAAAGAATACATCAAACTCCTATAAATTAAGATTTAAAATATAAAATATTAAATATAAAAAAACTCTTAATTATCAGAATTAATTGGTTGAAAAAATAATAAACATATTAATGAATTATAAAAAGAGAAAAGTTTTATTTATAAAAATAAAATTTTTAAAGGTATAAGATTATTATACTATTGATAAATTGGAAAATGTCTATAAGTATACAAGTTTAAATTAAAAAAGAATATATAATTATATAATTATATAAAATTATAGATTTATATAGAAGTATAAAAATATATATAATTTATAAAATAATATATATTTTAAATAAATATACATAATATATAAATGTTCTCAAATTTATAAAACTAAATAAAAGTACATAT
Organism: Viscum album; assembly: GCA_963277665.1. NCBI lineage: Eukaryota > Viridiplantae > Streptophyta > Magnoliopsida > Santalales > Viscaceae > Viscum > Viscum album. The sequence goes on along the minus strand of OY728130.1, from coordinate 1,889,936,658 downwards.
ATGTCATAAAAGTACAAAAATTTTATATAAGTATATAGATTTAAAATTTTATAAAAGTACAAAATTATAATATATATAAGAATAATTCATGAAGTTATAAAATTATAATATTTTATAATGAATAGAAATATAATTTTATATTAATTTCTAAATCTTGAAAAATATAAAAGTATAAATATTTAATAAAATTTTATATTTAAACTATTTTTTTATAATATGATATATGATACAATTTATAAAAGAATGTAAATTTTTAATGAATAAAACTATATAATTATAATTATTTAATAAAAATTATTATTAAATTATATTAGTATAATACAATATACTATATATTTTTTAATAGTTTGTAAATTTTAAAATGTATTAAACTATAAAATTATAACTGTTTAACAGATTTATATACATATATATTATTGTAATCACATATACTATATAATTTATAGATGTATATATAAGTGAAAAAAAATTATATCTAGATGTATAAATATAACAGATTAGACTTATAATAATTATAAATTTATATTGATTATTATTTATAATTTTATAAAATTAATGGATGATGATAATAAAAGTATATGAAAACCATAATTAATATCCTAAATTTTACTAATTTTCAGGAAACAAATGCATTTAAAAATAATTAATCGTATTGATAAACATATATGAAACATCACTCAATCAATCACCCAATAACTAAAGAAAACCCCACATGAAACATTAACACCCATGAACTTCACACACGTGGCTATCAAACTAGAACTATTGTGTATGTAATGCAACCAATAGCTCCCTCGAATCATTGCACACACAAACCACAGACTAATACCGTACCTGATATCTACTGAAAACATGAAAACCCTAATCATGAATGCTTGAGAAAAGGTAGATGTGAATAGTATTTAGAGGTGGGTGGTTTTAGTTATTACTTATGAGTGGATCACTACTATAAATTGAACCATTTATGACGTGTAAAATGTGATGCGGTCCAATCCTAATTGACCCATTGCATAAAACGATGTCTCAAATAGTTTATTAGTGTTTCTTAAAATTCCCTTTCACGATGAGCCCATCGCAAATATTTATTGAAGATGGGTCCATCGTAAAAAATTATAATAAAAATTAATATTAATAAAATGTTATAAAATATTAATAACAAAATATTAATAAAATAATAATATTAATAATAACAAAAAATTAATAATAATTATAAAAATTATAACTGTAAAATAATAATAATAATAATACTCATAATAAAATAATAATAATAATAAAATAATAATAATAATAGTAATAAAATAATAATAATAATAATATAATATAATTAGTATAAATATAATTAAAATAATAAAATAATAGAAAACCCAATATTAACAATAATAAAAAAAAATAATGATAATAAAATAACAAATAAATAATAAAACTATAAAAATACTAAATATATAATTTATTAATAAAACTAATAAAATAATAAAAAAACACAATTTCCACAACAATATAAAAATCATAATATGTATAAATATAAATATAAGGAATAATAAAATTATTACAAAAAATAATTACATTCATAAGTTTATTATAAGAAGTAAATAATTCACTGAGGGGGTCATGCGGGGGAGTTGGAGGAGTAGGTGTAGATAGTGGAGGGAACTGCATCTTGAACCATGAGTCAAACATCGCATATACTCCATCATCTGGTAATGTTGTTGCTGCCATCGATGCATCTCCTCCTTTTATTGTTGGTATTATTGATAGAGCTTTTACTACTCCCTAAGCATTCTCTATATAGGCTCACCTTGAGCTCACACCTTCTCCTCCTACTACACAGCTAATGATGATGACTCTCTATGAGCTCCTCTCATGACATATACCAACATCACAATAGAACCATAATAACTCTCAGGAATTAATCGAGAGATGATACAAACACATTGGCGTTTCTCAAAGGTATATTATATCTCCTACATCCATGTTTCATCATCAAATCATAATACACTAGTCTGGTACTTTGTATCAGCCTGACTATTAGCCTCTATTTGAGACGTCCTGACTTCATATTCCTCCATCAATTGCAATCTAAAATATAAACAGTTAAAATATTATTTTCAGTTAATTTTGAAACAAAAAAATTATTATACTGACCGTAATCATACACTGGTGATCACCTCTAATCACTCCAGTGACAGGACCACTATACATCCTCCTATAAATGGTGAACGTTATAATATGCGGATGTTTAATGGCCTGTATGAATATAAAATAAACAGTTTAGATTTAATGTTGTATAACTTATTAAATAAAGGTACTTACTATATGTTTCCATGTGTACTGAATATATGACTACCAGCTTGAGGTGTCACATCTTCTCTCCCCCGGTTTGATCGACCTATAGATTATATACTCAAAAAATGAACTCTCATCCACTTTAAACATAATCCATCACAAACCTGAGTTGAAATGTAATCAGGCCGGTGGGTACATTAAGACTGATCAATCTCGGGGACTCCCACTTTCTACATTTGTAACGCCCCAACCCCAGCTACCCAGAGTCGGTGCATTAATTACATAACATTGGCATGATCACAAGAAAGATCAAATCTCGAAAGACCGATTGGTTTAGTAGCCTTGGAAACACTAGATATAATCATAAAGTTTTACATTACATTTCAAAGTGAAAAACCACTACAACAACAAAGTCTTCATATCCACACTATTAACCCCTCATAATATCCCTGCAAGTCATTCAAAATTTACTTCTTCACTACCTGGGAAAATAAAACATAGAAAAGGGGTGAGCTCAAATGCCCAGTAAGGATAACAATATAGCGGAACATTCAAAATAAGAATAAACATTTAAGGCAATGAATTACAAAAACAAAAGCCTTTTAAAATTGAACTTCAACATAGTATGGCAAAAGTAAAATGAAATAATGCCATTTACTTGTTCACATGGATATTCTACTAATCGAATAATCACATGCAATATCAATAACCACTTTCATAATGTTGGAATGCATAATGCCAGACTATCATAACCACATAGCCAAGGCCTCGTGCCAAGACTACAAATAAGATTTTGTCAAGGCCTTGTGCCAAGACACTAGTTTGTCTCATGAGACCTACCGATGAAATTGTTTTAGAAAATACTTACGTTTAAAATTGTTGAAATATACTCCAGTGTTTTTTTGAAAACATTATGCAAGCTTCTGAAAAAAAAAATAAATAATTCTAAGACTACTCGACTAATTACAGGCCATGATGGGTCCACGCCCAATCCCTTCCTGTCTACCACACTCAAGAGTCGGGTTTTCTGAAAACATTTTTAAGCTTGCGTTAAATACGTATACATTTGCACTGGATTTTCATATATTTGAGAGAAATATCTATTTTTTGAAATCATTTAAAAGCCACATAATTATAAAATAAAACATTTACTTTGAAAATATTCTTATAAGCTTGTAAGGAAAGCTTTGAATATTTTATAATGGCGGAAAATAACCGCACCCGCCATATATGTTAAAAAAAACATTCTTACCTTAATTCTGTCGAAAAGGTTAAAAAGGACCTTGTTTTGAACACGACCGAAAGATTCCTTTATAAACCACTTATAAAAGTCAAAAAGGGTATAAATGAATTTAACTCATATTATAGTAAATAGTAAAAATGTTTTGAAATGCATTTTTAAGAAACATGGATGTGGATGATAAAGAGATCCCAGTAGATTATTACATATAAACAACCTCGGATAATGAAGAGATTGTGAAATAACCCTTACCTTGTACTTTTCCTTGGTTGGGGTAGGTTAACCTCCTGTATAATGGTGAAATAATTGTTATTAAATTATACAAGAATCATATATATTAATATGATATCATATATGATCTTTTAACATTGATTTATTAATAATATCTTAGAATTATCATCGTTTCGGGTGTTAACTTACTCATTTTCTTTTATATGTTTTGTTACATAAGCCATGTTTGTTGTATCTTATTCATATCCAGAATGATATCAAGTCCTTAAACATCATTTTTAAATCATAAAATGATAATTATACTTGAATGGATACGATGGAGAATGAATCTCATCGCGTTCGTGGAGACGGTAGTCCGTACGTACGCACGAGCGACAATATCATTCTTTTGATATTAAAATAATAAATAAATGAATGGTATATCATATATACAGAATCATTAACATGTTATATTTATTATTTACATGAGTTACACATCATTATTATACCCATCCAAATAATATTATATTGAATAACAATTACACCACGACGTGGAGACGGTAAGCCGTACGTACGCACGTATGGTGACATGTTATTCAAAGGGTGGATAGAATACTGAATATGGTTGTACCATACTTATAATAACATCACAGTATATGTGAGATACTGGAGTTATTATTTTAGAATGGTAAGAACAAAGGAAGAAGAAGTGGAAGAAGAAATGAACTTAGAAAAGGGTGGTGAAATCATTACCTCTTCTTCGGGTTCTTCCTTTTGATTTGATCAAAAGGGCTCCTTAGGTTGGCTTTCTGATCAAACTAAGGCCTCTAGGTTGTAGTGAGGGATGTTGGGACAGTATTTGGGCAGAGTTTGGCCGAACCAAAAGGCTTTTGAGGTGTGAAGAAATGAGAAGGAGGAGTGCCCTTTTATAAGAGGGGTGAGGGGAACCTTTGGAAAAGCTAGAAATATTAATTTATAATAAATTCATATTCGGTTTCTAATGGCTCCAAAGTTGACTATTCAAAGGTTAAGGTGGGGATAGGTCGAAAACCACTCAACCAATAGAATTTAGACAGGTTTGGGTACTTATATTAACCTTATCTTTAAGTATTAACTCTAAGTTAATTTGTTTCACTTTTACAATGTCTCTTTGTATTTTTATATAATATGGTTAATAAACATACTATATACATCCAAGCGACCCCCAAGTGGTCCATTAATGAGGAACCTATCATAATATAAGTCTCTTGGCCGAACCTTAGATTTTTAGGAATTTAATATCAATTAATAATATAATATTTGTTTTAAGAACTCTTTTATGTCAATTTTGACACTATTCAATAGTTGATTTTTGTGAAACTCCTAACAGATTGATTACTTCGAAGAAAGTTAATTAAATCAATCCTAATATATCATATTAACATATAAAATTAGTTTAATTCATTAAAAGTTTCATATTATAATTATTTGGGTATTTATAAGATCAATTATTTTAATTTTTCATTATTTTAGTAATTACTGCATCATCATTGTGTCATAAATAAAATAAATTATTTAATGTCTAAAAATTATAAATAAAATATCATTATGTAATAAATCTTTTTATCGTTCTAATGAATATTTATAATCTAAAATCAAACATATATAACCCTATGTAAAAATTGTTGTTCTAAAAGATATATGCTTGTGTCATTTTTGTATTCATTTTAACTAAATTAAAATAAAGTGTCATTATCACTTACAAGTGGATCCATGGGGTCCCAAAATAGACACAAAGATGCCCATGGTCGACCATCTATCAACCAATAGGGTTAAGACACGTTTTTAGGGTAATTTAGTATTATTATAATATTATTTTTTTAACCCTTATTTACCGGATTTACCCTTAACCATGGTAAATAAAATATTTACCGCAGTAATTATTCAAAATGTCTAAAAATAAAAGTTACCTATTTACACAATTTGAACATCCTGATTACAAATATGGAATCCATTTTCCAAAATTCAAAACACAGAAGTGGCAGAAATTAATTTAAAATTAATTCTCGCTATCAAAACAAAAAGCGTGTTTTTAAGAGATAATAACTATCAAAAGATTGACACTTGTTTATGTTCGGTTTAATTGTAAAATTATGTCCAATGACCAACATTATATTAAATGGTAAAAATATATTCTAAATATACTTTAAAACTACTAAAATTCATAATTTATCACTATTAATTATTTTGATTAAAAAAGTTGTTTTTAATTAAAATTTAGTAATTTTCACTATTCATCAAAATATGAAAGTTATCCGAAAAGTACCAAAATTTCACCTTAGGCTAAATTCGATATTCCGAGTCCAAAAATGAAGTCCATTTTCAAATATAAAATATATATAATTTCAAAAATTAGGTATTACTATTCACAACGGCTAGTTTAATTAGTTGTGGTGTGTGTTAGAACTCGAGGTTGCGTACAACACACGCTATCGCATTATTCAAAGGGAAACGTACCGTAGAAGCTTGGGGTGTTACATTCTCCCCTCCTTCAAATAATTGCGTCCTCGCAATTTCTAGGGTATTACTGCATAAAAAGACTCGGGTGGTTCTTCATCATAAGTTCCTCGGGTTCCCACGTTGCCTCTTCCATCTTATGATTCCTCCACAAAACTTTTACCAGACGCGTCGCCCAGTTTCTCTGCACTTGTTCTCTCGTATCAAGAATCTTGATGGGCTCTTCGCAATAAGACAGATCGGGTTCCAGTTCTAAATCTTCATAGGTGAGTACATGCGTTGGGTCAGGCATGTATTTCCTCAACAGAGATACGTGGAACACATCGTGAACTTTGGAGAGACTTGGCGGCATTGCCAATCGGTAAGCTACAGCCCCAATTCGTTCTAGAATTTCGAAAGGTCCGATGTACCTGGGACTCAATTTACCTTTCTTACCAAAACATATGACTCCCTTCCACGGAGATACCTTCAGGAAAACATGATCACCGACTTGAAATTCCAAATCCTTCCTTCGATTATCGGCATAGCTCTTCTGCCTACTTTGAGCTGCTTTAATGTGATTTTGGATTACCTTCACCTTTTCCACCGTTTCCTCCACCAGTTCTAGGCCTACAAGTTTTCTTTCACCAACGTCATCCAAACAGGTTGGTGTACGACATCTCTTTCCGTATAACGCTTCATATGGTGCCATCTGGATACTCGAATGGAAGCTATTGTTATAAGAAAATTCTACCAGTGGTAAATATTGATCCCACATACCCTGAAAATCAAGTGAGCAAGATCTCAACATGTCTTCTAAGGTCTGAATAGTCCGTTCTGATTGTCCGTCTGTCTGAGGGTGGTAAGCAGTGCTCAAATGAAGTTCAGTATCCAGGGATTTCTGAAGACTTTTCCAAAATCTTGAAGTAAAACGGGGATCACGATCAGAAACAATCGATAGGGGTACTCCATGAAGTCTCACAACTTCATTAATGTATAGTCTTGCTAGACGTTCCAGGGGTAGATCTTCTCTTATAGAAAGAAAATGTGCTGACTTGGTAAGACGATCAACAATAACCCATATTGCATCGTTCCTTCTAGGAGTCTTTGGTAGCACCATGACAAAGTCCATTGTAATATTGTCCCATTTCCACTCCGGTATGGGAAGAGGTTGCATGACTCCTCCAGGCTGTTGGCTTCCAGCTTTCACTTGTTGACAAACCATACATCTTGACGCAAAATCAGCAATCTCCCTCTTCATGTTGTCCCACCAAAAATGTTCCTTCAAATCTCTATACATTTTGGTGCTCCCATGGTGTATAGAGAAATTGGAACTATGAGCATCATCCAGCAATTCCCTTTTTAGATCAGGTATATTGGGAACACAAAGTCTCTTCCCGAATTTCAAAATTCCACCTTCATACGCAAAGTCTCTCAATCTCCCATCATTCACAGCTTTAATCTTCTTTTGGAATTCTTCATCATCAGTCTGAGAACTCTTAATCCTTTCTAGTAAAGATGGTTTGGCAACCATTTGAAAAAGCATTGATGTTTCACCTTCCCTGGTTATTCCCATGCCCATCTTCACTAGCTCCATGAAAATTGGATCCCTTTCAAGTCTCATATTGTTCAAAACTCCATGGTCTTTTCTACTCAAAGCATCTGCCACCTTGTTTGCCTTCCCTGGGAGGTAGTGTATCGTACAATCATAATCCTTGAGTAATTCAAGTCATCTCCTTTGCCTCATGTTGAGTTCTTTTTGTGAGAAAATATACTTCAAACTCTTGTGATCAGTATAAATCTCACATTTTTCACCATAGAGGTAGTGCCTCCATATTTTCAAAGCAAAGATCACTGCTGCTAACTCGAGATCATGAGTAGGATAGTTTTGTTCATGAATTTTCAACTGTCGTGATGCATAGGCAATAACTCTATCATTCTGCATAAGGTCACAACCAAGTCCTTTCTTTGATGCATCACTATAAATAACGAACCCATCATTCCCCGATGGTAGAGTCAATATAGGAGCATTGACTAATCTTTTCTTCAATTCTTCGAAACATTCTTCACACTCTTTTTTCCAAACAAATTTAACCCCTTTACGTGTGAGCCTCGTTAATGGGTTAGCCAATCGGGCATAATTCTGGACGAAACGTCGATAATAACCTGCCAAGCCAATAAAACTACGTACCTCAGTTATACTCGTAGGTGCTGGCCATTCTTGGATTGCTTTGGTCTTAGAAGGATCAACAGAGATTCCATCTTTAGAGACAATATGGCCAAGAAAAGAAATCTCCTGAAGCCAGAATTCACACTTGCTAAACTTTCCATATAATTCATGCCTTCTCAGAGTCTTCAAGATAATGCGCAAGTGATTTTCATGATCTTCATAGGTTTTGGAGTATACCAAGATATCATCAATAAATACCACCACAAATTCATCGAGATACTCCTTGAAAACTCTATTCATTAGATCCATGAATACAGAGGGTGCATTAGTCAATCCAAACGGCATTACAGTAAACTTGTAATGCCCGTACCTGGTTCGAAATGCTGTTTTCGGAATGTCTTCCTTCTTCACACACAACTGATGGTATCCAGATCGAAGGTCAATCTTTGAAAAGTATTGAGCTCCATGCAGTTGGTCAAATAAATCATCAATACGAGGTAGGGGATACTTGTTCTTTATCTTTATAGCATTGATCTCCCTGTAGTCGATACATAATGTAACACCCCAAGCTTCTACGGTACGTTTCCCTTTGAATAATGCGATAGCGTGTGTTGTACGCAACCTCGAGTTCTAACACACACCACAACTAATTAAACTAGCCGTTGTGAATAGTAATACCTAATTTTTGAAATTATATATATTTTATATTTGAAAATGGACTTCATTTTTGGACTCGGAATATCGAATTTAGCCTAAGGTGAAATTTTGGTACTTTTCGGATAACTTTCATATTTTGATGAATAGTGAAAATTACTAGATTTTAATTAAAAACAACTTTTTTAATCAAAATAAGTAATAGTGATAAATTATGAATTTGAGTGGTTTTAAAGTATATTTAGAATTTATTTTTACCATTTAATATAATGTTGGTCATTGGACATAATTTTACAATTAAACCGAACATAAACAAGTGTCAATCTTTTGGTAGTTATTATCTCTTAAAAACACGCTTTTTGTTTTGACAGCGGGAATTAATTTTAAATTAATTTCTGCCACTTCTGTGTTTTGAATTTAGAAAAATGGATTCCATATTTGGAATCAGGATGTTCAAATTGTGTAAATAGGTAACTTTTATTTTTAGACATTTTGAATAATTACTGCGGTAAATATTTTATTTACCATGGTTAAGGGTAAATCCGGTAAATAAGGGTTAAAAAAATAATATTATAATAATACTAAATTACCCTAAAACGTGTCCTAACCCTATTGGTTGATACATAGTCGACCATGGGCATCTTTGGGTCTATTTTGGGACCCCATGGATCCACTTGTAAGTGATAATGACACTTTATTTTAATTAAGTCAAAATGAATACAAAAATGTCACAAGCATACATCTTTTAGAAGAACAATTTTTACATAGGGTTATACATGTTGGATTTTCGATTATAAATATTAATTAGAAAGATAAAAATATTTCCTACATAATGATGTTTTATTTATAATTTTTAGACATTAAATAATTTATTTTATTTATGACACAATGATGATGTAGTAATTACTAAAATAGTGAAAAATTAAAATAATTGATATTATAAATACCCAAATAAATATAATATGAAACTTTTAATGAATTAAACTAATTTTCTAGGCTAATATGATATATTAGGATTGATTTAATTTACTTTGTTCTAAGTAATAAATCTGTTATGAGTTTCACAAAAATCAACTATTGAATAGTGTCAAAATTGACATAAAAGAGTTCTTAAAACAAATATTATATTATTAATTGATATTAAATTCCTAAAAATCTAAGGTTCGGCCAAGAGACTTATATTATGATAGGTTAATCATTAATGGACCACTTGGGGGTCGCTTGGATGTATATAGTAAGTTTATTAACCATAATATATAAAATACAAAGAGACATTGTAAAAGTGAAACTAATTAACTTAGAGTTAATACTTAAAGATAAGGTTAATATAAGTACTCAAACCTGTCTAAATTCTATTGGATGAGTTGTTTTCGACCTATCCCCACCTCATCCTTTGAATAGTCAACTTTGGAGCCTTTAGAAACCGAATATGAATTTATTATAAATTAATATTTCTAGCTTTTCCAAAGGTGCCCCTCACCCCTCTTATAAAAGGGCACTCCTCCTTCTCTTTTCCTCACACCTCTCAAGCCACTTGGCTCGTCCAAACTCTGCCCAAATACTCTCCCAACATCCCTCACTACAACCTAGAGGCCTTAGTTTGATCAGAAAGCCAACCTAAGGAGCCCTTTTGATCAAATCAAAAGGAAGAACCCGAAGAAGAGGAGGTTAACCTACCACAACCAAGGAAAAGTACAAGGTAAGGGTTATTTCACAATCTCTTCATTATCCGAGGTTGTATTATACGTAATAATCTACTGGGATCTCTTTATCATCCACATCCATGTTTCTTCGAAATGTATTTCAAAACATTTTTACTATTTACAAGAATATGGGTTAAAGTCATTTATACCCTTGTTTGACTTTTTATAAGAGGTTTATAAAGGAATCTTTCCGTCATTTTCAAAACAAGGTCCTTTTTAACCTTTTCGACAGAATTGAGGTAAGAATGTTTTTTTTAACTTATACGGCGGGTGCGGTTATTTTCCGCCGTTATAAAATCGTCGAAGCTTCCCATACAAGCTTATAAGAATATTTTCAAAGAAAATGTTTTATTTTATATGGATCTTAAATGATTTCAAAATAAAAGGAGATATTTCTTTAAAAAGAATTTTGATTTCATCTATGTCAACATCCTTTGATGGATTTTAAGATTATTTGAAGATGATTTATTATGATACAAAACTTCTATATTGTATTGAAGGTTTTGTGATATGTTTGACTGTGGATGTGCTATTTTTATACCATTCATAGTTTATTGTGAAAGTATTGACATTTCGTATGCTAGTTTTAATACGAATGTTTATGTTATGTTTAAACCTTTTCATATGGGAATGCATTGGACTTAATAAGTGACGGGTGGATCCCGCTATAGCTCCTCGATGCATCGGTAGGTCTCATGAGACAAACTAGTGTCTTGGCACAAGGCCTTGACAAAATCTTATTTGTAGTCTTGGCACGAGGCCTTGGCTATGTGGTTATGATAGTCTGGCATTATGCATTCCAACATTATGAAAGTGGTTATTGATTTTTGCATGTGATTATTCGATTAGTAGAATATCCATGTGAATAAGTAAATGGCATTATTTCATTTTACTTTTTCCATACCATGTTGAAGTTCAATTTTAAAAGGCTTTTGTTTTAGTAATGCATTTCCTTAAATGTTTATTCTTATTTATGAAAGTTTCCGCTATATTGTTATCCTTACTGGGCATTTGAGCTCACCCCTTTTCTATGTTTTATTTTTCCCAGGAAGTGAAGATGTAAGTTATGAATGACCTGCAGGGATATTATGAGGGGATTGTAGTGTGGACTGTGGAAACATTATGTTGTTGTAGTAGTTTTTGATTTTATGATGTAATGTAAAACTTATGAATATATCTAGTGTTTCCAAGGCTACTAAACCAATCGGTCTTTCGAGATTTGATCTTTCTTGTGATCATGCCAATGTTACGAAGTAATGCACCGACTCTGGGTAGCTGGGGTCGGGGCGTTACAGTTGGTATCAGAGGAAGTTTAGTAAAAACCTTGGAAACTAGATTTAGATAAACTCTGATTAGAGCACGTAGACCTAAGATGAACTTTGAGGATTAGTATAGAAGAACTTCCTAGAATTTTGGTATTGTAGAGATTTTGTGAGTTTTCTGAGCAATACATCCCTGTCTGGATACGAGCAGGTAGAGGCGGCTCTGGCACAGATGTACCTAGGGGTAAAACCCGAAAACACCGCTTTGAGCTAGACTCGAACGGGAACTGGTGCACGACAACGGGCCTTGCTGCACTCTTGGTTACGACACTCCCGGGGGATATGCTTAGGATAACTCTCACTATCTTTACAAATCATTATGAAGGGTTTATGAGTATATACTTCCTCAAAGAAAACATTTTTATGATTATGGATTATATCCATAAATAGTTCAATTTATGTTAAGTGTTTTATAAGTATGGGATTATGTATTTTGATTCATAAACTGATCTAGTTTATGCCATTGTTTAGAAATGGCGCCTAGTGGAAGAAATGGAAACCGTATCAATGCACGCACTCCATGTAGGGATTGCCCTCCTGCTCAAGATAATTATAGTGGGGCTGGTGATGCAACTGGTGCTGATCAGCTAATCACCATACTGGGACAACTTACTCAGGTTATGAATAATAACCTTACCCGTATGGAGCACCCTGATCCGCAGCGTGGAGGATCAATGTTAGATCGATTCATGAGACAACAACCACCAACGTTCAATGGGAATACAAATCCCTTAGTAGCTGAGCAATGGATATTTTCCCTAGAGAAAATATTTCAGGCTTTGGGGAGCAGTGAAAGGGAAAAAGTTATCATGGCAGTTTACCGCCTCACTGGAGATGCTGATCAATGGTGGTCATTGATTCAAAATACGAAAGAAGATGATGAAGTGTCAAATATGGAGTGGAGGGAGTTCAAAGATCTGTTTTTAGAAAAATACTTTCCTCGCGACCATCGAGCAGATATGGAAAGACAATTTCTGAGTCTGAGACAAAAGGAGGATGAGAATGTCACAAAGTATGAGGCTAACTTTACAAGGTTAGCGAGGTATGCTGGAGATTATATTCGCAACCCAAGAAGTAAGATTGATCGTTTCTTTGATGGGTTAAAACCATTTCTCCGTCGAGCATTAGTCTCACAATCCTTTTCGTCGTACGAAGACATTGTCTCATGTGCTATCAAGACCGAAAAAGAATTCTCTAAGTCTTATGACTTTAAAGCGAAGCAAGAGAAGAAGAGACCTGCTGATCAATCTGGGAATGGAAATAAGGGGAAGAAGGGAAAGGTTGAATATCCATCTTGTGGTAAATGCGGGAAGAAACATCCTGGTACTTGCTTGAAGGGAATGGGAGTCTGTTACAAGTGTGGTGAAAAAGGCCACCAAGCTCATGATTGCAAGGGGAAGAAGGAAGCTACCAACGTTCAGTGCTACAATTGCAGGGAGATGGGGCATTATGCAAATGCATGTCCTAAGCATCAGGAGAACTTACCTCAGAAAAGGCCAAGGGATCAAGGCCAGGCTTATGCTATCACTACTGCTGAGGTAGAAGCTCCGAAAGACGTGGTGGCAGGTAATTTAATGGTTTCCTCAAGTTTAGAAAATGCATTATTTGATTCTGGATCATCGCATTGTTTCATATCTTCCCAGTTTGCTAAGAAAATTAGATATTTCCAATTTGATTTAATAAGGGAGTTGTCAGTTAAAACTCCTAAGGGAAGTATCGTTGCAACAACGTTTTGTGAATCAGTCCCCATTAGAGCACATAAATTTTCTTTATCTGCTGATTTCATCGTCATACCTATGATTGAGTTTGATATAATCCTCGGTATGGACTGGCTTTCGGACTATGATGCGAAGATTTATTGTAAGAAGAAAGAGGTTACGATTCTTGATGATAATGATAAGGAGCACCTTATTTTTAGAGCAGAATCGTCACCACCTAATTCTTATTTAGACCCACCCCCAGTAGCTCAACTTAATTCAATTATTGGGGAGGAAGAGAATGAAGTAACTATCGGTGAGGAAAGGAATGTTCAAATAGAGGATGTACCTGTTGTGAAAGAATTTGTAGATGTATTTCCAGAAGATTTACCTGGACATCCTCCAGAACGAGAAGTTGAGTTTTCTATTGATTTGATTCCTGGATCAAGGCCTATATCGAAGACCCCTTATAGAATGGCCACTGTAGAGCTAGTCGAACTAAAGAAACAACTAGAGGAATTGAGTAATAAGGGATTTATTCGCCCTAGTGTTTCTCCATGGGGAGCCCCTGTTCTTTTTGTTAAAAAGAAAGATGGATCTATGAGGTTATGTATCGACTACAGGGAGATCAATGCTATAACGATAAAGAACAAGTATCCCCTACCTCGTATTGATGATTTATTTGACCAACTGCATGGAGCTCAATACTTTTCAAAGTTTGACCTTCGATCTGGATACCATCAGTTGTGTGTAAAGAAGGAAGACATTCCGAAAACAGCATTTCGAACCAGGTATGGGCATTACGAGTTTACTGTAATGCCGTTTGGATTGACTAATGCACCATCTGTATTCATGGATCTGATGAATAGAGTTTTCAAGGAGTATCTCGATGAATTTGTGGTAGTATTTATTGATGATATATTGGTATACTCCAAAACCTATGAAGATCATGAAAATCACTTGCGCATTATCTTGAAGACTCTGAGGAGGCATGAATTATATGGAAAGTTTAGCAAGTGTGAATTCTGGCTTCAGGAGATTTCTTTTCTTGGCCATATTGTCTCTAAAGATGGAATCTCTGTTGATCCTTCTAAGACCAAGGCAATCCAAGAATGGCCAGCACCTACGAGTATAACTGAGGTACGTAGTTTTATTGGTTTGGCAGGTTATTATCGACGTTTCGTCCAGAATTTTGCCCGATTGGCAAACCCATTAACGAAGCTCACACGTAAAGGGGTTAAATTGGTTTGGACAAAAGAGTGTGAAGAATGTTTCGAAGAACTGAAGAGAAGATTAGTCAATGCTCCTATATTGACTCTACCATCGGGGAATGATGGGTTCGTTATTTATAGTGATGCATCAAAGAAAGGACTTGGCTGTGTCCTTATGCAGAATGATAGAGTTATTGCCTATGCATCACGACAGTTGAAAATTCATGAACAAAACTATCCTACTCATGATCTCGAGTTAGCAGCAGTGATCTTTGCTTTGAAGATATGGAGGCACTACCTCTATGGTGAAAAATGTGAGATTTATACTGATCACAAGAGTTTGAAGTATATTTTCTCACAAAAAGAACTCAACATGAGGCAAAGGAGATGGCTTGAATTACTCAAGGATTATGATTGTACGATACACTACCACCCAGGGAAGGCAAACAAGGTGGCAGATTCTTTGAGTAGAAAAGACCATGGAGTTTTGAACAATATGAGAATTGAAAGGGATCCAATTTTCATGGATCTAGTGAAGATGGACATGGGAATAACCAGGGAAGGTGAAACATCAATGCTTTTTCAAATGGTTGCCAAACCATCTTTACTAGAAAGGATTAAGAGTTCTCAGACTGATGATGAAGAATTCCAAAAGAAGATTAAAGTTGTGAATGATGGGAGATTGAGAGACTTTGCGTATGAAGGTGGAATTTTGAAATTCGGGAAGAGACTTTGTGTTCCCAATATACCTGATCTAAAAAGGGAATTGCTGGATGATGCTCATAGTTCCAATTTCTCTATACACCCTGGGAGCACCAAAATGTATAGAGATTTGAAGGAACATTTTTGGTGGGACAACATGAAGAGGGAGATTGCTGATTTTGTGTCAAGATGTATGGTTTGTCAACAAGTGAAAGCTGGAAGGCAACAGCCTGGAGGAGTCATGCAACCTCTTCCCATACCGGAGTGGAAATGGGACAATATTACGATGGACTTTGTCATGGGGCTACCAAAGACTCCTAGAAGGAACGATGCAATATGGGTTATTGTTGATCGTCTTACCAAGTCAGCACATTTTCTTGCTATAAGAGAAGATCTACCCCTGGAACGTCTAGCAAGACTATATATTAATGAAGTTGTGAGACTTCATGGAGTACCCCTATCGATTGTTTCTGATCGTGATCCCCGTTTTACTTCAAGATTTTGGAAAAGTCTTCAGAAATCCCTGGATACTGAACTTCATTTGAGCACTGCTTACCACCCTCAGACAGACGGACAATCAGAACGGACTATTCAGACCTTAGAAGACATGTTGAGATCTTGCTCACTTGATTTTCAGGGTATGTGGGATCAATATTTACCACTAGTAGAATTTTCCTATAACAATAGCTTCCATTCGAGTATTCAGATGGCACCATATGAAGCGTTATACGGAAAGAGATGTCGTACACCAACCTGTTGGGATGACGTTGGTGAAAGAAAACTTGTAGGCCCAGAGCTGGTGGAGGAAACGGTGGAAAAGGTGAAAGTAATCCAAAATCACATTAAAGCAGCTCAAAGTAGGCAGAAGAGCTATGCCGATAATCGAAGGAAGGATTTGGAATTTCAAGTCGGTGATCATGTTTTCCTGAAGGTATCTCCATGGAAGGGAGTCATACGTTTTGGTAAGAAAGGTAAATTGAGTCCCAGGTACATCGGACCTTTCGAAATTCTAGAACGAATTGGGGCTGTAGCTTACCGATTGGCAATGCCGCCAAGTCTCTCCAAAGTTCACGATGTGTTCCACGTATCTCTGTTGAGGAAATACATGCCTGACCCAACGCATGTACTCACCTATGAGGAATTAGAACTGGAACCCGATCTTTCCTATTGTGAAGAGCCCATCAAGATTCTTGATACGAGAGAACAAGTGCTGAGAAACCGGACGACGCGTCTGGTAAAAGTTTTGTGGAGGAATCATAAGATGGAAGAGGCAACGTGGGAACCCGAGGAACTTATGATGAAGAACCACCCGAGTCTTTTTATGCAGTAATACCCTAGAAATTGCGAGGACGCAATTATTTGAAGGAGGGGAGAATGTAACACCCCAAGCTTCTACGGTACGTTTCCCTTTGAATAATGCGATAGCGTGTGTTGTACGCAACCTCGAGTTCTAACACACACCACAACTAATTAAACTAGCCGTTGTGAATAGTAATACCTAATTTTTGAAATTATATATATTTTATATTTGAAAATGGACTTCATTTTTGGACTCGGAATATCGAATTTAGCCTAAGGTGAAATTTTGGTACTTTTCGGATAACTTTCATATTTTGATGAATAGTGAAAATTACTAGATTTTAATTAAAAACAACTTTTTTAATCAAAATAAGTAATAGTGATAAATTATGAATTTGAGTGGTTTTAAAGTATATTTAGAATATATTTTTACCATTTAATATAATGTTGGTCATTGGACATAATTTTACAATTAAACCGAACATAAACAAGTGTCAATCTTTTGGTAGTTATTATCTCTTAAAAACACGCTTTTTGTTTTGACAGCGGGAATTAATTTTAAATTAATTTCTGCCACTTCTGTGTTTTGAATTTAGAAAAATGGATTCCATATTTGGAATCAGGATGTTCAAATTGTGTAAATAGGTAACTTTTATTTTTAGACATTTTGAATAATTACTGCGGTAAATATTTTATTTACCATGGTTAAGGGTAAATCCGGTAAATAAGGGTTAAAAAAATAATATTATAATAATACTAAATTACCCTAAAACGTGTCCTAACCCTATTGGTTGATACATAGTCGACCATGGGCATCTTTGGGTCTATTTTGGGACCCCATGGATCCACTTGTAAGTGATAATGACACTTTATTTTAATTAAGTCAAAATGAATACAAAAATGACACAAGCATACATCTTTTAGAAGAACAATTTTTACATAGGGTTATACATGTTGGATTTTCGATTATAAATATTAATTAGAAAGATAAAAAGATTTCCTACATAATGATGTTTTATTTATAATTTTTAGACATTAAATAATTTATTTTATTTATGACACAATGATGATGCAGTAATTACTAAAATAGTGAAAAATTAAAATAATTGATATTATAAATACCCAAATAAATATAATATGAAACTTTTAATGAATTAAACTAATTTTCTAGGCTAATATGATATATTAGGATTGATTTAATTGACTTTGTTCTAAGTAATCAATCTGTTATGAGTTTCACAAAAATCAACTATTGAATAGTGTCAAAATTGACATAAAAGAGTTCTTAAAACAAATATTATATTATTAATTGATATTAAATTCCTAAAAATCTAAGGTTCGGCCAAGAGACTTATATTATGATAGGTTAATCATTAATGGACCACTTGGGGGTCGCTTGGATGTATATAGTAAGTTTATTAACCATAATATATAAAATACAAAGAGACATTGTAAAAGTGAAACTAATTAACTTAGAGTTAATACTTAAAGATAAGGTTAATATAAGTACTCAAACCTGTCTAAATTCTATTGTATGAGTTGTTTTCGACCTATCCCCACCTCATCCTTTGAATAGTCCACTTTGGAGCCTTTAGAAACCGAATATGAATTTATTATAAATTAATATTTCTAGCTTTTCCAAAGGTGCCCCTCACCCCTCTTATAAAAGGGCACTCCTCCTTCTCTTTTCCTCACACCTCTCAAGCCACTTGGCTCGTCCAAACTCTGCCCAAATACTCTCCCAACATCCCTCACTACAACCTAGAGGCCTTAGTTTGATCAGAAAGCCAACCTAAGGAGCCCTTTTGATCAAATCAAAAGGAAGAACCCGAAGAAGAGGAGGTTAACCTACCACAACCAAGGAAAAGTACAAGGTAAGGGTTATTTCACAATCTCTTCATTATCCGAGGTTGTATTATACGTAATAATCTACTGGGATCTCTTTATCATCCACATCCATGTTTCTTCGAAATGTATTTCAAAACATTTTTACTATTTACAAGAATATGGGTTAAAGTCATTTATACCCTTGTTTGACTTTTTATAAGAGGTTTATAAAGGAATCTTTCCGTCGTTTTCAAAACAAGGTCCTTTTTAACCTTTTCGACAGAATTGAGGTAAGAATGTTTTTTTTAACTTATACGGCGGGTGCGGTTATTTTCCGCCGTTATAAAATCGTCGAAGCCTCCCATACAAGCTTATAAGAATATTTTCAAAGAAAATGTTTTATTTTATATGGATCTTAAATGATTTCAAAATAAAAGGAGATATTTCTTTAAAAAGAATTTTGATTTCATCTATGTCAACATCCTTTGATGGATTTTAAGATTATTTGAAGTTGATTTATTATGATACAAAACTTCTATATTGTATTGAAGGTTTTGTGATATGTTTGACTGTGGATGTGCTATTTTTATACCATTCATAGTTTATTGTGAAAGTATTGACATTTCGTATGCTAGTTTTAATACGAATGTTTATGTTATGTTTAAACCTTTTCATATGGGAATGCATTGGACTTAATAAGTGACGGGTGGAGCCCGCTATAGCTCCTCGATGCATCGGTAGGTCTCATGAGACAAACTAGTGTCTTGGCACAAGGCCTTGACAAAATCTTATTTGTAGTCTTGGCACGAGGCCTTGGCTATGTGGTTATGATAGTCTGGCATTATGCATTCCAACATTATGAAAGTGGTTATTGATTTTTGCATGTGATTATTCGATTAGTAGAATATCCATGTGAATAAGTAAATGGCATTATTTCATTTTACTTTTGCCATACCATGTTGAAGTTCAATTTTAAAAGGCTTTTGTTTTAGTAATGCATTTCCTTAAATGTTTATTCTTATTTATGAAAGTTTCCGCTATATTGTTATCCTTACTGGGCATTTGAGCTCACCCCTTTTCTATGTTTTATTTTTCCCAGGATGTGAAGATGTAAGTTATGAATGACCTGCAGGGATATTATGAGGGGATTGTAGTGTGGACTGTGGAAACATTATGTTGTTGTAGTAGTTTTTGATTTTATGATGTAATGTAAAACTTATGAATATATCTAGTGTTTCCAAGGCTACTAAACCAATCGGTCTTTCGAGATTTGATCTTTCTTGTGATCATGCCAATGTTATGAAGTAATGCACCGACTCTGGGTAGCTGGGGTCGGGGCGTTACACATAACCTCATAGATCCATCTTTCTTTTTAACAAAAAGAACAGGGGCTCCCCATGGAGAAACACTAGGGCGAATAAATCCCTTATTACTCAATTCCTCTAGTTGTTTCTTTAGTTCGACTAACTCTACAGTAGCCATTATATAAGGGGTCTTCGATATAGGCCTTGATCCAGGAATCAAATCAATGGAAAACTCTACTTCTCGTTCTGGAGGATGTCCAGGTAAATC
This sequence comes from Viscum album, assembly GCA_963277665.1. Taxonomy (NCBI): domain Eukaryota; kingdom Viridiplantae; phylum Streptophyta; class Magnoliopsida; order Santalales; family Viscaceae; genus Viscum; species Viscum album. The sequence continues at coordinate 1,889,916,293 of OY728130.1, read as the reverse complement.
TTCCGGAAATACATCTACAAACTCTTTCACAACAGGTACATCCTCTATTTGAACATTCCTTTCCTCACCAACAGTTATTTCATTCTCTTCCTCCCCAATAATTGAATTAAGTTGAGCTACTGGGGGTGGATCTAAATAAGAATTAGGTGGTGACGATTCTGCTCTAAAAATGAGGTGTTCCTTATCATTATCATCGAGAATCGTAACCTCTTTCTTCTTACAATAAATCTTCGCATCATAGTCCGAAAGCCAGTCCATACCGAGGATTATATCAAACTCAATCATAGGTATGACGATGAGATCAGCAGATGAAGAAAATTTATGTGCTCTAATGGGGACTGATTCACAAAACTTTGTTGCAATGATATTTCCCTTAGGAGTTTTAACTGACAACTCCCTTATTAAATCAAATTGGAAATATCTAATTTTCTTAGCAAACTGGGAAGATATGAAACAATGCGATGATCCAGAATCAAATAATGCATTTGCTAAACTTGAGGAAACCATTAAATTACCTGCCACCACGTCTTTCGGAGCTTCTACCTCAGCAGTAGTGATAGCATAAGCCTGGCCTTGATCCCTTGGCCTTTTCTGAGGTAAGTTCTCCTGACGCTTAGGACATGCATTTGCATAATGCCCCATCTCCCTGCAATTGTAGCACTGAACGTTGGTAGCTTCCTTCTTCCCCTTGCAATCATGAGCTTGGTGGCCTTTTTCACCACACTTGTAACAGACTCCCATTCCCTTCAGGCAAGCACCGGGGTGTTTCTTCCCACACTTACCACAAGATGGATATTCAACCTTTCCCTTCTTCCCCTTATTTCCATTCCCAGATTGATCAGCAGGTCTCTTCTTCTCTTTCTTTGCTTTAAAGTCATAAGACTTAGAGAATTCCTTTTCGGTCTTTATAGCACATGAGACAATGTCTTCGTACGATGAAAAGGATTGTGAGACTAATGCTCGACGGAGAAATGGTTTTAACCCATCAAAGAAACGATCAATCTTACTTCTTGGGTTGCGAATATAATCACCAGCGTACCTCGCTAACCTTGTAAAGTTAGCCTCATACTTTGTGACATTCTCATCCTCCTTTTGTCTCAGACTCAGAAATTGCCTTTCCATATCTGCTCGATGGTCGCGAGGAAAGTATTTTTCTAAAAACAGATCTTTGAACTCCCTCCATTCCATGTTTGATACTTCATCATCTTCCTTCATGTTTTGAATCAATGACCACCATTGATCAGCATCTCCAGTGAGGCGGTAAACTGCCATGGTAACTTTTTCCCTTTCACTACTCCCCAAAGCCTGAAATATTTTCTCTAGGGAAAATATCCATTGCTCAGCTACTAAGGGATTTGTACTCCCATTGAACTTTGGTGGTTGTTGTCTCATGAATCGATCTAACATTGATCCTCCACGCTGCGGATCAGGGTGCTCCATACGGGTAAGGTTATTATTCATAACCTGAGTAAGTTGTCCCAGTACGGTGATTAGCTGATCAGCACCAGTTGCATCACCAGCCCCACTATAATTATCTTGAGCAGGAGGGCAATCCCTACATGGAGTGCGTGCATTGATACGGTTTCCATTTCTTCCACTAGGCGCCATTTCTAAAAAATGGCATAAACTAGATCAGTTTATGAATCAAAATACATAATCCCATACTTATAAAACACTTAACATAAATTGAACTATTTATGGATATAATCCATAATCATAAAAATGTTTTCTTTGAGGACGTATATACTCATAAACCCTTCATAATGATTTGTAAAGAAAATGAGAGTTATCCTAAGCATATCCCCCGGGAGTGTCGTAACCAAGAGTGCAGCAAGGCCCGTTGTCGTGCACCAGTTCCCGTTCGAGTCTAGCTCAAAGCGGTGTTTTTGGGTTTTACCCCTAGGTACATCTGTGCCAGAGCCGCCTCTACCTGCTCGTATCCAGACAGGGATGTATTGCTCGGAAAACTAACAAAATCTCTACAATACCAAAATTCTAGGAAATTCTTCTATACTAATCCTCAAAGTTCATCTTAGGTCTACGTGCTCTAATCAGAGTTTATCTAAATCTAGCTTCCAAGGTTTGTACTAAACTTCCTTTGATACCAACTGTAACGCCCCGACCCCAGCTACCCAGAGTCGGTGCATAACTTCGTAACATTGGCATGATCACAAGAAAGATCAAATCTCGAAAGACCGATTGGTTTAGTAGCCTTGGAAACACTAGATATAATCATAAAGTTTTACATTACATTTCAAAGTGAAAAACCACTACAACAACAAAGTCTTCATATCCACACTATTAACCCCTCATAATATCCCTGCAAGTCATTCATAATTTACTTCTTCACTACCTGGGAAAATAAAACATAGAAAAGGGGTGAGCTCAAATGCCCAGTAAGGATAACAATATAGCGGAACATTCAAAATAAGCATAAACATTTAAGGCAATGAATTACTAAAACAAAAGCCTTTTAAAATTGAACATCAACATAGTATGGCAAAAGTAAAATGAAATAATGCCATTTACTTGTTCACATGGATATTCTACTAATCTAATAATCACATGCAATATCAATAACCACTTTCATAATGTTGGAATGCATAATGCCAGACTATCATAACCACATAGCCAAGGCCTCGTGCCAAGACTACAAATAAGATTTTGTCAAGGCCTTGTGCCAAGACACTAGTTTGTCTCATGAGACCTACCGATGAAATTGTTTTAGAAAATACTTACGTTTAAAATTGTTGAAATATACTCCAGTGTTTTTTTGAAAACATTATGCAAGCTTCTGAAAACAAAATAAATAATTCTAAGACTACTCGACTAATTACAGGCCATGATGGGTCCACGCCCAATCCCTTCATGTCTACCACACTCGAGAGTCGGGTTTTCTGAAAACATTTTTAAGCTTGCGTTAAATACGTATACATTTGCACTGGATTTTCATATATTTGAGAGAAATATCTATTTTTTGAAATCATTTAAAAGTCACATAATTATAAAATAAAACATTTACTTTGAAAATATTCTTATAAGCTTGTATGGAAAGCTTTGAATATTTTATAATGGCGGAAAATAACCGCACCCGCCGTATAAGTTAAAAAAAAACATTCTTACCTTAATTCTGTCGAAAAGGTTAAAAAGGACCTTGTTTTGAACACGACCGAAAGATTCCTTTATAAACCACTTATAAAAGTCAAAAAGGGTATAAATGAATTTAACTCATATTCTAGTAAATAGTAAAAATGTTTTGAAATGCATTTTTAAGAAACATGGATGTGGATGATAAAGAGATCCCAGTAGATTATTACATATAAACAACCTCGGATAATGAAGAGATTGTGAAATAACCCTTACCTTGTACTTTTCCTTGGTTGGGGTAGGTTAACCTCCTGTATAATGGTGAAATAATTGTTATTAAATTATACAAGAATCATATATATTAATATGATATCATATATGATCTTTTAACATTGATTTATTAATAATATCTTAGAATTATCATCGTTTCGGGTGTTAACTTTCTCATTTTCTTTTATATGTTTTGTTACATAAGCCATGTTTGTTGTATCTTATTCATATCCAGAATGATATCAAGTCCTTAAACATCATTTTTAAATCATAAAATGATAATTATACTTGAATGGATACGATGGAGAATGAATCTCATCGCGTTCGTGGAGACGGTAGTCCGTACGTACGCACGAGCGACAATATCATTCTTTTGATATTAAAATAATATATAAATGAATGGTATATCATATATACAGAATCATTAACATGTTATATTTATTATTTACATGATTTACACATCATTATTATACCCATCCAAATAATATTATATTGAATAACAATTACACCACGACGTGGAGACGGTAAGCCGTACGTACGCACGTATGGTGACATGTTATTCAAAGGGTGGATAGAATACTGAATATGGTTGTACCATACTTATAATAACATCACAGTATATGTGAGATACTGGAGTTATTATTTTAGAATGGTAAGAACAAAGGAAGAAGAAGTGGAAGAAGAAATGAACTTAGAAAAGGGTGGTGAAATCATTACCTCTTCTTCGGGTTCTTCCTTTTGATTTGATCAAAAGGGATCCTTAGGTTGGCTTTCTGATCAAACTAAGGCCTCTAGGTTGTATTGAGGGATGTTGGGAGAGTATTTGGGCAGAGTTTGGCCGAACCAAAAGGCTTTAGAGGTGTGAAGAAATGAGAAGGAGGAGTGCCGTTTTATAAGAGGGGTGAGGGGCACCTTTGGAAAAGCTAGAAATATTAATTTATAATAAATTCATATTCGGTTTCTAATGGCTCCAAAGTTGACTATTCAAAGGTTAAGGTGGGGATAGGTCGAAAACCACTCAACCAATAGAATTTAGACAGGTTTGGGTACTTATATTAACCTTATCTTTAAGTATTAACTCTAAGTTAATTAGTTTCACTTTTACAATGTCTCTTTGTATTTTTATATAATATGGTTAATAAACTTACTATATACATCCAAGCGACCCCCAAGTGGTCCATTAATGAGGAACCTATCATAATATAAGTCTCTTGGCAGAACCTTAGATTTTTAGGAATTTAATATCAATTAATAATATAATATTTGTTTTAAGAACTCTTTTATGTCAATTTTGACACTATTCAATAGTTGATTTTTGTGAAACTCCTAACAGATTTATTACTTCGAACAAAGTCAATTAAATCAATCCTAATATATCATATTATCATAGAAAATTAGTTTAATTCATTAAAAGTTTCATATTATAATTATTTGGGTATTTATAAGATCAATTATTTTAATTTTTCATTATTTTAGTAATTACTGCATCATCATTGTATCATAAATAAAATAAATTATTTAATGTCTAAAAATTATAAATAAAATATCATTATGTAGGAAATCTTTTTATCGTTCTAATGAATATTTATAATCTAAAATCCAACATATATAACCCTATGTAAAAATTGTTGTTCTAAAAGATATATGCTTGTGTCATTTTTGTATTCATTTTAACTAAAATAAAATAAAGTGTCATTATCACTTACAAGTGGATCCATGGGGTCCCAAAATAGACCCAAAGATTCCCATGGTCGACCATCTATCAACCAATAGGGTTAAGACACGTTTTTAGGGTAATTTAGTATTATTATAATATTATTTTTTTAACCCTTATTTACCGGATTTACCCTTAACCATGGAAAATAAAATATTTACCGCAGTAATTATTCAAAATGTCTAAAAATAAAAGTTACCTATTTACACAATTTGAACATCCTGATTAAAAATATGGACTCCATTTTCCTAAATTCAAAACACAGAAGTGGCAGAAATTAATTTAAAATTAATTCCCGCTGTCAAAACAAAAAGCGTGTTTTTAAGAGATAATAACTATCAAAAGATTGACACTTGTTTATGTTCGGTTTAATTGTAAAATTATGTCCAATGACCAACATTATATTAAATGGTAAAAATATATTCTAAATATACTTTAAAACTACTAAAATTCATAATTTATCACTATTAATTATTTTGATTAAAAAAGTTGTTTTTAATTAAAATTTAGTAATTTTCACTATTCATCAAAATATGAAAGTTATCCGAAAAGTACCAAAATTTCACCTTAGGCTAAATTCGATATTCCGAGTCCAAAAATGAAGTCCATTTTCAAATATAAAATATATATAATTTCAAAAATTAGGTATTACTATTCACAACGGCTAGTTTAATTAGTTGTGGTGTGTGTTAGAACTCGAGGTTGCGTACAACACACGCTATCGCATTATTCAAAGGGAAACGTACCGTAGAATCTTGGGGTGTTACAACATTGCTATCCTCCTCAGATTATGAAAAAAATTGATAGCAATACTCACACATACTGACCACCCATACCTCCCAAAAAGAGTCACACATGCTATCATCGATGACATACCATAAACACTTCTTATAATTAATAATATAATATTATTAATTGAATCAATTTCAAAATAAATATTATTTATTTAAGTACTAGCCAGTAATCGAACATGTGGTGATGAACATCAAAAGAAATCTGATCCCATGTAATCGGTGCTACAAAAAAATAATTCCTCAATATAGCACTCCACTGTCCAATAGCTATATGTAAAAATCTATGAAAAAATAGAACAAATAATCAAAAAATTAATATATAAGAAAATTATTTATAATTAATGAAAACTAATTAAAATACACAGCTTAACATATCTCTACATGCATGGGTCAATGTCAAGACATGGATATTGCTCAGGGATAGGGTCCGAAATCATTAATCACTCTAGACTATGCTCTCTCTGAGTCCTCCCTAAACTGTCACCAATTTAAGGGTCAGATGATGAAACATCTTTTTTGTCACCAGGTAGATAATCCACCTCCAACTAATGAAACAGATCTGAGACTATCTGAAACATGAAATGACTATTGTTAGTAAATAGTTGAAAACAACAATTATATATAGATATATATTATATATGATTATAAATATCATTTAACTGGGTTAGTCCTCATCTTCATCCTCGTCTTCATATATGATGATGTCAATATCTTTATTTTCCACCTCATTATCATTAATTTCCATAAGATTTTCAGTTTCAACATTTCTTTCTATTTTAAATTCATATGTTACATCAATAACATCATTATAACCATTGACCCTTAACTATGGGGTTTCATCATTGAAATTAGTATCTCTTCAAAAAAAAATATTTGGAGTAGTCTATTTAAAATTTTAATTTCATTTCACTTCTGTAGAACCATATTCACATTGAATAAATCGACTTCCTAAAGATTTCATTTTCATTTTTATACACCAATCACATAACTCTCTTAAAGTAGTACAATAATTTTCATAATAAATTTTTTGTTCCTGGTGAGTCATTAAAATGGTTCAATTACTATAAGAAGGATTTTATATTTAATATCAATGATTGCATTCCTCATATGAACACACACGCCTCTCTCAATATCTAAACACTTCCCTTTAAATATCATTATATAATTATTACCCAGATAACATAGTTTAATTATTTATTCTATCATGCCGTAAAATTCATTTCTCTTTTTCTAGGATGATATCCTCCCATGTAAACACAAATATTCATTGATTTTTGATTCCCATGTGAACATGTATGAAATCAAAAAACAAATCACCACATATAAATTATATGATTAACTATTTTGTATGGTGGGTTACTCAATACATACAATTGATTATTAATTTCATTAGTATGTTGAGAGACATGAATTATTTTAAAACAATTATCAATATAACAATTAATAAACTGATTTTATATGTTAAAACATAGACAACTTATTTGACTAGTTATTGAAACCGATTGGAAAAATTATTTTTATGATGTTCTATAGGAGTAGTTGTTGTAATTTAGGGAAACCATTTCTTGATATACTTATCATACAATATAGTAATAAAATAATATAAATTTAATGAAATAATTATTATAGAATAAGTTATCAGAGCACTCATAGTTCAAATAGAGTCAATTCACCACAACTGAGAAGAACATATGCAATATCCCTATGAATTTCATCATATGAAATCCATCATTATCGAACTCCAATAAAACCATGTTTGGGATGATTAAAAACTGGTAATTTATTTCACACTTCATCATTAACATTTTCCTCATTACAAACCATGAAGTTATGTTTCGAGGGATATTATCATTGAAAATAATGAGAGTATAGAAGTAAAATTCTCTCAGGAAAATAAGCTCCTACAATTGATCCTTCAACTGATGCTTTGTTATGTACCTTTTTCTTCAATTTATACATGCATCTCTCAAATGGGTACATCAATTTGAACTCTACCAAATGTCAACATATTTTTTCATGTAGAAAATGTAATATCAAATGTTCCAAAGAATCCAAATAATTTCATTAGGAAGATTTTTTCTAGTTTACATAAAATTAAAACAACATCTTGAAGTCTTCTTATTGAATCGTAGTCTGTTCTCACCACAAAAATGTCTCTAAAACAATATGATATTTGTAATAGCACATCCCAAATCAAATAATTCCAAAAACCTGTAAAACTAATATGTAATCCACTAACAAAATAATAATGTATTTTCATTAGAAACTATATAATATTATTTTGTGTTTATTAACTTCTTTGATATGTGATTATTAAACTATTTTTTGGTTTCATATCCTGAAAATTTGGGGGAGATCTAATCGTTCCATTACATTATCTTTGGACTTACCTGGAGTTCCCAAAACTGTATAAAATATGTTATCAAAATAGTTCTTCTCATTATGTGTGACATCCAACATGTGACAAACTAAAAAATCATACCAATATTGAATATTCCAAAATATGCTCAATTTTATCTAATTTTTTCTTTTTCAAATCCATTAATTTTCCATGAATCGTCATTAGTAGGTTGGTTTAGGCCTTTACTATTTTAAATATTGTTTTTTTTATGATATAAATGACATAGTGTTCTGAGACATAAATAAACATTGCAATCTGTGTGTAATTGTGATATACCTCAATTGATTTAAGGAATCAATCCAAACATCCCTAGTTGAGCCTCATTGTACTTCAATTTTACACATGTTGGAAAAAACTAATGACTCATTTTCAACAAAATATTAAAAAAAATAATTTGAACATGCATGAATATTTTGATAACCAAGGTCCAAATTAAGAACAAGCCTCTTTCTCTCATAGAAATTTTAAGGAAACACATTTTCTTCTGATTACACTGCATTAACAAACTAGAATATCTGATCAAAAAAGTTATTTTACATTCATTTATATGATTTAGTAGCCATAAATTTTGAAATCGCTTCAAATTTTTATATCTTTCAACCAAGATATAAGGCTTTTTTAGAAGACTTCAATAACTCAAAAAATTGGGATGGTTCCAAGTCTATAGTTGAATCAATATAATCAAGTTTTTCAATATATTAAAATTATAGAATATCCATATCACATACTAAATTTTGAAACTGTGATGGATTTGGAACCATATTATTATTATCATCTCCAAAACTATGTCCACCGTCTTGATACCAAAAAACATAATATTTTTGAAAAATAAATCGCAATAGATTCCCCCAAAGTTTCCAATTGTGTTAAACATCCTCAAATCAAATTTCATGTAAGTAATCATAATTTTCAATTCAGAAAAAAAAAATTGTTTTGATGATGTAGATGGTAGAAAAGATTCAACATCGTCAATATCTATAGGATTTATACCAGAATCGGTTGGATTCATGCGATGATTTATCCAATCAAGATAATGTAAAAAATAATATTGTTTACTTCCTTAGTCCATAATAATCTACATAATATAAAATAAATAAATTTTTTATGATTAATTTGGTATAAGAAAAAGACAACCCAAAAAATAGTTGGAACTAAAATAATCATAATTAAATTTTAAATATTGAAAATTTTATTAATTCTCTACTGATTTTTACTATTGAACATTAATTTTTACTAATTATAGAGATTTAATGTTTATTTCTACTATTCATTACTAATTATAGCTAATTTTAACTAAATTTTCTTAATTACCACTGATTTTTAATAATGAAAATTATTTACCGTCAATGTTTAGTATTTCATCACAAATTTTTAATAATATATGCCAACCATGACCAAATTTACCATTACACCAATTTCCACCAACCATATCATATAATCAACGTATCTCCTCCTCCTTCTTCTACTAATGTTGTCATCAACTCATAGCATCATGTTTATCCCACTTTTGGAAACCTAATGACTAATTTAGAGAATATTAGCGTAAATTAGCCAATGAAAATTTGTATCAACCATGTATGTTCAAATTTGTGGTTAGAAAAAAAATTTCATTACAAATTTGTTTCAACCATGTATTTACAAATTTGAAATTGATCGTGGGATAAAAATTATTACTAATTATTACTAAATATTACTAATTATTTTTATTTACTACGAATTTATTTTTATTCTTAATTTTATATAAAGAAACAAAGATCTAAAAAAGTGTAAAAATTTAAAAAAAATTAGAATTGACATGTAAATATTATAAATTTTAACCATTTCTTGTTGTTTTCTTAATAATTACTCCTAATATTAACAATTTTTTTATAAATTAACAAAAAATATTATAAATTTAAAAAAATTAGTAGAATATATTATAAATTACAAAAAAGTCGTAAATCATAGAATTTACAATCTGCATGTCCTAACAACTAACTTATTTGTGTCCACCATGTATGTACAAACCTGTTACTGATCATGGATTGTAAATTAATGATCTATTTAATTTTCACATTTCTAGTAATTTATAATAATGTATATTATTTAATAGTGATTTATAGTAAATTTTTTAAAATTTATACTAATATACACTAATTTATAAAAATATATACAAATTACTACTAATTATAACTAATTAATAGTAATTATTACTAAATATCTCTAATTACCACTAATTATTACTATTTTTAATAGTTTATAACAAAATTTTACTTGTTACAACTATTTTTTAATAATTATATTGATTTATCTCTAATTTTACTAATTACAACTAATTATTACTAATTAACACACTTTTGTTTTACTAATTACCATTAGTTTTTACATATTTTAGCTAATTTTTACTAATTACCATAATTTTTTACAAACTAGTGCTAATTAGCACTTATTATTAGTATTTTTTATTAATTTATAGCATTATTTACTAATTAGAGCTATGTTTTTATAATTATATTGATTTATAGCTAATTTTTTCTAATTACCATTCATTTTACATAATTTAGACTAATTTTTACAAATTATCACTAATTTTTACTTATTACCAATAATTATTACTAATATTCGATAATTACCAGTAATTACCTCTAATTACCACTATTTACTTCTAATTACAAATAACTACTTCTAATTACCACTAATTATTACTAATTACCACTAATTACTACTAATTTTTTTTAGTTTGTAATAAATTTTCCACCAATTTTTGTTACATTATAACAATATTTACAAATTATTACTAATTATTAATATTTATTACTATTTATTACTATACACTACTATTTGATATGAATTATTACTAATTATTACTATTTATAACTAATTATTACTAATTATTTTTCATTATTACAAATTATTACAAATTACTACAAATTGTAACTAATTATTAATATGTATTACAAATTATTAATACTTATTTCTCACTATTAATCATTATTACTGATTATTAATATTTATTATTAATTATTAAAAATTATTACATATTATTGATATTATTAGAAATTATAGCAAATTATTACTATTTATTACAAATTATTACAAATTATTGTAAATTATTACAAATTTTTACAAATTCCTTCTAGTTATTAATCATAATTACAAATTAATTTTAATTATTTAAATTTATGTTTCTTACTAATTACAACTAATTATTAATAATTGTTACTGATTATTACAAATTATTACTAATTATTACTAAATATTAATAAGTATTACTAATTATTACTAATTATTATTAATTATTACAACTTTTTTTTATTTAATACTATTTATTACTATTTACTTCTATTTATAAATATTTATTACTAATTATTACTAATAATACTAATTATTACTAATTATTACTAATTAATACTAAATATTACTAATTAATACTAATTAATACTAATTATTTCTAATTATCAACAATTATTAATAGTAATGTCTAATTATTAATATTTATTACTATTTATTTCTATTTATTACTAATTATTACAAATCATTACTAATTGTTACTAATTGTTACTAATTATTTCTATTTATTACTATTTATTACTATTTATTCTTAATTATTATGGTTTGTTACTATTTATTTCCATTTATTAATAATTATTACTAATTTTTACTAATTATTACTAATTACAACTAATAATTTTTATATATTACCAATTAGTAATATTTATTACTAACTACTAATATTTATTACTAATTGCTCTAATTTATTTCTAATTACTTCTATTTATTACTATGTAGTATAATTTATTAACATTTACTATAATTTGTTAACAATTAAATCTTTTTATTACCTATTAAATCTATTTATTAACAAATTCTACTATTTATTATCAATTACTACTATTTATTTAAAATTACTACTATTTATTCACAGTTACATCTATTTATTACTATTTAGTAATATTTATTACTATTTATTACTAATTAGTAATAATTATTAGTAATAATAAATAAAATGAATAAAATAATAAAAAATGAATAAATATATCTAAAATGAACATTTTTTTTGATGTGAAACTTGAAAATTGCTTCGCTGGGCCATCTCAAACACTGATAAAATTAAAAGGAAAAATTTGAAAGGAGGTAATGAGAGGGGGTTGAGAGAAGAGTGAAATGGAAAAAATCAAAGGTGGTATATATAGGTTTACTCATTCACAACATGAGTATTTTTGATGGGCCATCCATCGCAAATAATAGTATTTGTGATGGTTCCTGTTGCAAATGGTAGAGCCGTATTAATTCCAGTAGCGGATAAAATAAATTATTTTCTACGAGTCCCATCACATATAGTATCCTCCCAATATAATATTTTAGACGATAGTGTACACCCGTCACAAATATTTAAAAGAAACAGAAACTATTAGTGATGGGTGTAGACTCCCATTGCAAATAGTGCTCCCACGTTTTGGCGTGCAATGTGCATCAATATCTTTTTCTATGGGGAATAATTCCCCATCACAAATACAGATTTGCATCCAACTATTTATGATGAGAATAGGGCCCCGTCACAAATAGTCTTCAACAACGTACCATTTTCAACGGGGCCACAACCTATCGCAAATGGCCCATCACAAAAACCTATTTTTCATGTAGTGGGTGAGTGTTAGTTTGTTTCCTAGAAAATCAACCCATGGAAAAGGGTAGTGGTGGCTCTTATGTGGATCTTGTAAAAACCAGGATGGTTATTTTGGGGTCTATTTGTCCGGTTTTTGGAGATGAAGTGAATATGTGAAACAACAGGGTTCAGTGAGATGTGACTAAATAAATGAGTGTGTTCGGAGGGGCTAATAAGATAAATTACCACTTACATAAGATTTCGAGAGATCGATTTTTCAACGAAGTTAACAGGCCGTAACAGTAGGGTGTGGAAATTGTGGTGAAAGCGGTGGCAGTATTCTGGTTCTGTGATAACATGCAGGTGAGAGTTCCAACACCACTCTATTAGGGTTGTTTTTATAAGGACCTATAAGGTTGGTATCAACACTTTCAAAAAATCACTGATAATGAGTAGTTGTATCAGCTTTAAAATAAAAAACACTAATTAAACTACTCTTTATCTATACTAAAAAAATCAAATAATGTTTTATTATTAATAATATATTTATATTATTATATATAAATTGTATTAACCACAAATTAAAATCCATGGTACCAGAAAATATATTAAGGAAAAGGAAATAGAAAGCAATGAGAGAAAAAGTTGCAAAGATAACGAAATGAAAAAAAACATCTCCACTAAATCAAAATAAAACCCTTATCTCCTTCTCATGTGTATTCCACCGCTTTTGAAGCCACCCCAACCTCTCTGATTTACCCCCTCTTTCACTGCTTAGGGTCCTCCCATGTAACATCCTGGTCATCCATGCTCAAAGATTCCTCATCACGAGTCTCAATGTCACTAGAGAAACCCTCTTTCTATGTATAATTTTTAATAAGTATATGTAATTTTTTTTATAAAATTATAAATGTATTTTTATTATTATATATAGTTTTATAATTATACCTCATGGTCCGTACAGCATGGGTATATTTATATAATTATAAATATTTATATCAATATATTAATATATATACTTGAATAGTTGAGGAGATAGGAAAGCCCACTCATAAAAACTTATTTGAAAAGTAAACATGACAAAAAATAGTAAGAGAAAGGATGAGGTAAAACAAGAGGCATGCACTAATACCAAAGGGGATACTACAAATCAAGAGGATCATCCACATGATCGTGGTCTGAGTCACAATCATCATCAACAGATTCTCACTCGGATTGTGAGTTATTTTGATTGAAGATCACAGAGTAATTGTTCCTGGTATTTTCTTGATCCGGAGTGAGCTGGGACTTACATTCCTTAGAAGAAACCCTGGTAGGCCCATTCCCATGTGGAGCACCCTAATCAGCACTACCTCATCCTCTTCCACAACTTCTTGGATGACACCCCCATTGATTATAATAACTATATTTATTATAATACTTTAATTATATATATATTATAATTATAAATAATTTATATATAATTATGAACATATAATTTAAAATATTATAAACATATTTATTATTTAAATATATTTGTTACAACTTGTAACTATTTAAGTATGTATTTATTTATAGTTTTAATTAAAAAATAATATATTTTTAAAAATATTTTATATATAATTATATAAATATTTATATAAGTATACATATATAATTATTAATATATAATTATAAATATCCAAAATATAGTTATTATTATTTTATAATTATTTAAATATATTGTTATTTATATATAATTTCTTAAATACGTTGGTTAAAAAAATATTTATAAATATATAATTAAATATTTAAATTGAGGAATTATTATTCAAAATCATTAAAATTGGAAAATTATATAAATTTATGATTTCTTTTAAATGTTAAAAAGTAATAAATAAAAATTTATAAATATTATTAATATAAATTATAATCATATTGAGGAATAATTAGTGAAGGATGGGCAACAGGAGTGACCTCCACTACGATGTTGATCCTTCTGGCAGCTACCTAGTATAGTGATTCTTCCTCAGATGGTGTCTCCCATGGATCTTGATCTTGAGCTCCTTGCTGGTGGGGTTCTTCAAAATCTCTAAGGAACAAAAGAGGCAATAAGGGTTTCAATCCCCTCCTCTCATTGTTCTGGATTGGGAGGTCCAACGTGGTTCTTCAATCCAAATAATGATGGATATTCTGATTTGATCTCTAAGGGAGATAAATATACATATATTCATGCAAATCAGGAGATAATTATTGATCAATTTAAGATCATTAAATCCCCAACTATAGCAATAAAAATTGTTCCTTCGGGGAAATAGTGGTGAAATCATCAAGATTTGGAGGGTCACCTTTCCAACATTTTGAGTTCTAAAGATTTGAAATGCATCTTTATTAGATGCAGATACTTCAATATTTTATTTTTAT
Organism: Viscum album; assembly: GCA_963277665.1. Classification (NCBI taxonomy): domain Eukaryota; kingdom Viridiplantae; phylum Streptophyta; class Magnoliopsida; order Santalales; family Viscaceae; genus Viscum; species Viscum album. The sequence goes on along the minus strand of OY728130.1, from coordinate 1,889,901,060 downwards.
TGGAGGAATTGAAGTGGAAGGCATGGGGGTTCAGACCAATTTAAATCAATCCCATAACTCTATCTATTTAGGATTGGGATCCTCAGTTTGATCCCCTTTCTATAAGTAGATCAAGAACACAAGTGTGGGTTCGTTTATGTGGTTTGAGCAAGATCTTGTAGACCTCACGGATCTTGTTTTATATTGATTTAGAAATTGGGACACTCAAAAACAATGGTCTAGTGATAGAGGATGAAAGGTTTTTCCATTTCTCACATTTTTTGGTGGGGGTTAATTTTTTAGATGAAATTTGATCACACTATTAAATAGGGGAAATTACCATTGTTTTGATCTAGTTTTTAGATAATTGGGCACATTATGGAATGATATTATAAAGATATTTACTTCCTTGTATGCAACTTGAAGGGGAAAGATTATTTTGGGTCATAAGTGGACCGTCTCTAGGATAAACTCAATTTTGAAAACAACAATTTGTGAGAATCACCACAGTAAATAAATCTCCAAGATAAACAATAGAATAATAAGGGGGGAAATAGATTTTAATGTGGAAAACACCTCAAATGTAAAGGTTTAAAACCCCATGGGGAAACTCTAAGAAAATAAACTATTTATCATAGAGTTTATAAAATCCAAGTAGAAGACCAAACTTCAATTACAAATAAATTTCATAGTAAACTTGTTCGAAATTTACACCCTGATATGCCTCTTTTGCCTCTCTTATTTTCATATCATTATAAGTCCACACCCTTCAAAGATCAACACGGGACACACATCATTTTTATAGAACCTCATCGCACAACCCAAAACACTTTTGTACGATTGCACACAAATTCAAAACTATTGTCCACATTTTCTAGAAAAGCTTCCACCCTCTGCAGACAATGTGTGTGTGCCCCTCATATCTCGGTATTTTGGAAATTGATGTTTGGATTCTACATCCCCATTTTATAACCAAAAAAATAATATGCATCAAAACATTTTCTCCATGAGAACTTCATTAAAAATTATCCCTTGATACTAGGGATGAACCCATACAATATCCCCCATCAGCCCATCGAAGAAGGAGATCCCATAAAAAACTCAGTTGGAAGGAAAACCGGTTGGTATCCCACCAACATTATTCCTCTGTAGAGAATATGACATCCCCTTTATTCATTTCTAATGGAAACCTGAAATACCCCCTGCAAAAGAAATCCAAATTCTAAAATCTTTTTCATATATGTGTCTGCACCGCTAATACCATAATCGATCATATATGGTTCCCCCATAATTATTATCACCACATAATCTAGATCACCTGTTTAAATTACATTCCCCCTCTTCTCAACATCCTCAAAGAAGTTGAAAACTCTCAACTCATCACCCTGATCATTGATTACCATTCTGTCTACAATAGTGGCACTCTCTGAAGAAAAAGAATTTGATGTCTGATCTAAAACACTTGACCTGACATGCTTTTCCATCCAAACCATCTTTAACAAAGTCAATGGTCTTCGAATAATGAACTAAGATCAATTGAGAAACAAATCTGATGAATTCCTCTTCAAAACTAGATTTTTCACATCACTTAACACCTTTATATCTGACCTATAATGCATATCATCCATTTTTTCCCACTCTTAAACCATTAATCCTCTAGAAAATTTTCATCTTCTTTAGCCAAAAAAACTCCTAAATCTATCAATATCAAGGGCATAAGAAGGTAAAAAATTATGGGGTATACCTAGAACATGTTTCACATCCATGAACATTAGCATACAACCTGTATTTTTTTGATACAAATATAACCAACACCAATGAAATCAGAAGAATATCAATTTTCCATCTTCAAAATACCAAATTTTCCTTCATCAAATGAATAATATAGTCCAATATTTGATGAAATATGGCACAACACTATCGAATCAACAACCGATTCGGTGTAAAAATATAAACTATGATAATCAACAGCAACTGAATGTAAATCACCCTCACTCAGAACAAGACTCACATCTGTATCCTCATAAGCAGTGTTGTGCACCTTATTTTACTCCATAAACTTTTTCAATTCATATCATTTTATCAGCACATGACCTTCCTTATCACAGAATAAAAACTTTACAATTATTCTTTTTTTTTTTACCGACAGCTCTGATTAATATGTCCATTTTCTGCAACCAGAGTACCACCATTACCAAAAGATTCAGAATCATTTCCCTTTCACAGAGCCTCATTCATCAAAAATGATGAAATCGCATAATCCAAATTCAATTTATTTTTCTCAATCAACACTATGGGGATGATATTGTCATATGATTCCAGAAATGAACCCAAAAAAATAAATTAATTGTCTTCTTCTTCCATTTCAACAGGTACCGCATTACCATTATCATTGAGCATGACAACCACCAAAGATAGCTCCATTAGAAGTTTGGTGAACTCATCCATATGCTTAAATAAATTTCCATTCTATGTCATTCTCAAATTATACAAACGATTTTTTAAATATAAACTACTTGTAATTGATTTCTATTTATTTCGGGTTTCATGATTTTCCTAGATCTCATCCGGATCTTTCAGATTCATCACTTCCCCTAGTGTATTATCACACAAATATATCTGAATAATGATTTTCAAAAACTCCCTCATATCATTCAAATAATAATTTCTAATAATCCCCAGTTTATCTGATTATTTCTTCAATTATTTTACTATCTTCTCATAGACCATAATATATTTAATTCTTTTCTTCCAAAGTGTAAAATCATTTTTCACATTAAACAGTTCAATGTGGGCTGAAATCCCATGGTTTAAATAACCCATATTTAATTAGAATGTAACATGGATAACGTTTTATGATACATGATGTTGGGAAAAACTTGTATCATCACTAGGATAAACTTTATTGCGACAACAACAATTTCATAGAATCACCCATGTAAACAAAGTGCCAACCCAAACAGAAAAATAATAAATGGGTACAGAGATTTGGAAGAGGAAAACCACTCCCATGTAGAGGATTAAAAATCCATGGGGTCACTCTGAGAAAATACACTATTAATTATAGATTACATAGAATCCAAGTAGAATCCAAAACATGAATACAAATAAATAGAATAAAAAAGTTGTGTGAAATTCACACCTTGATACACCTCTTTCACCTATCAGATGTTCATCTAATGAAAATTTAAACACATTTGGTGATAAACATTAAACACATAGAGTTGTTGTAGAACCTCATTTTGCAACCCAAATTTTCACTGTCCACTGCAACCCACACTCAAAATCGTTGTCCACATTTTTTCACAAGCTTTTACCCTTTTTGGGTGCTATGTGTGCACCCCTTAACTCTTCCTATTTTAGATATTGATGCTTGGATACTGTCTCCAATTTTTTTTAATAAAAAATAAAACTATGTCAAAACATTACTTATGTGTGAACTCCAATAAAAAATTCTTCTTTGATATAAGGGATGAACCCCAATAGATGAGTGAGTGTGCCGATGGAAGGAATCCTCAAGAAATAGGAAGATTTTCAGTGTGGAAGATTATACTTCTCTTCTTAGATCTGTGAGAGTTAATAAGAATGTTCATGGAGCTCCTCATTCGAATGATGAGATGATAAATGATATTTTATAGGAAACATGACATGTGGAGGTTGTCCCTGATTTGCAGGAGAACAATTATAAAAATAGAGCAGACATTGTCCAAGAATATTCTGATGTCAACAGACTTGGTGCTATTTCTGAGGGTGAAACTCTATCACAGGAGCTTGCATAATCCCAATTAAGGCAAGAGAAATTAGTTAAATCAATTTATCATAATGGAAATAAAGAAACATGATGTTTAACTTATAGTGAGAGGTAATTATATGAATAAAAATGTTGCTGGGAATATTATTGATGCAAATGAAAGGCATGATTCTCCCACACAAGTCATTACATCCTGTGAATCATATAATATAACGAGAACTCCCAACTCTTATTCTTTGACTTCTATGAATATTGGTAATAAAAAAATTTGTTAGCGTGATATTTTGAATAGTTCTAATTAAAAAAGGTGTTCCGTGAGGAGTCCAGCAACTCCCAATGCGCTATCCGTGTATATGGACATGCTCGGGAGGGCCTCATTTTAGCTTGTGAGATGGATCCTCAACATCATGAGGACCCAATACTACTTGATGAATTTTTTCAGCCACATGTTTGTGATGAGGGTTGGAAACATCCTAAAACATGGAGAAGGGGCCATCACCTAAGAGGAATGGATGAGGGATAAGTCCATGGATGATTTATTTTCTTTCTTGCAATGGATTTTATTTTTATTTACATATATTCTTCTTTGTACTTATTCATTATGATTTTTATTATCAACAAATTTTGGAACAATGGGAGTTGAACCATGATTCTCACTATTTGGGTATAAACATATTGAAAATATAGCATGTGGTGTAAATAAATATATGTATAAATAAATGTTTAAAAATGAATAAATATATTGTTAACATTATTAATGAATGTGTAATAATAAATTTATTAACAAAATTAAATAAATTACAAAACTACTATAAAGTTAATTCATAACATTTATGTGAATTACAAACATATATGTGTACACATACGCATCTACACACACACAAATATACAAACACACATGTATATACACACATATGCTTATATACATGTAATTATACATGTACATATATTTTAATTTATTTAATATAAATATACATATATATCTATATAAATACATACAGTTAAATATTATATAGTTGTTTAAATAGAATATTAATATATTATATATTTTTATAATTATATACACATTTTCTAATCAACGAATATAAATAAACTATTAAACATTTTGACAAATATATATTTTATAATTATATATATATAATATTATTTACAAACATATATATATATATATTAAAATTATTAATACATAAATTTTGAAATGTTTTTATATAACTAAAAATATATATATAATATAAAATTATATTAAAATAAATTTATATATTATTAATATATATGTATATATAATTACGAAGATCTATTTGGATAGATGGTGATATGGGAGCCCTGAGAGGTTCTCTCCCTATTTCTTTTTGGATATTTGGTTGAAATCCTAGTGAAATTAAACAAGGAAACTAAGATTGAAAGTTATGAGAATTATTCCAGAGTTCATATAGAGGTAGATCTTGGTTTTCCCCTCATTGAAACTCTTTTTTGGGTTATTGATAAATTTAAGATTGAGATCTCCATTTATTTGGATCTTTTCTGTATTTGTGTTTAAATTTTCATTTGATTAGGAATATTAGTGATTTATTCCTCAATATAAAGAAATGATCCCACTTTAGATAGACTAGAAAAGATATTGGAAATTCTAACTATAAATCTTCGAGGATTGAGCTTGATTTCCCTAATAGTTAAAGAGTGAATAAAGTTGACAAGAGAATTTATTATAATGGTTTTATGGTATATTAGGATTTTAGACCCATTAATGGGAGTGTGTCATTATTTAATGACCATCCTTATAACATCATGTCCTTAGATGTTAGCTGTTTGGGCAGAGCCCGATGTTGTAGCAGAAGTAGTCACACAACACACAAAAACAAAATTCACCTAAATGTCTTTTATCACTAGAAGGCATTTTAACACCCAAAGGAATTTTTGAAATAGACTAATGGTGTTTTAGCATACTTATCCAAATTATTTCCCCACCACATGCAAAGGCATTTTTACAATTCACTCACACCCATGAGCATACCATTTAATGTACTGCGGATAATCACAACTGGGACACGGCACTTGATATCCACAACAAATAAAACTTTTGATACATGGAATCATCCTTGCACACACCTTAATTCTCTATAGTGGATAAATCATCATTGGAATTGTCACTATCTTTGCCTCATTCTCGTCATCATCACTTCTCACCGATTACCACAAACGCAACACCCCTTCTCTATTGTCTCTTGGCGACTACATCTTTGCCGACACACCCTTCACAAAATTCTACTTCATTCGCGTATATAGAAATCATGTCCATATCTCCAATTAATGCATTAAAAATTCTTTCTTCGATCCATTAATATCGAGAATAACGCTTCATAAATGTGGGGAGATAAACATACATTAATTTTGAGATAAATCCAACTATTAGATTATTTTTTCTCTCCTAAATATTTAAATTTTAAATCAAAAAGTCCCAAAAATCTCCACTTTTATTAAAAAATAAAATACTCTATATCCATCTCCACCATCTAGGTCAGTTTTATCATTGGAGCTACCAAACTCCAAATGTTACCCAATGAATGGAACATGTCGCATGACCCCTGTGGCCAAGAAGACATTCGATTTCTTAGCAACACCGCTAGTACCACCACCATCTTCTATTGACATTTTTTCAGACACATGATAGATCACCTAACCTTAGTAACTTATATAGTCTTTCACCAAACTCTGACTATCATCAACAATAGAACACACCTCATGAATCCAGCTGGTAAATCAGACATTTGATATCCCAAAAACACGAAGGGTATTGTCGCTATCTCCCGGTAATATCCTTTGAGTCCTTGATAGACTATTGAACTAGATTTATTCCACCATGTTATGAAAATTATAACTTGAAAAAATACCTCTGATACCACTATTGGGGAAAATCCCTGTAACGCCCCGACCCCAGCTACCCAGAGTCGGTGCATTAATTACATAACATTGGCATGATCATGAGAAAGATCAAGTCTCGAAAGACCGATTAGTTTAGTAGCCTTGGAATAACTAGATACATCCATAAATTTTTTCATTATATCATAAAAAAAACATCTTGTCTTCATATCCCCTCATACTATCCCTGCAGGTCATTCATAAATTACTTCTTCATAATCCTGGAAAAAAAATAAAACATTGAAAGGGGTGAGCTCGGATGCTCAGTAAGGATAACATTATAGCAGAAGCTTTCATAAATAAGCATAAACACTTAAGGCAATTTATAACTAAAACAAAAGCCTTTTAAACTTGAACTTCAGCATAAAATGGCAAAGGTAAAATGAAATAATGCCATTTACTTACTCACATGGATATTCTACTAGTCGAATGATCACATTCAATATCAATAACCACTTTCATAATGATGGAATGCATAATTCCAGACTATCATAACCACATAGCCAAGGCCTCGTGCCAAGACTACAAATAAGATTTTGCCAAGGCCTTGTGCCAAGCCACTAGTTTGTCTCATGAGACCTACCGATTCATCGAGGAGCTATAGCGGGCTCCACCCGTCACTTATTAAGTCCAATGCATTCCCATATGAAAAGGTTTAAACATAACGTAAACATTCGTATTAAACTAGCATACGAAATGTCAATACTTTCACCACAAACCATGAATGGTATAAAAATAGCACATCCACAGTCAAACATAATTCATTCGATACAATATGGAAGATTGTATTGTATCACATTAACCTCAATCAATAATAATGAAGGATGTTGACATAGATGAAAATAATCATCAAAACTATTTGAGAGAAATATCCCCCTTTTCTTGAAAACATTTAAAAGTCACACTATTTGTCAAGAAGCCATTTAAAAGTATATTTTTGAATCAAAGTGTCCCATACCACTTTGAAACTTTTAAAAGGAGTTTTAATTTTAAAACTTTAATGTCCATATAAATAAATCCTTAAAACCATTTTTAAAATATGGACATTAATGAGCATGATTTAGAAGAATAATTCTTTAAAACATTTTAAAATGGTATTTTGGTTAGAGTTTCTAACCAAAAGAGAGACACTTGAATACAAATAATTTAGGTAATAAAAACATTGTAATATCATGAGAATAAAGGAATTCATGATATACTATGTCAAAGTACATTATATACACCACATAAAAGTGATTTGGTGTATATCATCAAATAAGTCTCAATGGAATGTAAATTGAGATGAAATTTCTCAAAAAGGTTGTATCCTTAGGTTAAGGATAAATCAATGACATAATTATGTGTGAAAAATATAAATACACTAAATATGATTGGATATTCAGTGTAAAACAATCAAAGGACATTCACACATATTCTTGTAAAAACAATACCAACGAATTGGATGTTTAACTCAACAAATGGAGAATGAGTTAAAATTACTCTTATCAAATTCATATCAATGACTTGAGAATTACCAATGGAGTGATTATGTGTACCAAACTTCTATCCACAGGAAGGGGAGTGGAAATTATGACATAATCAAATGAATAGTGATTCCACACATAATCTTGGGGTAATATAATCAATGAAATATGTGTAAAGCCAAATGAGTGGAAATTGAAATCTCAAATTCCCTTATCGATTAGGTAACTTACGAAACATACACCCATGAAAGAAGTATCATACCATGATGATGTAAATACCCATAAATTAAAGTATATTACACAATGAATACGATCATGAGCAGTACACATACACCACATGCAATAATTAAGTGGTGATCAATGGAATTCTCACGGAATTAAAAGTGAGATAAGAAAACCCTTACATTGAACTTTTTCCTTGGTCGATGGTAGGTTTACCTCCTGTATAATGGTGAAATAATTGTTATTGAATAATAAAAGAATCATTTACTTTAATATGATATCATATATGATCTTTTATCATTGATTTGTTAATAATATTTTAGAATTATCGTCATTTCGGGTGTTAACGGGTTCATTTTACTTTATATTCTTTGTTATGTGAGACATATTCATTATTAATGGGATGTATATTATTCATATCCAGAATGGTATCAAGTTCTTAAACATCATTTTTAAATCATCAAATGATAATTATACTTGAATGGATACGATGGAGAATGAATCTCATCGCGTTCGTGGAGACGGTAGTCCGTACGTACGCACGAACGCTACTTCCATTTAATTTTTATTTTAAAAGAATCGAATCCAAATTATACATAGGTATATTACTATTCCAGTATAATATAATATTTTATATATGTTACTTAAGTTCATTTACACCATCCTTTATACGTTCCATGTGTGGTATGAACGAGTCATATCATTTTAAGGGGGCGGTAGTCCGCACTTCCTCAAATGAAATTATCGTATGTATATACAACATGAAACGAATAATGGTATGAAATAAAATGGAATTACAGAAGCTTATATATAAAATATATATCATTAATATCATATTTAATTACAGTGCCATCCTAATGGCCACCATGAGAGGCGGTAAGATGTATTTGAACAATCATCGTTTCGTGAGGCGTTAGTTTGCCATCCACAGAAACATTATGTTCATCATCCATTAGATGGAGTTGTGTGAATGTGTAGTTTGAATCCTTCTTATAACAACATCCTAGTATATTGAGGATACTGTTGTTGTTACAAAAGAAGGGAAATAAAAAGATTTTGGGGGTTGGAGAAGCAAAATAAATGAAAATACTTTAAGAGAAATTGTTACCTTTAATTTAGGTAACTCACTTTGGTTGGAACCAAAGGACTTATTGAAATGCTTTCTGCCTAAGGGGAAGCTTCAAGGAGGAGGAGCGGGATGTGGGGAGCTTAGTTGGGCAGAGTTTGGACGAGCCAAGTGGCTTGAGAGGTGTGAGGAATGAGTAGAAGTGGTCTCCTTTTATAAGGGAGAGGAGGGGCTCTTTAGGAAAGTGTGAAAGTATTACTTTATAATATATTTGTATTCGGTTTATAATGGTCCAAAAATCATTGAGGTCGAAGATAAGATGACTCATATTCTAAATAACATCAACCAATAAGAATTGGACAGGTTTTAGATAATATTTTAATCATTATAATCTTATTTATTTAAATGATTTATTAATGAGGTAAACGTTGCATCATTATTGTGTCATTAATAATTTAAATTATTTGATGTCTAAAAATTATAAATAAAATATCATTATGTAGGAAATCTTTTTAGCTTTCTAATGAATATTTATAATCTAAAATCCAACATGTATAACCCTATGTAAAAATTGTTCTTCTAAAAGATGTAAGCTTATGCCATTTTTATTTTTATTTTAACTTTATTAATATAATGTGTCATTATCACTTACAAGTGGATCCATGGGGTCCCAAAACAGACCCAAAGATGCCCATGGTCGACCATGTATCAACCAATAGGGTTAAGACACGTTTTAGGGTAATTTAGTATTATTATAATATTATTTTTTAACCCTTATTTACCGGATTTACCCTTAACCATGGTAAATAAAATATTTACCGCAGTAATTATTCAAAATGTCTAAAAATAAAAGTTACCTATTTACACAATTTGAACATCCTGATTCCAAATATGGAATCCATTTTTCTAAATTCAAAACACAGAAGTGGCAGAAATTAATTTAAAATTAATTCCCGCTGTCAAAACAAAAAGCGTGTTTTTAAGAGATAATAACTATCAAAAGATTGACACTTGTTTATGTTCGGTTTAATTGTAAAATTATGTCCAATGACCAAAATTATATTAAATGGTAAAAATATATTCTAAATATACTTTAAAACCACTCAAATTCATAATTTATCACTATTAATTATTTTTATTAAAAAAGTTGTTTTTAATTAAAATTTAGTAATTTTTACTATTCATCAAAATATGAAAGTTATCCGAAAAGTACCAAAATTTCACCTTAGGCCAAATTTGATATTCTGAATCCAAAATGAAGTCCATTTTGAAATATAAAATATATATAATTTCAAAAATTAAGTATTACTATTCATAACGGCTAGTTTGATCGGTTGTGGTGTGTGTTAAAACTCGAAGTTGCGTACAACACACGCTACTGTTTTATTCAAAGGAAAGCGTACCGTGGAAGCTTGGGATGTTTCATTTTAAATTTTTTGATGTCTCCATTTAGTCAAAAAGTTTAAAATATTGTATTTAAAAAGGTTTCACTATCAAAAGTTGATAAAAGTGCAATACTGAAAATGAATTTGTTCTTACATTATGTCTAAGAAACTCATAATATGGATTCTAAAATTATAAAGATTATATAAAGTTTAAAATTTAGTTAACACTATTCATAACCTCTTTTGAACAGCCTGTTTGGTAAGTCATGGTGCGATTGAACTTGGTGTTGCGTGTAGTGAAAGTTATTGAATTATTTTGAAGAAATAACACACTATAAAATCTTGGGGTGTTACATTCTCCCCTCCTTCAATAAATTGCGTCCTCGCAATTTGAAATTGTTCTTCAAAAATAAAAGGTTGAAAATAGAAAATATATTTGTGGGAAAACCCACATCGGAAATTGGTTTACTAAAATTTATTCTTAATATGAGGAAAAGAGAAATGAAAGGGTCACCACCAAATTATGATCTCGATTAGGAGAACATTGGTGGCAATTAGAGACATATAATTGGAGGGAAAACGTAAATATTTATAGGTAGTGGTTGAGGTCATCAATCAGAAACAAGTATAAAATTGAGGTCCTTAAACTCATCAATCTATGATGATTTGAAGTACCATCGGTTCAACAAAATATAGGGTATTGGGATCACACATTTTTGACATTTCAAAATATCTTAGTTGAAATCCCACATCGAAAAATGAATTAATGAGGCCTCTATTTAAAATAAAGAGTGGAAAGTATGAAGATTACCGAAATTAACACATACTAGGGTTCCATGTAGGAAAATATGGATATGGAGGAGAAATATAACCATCAATTATCTGATGGAGAGTGGTAGAGAACATGGCTATGAATAGGCCAACAATCCCAAAGCCATAAATTAGTGATGATTTAAGGTACCATCTAGGACAACATTTTTTTTTAAAGTTACATTACATAAGGAAGAGGAATTCATTTATGATATTGACTAAGAACATTATGAGATATACTTAAATTTTAAGTAGATTTTCATTCTTTAATAAATTTCCACCACTAACTCAATTTTTTTTTTAAACGATGAGTATTCAAGAAGACTTGGTCACACTGGGAGAGCTAGAATAAACTTCTATAGAATCACATGATCCATGCAGGATAAACCATATATTTACATTGTCTTTGAAGATTAATCAAAACCAAAATGGTTAGTGAATGATCTAATGATCCCCCAAAAGGATATTCATTGAGATAAATATGCACTAATCGTAATTTCTAAAATTAAACCAACAATACCCCAAAGTTAAGTAGATACCATTCAATAACCAATTGTCCTTAAAATCCTTTAATATAATCCAAACTAATATTGAAACCCAAAACATAGAAGAATTTGATTATGTAGTCTCCCATGTTACATTGTATCTCCAAATTACATCAAATACTCTTAAAGTCACATACTTAAATGTAATCAACATCATCACATATTCTCTGTTATAGGTTAATCATTTCCATAAATAACCCAAATCACTATAAATCAACAATAAAAATGTAGATAAAAATCCACCATTACTCTACAAATGAAACCTCATTGTATTCTATTTTCCTTGGGCATACAGTGTTCCTAACAAAATGAACATCTTCCAAAATAACATTTATCACTTAATCACCAAATCATTTTCCTATACCAAGGGTATTCATTTGATAAGACATAAGAACCCAAATCATCTTATTATTGATCAATAAAATCATTTAACAAAAAAATAGTCATACTAACCAGGGACTTCACGTAGTCCAGTGGTAGGCGATAAATCCCAATCGCACTTTGGTTGTGGGTTCGATTCCCACAGCTTTGTCCGACGCGACGGGTTGTCACACGGTCTACGTGTTGTCCTTTTTCAAAACTATATTTTATAATATTACCAAAATGAGATAAATTCCTAAAATAACATAATTTAACCACAAATGTTATATCATACTTTGCATTTTCATCCCAAATTATAATAACTTATCATTTTCTCAAACCCCAATGATCATATAAAACCAAATGGTTATTTATACCTATATCCACAAGAGAAGAGACAATTCTTCCTCAAATATCATTCTCACATGGCAAACTGCGGGGTTACAAATACAAGAGAAAATTATTCCAATGTAAACCCATCAACAAGTAGTGATAATTTTTCTCCAACCATTTATTTCCACATAGCTTCTTCTTTGACCAAGAAAATATCCTATAGAATAGGACATTCACTCGGGTAATGGCCAGGTCCCCTACATTTACGGCAAATGACTGTAAATGGACTCTTGGGACCATTTTTATCTTCTTCCATAGTACTCTTCATTTTTCTTCGGCAATTCTTCACTTTATGTCCTTCCTTCCCGCACGTAAAACATTTCGTTGTCCCATTGAGACACTTTCCTGGGTGTCTCTTTCCACATTTCCTGCATGATAAAAATTGAGGTTTCTTTTCTCCATGGTCTCCATTGCTGGAGATCTTATCATTTATCACCTTTCTCTTCCTTGTTGAGTCTGGGAGTTGGTTAATATATATGTTGTTGATCATATTTTTGGAAAACTGATTTGGCATAAAGACGATATCTTTTACGCCTATCAACATTCCATTTTGTTGCTCATTGCCACCACTGTTCCCAACTTGTACATCATTCTCAAAGTCACTATGACTTCCTTGGAATCCAGCCATTGACTAAAACCAGAAAGCATTGTGTGAGTAATAGTAGTCGTAAAATCATTTAGAGATTAAAATGTCACCATATTCTCAATTTGAAACATATTAGGATTAACCAAGGTCATTTACTCTCATCTTATGTATATATTACTTAAATCGGTTTGTAAAGAAAATGTAAATTATCCTAAGCATATCCCCCGGGAGTGTCGTAACCAAGAGTGCAGCAAGGCCCGTTGTCGTGCACCAGTTCCCGTTCGAGTCTAGCTCAAAGCGGTGTTTTCGGGTTTTACCCCTAGGTACATCTGTGCCAGAGCCGCCTCTACCTGCTCGTATCCAGACAGGGATGTATTGCTCGGAAAACTCACAAAATCTCTACAATACCAAAATTCTAGGAAGTTCTTTTATACTAATCCTCAAAGTTCATCTTAGGTCTACGTGCGCTAATCAGAGTTTATCTAAATCTAGCTACCAAGGTTTGTACTAAACTTCCTCTGATACCAACTGTAACGCCCCGACCCCAGCTACCCAGAGTCGGTGCATTAATTACATAACATTGGCATGATCATGAGAAAGATCAAGTCTCGAAAGACCGATTAGTTTAGTAGCCTTGGAATAACTAGATACATCCATAAATTTTTTCATTATATCATAAAAAAAACATCTTGTCTTCATATCCCCTCATACTATCCCTGCAGGTCATTCATAAATTACTTCTTCATAATCCTGGAAAAAAAATAAAACATTGAAAGGGGTGAGCTCGGATGCTCAGTAAGGATAACATTATAGCAGAAGCTTTCATAAATAAGCATAAACACTTAAGGAAATTTATAACTAAAACAAAAGCCTTTTAAACTTGAACTTCAGCATAAAATGGCAAAGGTAAAATGAAATAATGCCATTTACTTACTCACATGGATATTCTACTAGTCGAATGATCACATGCAATATCAATAACCACTTTCATAATGATGGAATGCATAATGCCAGACTATCATAACCACATAGCCAAGGCCTCGTGCCAAGACTACAAATAAGATTTTGCCAAGGCCTTGTGCCAAGACACTAGTTTGTCTCATGAGACCTACCGATGCATCGAGGAGCTATAGCGGGCTCCACCCGTCACTTATTAAGTCCAATGCATTCCCATATGAAAAGGTTTAAACATAACGTAAACATTCGTATTAAACTAGCATACGAAATGTCAATACTTTCACCACAAACCATGAATGGTATAAAAATAGCACATCCACAGTCAAACATAATTCATTCGATACAATATGGAAGATTGTATTGTATCACATTAACCTCAATCAATAATAATGAAGGATGTTGACATAGATGAAAATAATCATCAAACCTATTTGAGAGAAATATCCCCCTTTTCTTGAAAACATTTAAAAGTCACACTATTTGTCAAGAAGTCATTTAAAAGTATATTTTTGAATCAAAGTGTCCCATACCACTTTGAAACTTTTAAAAGGAGTTTTAATTTTAAAACTTTAATGTCCATATAAATAAATCCTTAAAACCATTTTTAAAATATGGACATTAATGAGCATGATTTAGAAGAATAATTCTTTAAAACATTTTAAAATGGTATTTTGGTTAGAGTTTCTAACCAAAAGAGAGACACTTGAATACAAATAATTGAGGTAATCAAAACATTGTAATATCATGAGAATAAAGGAATTCATGATATACTATGTCAAAGTACATTATATACACCACATAAAAGTGATTTGGTGTATATCATCAAAGAAGTCTCAATGGAATGTAAATTGAGATGAAATTTCTCAAAAAGGTTGTATCCTTAGGTTAAGGATAAATCAATGACATAATTATGTGTGACAAATATAAATACACTAAATATGATTGGATATTCAGTGTAAAACAATCAAAGGACATTCACACATATTCTTGTAAAAACAATACCAACGAATTGGATGTTTAACTCAACAAATGGAGAATGAGTTAAAATTACTCTTATCAAATTCATATCAATGACTTGAGAATTACCAATGGAGTGATTATGTGTACCAAACTTCTATCCACAGGAAGGGGAGTGGAAATTATGACATAATCAAATGAATAGTGATTCCACACATAATCTTGGGGTAATATAATCAATGAAATATGTGTAAAGCCAAATGAGTGGAAATTGAAATCTCAAATTCCCTTATCGATTAGGTAACTTACGAAACATACACCCATGAAAGAAGTATCATACCATGATGATGTAAATACCCATAAATTAAAGTATATTACACAATGAATACAATCATGAGCAGTACACATACACCACATGAAATAATTAAGTGGTGATCAATGGAATTCTCACGGAATTAAAAGTGAGATAAGAAAACCCTTACATTGTACTTTTTCCTTGGTCGATGGTAGGTTTACCTCCTGTATAATGGTGAAATAATTGTTATTGAATAATAAAAGAATCATTTACTTTAATATGATATCATATATGATCTTTTATCATTGATTTGTTAATAATATTTTAGAATTATCGTCATTTCGGGTGTTAACGGGTTCATTTTACTTTATATTCTTTGTTATGTGAGACATATTCGTTATTAATGGGATGTATATTATTCATATCCAGAATGGTATCAAGTTCTTAAACATCATTTTTAAATCATCAAATGATAATTATACTTGAATGGATACGATGGAGAATGAATCTCATCGCGTTCGTGGAGACGGTAGTCCGTACGTACGCACGAACGCTACTTCCATTTAATTTTTATTTTAAAAGAATCGAATCCAAATTATACATAGGTATATTACTATTCCAGTATAATATAATATTTTATATATGTTACTTAAGTTCATTTACACCATCCTTTATACGTTCCATGTGTGGTATGAACGAGTCATATCATTTTAAGGGGGCGGTAGTCCGCACTTCCTCAAATGAAATTATCGTATGTATATACAACATGAAACGAATAATGGTATGAAATAAAATGGAATTACAGAAGCTTATATATAAAATATATATCATTAATATCATATTTAATTACAGTGCCATCCTAATGGCCACCATGAGAGGCGGTAAGATGTATTTGAACAATCATCGTTTCGTGAGGCGTTAGTTTGCCATCCACAGAAACATTATGTTCATCATCCATTAGATGGAGTTGTGTGAATGTGTAGTTTGAATCCTTCTTATAACAACATCCTAGTATATTGAGGATACTGTTTTTGTTACAAAAGAAGGGAAATAAAAAGATTTTGGGGGTTGGAGAAGCAAAATAAATGAAAATACTTTAAGAGAAATTGTTACCTTTAATTTAGGTAACTCACTTTGGTTGGAACCAAAGGACTTATTGAAATGCTTTCTGCCTAAGGGGAAGCTTCAAGGAGGAGGAGCGGGATGTGGGGAGCTTAGTTGGGCAGAGTTTGGACGAGCCAAGTGGCTTGAGAGGTGTGAGGAATGAGTAGAAGTGGTCTCCTTTTATAAGGGAGAGGAGGGGCTCTTTAGGAAAGTGTGAAAGTATTACTTTATAATATATTTGTATTCGGTTTATAATGGTCCAAAAATCATTGAGGTCGAAGATAAGATGACTCATATTCTAAATAACATCAACCAATAAGAATTGGACAGGTTTTAGATAATATTTTAATCATTATAATCTTATTTATTTAAATGATTTATTAATGAGGTAAACGTTGCATCATTATTGTGTCATTAATAATTTAAATTATTTGATGTCTAAAAATTATAAATAAAATATCCTTATGTAGGAAATCTTTTTAGCTTTCTAATGAATATTTATAATCTAAAATCCAACATGTATAACCCTATGTAAAAATTGTTCTTCTAAAAGATGTAAGCTTATGCCATTTTTATTTTTATTTTAACTTTATTAATATAATGTGTCATTATCACTTACAAGTGGATCCATGGGGTCCCAAAACAGACCCAAAGATGCCCATGGTCGACCATGTATCAACCAATAGGGTTAAGACACGTTTTAGGGTAATTTAGTATTATTATAATATTATTTTTTAACCCTTATTTACCGGATTTACCCTTAACCATGGTAAATAAAATATTTACCGCAGTAATTATTCAAAATGTCTAAAAATAAAAGTTACCTATTTACACAATTTGAACATCCTGATTCCAAATATGGAATCCATTTTTCTAAATTCAAAACACAGAAGTGGCAGAAATTAATTTAAAATTAATTCCCGCTGTCAAAACAAAAAGCGTGTTTTTAAGAGATAATAACTATCAAAAGATTGACACTTGTTTATGTTCGGTTTAATTGTAAAATTATGTCCAATGACCAAAATTATATTAAATGGTAAAAATATATTCTAAATATACTTTAAAACCACTCAAATTCATAATTTATCACTATTAATTATTTTGATTAAAAAAGTTGTTTTTAATTAAAATTTAGTAATTTTTACTATTCATCAAAATATGAAAGTTATCCGAAAAGTACCAAAATTTCACCTTAGGCCAAATTTGATATTCCGAATCCAAAATGAAGTCCATTTTGAAATATAAAATATATATAATTTCAAAAATTATGTATTACTATTCATAACGGCTAGTTTGATCGGTTGTGGTGTGTGTTAAAACTCGAAGTTGCGTACAACACACGCTACTGTTTTATTCAAAGGAAAGCGTACCGTGGAAGCTTGGGATGTTTCATTTTAAATTTTTTGATGTCTCCATTTAGTCAAAAAGTTTAAAATATTGTATTTAAAAAGGTTTCACTATCAAAAGTTGATAAAAGTGCAATACTGAAAATGAATTTGTTCTTACATTATGTCTAAGAAACTCATAATATGGATTCTAAAATTATAAGGATTATATAAAGTTTAAAATTTAGTTAACACTATTCATAACCTCTTTTGAACAGCCTGTTTGGTAAGTCATGGTGCGATTGAAATTGGTGTTGCGTGTAGTGAAAGTTATTGAATTATTTTGAAGAAATAACACACTATAAAATCTTGGGGTGTTACAATCCCAATGCCACAACGGACACAGTCACAAAACCCACCGCAAGAAAAATCAACTAAAGGCCTTTTATCACATGAATTCTTTTTAACACCCGAAGGAATTTTAAAAATCACCCAAAGGATTTTTAACACACTCACCTAAAGGATTTAACAACCAAACCCAAATGAATTTTTACATCACACTCAAACCTATGAACATACCATTTAATGTGCCACTGATAATTCCAACCGGGACACACCGCTTTATCTCCACAACAAGAAGAATTTCAATACATGGCATTATCTCTACGCACACACCTTCATTCGCCATCATTGACATGCAATCATCATCATAATTTCTATTTCCACTTTATTATCATCCTCATTTCTTCACAACGATTACTCCTGATATTACACCCATTCATCATTCTCTCTTGGTGGGTAAATCTTTGCAGACACACCCATCCAAAAATGTTACTCCATCCTCTTATATAGACATGAAGTCCATATATTTAATTAATGAATTTATAATTCATTATTCCATCAATTAATGTTGACGATATATCTTCATTAATGTGGAAAAAAATAAACCATTAATGTTAAGATAAATCGCTCAATTAATAATTTTCTCTCTCCTCGATATTTAAATTTTAAATCAATAAGTCCCAAAAATAAGAAGATAGAAGATGGAGCTAGTGTCCAGGGGGATGATATGGTTAATTCAATTTTCATCATGGTGAAATTTGGTGAAATTATTTTGGACACACCTAACCAGGATGTGAATCATTTGAAATGGTGAGATAGGTTTGAGGGATTTGAAGAGCTAAACAATGAGAATAAGCGAGACATTTAAGAGCTTCTTAAGTAGTAGTATCTTGTTAATACAAAAATTAATGTTGGGGATTTTCTTCATCATCTTGATTTATAGGCCACTCATGTTCATGAAGGTGATTATGGGGATATATCCCAACCAAAGAGGGGGAGAGAAACCCATGATGGTCATGGTGATGAGACCAAGAAATCTGATAATGATAGTAATGTGGCCTCTAGAATTTTACATTATTGAATTTATTTTTAGCATCCTGAAAGGGATAGAACCCATGTGAATAGTTCATTGGTGATGAATATAGTGTTTAGAAATATTCATGAGGGTGATGTTAGAGCTCCAAAAGAAACAAAGGGGGGTGATGCAGAATCTAGTCTTAGTGAGTACAATTTTTTTATTATAGGTGCATAAGACTCTCATTGTCACACTCCTTTCCCTTTGGATGAAAATAAAAATATATCTCCACTATCTTCTCTAACCAAGGGAAAAGGTAGAGGTAGTTTTTTACATAATTCTTAAGTCCATTTTAAATGTGGAGTTACATAAAATGTACCTTGATTCATTATAAAAGACTGATGTGGGTAATTATAGGGCACCTCTTTCTAAAAAAGATAGCAGTGTTGGTGTTTTCAAAACCCTGGTGCAAGAGAGGGGTAATTTCTTACTCGAGAGTCTAGTGTCTATATAGGATACTAGGCCAGAGCATGTAGGCTTGATGGATCATCTGACTATTCAAATGGGGGTGGCAATGAAGTGGAGGTGAGGTAGTAGGTGGAGATAGGTTTTGATGGGAGACATGTGGAAGATTGGGAATCTTTACCTCTAGAACATGGGGAATTAAAAAGCAAGGATGATCAAGGTGGATCTTGGGACACTTCTAAATAGAGGAGGTGACATCGTCCTGATAGTCATGCCCAATGTATTTTTTGTTTTTTTGTTGTTCCTTTTTCAGTTTGGTAGTGGTATGGCAGAAAATGGATTTTGTTTTTGCTGTGATGGTGCTGGTATTTTTTACCATCATTTTTTTACTTTACCTTATTTAATAATTATTTTCATGTCCATGGGCAAAGACCATGCTTCACACCATTTTCAGTATAATTATATTTATAAAAAATATATATTATTTAAATATTTTTATCATAATTTTATAATAATTTAAATTTATATATTTATTTATAATTCTTATAATTTATAAATATTTTTATATAAATTTAAATATTTTTATATTTATATTTATATTTATTTATATAATTATATATTTGAATATAATTATATATAATTATAAATAATTATTCAATTATATATATTTATTCATATATAATTATATATAATTATAAATATATTAAAAATATTAATTATTTAAATATATGTGGTTTATTTATAATTTTAAGAATATTTTTTTAAAACAATACATATGCATATTAATTATTGAAAAATATATATTAATATATAAAATTTATTTAAATTATAAATATGTGTTTTTATTAATATATATAAATAATAATTAATTTCTTTAATATAAATATAATAATTATATATATATTAATAATATTTTTTATTAAAAGGTATTATCAGCACCCAAAAAAGAAAGGGTATAATTTTATCAAGTCTCTTTAAGCTGATAAAAGCTACATTTATCAATGCTATTATCTAGTGTTGATAAAGGTAACATGATTTCTATTTAGCATAAATAATAGAAGATGTTGCATATGCACCGATATGTGGTAGTGACATGTTGATGATTATGTATTAATTATTTTTAAATTATCTTTCAATCATTATGCACTACTATAAAACATGTCTTTATTAGAAATTGAAATGAGCTTTATTAGTGATAAAAACTATTAAAGGATATTAATATTAACGATTTTGTTTTGGCACTAATAAATATGACACCATTTTCTTAGTGCCCGGCCACACTTTTCTCAGTTCTCAGTTAGCTCTTGTTCACTCCTCACGTTGCCACACTCCCCACAAACCCAACATATACTTAGTGCTTGCCTAACTTCATGTTCATACCCGTGTAGAAATGGACTCAAACCCGTGACCTCCCTTGTGAAATTAGAACTCCTTTACCACTACATTAATCTTGTTTTATTGTATATTTTACGATATGTCTATTTATGGATATATATTTTCATAAATATTTTTTATTCATATATTTAAATATATTTATATAATTATTTTAAAATATATTTATAAAATATTGGTCTGTGTCTGTATGCATGTTCTGAATAAATTTAATTATATTTATTAGAATTTATTTTATTTTAATATTTGTTTAAATATATTAGAATATAAATATAAATATATATATGTTGATTAATACTCTCACATATATTTATAAACATTATATATACATATAACTATGTATATATATATTAATAATTTTTTATAAAGTAAAAAAATGGTTAGATGTTATTTTAATTAAAATGGATAATAATGAATTTCATATGATTTATATAATTATTTTTAAATTCATTTTTAATATATGTCTATATATTTTATAATTAAGTTTATATTTTATACATTACTTATATATATTTATATGTCTATATATTTTCATATATACAAATATACATATTTACATATAATGATATGTTTAGATATAATTTTTTAATGTATATTTATAAATATTTTTTATAAAAAAAATTATATACTATATTAAATGAAAATTATATATTTATTAAAATAAATTTGTATATAATGTATTTACACAATATTCGCACACAAATACATACACACATATTTAGACACACATGTACACATTTATATTTTTCACATACATGCACAAATATTTACATATATGTATTTATTTACTTGTATCATAAAATAACCATATATATATACTTGTTCATTGACACACACATTTATATTTAATTTTTTTTGCACATATATATATATCTGCAATTTTATAATGTAAAAAAATGGATGATTTTAATTTAAAAAAATGAATAATAAATAGTTATTTATATATGGTTTATATATTAAAAAATAAATTTTTATGTATAGATGAATAAATATTTATTTGTATTATTTATTTATTATATTTAAATATAAGAAAATATTGATATATTTAATTATAATTTAGCCTCTAGTAAAAAAGAACAAGAATTACTTCTTAAATGAATCTAAAATCCCATTGAATATTTAAAAATTAATGTATCCCACCTAAAAACTCACATTTAGAGGCATTCCAAGAATTTTTTGACCTCAAAAAAATAGTGATCGAGGTACCTATTGAGTAAACATGGCACAAATCTCCTCACATGTTTTGATTTTATAGTTGGTAGAATAAAAACAAACACTTAGATCAAAAGTTCCAGTGGTTTGAAGTTCAATTCATGTTTTCAAGGAATCATAGATCATTCACAAATTTATTGAATCTTTGTGTAATCCAATTGTTTTAAATGACTATTACTCATTAATAATTAGAAAATTTTTAATTAATGTTATTTTTCAATAATTTTTTAAGTCTTCTTCCATACATATCATATATATTAAGTGTAAATGAATTTCTTAATTTTCAATAAAATTATATTTGGTAAAATATATTATATTAATATCAATATAACTATATTTATATTATAATGTACCTTTGTTAATGTTTTCTTATTAAATGTACCTTTTATCAGTGATAAAAAATCACTTATATTGGCTAACATTTATCACCGTTAAAAGAAAAATGCTAATAATATAACCCTTTGGCATTGCTAGAAAATAGTGTTGATAAAGGGTCCTTTTATCAGTGGTAAAAACGCTTATATACAAATCTTTTTCATTAATCTTATAGCATTGATAAAATTATATTTAATTATTTCTTTTTTCTAAAACTGATAAGGATACCCCTTTATCGGCGCTTTTAGCTAGCACTGATATAGAGTAGAACTTAATAGTTCACAATATGTAGTAGTGATAAAAAATAATGAGTCCATAGGTAGAATCACAGCCACAGATCACACCTTACCTAAATCATACTTTTATCAATTCTAAAAAGAATGTATTGATTAAAGGGATACCTTTATCCGCGCTAGATAAAAAATATGATAAAGGTAATTTTTATCAGTGGTAAAAAAGCACTAATAAAGTTAAACCCTTTATCACTTATTTTTTAGCATTGATAAATGTTGATATTTATCAAAGTTATTTTTATCAAATGAAAAAAAATAATAAAAAAATTATTGATATATATTAAATTATCTTTTTTATATTAAAAAGATAATGTTTATTTATATACATTAACTGAAAATTTTATGTGTATAATTAATATAAATATGATATATTAATATATATTTTTAATATTTAATGAAAAATATATTTTTTTTTCAAAAATTATTTATAAAAATATAAATAAATAGTTATTTATATTAATAATTATAATATTATACAATATATATTATTAAAAAAGTATATTTATATAATTATAACATTAGAATTAATATAGTCATCTAATTTTTTATATTATATTTATATATATAAATTTTGATATATTAATAAATATATATATACATATATAATACAAATAATTACATAATTATATATATAATTATAATTATATAATTATATATAATTATTTAAATATACCTGGAAGGGTGATAACCCTGGATTACAATCCATGGTTTTGAAAATATTATTATTAAAATGAAAATACAATAGCAAAGAGGGGGAAGGGAGATAAATGATAAAAACTGGTACACAATGACCCGAAGTACAAGAAACATTCAACAGCTGACAATTTATATTCGAGTCAACGATTCCTCTAGAGCCACCCTGGTTTCACTAGTGTTTGCCTCTCTTCCGCTACTTCAGATCTTTCCATGTGACATATTGATCATCCTTCCCTAGTGGATCTTCTTTCTTGTCATAAAGCTCAAGGATTTGGACTGATGATTTTCTATCACAAGGTTTATACACACTATCAAATTACATATAGAATATTTCCTTTCTATTAGACATATTTAAAATATCCAGAAAGATGAGATAGTGTTTCTCAGAGTTTGGGGATTCTTCAGTTACCACGTTGTCAACTACCTTTTCTTCCTCCAACAGCATGTTTGGTGGCGACTCACCCTGTATATGTGGTGTGATGCAGTTCTAGCCCTTATTATTGATCATTTATTCCTTATAAAGGCTCTAGAGAAGCATATACTTGAATGATTGTTGCAAATTTCACTTCCATTACGTTACAAGATGGAATACCTCATTATCCACAAAAAAATTCAAAGGAGGCACTAGATCAGACATACATGAATAATTATTAAACCATGTATGGGAATAATATTTATTCAACTAGTTAAATAATATTAATATATTATTTAACTATGATCCCATATACATTAATTGTGTGACCCTCTAGACCTCTTTCTTAGTGGCATTAGGCAAACCAGCCTAAAGTTCAAGGATAGCATCTAGATACATGTCAAGTAACCCATAGAAAAATAATATAATGTCACAAAAACATGTCACCTCATACGAACTCTTACCGTGTAAGATAATCCCTTTAACACAATATCTCTAATTGAGCAGGATGCATATCAGTGCCATCAACCTATATACTCGATATATCCTTCTAACACATTCTAGAAATAGAACATTCCTATAAAACACCATATCCATTTATTTATTTAGTAGATATCATTTCCATAAAAGGGCTTGAGATGTTAACTTCAATTAATGAATGGAAGGGGTACATCCTTTCTTGCATTATTCATTAATACAATATTACTCATGGTGCACCCAACACATCCTACCTCAACATGACCATTAGTCATCGTGGTTTTCCTCCAAACATTAAAGTACATGACTCAAAATATTAAATAATAATAATCTAAATTTCTAACGAACAATGACCATGTATGAATATAGGAACATCCAATTAGACATACAAATTTTTATTTCCTATATCGAGTCTCGTTATCATAATATTATACTGGATATTAAAAAGGGAGAACACCATGAGACGGTGCCTCATTGTCCTATGAGCCTCCAACCCTAATAGGTTATATCATTTTTCCCCTCAAATGATATCATCCAACTCTAGAAAATTTATTCATGAATAGTGTCATAACACTTCCGGGATCTCATCGTGGTGGGGAACAACTATGATCTTTTAGTGTGACAACTGATCTTTGCAAATTATCGCATACTATGTCACATAAAAGAACAATCATGATGTAATAATTTGTTTATTAATATTCAAAACAATGAATATATGTTTATCATAAGGTACATTGATTTTGGTTCTAGGGAACCAACCCCAAAATTCTCCAACTTTCACTAGATCCAATTGCTAACAACTTTCAGTACACTATCTATCACCTGATATTCATTCTTTTTCTGAGATATTCCATTAGTCAAGGGGTCCACCACATTCTATTTTGTGGGTAATGGTCACAATTAAACTTCACACCTATTAGGAAAATACCTCAAGAGGTGATACTTCAGAGTATGTGCTTTGTCTATTGGTGTTACCTAGGTACTTTTGAAAGATACATTATTGTACTACTTTCACAATACAATGTGATTGGGTCTTTACTTCTAGTTACCCCATAAATCTATTGGATATTTTTATGAATCCAAATGGCTTCCTTGTCTGCATAAAAATATTATATATACCCAAACTACACTTTAAAACTAGTGAAAACTGGTTGTTTTGAACTGATCCAGCTCGCAACACCTCTGTTGAGATAGATAACAAACCCTGACTGCTACTTTAGATCATTCTGATCTGTCTGAAAACCAGCATTAGTATAACCCCTAATGACTAGATCCTCATCTCCTCCATACACCTAGAACATATCCTTAGTTTTTCTCAGATGCTTAAAGACACCTTAACAATAGTCCAATGTTGTTCTCCTATATCTTCTTGATATATGTCATCCATGTTCAGTGCATAGGCAACATCAATTCTAGTACATAACATGACATTCATGATTGATCTTATAATTGAATCATATGGTATATTACTCGTTCTCTCATTCTCTAGTTATTTCTGAGGACACGTTTTCTTATAAATATGTAATCCATGTGACACTAGAACCATTCCCCTATTGGATTGTTCCATACTAAAACTCTTTAGTATCTGGTCAATATATTTACATTGACTTATTCTAAGAAGCCTCTTGGTTATATCATGAATTATATTGATCCATAGAATGTAATCTATTTCACCTTAGTTATTCATAGAGAAGAACTTTTTCAACCATTCCTTATAAGACTATAATACTATTATGTTGTTTCAAATATATAATATGTCATCAGCATATAATACTAGGATAATGAGTACATTCCCATTAAACCTATTGTAAAAAAATGGCTCACATTCATTATTAATGAAACCAAATTCTTTTATGGATTTATAGAATCAAATTTCCCATGACCTGGTTTATTTCTTCAATCCATTAATGGATTTATGCAACTGGAAAATCAGTTTGGCATAACCTGGAGTCACAAAACCTACAGGTTGTTTCATATAGACATCATCCCAATGGTTCTTGGTAAGGAATATAGTTTTGAAATCCATATTTCAAATCTCATATTCATGGTATGTTTCAATATAAAGTATGATTCTGATGGATTTAAACATTGAATTTGGGGAAAACGTTTCATCATAGTCAATTCCTGGATGAGGTTTAAAGCATTTAACCACTATACTTTCTTTACATGTACTTACATTACCTTCCATATCTAGTTTTACCTTGACTAAACATATTCACCCAATATGATTTAAATCAACTGGCACAATGAATAGAACCCAAAAAGGTTCTGATTCATAGAATCCATCTCAGAATTCATAGCTTATATCCATTTTGATGATTTTTATCTCTCTACTCTCTCCTTATAAAAGATAGGTTCATAAATTTCCAACAATAATGATTCACCATCATTGGTGACTAGAAACTCATGACTCTCTAGTTCATTTACCTCTCTTACACTCCAACACATTACTTGAGTTTCAGGAACTACTTCTTCCATGAGGACTTGAGGTAATTATTCCTATACCAACTCTAGTGTATCTTGAGCATCAACTTCATCGAAGTCAATATTTCTCCCACTATCCCTTTTGAGGATGTTCTCCATATCAATATTGAAGGATTTTCTAGAGAGAGTCACATTCTTGACTAAGGGGTTGCATAGTTAGGATCCCTTTGTTTCCTTAGGATTCCCTATGATGATGCACCTTATGCCCTGGTGTGCTTGTTTGTTTCTTGAGAAGGCCTCAAAAATTTCCTCACAACCACATGCACTTGTACATGAAAAATGAGTTTATTTACACTCCATAACTCAAATAGTGTAGAGACCCGTAGCTTGAAATACATAGAAATTACATTACTTTTGCAGAATACTTAATACATAACAAAAATAGAAACCAAAGGACTGTAATAGTTTAGTGTCTTTGGAAACTTGGAACTTAATCTTCTAATCTTGTTGAAAGATCTTCAACATCTCCCATAAATATTTTCCCTTTTTTTAATTACCTAAAACCTTTATTTATATCATGGGGAAAAGAAAACATATAAAGGGTGAGCTCAAATTCTCATTAATGTTAAGCATGGAGAAAATAAAACAAACCATATAAATTTGAACATCAAAACATGAACATAATATTTAAACATCAAAATCTTGAGCAATGACATAAAACATGGCAGTACGTAACGCATAGATCATAATAGAACATCAATAATGATAAAATAGCTTGGAAATAAAACTTGTAGTTGTGAAAAAACATTAATCACATGATATGATTTCCATAGTAGCCAAGGCATTGTAGCCAAGTCCATCTTAGTGGAAAAAGACCCTTTCTAAATCGAGTTCACTCCTCTTTCCAGTCCTATAAAACTGACCAGATTAATATATCGTGCAGCCTTGTCTATATCATGAGATATAAATCTTTACCCAATGCAATGGAGGGAGATATAGGTCCCACCCATCTCATATTAGAATCATTCTTATGTGTGCCATGACACAATCATAAATCATGCATCATAACCCAAAGAATAAAATGGGTTTCATAAACATCATCCCATAATAAAATAATCCATATAAAACAAATGGATATAATTTCATCATAAGAAAATTCAAATATTTTAAATCATAGAGACATTATACTTGAAACATAAGAATACTGAATAATGTCATCTTAGATGGGAAATAGTTTTGATAAAACACTTGAAATGAATTCTTGAGGAAAATATCCTTTCTTCTTCAAAATCATTTTATTTTCACAAAATGACATTAAATTTTAAAAGAAAATGATTTTTTTGAAAATAATAATGAAATATTGTAGAGTAATATTCATAAAAATAAGGCTTTATGAAACTGTAAAAATCTGTTCATGCTGTATAAGTTAAAAAAACATTCTTCTCGTACTTCTGTCGTAAAAGTGAAAAAGTACCTCGAATGCTAGGTAAAAGAAAGATTCCTTACATACCATGTAGTAAAAGTAAAATATGGGTAAAAAGGACTTTAAACATACATGAAACCATTTTTAGAAAATAATTACATGGATGATAAATATAACCCCAGTAAATACTTACGAATAAACAATCTCAGATAAAAATGAGATTGCAAGATTTTCCCTTACCTTAGGTCCGATATGCTTCGTATGTATCCGAACCTCATGTATAATTATTTAAATAATTTCATTGACTTTTTACAGAATCATATTAATTGTTATGATATCATATATGGTTCACTGATGACTTTATATTACCAGTTCCTTTGTAAATTCTATGTTAAAGTAGGGTTTTGGGTAAAATCGTTTTATTTATCGTACATGTTTGGACTTGTTGGTCTTGATATTATTATTACTTATATAATTATTTACATACCTACAGAATGTAAATCATGATTTATATATCATATATATTCAGTATATATATATACATAATAGATAGATAAATGAAATGAAATACACCGTTCATGGAGACAGTAGGTTGTACGTACGCATGAACGATGTTTTCCTTTCCTTATTGACTTGAATGGAAGTAAGTAGATGAAATATATATATATATATGTATACAAAAATACAGTTGCTTCATTATGTCATATATTTCATTATTATTCATTATATATACTTTAAAATCATTCTTGAATGGTTATCATGGAGAATGAATGTCATCGCGTCATGGAGACGGTAATCCGTACGTACGCACGAGCGATGATATCATTCCCATAATTATTGAATATAATTGGAGTGGATGATATAATAATTCATAATCGATATGATGTTATAATAACCATATATAGTTATTCTTTACACCATTATACCCATCCAAGTAAGGTCGTGGTGGAAAACAGATTACACCACGGCGTGGAGACGGTATTCCGTACATATGCACGTGTGGTGATTTTATTTTCCATAGGATGGATATAAAATGAAATAGGGTTGTTTCTTATTTATAATAAAATATCAATATATTAGTGATACTGATGTTATTAATTTATGATGAAACAAATAAAGAAGAAGTAGAAGAAGAAGAAATAATTGGAAAGAATCGGTAAAGGATATTACCTCTTCTTTGATGCGCCTCTTCTTAACCTCCCCTTAAGTCACTAGAGTTGGTCTGTTGAGGATACCAAAACCTCAATAATGTTTCTAGGGAAGTTGATAATGTAAATGGGCAGGGGTTGGCCGATATTTAATGCTAAAAATTGTGTAAAGAGATGAGGGATGAGGTGCCCTTTTATAAGGGAGGAGAGGGGCACCTTAAGAAAAAACTTAAAATATTATTTTATAATAAAGTAATATTCGGTTTATAGTAGCTCCAAATTTTTTTATTTAGAATATGAAGTTGTTATGGGTCGAAAGCCTCTCAACCAATAGGTTTTAGACAAGTTTAGGTTACTATTTTAACCTTATCATTTAGATTTAACTCTAAGTTAAATAATTTAACTTTTACCATGTAATCTTGTTTTCTTACACTATATGTTTAATAAACTAACTATAACAAGACAAACGAACCCCAAGTGGTTCATTATTCATATATATAACCTTATATTATTCATTTTTCCAAACCATATATTTTTTGGAATATAATAACAATTAATAATATAATATTTGTTTTAAAAAATATTTTATTTCAATTTTGGCACTATTTGGTAATTGATTTTTGTGAAATTCATAACAGCATGATTAGTTCTAATAAAGTTAATTAAATAAATACTAACATGTCATATTAACCTCAAAAAAAATTTAATTTATAAAAAGTCTCATATTACATTATTTGGGTATTTATAACATCAATTATGTTAATATTTCATTAATAAGGTAATTACTGCATCATCATTGTGTCATAAATAAATTAAATTATTTAATGTCTAAAAATTATAAATAAAACACCATTATGTAGGAAATATTTTTATCTTTATAATGAATATTTATAGTCCAATTTATCTTATTTACAACCCTATATTAAAAATGTTTTAGTTATCAAACATTGATTTTAACTCCTTTAACTCTCCTTTGAATTAAATAATAATAAATGTCTTAATCTAATCCAAGTGGACCAAAAGGGTAATATTTTATTCCTAAGGTTGTTTTTGGTCTAATTACACATATCCAATAGAATTAGGACATGTGTTAGTGTAATAATAATATCATGGTTACCCTTAATTACCCTATTTACTTTTAATCGTGGTAAATAAAAGTAAAATTTTACTATCCACCAAAAATTATTTTTATCTTATTGAAGAACATTTTACTCCTTGATATTAACTGTGTCTATTGGATTTTAAAAATTCAACTCATAGAATCGGTAAGATTTTGTTTTATGTACAGTTGAAAATAATCCTAGGAGGTGGGGAAAAGGCGGTGAAAAGTTCAATAAAATTTTTATATATCTAAAATTATTATAAAATGACTCCAATGAATTAAATTGAACTTATATAGGTATTATGTATCAATTTTTACCGAAAATAAATTTAAATAAAATAAATAATTATTTAAATAAAAAGTCAGTTTTTAAATAGTAACCCAATGTTTTCACTATTCATAAAAAAATTGAATGTTTTTAGAAAAATACCAAAAACTCACCCTATGATAATTTCGATATTCCGAATTCAAAAATTAAGTCCATTTTGAAATATAAATTTTATAAAATTTCAAAAAGTGGGTATTACTATTCATAACGGCTTGTTCATAATAATATTATAATAATATCTCGTTTAGTGAAACTACGTATTGCGTACAACACAGGCTATAGAGGAAGGTTTCTCTGGTGTGCAACACAAGCTTAGAATAGTGTTTTCATATACTGTAAGATAATATGGTGTTATTTATAGTGCAATCTAATCTTGGTGTAGCATACAACACAAGACATCAATGAAATTAAAAAAATATTTTTTCTCATAAAATCTCGGGGTGTTACATTCTACCCCCCCCCCTTAAAATGAATTTCGCCCTTGAAATTCGTTGGGGTTATAAATGTTTTACTACATGAATGTTTCTTTCCTAGAAACCCACATCATAAAAAGGAATACTAAAACTTATTTTTAAAAATTGGAGTATGAAACATAACTGTTACCCAAATTAACTCATCACTGGGTTTCCACATATGAGAACATAGGTGAAAATATGGATATGGAAGAAAAATATATCCATAAAGGTCTGATGGGGAGTGGTATAGAACATGGTTATGACAAATCCAACAATCACAAAGCCATAAATTTTTGATTATCTAAGGTACCATCTGATTCATCCTATATGAGGACACTATGACAACATTTTTGGTTTTCAAGATCATATCCCTAAAGTTGAAGAATTTGAATTAGAAGAAATACTTACTTCATTTCGGTACAATCTCACCATTTTTCGTGCCTTGAAAAATTTCCACTTCATCTCATAAAGAAATGAAGTTGAATTTTTAATTCTTGAAGTGTTATCAGATCATGTGATAGAATGATGGGTCATTTCGTCTGTCTCAAACAAAAGGGTAGAAAAAGTTATCAAATATACATAAGTCCATCTATGTTGAGGTTAATCATATATGATTCCAAAAAGGGACTTATACTTCATCTATCATACCACTTAATAAAATAAAACTAGTTTCTGCTAACCAGGGACTTCTTGTAGGCCAGTGATAGGCGAGAAAGGTCTGTCGCACTTCAGTTGTGGGTTCAATTCCCACAGCCTTGTCTGACGCAACGGGTTGTCGCCCATCCTGTAGGTTGTCCCTTTTTCTAAAACTACATTATTATAACATTCCTTCAATAATATAAAAAATAGTTCTAGCCTTAAAATATATTATCATATGTCTAAATTAATTCATTCCAATCTTTAGGCTTATCCAAAATACTTCGGTCCAAGATCATAGTATAAAGAAAATGATTACTTTAAAGGTCACATAACAAGCATGTGAATACCATCATTTATCCCCCATATATCATATGATATATCTTGTTGGTCACATTCCAAACATGTGAATACCTTAATCATATATTCTCTTAAAAAATGAATACCCATTGAACTTTAGTGAAAACATGAATGCTGTCAAAAGTTAACTCTTTCCACATACCAAAATCCAAAAATTCTATATACTCAAACCATGATATAACTTTTTCCTTATATCAGTCATGAGCTCATTAATACTATCATACATATTATTTTTTCCTTATCCCTTAATTATGTGAATTTGAACTACTTTCCAAAAATATTTCAATCACTTTTCATGGTTAGCGGTACCATAAAATTATTAAAAACCACAATGATACAATACATTGATATTCCAATATTCCATGACACCATAAATGAGATTCCATGATACTAATTTGAAATCCCTTTACATAAACACTTAATAATTACACAACATCATTGTCATACTCAACATCACAAATAGTGATCGCATGTGAAATCCCTTTATCCTTTTCCTTAAGAGGTTTATCACATTGATCATTATTAACCCTTGGATTAG
Source organism: Viscum album (assembly GCA_963277665.1). Classification (NCBI taxonomy): domain Eukaryota; kingdom Viridiplantae; phylum Streptophyta; class Magnoliopsida; order Santalales; family Viscaceae; genus Viscum; species Viscum album. The sequence goes on along the minus strand of OY728130.1, from coordinate 1,889,867,853 downwards.
AGAATTGATTATCATAATTCCACATTTCCTAGAACTTGAAGCATTGAAGTGTTGGTGGTGCATTCTCTGCAGTTTTTTATTTATTCACATCATTAGAAACCCTTTTTCCATTACTTCGACACTCATCTACTCAATGACCTTATTTTCCACACTTAAAACATTTTCTAGTCCCTTTAAGAAAATATCCACCATGCTTATTTCCACACTTTGAGAATAAAGAAACATTCATCTTCTTTTTACCATTATTCTGATATTTATCCTTGAACTCCATCTTTCGTTACTTGTCAAAACCATGAGATGGATATGTAACATCAACTTCCATTTCTAACTTGATAGCACAACGCACAATTTCATCATAGCTACTAAAGTCTCTTATCGCTAATGCCCTTCGAAGACTTGGTTTTAAGCCACTGAAGAATCGATCAACTTTTCTTTCAGGTTGGATGATAAATCCAGATTCATACCTTGCAATATGTATAAAATTCGCCTTATATATGCCAACATATTCATCATCCTTTTTCTTAAGCTCAAGGAACTCCTTTTCCATATTTTTTCGAAGAATACGAGGGAAGTACTTATTGAAAGACAAGTTCTTGAACTCATCCCATTCCATTGATTCAATTTCACCTTGGGGCCTTGTATTATTAATTAGACTCCACCAGTGGTTTGCTTCACCTTCTTAGCGGTAAACAATCAAAATGACTTTTTCATGCTCTGAACAACGAAGTATGGAAAATATCTTTTCAATGGTACTGATCCATTTTTCAGAAACAAGTGGATCAGAAGACCCACTGAAAGAAGGTGGACGTTGCCTCATGAAGGACTCAATATAATATTGGTCAATTATATGCTCATTTGGAAGTCTATAATGATTCATAGATTATGTAAGTATAGCAATAAGATTTTGTACTCCATCTCTCATAACATTGGTTTGTTCATGAGGACAATCATCGCATTGACCATTACATTGGTCAACACAGTTCCTTTGGGTTCCAGCCATCATCTAAAAGCCAAAAAGAATAGTGTAAGATGAAAAAATAATGCTAGGAAAAAACATAATCAAGGGGGAGTACTTCCAATATCTAACATCTTAGGTTTAATTCTATGATCGTTACCATAATCCTAGGATTATAACCTATACTTATACTTAACCTTAGATACAGCCCTATATATACCTTAGAAATATTACTAGGGATCTCACTAAAGTTCTCTCATCCTAGTTTCCAAAGGTTGACTAAACCTTTCCTCAGATACCAACTGTAGAAGCCCATAGCCTGATGTATATAGACATTAAATTACATTTTTAGAATACTTATTACATAACAAAAATAGACACCAAAGTACCATAATTGTTTAGTTTCTTTGAAAACCTGGAACATAATCTTCTAATCTTGGTGAAAGATATTCAACATCTCCCATAAAGATCTTCCCTTTTTTTTCTTACCTAAAACTTTTTTTTATATCCTGGGGAAAAGAAAACATATAAAGGGTGAGCTCAAATTCTCAAAAAGGGTAAGCATTGAGAAAATAAAACAAACCATATACATTTGAACTTCAAAACATTGACATAATATTTAAACATCAAAATCTTGAGAAATGACATAAAACATGGAAGTACGTAAGGCATATATCATAATGGAACATCAATCATGATAAAATATCTTGGAAATAAAACTTGTAGTTGTGTAAAAAAAATAAGCACATGATTTTATTACCATAGTGGCCAAGGCATTGCTTCCAAGACCATTTTAGTTGACAAAGTCCCTTTCTGAATCGAGTTCACTCCTCATTCCAGTCCTGTAACACTGAACCGAATTAACTAACTGTTCCAGTCATGTCTATATCATGAGATATAAATCTTTACCCAATGAATTGGAGGGATATATAGGTCCCACCCATCTCATATTGAAATCATTCTTATGTGTGCCACGACACAATCATAAATCATGCATCATAACCCAAAGAATAAAATGGGTTTCATAAACATCATCCCATCATAACATAATCTATATAAAAAAAATGGATATCATTTCATCATAAGAAAAGTGAAACCATGTAAATCATAGAGACAGTATACTTGAAACATATTCATACTGAAAAATTTCATCTTATATGGGAAATAGATTTGATAAAACACTTGAAATGAATTCTTGAGGAAAATATCCTTTCTTCTTCAAAATCATTTTATTTTCACAAAATTCCATTAAATTTTAAAAGAAAAGGATTTTTTTGAAAATAATAATGAAATATTGTAGAGCAAGCTTCATGAAAATAAGTTGTTATGAAACCGTAAAAATCCGTTCATGCCGTATAAGTTAAAAAAATATTCCTCTCGTACTTTTGCCGAACAAGTCAAAAAGTACCTCGCATGGTAAAAAAAGAAATATTCCTTACATAAAATGTAATAAAAGTAAAAAATGGGTAAAAATAACTTTATACATACATGAAACCAGTTTTATAAAATATGTACATGAATGATAAATATAACCCAAGTAAATACTTAAGAATAAACAATCTCGGATAAAAACAAGATTGTAAAATTTTCTCTTAGCTTAGGTCCGATATGCTTCGTACGTATCCGAACCACCTATATAATGATTTAAATAATGTCATTTACTTATTAAATAATCATATTAACTGTTATTATATCATATATTGTTCACTTATGACTTTATATTACCGGTTCTTTTTTAAATTCCATGTTAAAAAATCGTTTTGGGTAAAATCGTTTTATTTATCGTACGTGTTTGGACTTGTTGTTCTTGATATTATTATTAATTATATCATTATTTACTTACTTACAGAATGTAAATAATGATTTATATATCATATATATTCAGTATAAATATATATAATCGATATATAAATGAAATGAAATACACCATTCATGGAGACGGTAGGTTGTACGTATGCATTAACGATGTTTTCCTTTCTTTATTGACTTGAATGGATGTAAGTAGATAACATATATATATATATATATATACATAAATCCAGTAGCTTCATTATTTCATATATTTCTTTATTATTCATTATATATACTTTATAATCATTCTTGAATGGTTATCATGGAGAATAAATCTTATAGCATCGTGGAGATGGTAATCTGTACGTACGCACGAGCGATGATATCGTTACCATAATTATTGAATGGAATTGGAGTGGATGATATAATATTTTAGAATCAGTATGATGTTATAATAACCATATACAGTTATTCCTTACACCATTATACCCATCCAAGTAAGGTGGTGGTGGAAAACAGATTACACCATGGCGTGGAGACGGTATTCCGTACGTACACACACGCGGTGATTTAATTTTCCATAGGTTAGATAGAAGATGAAATAGGGTTGTTTAATATTTATAATAACATATCATTATATTATTTATACTTATGTTATTAATTTATGATGAAAAAAATAAAGAAGAAGAATTATAAGAACAAATAATTGGAAAGAATCGGTAAAGGATATTACCTCTTCTTTGACGCGCCTCTTCTTAACCTCCTCTTAAGGCACTAGAGTTGGTATTTTGAGGAGACCAGAACCTCTATAATGTTTATAGGGAAGTTTATAAGGGAAATATTCAGGGGTTTTCCGAGCTTTAAGGCTCAAAATTGTTTAAAGGGAAGAGGGAGGAGGTTCCCTTTTATAAGGGAGGAGAGGGGCACCTTAGAAAAAACGTAAAATATTATTTTATAATAAAGTCATATTCGGTTTATAATAGCTTCAAATTTATTTATTTAGAATATTAAGAGGGTATGGGTGAAATTCTCACAACCAATAGGTTTTAGAACAGTTTAGGTTACTATTTTAACCTTATCATTTAGATTTAACTCTATGTTAAATAATTTAACTTTTACCGTGTCTTCTTGTTTTCTTACACTATATGGTTAATAAACTTACTATAAGAAGCCAAAAGAACCCCAAGTTGTTCATTATTCATATATATAACCTTATATTATTGATTTTTCTAAACCTTAGATTTTTAGAAATATAATAACAATTAATAATATAATATTTGTTTTAAAAACTATTTTATTTCAATTTTGACACTATTTGGTAATAGATTTTTGTGAAACTCATAACAACATGATTAGTTCACACAAAGTTAATTAAATCAATACTAACTTGTCATATTAACCTCAAAGAATTATTTTAATTTATAAAAAGTCTCAGATTACATTTATTTGGGTATTTATAACATCAATTATGTTAATATTTCATTAATAAGGTAATTACTGCATCATCATTGTGTCATTAATAAATAAAATTATTTAATGTCTAAAAATTATAAATAAAACACCATTATGTATGAAATTATTTTAGCTTTCTAATTAATATTTATAGTCTAATTTATCTTATGTATAACCCTATATTAAAAATGTTTTAGTTATTAAACTTTGATTTTAACTCTTTTAACTCTCCTTTGAATTAAAAAATAATAAATTTCCTAATCTAATCCTAGAGGACCTAAAGGGTAATATTTTATTCCTAAGGTTGTTTTTGGTCGAATTACACTTATCCAATAGAATTATGACTTGTTTTACGGTAATAATAATATCATTTTTACCCTTAATTACCCTATTTACTTTTAACTATGGTAAATAAAAGTAAAAAGTTACTATTCACCAAAAATTATTTTTATCTTATTGAACCACATTTTACTCCTTGATATTAACCATGTCTCTTGGATTTTTTAAATTCAACTCACAGAAGCGGTAAAATTATGTTTTATGTATAATTGTCAATGCTCCTAGGAGGTGGGTAAAAGACGGTAAAAAGTTCAATAAAATGTTTATATATATAAAATTATTATAAAATGACTCCAATGAATTACATTGATCTTATATAAGTATTATGTATCAATTTTTACCTAAAAAAATTTAAATAAAATAAATAATTTTTTAAATAAAAAGTTGGATTTTAAATAGTAACCCACTGTTTTCACTATTCGTCAAAAATTGAATGTTTTCAGAAAAATACCAAAAATTCACCCTCAGCTAATTTCGATATTAGGAATTCAAAAATGAAGTCCATTTTGAAAGGTAAAATTAATAAAATTTCAAAAAGTGGGTATTACTATTCAGAATGGCTAGTTCATAATAATATTATAATAATATATCGTTTAGTGAAACTTGGTATTGCGTACAACACACACTGTCGAGGAAGGTTGCTCTGGCGTGCAACACAAGTGTAGAATAGTGTTTGCTTATACTTTAAGCTAATATAGTGTTACGTATAGCGAAAGTTAATCTTGGTGTAGCGTAAAACACAAGACATCAAAGAAATTAAAAAAATAAATTTTCTCATAAAATCTCAGGGTGTTACAAATAGAATCCAATTTTCCACTTTAGTTGGTACTCTATAAAATTTTTATTTCGTATTTTGTAATTCATATCCCCAAAACGATAATATAAGATCTGCATAACTCATCATCGACCTTATCGTTTCCAATAAGGGATGGTTCCTACTTTCACTTACACCTTCCCACTATGTTGTATAAGGTGGTGTGAGCTGAGATATAATCCCAAAATCCTATATAAACCTAATGAAGTATTGTTTTAGATATTCACCAGCTTGATCGGATCTAAGCTTCATTATCTTCTTACCAAGATGACTCTATACTTCATTATTGAATTCCTTGAATTTCTCAAAGGTCTCAGACTTAAACTTCATTATGAAGAAATATCCCTATCTATTTAGGTTGTCATTAATAGTTATAAAGTAATAATATCCACTAATATCTTCTTCTTAAAATAGTCAATACACATTAGTGTGTTCCAATCCTAGAAGCTCTATGGACCTTTCACCATGTCCATCAAATGGAGATTTGGTCATTTTTCATTATAAAAAAGAATGACATATATCAAGTGGTTTTTTTCTCAGAGGAGTATAAATAACCATCTTGATAGTGCTGTTTCAAATGTTTATCAATTACATGACCAAAACAGTTATGCAAAAGTTGGGTGTTATATGAGTCATGTGTACATTATTCGTTATCCATTTCCCAAAAATTATTTTTTTGTAATTTAATAGATACAGATCATTATTTAAATGTGACATACCAGATGATGTCCTTATAAAAGAAAAATCTATTATTTCTGAATTTGAAAATAAAATCATATGTATCTAACCAAGATAGAGAAATTTTATTTTTGGTAATAGTAGGTACAAAATAAAAATCAAGTGAAACCAAAAGAATTCCCATCATAAATGAAAGGAGGTAGTCACTAATGGAAATAGATACCAACCTCTCACCATTGGCAGCTCACAGATCCATCACTCCTTTGAAAAATTTCTAAAATATACTTTATTCATGAATTTGGATACATATGTGAGAACCAAAAGCTATATATAATATCCAATGATTCAAAAGGTAATTATTGCACTCGATAATGAATGAACATTTGTATTCCCATTTCCTCTAGTTGTCATTCCTCTTCCAATAGCCAGACTTTCCACATGAAAAACACATTTCCTCCTTTTCCTTTCCCTAGCATGGAATCTTCTTCTTCTTTAAATGACGGTGATCATGATATTTATATTGTTTATGATTATTAGACCATTTTCATTTTTATTCCATTTATTATTCACCATAAGGACTATGGCTTTCCCACACCCCTTGCCACTATCCAATTAGCTAATTAATGTATGATGTTCGGGAATAATCTTCACATTATTTCCATAATGTAATTAATAATAAATTTGGAAAAGGTCTTGGGTAGTGATGAATATATGAGATCTGAATGCAACTCATCCTGGAATTTAATACCTAAAATGTCAAGGCACTCAATATAGCTGGTAATCTTGACTACATGAGGCCCAAATGGCGTAGACTCTATAATCATAGTTTTAAACAAAGAATTGGGGATCTCATGCATATCGTGTCTCACCTTCTATTGAGAGAGATCCCATAGGTGAGACATCATGCTATAGGATTCCATATCCTCGTGTTGATTTAAAGACACATTGGACATGGATGATAGGATAAAGCACTGTAAATTTGTAACATCATTCAGATGCTTCTCATAGGGAGATACCTCTTTATCACTTTCCTCATTTCTAGATTCAACTACTAATGGTTCTCCCAGCACATATAATTTCCTTTCATGTAGATGGATGAACTATAGCCGATTTTTCAACTCCTAGAAATTAGTGTTAGAGAGAAGGTTTCCTTCTCATGTATGGATCACAATGATATTTTTTATGTCATTTTTATCATTATTTATACAAATAAGATGAGAATAATTTTAGTATTTTATCCGATATGATTTAGGAAAATAAAAAATATCATATTTATTAGTCTCCCACTATTTTATCAAAACCCAATTTCCCTCACCACTGGCATCATAATATCCAGTTTCTTGGAAATTATAGTGGATAGGATCCATGTTCCAATTCCCATTACCCCAAATATGACTAGTCAAGAAACTAAAATGTTTTTGGGTAGGAATTCTAAATGTCAATGGCTTTAACTGGCAGTTCCTTGGTCTACCAAGTAGACTCACCTATCCTAAAATCATTAAATTAGATCTCCTAAACCTTTGACTCTTAGTTACATCAATTTATACTTTGAAATCCCCCCTTGATTTCAACCAAGTTATGTCAACACAAAAACCTCAAATTTGAATTCCCTGATAATTGAAAGAACCCCATATTTTGCTGGTCAAGCACTTTGAACTATGGTTCGATTCAAACTGAAGTAATAGACGGCTATACCAACTTAATATTTTGTTGAGGTATTTTATCCTTTATGCATAAATTTTAAATTATTATTTTAATCACGTGAATTTTAATATTATGTGTTATTAATTTTGTGATTAACCATTTCTTAGACAATATTTATGCACATTCCAGTTTACTTTAGTTTTATCTTGCATGTTTGTTAATTCATTAATGATGTGATTGAGACAAGACCTCCATAATAAAATAACCACATAACTAAAAAAATAAAATAAAAGGTAAAACCTTGAGATTATACTAATTGTTATCTTTTCTAGTGGTCGGTAAATTAACCACTGACCTATGGGAGAGACACCACAAACCATTGAGGTTTGTGTTTACAGCTTCCATAAATCAACCTTTGTATCTCCTTGGATTTTTTTCATCTCGGATCTGAACATGAATAACCTCCACTATATTGGGAGCTCCATCCATTTCATATGCCTTTTACTCATACACAAGTGATGAGGAAATGGGGTTTACATAAAAGAAACCACGGGAATGGAGGCCCAACATAATAATGAGGAGAGATGGCATGCAAACCAAAAACTTAATTTTATAATAAATTAAATGAAGCCAATCATAAACAAAAGGTTTATTGTAGATAATTATCATCTATATGCAAGCAATGAATTAAGAATTAAATAAAACTAGTATTAAATTATTAATCATTCTTATTTAATATAAATCATGCACGAATCTATTAATTATTATATTTAATTCATCAATCCTTTTATCATAACCCTTTATCTGAATTTCCTTGAGATTCTCATATATTATAATTTTAGAAAAAAATTTAATAAATTCATATAAAAGTAACTTTGTATATAAATGTACCTTGGAGGTTACATTATGAATACTCATAGAAATCCACCAAACCTGTATTATACTCATATACTATATTAATATTCTCACAAATGGAATACATGATTTAATACGTACTATCACAAGAAGTACTTCACAGATGATTACATGAATCACATTATTTTCTGATCACTCATTCTTCAATGCATATAGAGTAACAACATGGAATACGATCTATACATGATATGCAGATCTAAACACTATGATGATTATAATTAAACATTTAAATATTTATGTATATTATAATTTTAAATCATTGTAATTTGGTAAAATTACATGGTGTAAAGATTTGATCTACATGGAATGTATATATCACACCATCTATCTGAAGTACACACCTAGGGACTCGACATTTTAAGCATACTTCAGAAATTTTTGGACTACGCAGTGTGTCCAATGGGTGACCTGTTGTGTTGAATCTGTGTTAAATGGACACTGGTCAAGTAGGCCGTGTATGGAATACAAAACCCAACCCTAACCTAAAGGGACTACACGTTGTGTCCAATGGGCCATACAACATGTACTCTAGTTAACCGTGTGCCAATCTGTCCCGATCAAAACGTGGTGTAAGAATTAGCTACACTATGTGTCATTAATGAACATGGGTTGATTAATTCCCAAATTAACTCTTGCTGAATTGAACTCATCTAAATGTTGTGTAACTCTGGTTACACGGCGTGTACTACTTTTGTATCCAAGAAGAATCCTTGGCACCTCCTAATGAGTTCCCCGATTGTATTTTTAACATAAAATTAATTGTTTCCATTTGATCTTTGAGGATAGATGAATGAAGAAGCATATCTCACAATTTAGATTAAAATAATAAATAAACATAAATTTAAAAACTAAATTATAAATGCATAAATAACCATCAATTTTTATTTAATTATAAACATTAATTTTCCCCCTATGATACCACTTGTAGGTTCTGGGTGTAGTAGAATCGTGGAAAGGGTAGTGCCCAAGTTTACAATTTTTCATAATGGATGATCAATCTAAGATCTATATGACGACGAACTCCATGATCAATAGAATTGAATCAAAGAAACAAGGAAAAGGGTAATAACTCTAGATCCCAATAAAAGATATCAACACATATTGTTTATAATTAATTTAATTAAATGAAGATTTAGATATAAGGAATTATTTCTTCGTTGATGCGTCCATCCACCGATCTCTAGTGAACTGTTGTTGCATTGTATAAATCAATGGTAGATTTCTTCTAGCGGTTATCCATATGTGTTCCAAGAATCTTCGGACATCACTGAAGGAGTCTTTGGGTGCTATCATGGATGATCATTTCACTTTTGTTGTCCACCTTAAATCACCTTGAGAACTAATTCCAAAGTGTTCTTCTTGATCCAGTGGATGAGGATCACTCTTGTTCATAAGATATTTCTTGGATAAATAAGAACTCTCTAGGCTAGAGAGGTTTTCTCCAATCCATTTTTCTAAAAATATTTTTCCTAGATTATGAAAAAATAATATAATGGGGTATTTATACTACTACTGAAAATAAAATAATTTTCCCAAGTACCTATTATTATTTTCGTAATCCTAACGATATCCCATGTCAAATAATAATAGAAATATTATTTTTTATTGAAATGTTCTTAATATGAGAATTATAAATTTATATTATTTAATCAAATAGTATATAATATTTATTATTTCTCTCCAGACCAATAAACTTGGTCCTCCATTTCTACACAATATTTATAGAGCCTTAAATAATGTATATTTATTTATTAAATAAATATCACTACATTATTCACTAATAAATAAATAAATATTGAATTCAATAAATAGAAAATAAATATTTATTAAATAAATCTCTCCAAATATATTCTATGAAACCACTAGTTATAGAATAAATGAGATCATGTAGAAATGTAAAATTATTAAACCATGTACGGGAATAATATTTATTCATCTTGTTAAATAATAATAATATATTATTTAACTTAGATCTCAGATACACTTAGTGTGTGACCCTCTTGGCCTCTTTCTTAGTGGCATTATGCGAACCTACCTAAATTAGATGGTTAGAATCCTGAATCACACCAAGACACCAATAGAGAACGAATTTAATGCTGTAATGAAATGTCTCATCATTATAATTATTACCGTGTAATGTTCTCCCTTTATCACAATATATCTAATTGTGCAGGTTGCATGCCAGTTCTATTGACCTAAATACTTAAAATCTCTTTCTTTTACTTTTTGGAAATAAAACTTTCCAACAGAACACCATGGAAATGGATTAATTTAGGCTATATCATTTCCATCAAACTTCCTATGATATAAACATCCATTAATTAATACAAGGGATAAATACATTCTTGCATTATTTATTAATGCAATATTACTCATGACGCACCCAACATATCTTAACTCGATATTAATATCTATCATCATATTTTTCTTTAATACATCAAAGTAAGTGACTCTTAATATTCATTAATAATAATCAAAAATTCCAAGGAAAAATACACACTTCCATATATAATAACATCCCATGATACTTTTAATTGTGGATTTCCATCTTTCGGGTCTTGTTCTCATAATATCATAATAGATATTACCAAGGTTGAACACCATGAAAAGGTTCCTAAAACTCCTATGATTCTATACCAATAGTATCCTATATAATTTGTGTGACTCAAATGATATCATCTGGATCTAGAACATTTATTCAAGAATAGTGTCTTAGTACATTCAGGTTCTCATCAAAGAGGGGAAATGTTGTTTCCTTTTGGTGTGAATACTACTCTTAGCAAATTATCACATACTATGCCTTAGAGAAGAAAAATCATGATGTGATATTTCATTTATTAATATTCAAAAAAATGAATAAATTTGTATCATAAAGTACATAGAAGTTGGTTCTAGGGACCAACTCCAACCCATCATCTTTCATAGAAATATCATAGCTATAGTCTAAATGTTCTCGCAACTTCTGGGAAAGCTCATCACCAAGCATAAATCTCTCCAAGTCTACGTTGGTGTTTTCTCGTTACTGAGAAAGATATTTTATTTTATGTAATTCAGAAAAAGTATAAGTACACACCTTCTGGTCATCCCCAAGTGTCTTATTAGAATAAAGAGGATTCGTATGTTTCCCCCTAAAAGTCCCTTCCCCATAGGTAGATAGATCACCCAACCTCTGAACTGGTTCACATCTAGGGTTAGACCCCACTAATAAAACCATACCATTAACCCCTCCCTTAATATCAAGACCATTCATTTGTGTCCTTAGTTTAACAGAATTAGCTATCCCTTTTTTAGCCATTCCAACCCATGATCTAGTGACATGTTTCTCTTTATAATCACTTAGAATCACACAATTAGACTAGGAAGTAGGCACATCATGACATCCCCTCATACAATTACTCATATGATCTATAATAGAAATATTCCAAAAACCTAGAATCTAATTCCACATCATGAAAAAAATTGAGTGTTGCCCCTTCTTCTAAGAAGACTGAAGGCCAAGACGCTTTTCCACTAAGGGCGCCTAATCTCAATTTGAAGTAGTTCCTAACCAACATTATCAAAACAACCTTCAATATTGGATTTCACAGACCTGATCCTTTTTAAAGATACGTTTCAATCATTCCCATGCATGGAGAATGACAACAAATATTGGATCTCCTACATGAACCATATTTTTTATTGAAAGGGATCTTCAATGAATAGTAATGCCATAGTACCCGAGCTGCTAGAATACCGGCTACAATGCTACCACCAGTATAGTTCCTGCAACAATTCCTACCATTGCTACAGTATCTCTAGTGCTACTATTCTAGCACTCCTACAGTATGCTATAGTATCACTACAGTGCTGCTACAGTTCCTATTCCCAATGGTATAAATTCTATATACATTAAAATAAATATAATATATTAATATTTCCTTCAAATAATTATCTAATATATAAATCAATATATTTATTTAGATATATATTTATATTGATATTAAATAATTTAAAATATATGTACATGTATAACTCCATGTATGTACATGTATGTGTATATATATATATATATATATATATATTTGTGTATGTATATGTGTGTATGTAAACGTGCATGTGTAAATACGTATGTTTTGAATTCACTTAAATTTGACGAATTCACTTTTTAATATTTTTGTAATTTTATTACTTTAATTTATTCAATTATTATTATTTATTCATTAATAATGTTAGAAATATATTAATTATTTTGTAAAAAAAATTTACACACATATTTATTTAATTTATAAGTAATATTTTAAATATGTTTTTAATTTATATAAAAAATATTTATCCATTGTTATTTATCAAGATTTAACATTTAAAATATGTTCCAAATGTATATAGTGAATCCATTTAACTGTTTTTTTAATAATTATTTTATATAAATATTTAAATATACAATTATAAATATATATAATTTTTTTAAAAAGTATTTAGGAAATTATACGTAAATAAATAGAAATATATATTTAAATAATCTTAAAATTATAATAAATATATTTAAATAATAAATATATTTATTATATTTATTCGAAATGGTTTGATTATGAATAGGAAAGCCTACCCACACTTATAAAATCTGTTATAAAAATAGTAAAGTATAACATGGAAAGGAAAGTGAAACGTGGAATCATTAGAAACGCCCATAATAAGGAAAAAATGAGATCAAATCCTACCACTCCCTCTGGATCCCAAATTCCTGGGATATCGACCTATGTTCTTTGGGTGTTGTCCTCTCCAATAGGACCTTGCCTGTTGGGGAAGCATAATCTCATCACTCAACGTTAAATCTAAGGATTCATCCATAATGATGTTTCTCATATGTTTCTGTGAAAGATTCTAAAATTCAATCCTCAAGTTATGTCAAAAATCTTCTTCAATGTTCTTTGATAATAAATTTTTTGATTGTTAATGAATCCTTGTGTCCAAATATATATAAATATATATATAATTATAAAATTATAATAAATATTTTTAAATAATTAATTCAATTATTATATTGATATGTTTATAAATATTTATATACACAAAAATATATATAATTATAGAAGTATATTTATAATTACATATAAATATACCAAGGAGACTTATTCATGGATTTGGAAACCTAACCAATGACCCTAAATTTATTAATACAGAAACATACAATAAAAGAGATGGGTCAAACAAGGCATAAAGTTCATACATCAGAAGAAAAGAAGCTTATCATAGTAAATATATTTATTATAGTTTTATAAATATGTATATTTATATGATAATTATTATATATATAATTATATAAATATATATATATAAATATATATGTATATATATATACATATATATATATAATTATAATTGTAAATAAATACATATATATTTATAAAATTATAACATTATAATAAATATATTTAAATAAAAAATATATTAATGATATTTATAATTATATATATATATATATATATATAATTTTATAATTATAAATAATTATATGATAAGGATTGGTTTTATGCTTTGGAGCTTCTCTCTCTGCTGATTTTATGGCGATTAGGGTTTCCCCTATTTCCCTTCATGTGCCTTATTTCTAGTGTGCATCTCATTGCCAGTCCATGCTATGAGGAACTATAATATGTCCATGTCGCCATGAATCTGCTTAGATCACTCTGAGGATTGATCTATTCACAAATCTATGGGATCCCAATCAGCTCACTGTGAGGATATATTTGTTCAGGGATCAGTGGGATCTTAATCAACTCGCTCTGAGGATCGATCGGTTCACAGAACTGTTGTGGGATCCCAATCATCTCGCAGTGAAGATTGATCTATTAATGGATCTACTATAAGATCCCAATCAGATATATTCCATTATTGATCTACTCACCTATATTCTATAGGAACATTATTTCTACCACACGTCCTTCTACGGTGTCTATTATAGGTTGTTCTAGCTAGTGGGTATTTTCATTAGGATTCTTCTATCTCAATGATAGATCTCCTTCCATAGTGAAATTTTGACACCTTTTGGTTATGCGGAACTAGATAAAAATGAAATGTACCACATTAGTTTGATATGGGTTAGACCGATGTTGGATTGAAGTGGAAAGATCCACTCATGGTTGAAGGTACGGGTCCGACTGGTGATGGTTTGGCAAAGCAGCAAGGTCGTGATGGTTGTTCTTTCTCCCTCTACAATGAGTCAGCTTCCTTTCCCACTCATCATAAGGGAAGTGTTTCCCATGTTAAGGATGTCCCTGATGAAGTGTTAAAGTGACTTGAAACCATTGAAAATTATATCATTGTTTGACTTATTTTACATAGGGGATCCATTATATTGAATATCAGTGATTTTATTGACCAGTTATCAGTGATTTGGGGATTCTAAAATTAAATATGTGATCCGTTGGGATGTATATTTTATCAAATCATCTTCCCTTCAATGTATTTTAAGATGGAGACTTGGGGTTTAGTTATGTATCTCTTAACCCAGGATTTGTTCACATTAAGGAATGGGTCAAAGAATTTAACCCATTATACGTAGGTAACTCTAATGGTCAAATTTGGGTGAAGGTCTATGGTCTTTATTAGATCCTTTGGAATCAAAAAATTTTATATGAAAATGTTGTGTCGATTGGTGTTCCCATTAAAATGGATAATGAAACCGAGACTGAAAGGTTCAAAACAAATTCCCATTTTTTGTTGAGGTTGATTTGGGTTCAGCTCTGGTTGATCAGGTATATTTGTACACTAATGATGATGAGTTGATTTGAAGATTATTTTTAAGAGTTCTTAAATTTTATATGGAATGTATTATTATTGGTCATGATCCTGCCAATTACGAGAGATCAGTTGACTGTGATTTTTTCCATACTCATGGCCAAGATAAGGATTCTTGATTAAAAAATAGTAGGTAGTCAAGTGTTTTTGATACTCGAAACATAGGGTAGTTAGAGGTCGTCTCTAATGTTGATGCACGAAATAATGCTAGTCAATTTCCAAGCAAGTTATCAAAATGATTGATGTGAATGCTATGGCTGATGATCAAATTCTGTATGAAAAAATCGATGCATCAACCATTAAAGGAGAATCCATGACTAGTGAGATTAGGGATCAATTTTCTTTGAGACACATACTGGAGTCTATCAAGAGGGAAGAGAGAGTGAATTTCATGGATAATATTCCAAAGGAAATGATCTTAGAAAAAAGTAAAAGTAATAAAAATGTGGATAATGAATATTTCCAAATGTTTCCAAGGAAAATTGTTTTCCATCATAGGTCACCAGATATTTTTGATTAAAAAACAAATAATTCATAGAATTTCACAAAGGTTTAAAATTTTGAGGTACTTAATGATGATGTTTTTCATTTTTGAAAGACCTAATTGATGTTGAAAAGAATGGGAATGATGTAATGATACCATAGAAAACATGGAGATGGGTTATGAAGACAAACGGTCAAGGTCGGGGTGGCTGAGATGATTCAAATCGAGGTCATGGGTGAAGTATGTGTTCCAGGTCAACTCAGCTAACTCTGGAACAAGACAAGATTAAGGATAAGTTTATTGTGCTCTTTAGTGAGAGGAATTCACAGTCAGAGTTGGAGTATGTTGATAATGTGAATGATTTGGGTCAAGATTCTAATCATGACTACGGTGATTTTTGAGTTGGTTTTTTTCCTTATGGATATGGTCTTTCCCTTTTCTAACCTCATCTTCAATTCATGTGGTTGTTTATTTTTCTTTCTTTTTTATAATATGGGGCTTGACCTTGAAATTTTCCGGTATATAATTATATATATATATATATACAAATATTTATAAATATATTGAAATATTCTAAATATATTTATTTATTATTATAATATTAAATATATGAATATATTATGAAAATTAGATCTTTATAAGCATTTACTATTTTTGTGCTACTACAACAGTTATTTTTAAGTGATATTTTGAAGGATATAATAGAAACCTTATGTGATCTTATAAGAAGTACCCTAAGGAGAGTATATTCTCTCTTTCCATCAAGATATCAGGGAACTAGACAATTTCTGCCGCACTAGAGGAACCCTACTACAATCACTGCATGACTTTATTAACAATTGGAGACTCTCCAAATCTAACGCATATGTCCTAGTTTATTTTTCTAGCACCTCAGACCACACTCATTTATTTTGTTATTGAATCTCATGCATCTTCATTTCTTCTTTAATCTTGGTACACCCTCCTCACATGTCACTTGTTTCTTTAAACCCTTTACTTAGGATTTCTACACCATATTGGCTACTTACCCCCCTTACAAGCCCCTTGTCCTCGATTCATACCATGAGGGATATTCTTGGTCATTTCAAGCTTAATATATTTCGTTCAAAATCCCTAGGTATTTCTTTGAATTATATTTCTTTTTTTATTCATTTATTTAAGCAATTAGTTTTCTATCATCTTTTTAATCTAATATTCCATATTTTCATGGGTTTTTTTTGAAATTTCTACCAATTTTGGTGAAAATAGGTGTCTATATTTGATGAATGGGAATCATTGGGAATGAGGTAGGTGGTCCTAAAGATCCTTTGTGATATTTGGTTTTAAATATTTTTTTTATTTTTTGAATACTTGTCTTTTGTAAATGAATATTTCTGAAAAAAATTTGAATGTTGCTGAATGTTAGAGCAGAAACATAGAGGGAGAGAATTTTTTTTGTGAATGATGACTTCTATATGCATTAAATTGGATAGAGAAACACCTGAAAAATGAGTTTTATGAACCATAATGTTTTTTATCAGACTCACCATCAATCTCAAATCCATCAACATGAATTTCAAAATCTATTGGATGTGATGTTTATTAGAAAGTTAGAAGTTATGGGTGAGAAATTCTTGATGATGCTATAGAGAATAAAGTGAAATAGTTATTTCATGAGATAAATAGTTCTTAAACATTTTAATAATAAGTGAGAAGATGATTTTCCAATCTTGAAGTTCTCAAAAACCATTAAAACTCTCATGATAAAATCTTTTGAAGAAATGAAGGATGCATAAATGTTGTATCTGTTATAGAAATCAAGAAAAAGTTTTAATTAGATCAATAAGTACCAAACAAAGAGTTTGTTAGGTGTCTGGATATGTTAAGATGATGATGTTTGAAGAGTATCTGAGTGCAGTCACCTTGTGATGAAAAACATCAATGTAACCAAAATTTTTATTGGTGATCCATTAGACTGAGATTTGTTATGAAAGGTCAAGGACTCTAAAGTTTTAAATTATTACCTGAGAAATGGTAAAATTGTGATTTCAAATTTGAAACAACATCAACTATTAATACCAATCCACTGGACTAGAAATAGACATTGAACCGTCAGATTAATTTTTTAAACCAATAAATCATCAGTTATCATGGTTCCAGAAAACTAATCTATTTGAGTTGTTTTATGAAGAATGAAATCTTAATAAGAAGATCATCAATATGAGAAAGTGGAAGAATGATAAATTTTTAAAAAATTAAAATTTGTTTGTTCTAATTTTATTATAAAGTTTAAATTTGTGAAGGTTTTTATACAATTACATAAGAAATGAATTCACACCCACTCTTTTAATGATCACTTCACACCATTATTCAATCAGATACACAATTTATTTTAGAAGTAGGTTCTATAAGAAAGTCAACTAGAATGAGAGGGGGTAGTTTCATTGTAATGAGTTGAGGAAGTTCCATCATACTGATATGAGGAAGTTCTGTCATACTGACAAAGTTATAGGAAGTCTAAGAATTTAGATTACTATAAAGACCCTATACATTTCAGAAGGTTCCATAAGAGTTGAGAAGTGTTGGAGTGGTCAAACATACACACCAAATATTAGTAAACTCAAGTGGTTTTTTTTAGTAAGATGGATTTTTTTTAATTTTTCACCTTTTCCATTTTGAGTTGTTTTTAAATAATTGCACAGTACATTCATAATTTGCAGCATTTTCATATGGAAAAAAGGTGAATCACTATTAATATTGAGTCCGATTTTATTTCTGGACAAAGACCTTTTATGGCGATCATACTACTGAATATTTTTTTATCATACTAAGAATATTATACTAAGAATATCAGACTAAGGAAGGTATGCCTCAACAATTGAGGTGGGTATAAAAATATTAGTATTAGAAAATGGTCATCATACTGATTCCCTCATATGGAGTTCATATAGTTGAGGCAATCATACCCAGGGACATAAAACTGAGGCTTCAGACATAGTTTTATAGAGAAAATGTTTTTTTGATATTTTCTATTAATGATCAAAATATTTGTAACAAAACATGGTAAAATGATGAGAGTCAGTATAATAATACATATTGGGAGATAGATGTTTTCAAATGGGATTTGACAGATATTGTATTCAATTATTCATAATAGTGATCTTCCATGGACCTATGGAAGTGTCTTCAGAAAGGATGTAGGTTATCAAACTTAGGAAAAACCTTATAAAGAGGGTGAACTTTTCATTCTTTCTTAGTTTTTCAAGCATAATTATTTACTGAAAGATGATATGTTAATGAAATTTAACAGGCATAATAGTTTATGTTTCTAACACTATGGAAACTTATAAACTTTTACCAACTAATTCACCCCCCCCCCCCGCACAGTTATTATTCGATCCTATGGAACTTTAATTGGTATTAGTGACCAGGTTCACTTAATGATTCCTTATCATGTATATTATCAATTATGTAAAAATTAGTTGAATTATAACATTTTTTCACTAAATTATTATTGATTGGATAATAGGATGATTTCTTATCTCTTATCCCGTGTCCTAGATGTTTTCAATGATATTACAATTGGGTTTCCACATATTGAGAAAAAATGGCTTATTGAGGTTTTTTGATAAGAGAAATATAGAATTTGATGGACAATATAGGAATTAAGTTCTTATGTGCCTATCAAAAAAAGTTTATATCAAGGTGATGGGACCGAAAACATCAATGGGTTTGTGGGAAAAGATGAAAAGTATTTTCAAATGGAACAATAAAGTGAAGGATGAAAATAAAAAAATCAGGTGTAGTATGTTTTAAGACATAATAATGAGATATGATGAAACAATTATTGAATACTTAAGTGGGGTAAACGAAATTTCTTTCAACATTAGAGGATTTGGATAGTTGATGGAAGATTCTACATGAGTGTAGAAACTCATGAGAAATATTATAGACTGGTTTATTTCAAAAAAAATCGCATTATAAGATGAAGATAATTTATCTCTTGATGGATTACATAACTTTATTATTTCATATAAAATGAGAAAATCTCCATTCTTTGAAAAGAATATGAAATATGAAATAGATTTTGGAGTTATGAGAATTTTGAAAATTAATGATGTTGAAGATGATGATCCTTGAGATTATAAAGATAAGTAGGAGTATGGGTTAAATGAAAAACATTAGTTATCTATTCTCTAAGAATTATGAAAAAGGAAGATCAAATTAATGAGGAATACATCCTATAAAATATTTTGAGTGTAGTGGAATTAGACCATTTTTCATGAATATCCCCAAGAATATATTTAGTTAATATCAAGATTATTCTAATAAAAACCTTGATGGAAGAAGTTGAACAAAATTTATAATGAACAAAATTCATCCAAAAAATATAAGAAGAAGTCTACTGGGAACAAGATAAATATATTGAGTAATAAATCCAAATTGGAAAAAATCAAAAAAAGTTATTCAGAAGAATAAATTTCAAAAAAATTATATCCTTCATTGAAGAAATATATAAAATATAAGACTCCTCAAATAGTTAATAAGAAGTTAGTGAATAATATTATAGATAATATCAGCACAGAACATAACATGTTTCATGTTTAAAAGAAATAGATCTCTTAAAAAATAAATCATAATGATAATGAAAGATTATGGAAATTTTTTTAAAGGTGAAAAGGTTGTTTTCAATATTTAATAAGTATATATCTAAGAGATCTTATTTTAAAAACATAGAATTGTTGAATAGGGAATGATGGTTGTAGTTATTTGTATGAAGATGGATGCTAAGAAAGAAAAAGCTAACATGATTCAATAAAATCCTTTGACTCCAAAACTAAACTGAGGAAGTTGAATAAAAACTTTAAATATGAAATGAATGTAAAATTTGAGACTACTAAAGCTTCTAAAATAAAATAAAATCAAGAATCATGTGAAATCCTCAGCCACCAAAAATAATTATTCATCTAATTTTTCTAATATTTAAGGTGATAGTAAAAGTATTGTGAAATTGTGTCCTGATAAGGAATGTGAGAATTCTATCACATCTATGAATGTTGAAAATTCCATCCAATTGTCCGAAGACCTTCAATTTTTATTGATTTTGATAATCCTTCTTTCAAGGGGTGAGGTGGAACCCTTACAGGGCCCGTAGGCGTAAGTATTACATGGCCTGTAGGCCTTAGAGGAATTCATTTCCCGCAGGCTTCAAACATTACATACAACCTAGACTAACTACTTGGAACTTCTCCTCCCCAACATCTTTATCATGAAATCCTCTCTCCACCTTCACATGGTTGTTCGGCTAGGCTATCTCGTGCATGCACAGGCTTGTCCCGGTGGCAGGTGTCATACCCTCTCATTCTTGCAATCCATGTAGCTTCTATTGTGGTGAATGATCCTTGCTCATACTCCTTATAGAGCTTGTTCCTTGTAGGTTTCCTGGTTATAATCTCTATTAAAGGTGGTCCAAAGGCCTTGAGGTTGCTCGAAGACCTTACTGGCCTGAAGGCTTGGGTGGCCCAAAGGCCTTAAAGGACTTGGGGACCAAATCGGTGGCCCGAAGTCCCAAACGGGGGAATCTTCCCAACTGCTATAGTGAAAAATGGTGCCTGCTACAGTTCCCACTATAGTACCTACTACAGTACTACACAGTCTCGCTACAGTACCTGCTACAGTGCCAGATACAGTACTGCTATAGTACCCTAGAAATTATTCCTCCCCCTAGATGCACATAAGATTCCTCGCTCAATAGGATAGTTAGACCACATCCAAAGTATATTAAAGTATGAATATGTTATTATCCTCGATAAATATTTTAAAATTAAATTCTTTCTTCAATATAAAATACTGATTTTATGGATTTTGGTTGTGTTTTGTAATCTATGGGAACAATGCATATAATTGTTTGTATAACATTTAACTTCCTAGAAGAATTTTTCATCTAATTCAAAGAAAGGGTGGAAGAAGGGTGAGTAACATCCCTAACCCAAAGGATATTAGAATATAAAAATATAAATATGTTATAAACTTTCCAACAAAAATAAATTTTAATGTTTGGAAAAAGTTTGTGGAATATGTGATCTAACTGGCCATCATTTCGAAAGATTTATGGAACTCGTTATAAAATAAGTTTCCTATGGTAGAAAAGAAAAGGAAGCTGAAAATAATAATGTTAAAGAAATATCTTTTGTTATTGAGACAAATGTGAAAGAAACTAAAATAAATAAATCTTCTATACTAGATATTGGTTGTTATGGACATATTATAGGTTTTATAAAAGTCATGAAACATGTTTAAAGTTGTGATAGAGGAGGATTTTGTTTTGGTAATGATAGTTCTTTAAAATCATAGTAATTAAAACAGATGAGATTGAAGAAAAGATGTTGAAATCTAATGAAGTTCTATTTGTTTATGGGTTAAAACATAACTTACATAGTGTAAGTCAACATTTTGATGATGTAAAAAAGTTTTATTGGGAAAATATACTCATATCATCAGAATTTTAGAATATGGAATGGTTTTAACTATGGGAGAATTAAATTATTGAATTGTTTTTCATATCACAGAACGTAAAAAAATCATGTTATCAATGTTATAAAGATGAGAATCAGTTGTGTCACTAGACAGTAGTCCATATTGCATTGAAATTTTTGACAAGAAATTATAAAATTGATGTTGTATGAAATTTTACAGGATTGGAAATCAGAGAAGAATATGATTGTGTAACTTTTCATTAACAGAATATGACTAATAAAAGTCATAAGAAAATTGAGATTCATTCTACTAGACCTCTTAAACTTATTCATTATAAATTACATGGTAATATGAGATACCAGTCTATAAAATGTGATTCTTACTTTATCACATTAATTGATGATTTCAATCGAATGACTGACATCATGTTTATAAATCTCAAGTCAGAGGATATTGAAGTATTCAGATTCATTTGAGAAGATGTTGAGAACGAAATGGGGGTTATATAAAGTATATGATAACATTTAATAGAATAGAATTCACATGAAATACTTTTGAAAGTTATCTAAGAAAGCACTAACACATATATCAATATAGTTATATATATACCCCCATAATAAAATAGTATAGCATAAATGAATAGTATAAGTTTCATTGAAATGGGAATCTTCACCTTATCCAAATAAAAATATTCAACATTTTATTAGAGAAAATTTGTGACTACTTTTGTACATGTTCATAACATATTTTTATTGAGTCCATAATCCAATATTAATACCTATAAAATGTGAAAAACAAGAAACATTAATTGAAATAATTCAAGGTTTTTTGAAGTCCATATTTTCTAAAAATCAAAAATCCTAACCTTGGAATGTTTTATTAGAATGTAGAAGAAATAATTTTCCTAGAATATTCACCCAATTAATGAAGTTAAAAACTTTGGAACAAACATTTTCAAAAGTTCATGAATTCATATGATATAAATGATAATAAAAATAAAAATTCTATAATATTTTTTTGAGAATGTTAATAATGAAAAACTAATGATTTCTAATAAATGTGAGAGTGACTGAAAATAGAGTCGTCATGATTTAGGGGAATTTTTTTGATAAGGAAAGTGAAGTTGGAAGAGAAAACTTGAAATTTACTACTTTACAAAAACATGTTGAGTCAAGAAAAATTATTTTGAATGAGAATGCTCTAGTTCATGAGAGAAGAAATTTTGGATTTGTAAACCAGACATCATTTATCTCAAAAGATGATGTGGAATTCTCTTTGAAAGCTATTAAACATAATGAATGGTTGGATTCCATGAATAAAGAGTTCTATCATATTGATAAAAATGAAACATTGGAATTTTTTACATGGATAACAAATAAAATTTTTATCAGATGAAAGTGGGTACACATAAAAAAATTGAATGAACATGGAGAAGTTTTAATAAACATATGATTAATTTTTCCTAAAGGCTATACATATGTGGAAAATGTGGATTTTGAGGAAACTTTTCACCAATTGAAATATTAGAATCTATCATAATGTTTCTAGCAGGGGATACACATCCAAATGAATAATTTTACTAAATGGGTGTAAAATCATCTTTTCTAAATGGATATATTAAAGAAGATGTTTATATTGATCAAACTTGTGTGGTTATACCTAATGAAGTAGAAAGAAAATTTTGTAGATTTAATAAAAAAAATTATTGTTTTAAACATTCCTCAAATTCTTGGTATTAAAACATGATTTTAAATTTATAATGTTGAATTTTTCTAAAAGAGTGATTTATGGTAACTTGTATATTAAAGAAGTTAACTCAATTACACTAATTATAATTTTTTATGGGTTTGATATAATTTTTGATGGGGATGAAGAAAAAGTTTTAAAATAATTATCTAATAAATTAAAATGAATTTTTAAATATCAATTTTTTGATAATTGGAATTCTTCCTTATATTACAAGTTTAAAAAAAGGAAAAGTGCATTTTTTTTATATCAAGAAAAGTATGCCAGGGAATTTTTAATGATGTTTGGCATAGAAGAATCCAAATAATTCTATAATCATATTTTAGTGATAAAAAAGTTTTTTAAAGATGAATCTGGAAGAATTGTGAACCAAAATAAAATTTAAAAGTTGATAGGAAGTTTGCTTCAACAGACAATCTCAAGACTATATATTGTTTGTATTGTGACTTTATGTTCTGGATATCAAAGTGATCTCAAAGAGTCACATATGTTTGAGGAAAATAGTATTATGAGGTTTGTTAATGGAACACCGTAACATGGGATTTTATGTCAAATTAGTTGTAATATAAAATTTCATGGTCATACTAATGGAAATTGAGCTAGAGATTGTAATGACAGAAAATTAACTTATGGAGGATTTGTTTAATGGGTGAATATTGTGTAATTTTTATTTATATGAAACAAAGTTCATTAACTTTGAACACAACATAATAAGAATATGTTTCATATACTTAGGCTTGTACTAAGATTCATGGGAAGCAAGTTCAGCAGAAATATTTGAATGTAAACCTTTCTAAACCACTAAAGATAGTTTTTGATTATCAGAGTTAAATTGAGATTTCTAAAAACCATGTCTGACATTCAATATCTATAGACCTTGATATAAAGATCCACTTTATAACAGAGATAGTTTTTTTGGAGATGTTTTGATTTAATATATATTAAATATGTATCAAACTGATAATATGGTCAAAAATAAATTCCAAAAGATTGGTTTGTTGATTTTAAGCTGCAAATTCATGTTCAAACTCCTCCAATGACTTCCTAAATCTTGTAATGATGTCCCCCACCATTCGTTATATTATGTGGAGAATTTGAAATAGAAATTAACAAATTTTTTACTTTGTCAAAGGTTTTTCCTTATCTTTATTATCTGAATTTGATTTTGTGGTTATCAAAAAATGGGGGAGATGAAAATCTTGGGGGTGAAGAAAAAGAAAATTGAGGAATGTTAAAAGTGAGGAGATAATATTTTAACATGACCTCACAATTTTCTTTTTATGGAGGGGTGTAATTCCTTTAAAATAATTACATTATACAGTAATGTGGTGTCAGGACACTCTCTTTATATAAAGGATGTGTTTTGGTAAATTTCAACAAATAGTATTTGTGATATTTTTCTAAGAACTGAAAAAGTTGTCAATGATTGTTGTCAATAAATCCAAATGGGTATATTAAAGATCCATTGTGATTTTTTATTGAAATAAAATTTATTTGTTGAGAACTAAAATTTTGTAATTTTTTTTAAAATATTGTTGAATATTTTGGAATTTTCATACCCAAATACAAAGTGGGAGAAAAGTTTTTTTGTGAGAAAGTTGACTTCTGGACACAGTGTATCTGAAAAGCAGTAGTAGACACTGAAGTTGTTATAAAGATAAATTAGTTGATTAGATTCAACATCAGTCTCAGATCTATTATAAATAAGTTAAAAATATATTATATGTATGGTTTTTATAATGGAAAAAGTTGGTGAGTGAGGAAGTTAGAATGACACAAAAGAGAATTAAGTGAAATAATAATGTTAGGAGTTAGAAAGATCTTAAACATTCTAACCTTAAGTCATATAATTTTTTTTTGATATTAAAGTTATCATAAAAAAATCTAGAAAAATTCTATTGATGAAATTGAGGAATCGTAACAATAGTATTATTTCAAAAATTCAATAAAAAAATTTCATCAAATTTTGATGTACCAGATATAGAATTTTTTGAAATTTTGAATGTGTAATGCTGATGAAGGTTTGAGTGTAAGTTAGTGGAGTCACTATTAAATGAAAATCATGAGAGTAACCTAAGTTTCTGATTTCGATCAATATGATATAGATAAGTTATGAATGTTATAAGGCTCTAAAGGTGTTAATTCCTACCTAAAAAAAAGAAAAAAGGGTGATTTCAAACATGAAATCAGACAAGTTATTGATATTAATCTAGTCGACTAGGAATAGACACGGATCTATCATTTGAATGTTTCACTATAATAAATAATCAGTTGTAGTGGTTCAAGAAAACTAATTAGTCCAAGTTTTTATTTGAAGAATATTACCAAAATAATAAGATCATTGGTATGAGAAAGTGGAAGGATTTTAAAGTTTTAAAATATTCAAATCCTTTTCTAATAATGTGATTACAATGTTTAAAGATTTGAAGGTTATTTATACTAGTCATTCAGATATTAAATCACGTATATTGATCATATATTCGCTTCACACCATTTGTTACATTAGATATAAAAATTCCAATGGATTTAATTTCTATAAGAAGTCTACTTTGAATGAGATAAGGAAATTTTATCGTATTGAGTTAAGGATGTTTCGTCATACTAATATAAGGATGTTCCATTGGATATTAAAAAATTTAGGAAGCTCATATGGGAATATTACTAAGAATACTCAAGATCTTTTAGATGGTTCCAGAAGAGTTAAAAAGAGTTTAAGTGGTCAAACATGAATTTCAAATATTTGTGAATCACGATGGTTTTTGAATTTGAGTAAGAGGGAATTTTTTTTAGTTTCCATCATTTTTCATTATGAGAGACCTATAAACAGATGCACAATACATTTTTACATTGAAAAAGTTTCATGGGCGTGAAAGGCGGAGCACTGTCGAGATTGAGTTGGAGTGTTTTTCCATAAAAAGATCTTGTATGGAGATCCGAATAATAATAGTTTTTTTGTACCAGAATTAGATGATGGGATTGAGAAGATCAATATTAGTTTTTTAGAAGAGTTTGAAAAGAGAAATCTTGGAAAATTGTCTCTGTACTATATCCATCAAGTTTATTTTATCAAATTGAGGCAATCGGACCTAGAGACGTCTTACTATGGTTCTGAATAGATTTTTGTGGAGAAACTTTTTTTGTGATTTTTTTCTTTTATGGATCAAATTTTTTGATATAAAACATTATAAACTAAGGGGAGTCAGTATAATCATAAATATTATGATATAAAAGGTTTTTAATGGGATTTCATATTACTTTTATCCACTTATTCATAATAAAGAATTTTTATAGACCCATGGGAGTGGCTATGAAAAGGATGTAGGTTCTCACAATGATGGAGAACCTTGTAACTATCATGTTATTTTCCTCATTTACAACATTTTCATGCATGATTATATATTAATTTTGATATGAAAATGAACATTAACATGTTACATGGGGTTTGTTGCTAAATGTCTTAAATCTTATATAAAGTGAACAACAGATTCATCCTCCCCCACTCAGTTTCTATTCGATCCTTTGAAACATCATGTTCCTTTGAATTACCTCATATTCTTGCTTATTTTCTCATGTTCTTGAGTAGTGTGTTCATGCTAACATAATATTCCTTGACACAGTTAAAATGAAATGTTTTAAGATTTCATATTATAACATTAAATAAACCTTTTTTACTTGTATTTAGCCTTAGAAAGTATAGTGAACCTAGCCTTTTATACATAATAGTACATGATTTAAATCATAATCATTCATCATAATACAAGATAAGGATCACGACATCTACTATATTTTAATACTATGTACATAATACATAAAACATGAAATTAAATATAAAATTTATTTATATTGTCTTCCAAGAGGCCTCCTAATTTTTATTGTGCTCATACATCTGTATAGGATAACCTGTGGATAACCTGAACAAATAGATGAGCTAAAAATCCCATAAATGGAGTATATATAAGAATAAGGCTTTATCACATGGGTTAAAAGGCATGACATAATGATAACAATAGCATGGAACATATGGAATCATAACATATAAATATGGGATCATATAAACATGGAATCATAGTAATGTGGAAGAAACATAAAACATGAATTTAGTATGAGACACGGATAACTGCCAAGAAAGTTTAACATGGTAGCACAAGTCAAGGCTAACAACCAAAACTATTGCACATGGATGCACAATTCAAGGATAACCACCAAGACCGTCGCACATAACGTATCATGAGACTCAAATTTACCCAATGGATTGAAGTACCCTTTGGGCTCACCCTTCAAAATAATTTCATGAATTATTTTTCCATATAATGAATCGTACAAGATCAAGCATTCATAAACATAAGGGGATCCATGGAATGAAATGGGTATTAGAATCATATCATGCTGCATAATAAATGGTCGTATCATATTAGTGTCCATGAATGAAAGGAATTATATCATACATGGAAATTCATATGGTAAAAATGCATATATCATGAAAACTGATGTCAAATATATGTGAAAACTTATAAAAAGGTATTTAAGAAACTTTATAATTAAAAACTTTTAGTGTGGTTTTGAGTAAAATAATAAAGAGAATTTAAAATAGAAAAAGGAATAATATTTTATTACAAACTAGAAGTGAAACAAGAATGTTTTCTTATTAAAATTACTAATTTTATAAATACAATTTTTACTTAATACATAATATTGGGTGCACTTGAAATCATGTAAGAATTTGAGAAATTCACTTAAAATAGATTTGCTTATCAAGAAGAATTGGGAAGGGAATCACTTAAAAACATGTATATCCTTAAAAGGGTATGCTGAAAGGGTAATGATAAATGAAGTATTAACATTTAAACATCATTTATAAAATTAAAATAAATTGATAATATAACTTCATTTCAGTAGAAATTAAGAGAAGGAAACTCGAAAGAATAAAGGAAGTTTAGGTAGAATTCCTTAGGGATTATCGGTATGGTAACAGGTGTACCTAAGAGAGCTTAATGAGAGAGAAAATGGGTTTATTATCACTTATAAATAATTAGTTCACTATGTTGGAGGTGCTAAATCATACCTCATTATTATGTATTACACATAAATGGTCATACCATAGAATACATTATTGAATAAAAGTTAAATGGAGAGGATCCCTTATCTTTATTCAGATAATGTTCTTCACTTGATATTAATGACCTTAATAATCAATTTATGTTCTTTAAATAAAATTTAAATAACCTATTCTATATGTAACAGATTTATTATATCCTTTTCAAGTTCATTCATGACCTTTTTGATGGGTTAAGAGGTTCAATGTCATTGTTTGGTTCCATTTGTTTTCTTGGTCTTTACGATCGATTTACTTATTTTAATGAAGATAGAATCATGTAAAATGAGTGTGATTGTACATATTTGGAGTTATATGTTATTATTGAACATATTTAAGTTTTAATGGTTTTAAATTTAATTTTTTTTCTTGGAGTGAAGGTGAATCATTATATAATATCTTAATCATAAACACTTGGATTAATTTGAATATTTTGTTCATAATTAACTTGTTTTGTATTATTATTTCACATTAGGTGTGAAAAAAGGTTTTCAAAACACAAAATAAAATAAAATAGATATATTATGATCTTTATCAACCATTTAAATTGTTTCATTTCCATTTTAGAAGATGGAAATTCAAATTGAAAATTCATCATCCACGAATTTGATAAATCAACACGCCTCAGTCAGTATTTTCATTTGTAGAATAAAAAAAGGGTCAGGGAGAGATTATGATGAACTATATCATTATCAAAATATAATTCTTGTAAATTTATTTTACTAGTGTTATAATACTATTTGGGTGAAGGTAGTTGAGGAATGAAATAATAAAAGAAAAGAACTTGATATAAAATAAAACAATCATGAAGATGAATTTACCTCTTGAGTTTATCTCCTTTGGGAGCCTCTTAATGGGAGAGGATTTAGTCTTTTGAGGAGAACAAGGGATTTTTGAAATGTGGTAGGAGCTTGTGGAGTGATTGGGGAAGAACTTAGTCAAGGAAAAAGGCTTGAGAGGAGTAAATAGAGTAGGGGATTGTGGGTGGTTTTTATAGTGGAGGGGAGGAGGGTTTTCTTAATATTTAATTCCATAATTTATTAATTTCCCTCAAGACAATAAATAGTGATGATACCCTGAACAAAAATATTAATAAGTGCATGATAGTTCTAGGTACGGGATCTTACATCAAATATGATGTCAGGAATAGTGGTTTTTAATTATAATGTATTTATATGGTAAATTAATGTATTTTACAATTCACTAAAAATTCATGTATTTCAAAAAAATCCCAAAAATTCACTATAACCGTTTTTTGATATATAGAATCCAAAATAAGATACATTTTCCAAAAATAATTCAAAAAATGATTAATTTTTTTAATTAAAATCATAATTTACTTGAAAAATATGGATTTTAGTTCTATAACTGATTTTATAATTATTTCAAAAATTACATATGTTCTTATAAAATTATCCTAAAATAAGAAGACATAAAATTGTTAATTTATAAGATACCTGAATTTTATTTATATAATCAAGTTTAAGGTTACTATTATTTTTGATAATGTACTATTCATAAGGTTCATATTACTATTCATAAGGGAAGGTCACTATTCATAAGGGTAGGTTACTATTCACCAAAAATAGTTTGTCAAATCATACTCTAAACATCTTACTGATCACAACCGTGTATGTTAGATTTTTGAAATTCAAAACACAGAAGTGTCAAAATTATGTTTAAAGGTCACATAATACTTAGTAGTTCATTGTGTTGTGATTTCATGGGATTATATGAAATATTTATAATAAAGTAATTTCCATTGATAAAGCGTTGGGTCATTACAATATTCACCCCTTACTAAATTTTTCCCTCAAAATTTCATTTTACATTCTACGGCATAAATAGGTATGGGCACATTTACTTCATTGCCTCCTCCAGTTCCCATGTTGCATCTTCGTACTTATGGTTCTGCCATAGTACTTCGACCAGGTGAGTAGTCTAGTTACGTATAACA
The DNA here is from genome assembly GCA_963277665.1 of Viscum album. Lineage (NCBI taxonomy): Eukaryota > Viridiplantae > Streptophyta > Magnoliopsida > Santalales > Viscaceae > Viscum > Viscum album. The sequence continues at coordinate 1,889,836,756 of OY728130.1, read as the reverse complement.
TTATATTTACGATCCAAGAACATAACTAGATGCTACTCATTGGAAATATCATCCTCCAACTATACCACCTTTGAAGATAGTACATGTGAAGGATCGAGTATGTATTTCCTTAAGAGGGATACATGAAAGACATCGTATACTTCAGACACGGTAGGTGGAATTTCCAGTCGATAGGCTAAAGCTTCGACTCGATATAGGATCTTGATGTGGACGAAGTACCTAGGACATAGATTTTATTTCTTTCCAAATCTCATGACATTCTTCTACGAAGATATGTAGAAAAATACCATGTCTCTAACTATGAAATCAAGGTCTGGTCAATGATTGTCTTCATAACTCTTTTGTCAACATTGGGTGTCCTTGATGGTTAAAATAATGATTTTCAAATTTTCACAATTTCTTTGGACATTTCATGCCCTGGAAGTTTACTATCACTGACTTTATCGCAACACACATGTGTTTTGAACCTTTTCCCATAAAGGTCTTTGTATGGTTCCATTCGGGTGGTTGAGTTGAACCTATTATTGTAAGAGAATTCAACCAGTGGAAGATATTGGTCCCATTATCATTAGAAGTATATAGAATATGATCGGAACATATCTTCTAATGTATGAATAGTTCTCTCATATTTTCCATCAATTTGAGGATGATAATACATACTGAAGTTCAGTTTAGTGCTTAGAGCATGTTGGAGACTTTTCCAGAACATCGAGGTGAATCTCATGTCTTGATCGGATACACTATGTTATGTTACTCCATGAAACCATACAACCTATTTCATATATATCCATTAAAGTTGATCCAATGAGAAGTTCTCTCTAATTTGGTTAAAGTGTTCACTCTTTGTAAGATGATCCATAATAACCCATATAGCATTGTTCATCTTAATGTTCTTGGAAGTCAAGTGAGAAAGTCCATGGTGATGTTCTCCCACTTCCATGTTGGTATGGGTAGTGGTTGCATCCTCCCCTTAGACTTCTATCATTCCTCCTTCATTTTCTGATATACCAGGAACTTTGATGTATATTCCGCAATCCCCTTCTTCATATTGTCCCACCAAATTTTTTCCCGAATATCTCGATACATCTTTGTTCTCCCTGAGTAGATAGAGAAGCTAGAGATATGTGCATCATTAAAATATACTTCTTTATCTCTAAATTATTTCATACACATAATTGTGACCCAAACCATATAAATTCAACATTGTCAATGTTGAACTCATAGGATTTTCCCATTTTGGATAGATTCCACAATTTTCATAATTTCCACATATTTTCATTGAGAAACCTTTATTTTCTTCATAAGGGATGGTTGATAAATCATTTGAGAAAGGATTTATGATCTTCATCCCTTAATGATTCTCATTTCCATCCTATGAAAATATATAAAGAATGGATCTTTTTCAATTAATATCATTGAAAAAGATGCAAGATCATTTCTACTTAATGATTATGCCGCCTTATTTTCCTTACCGAGATGGTAGTGGATTAAGAAGTCATAATATTTTATGGGATATATCCATCTTCTTTAGTGTATATTAAGAACTTTCTATGTGAATATATATTTGATACTCATTTGATCAGTATATATCTCAAACTTCTATACATAGAGATAATGCCACAAGATTTATAACGAAAATATCAGAGCCGCTAACTCTAGATCATGGGTATGATAGTTTTTCTCATGGATTTTTAGATGCCTTAAAGAATAGGATATAAATTTATCATTTTTACTCAGATTCTACCAAAGGGGGACTTATATTATTTTCAAGAACAACATTCTCATAAACATCAATATTAAATACAATTCTCAGATATGTTTTCCCTAATGATATAACATCATTTCAGTTGGGGACTCAATGTTCTTAGAAAACATGAAAGATATACTAATATGACATGTATTGAAATACATTATGAAATAAACTACTTTGAATTAGTGGTTACCCATAATTTATTAATCATTATCCACCATAGCCTTAGACTTTTAGTGGTCCCTTGATCATGGAGATTTTTAATGCTCATCAATCTTCTCAGTACTTGAAACAGAGTATTGTCTTGGATAATGTCCAATATCTCCACATTTATGATATAGAACTATGTATGATCTCATAGGTGGAACATTTGTTTCCATTCATAACACTATTCGTTTTTTCACGGAAATTGGATGCTTTGTGCCCTATCTTTCCACAATAAAAAATCTTCCAATCCCTGTGTGACATTTCCCTTGGTGCCACTTTCCACAGTTGTTGTACAATGGAAATTGGGTCATTTTTCCTTTATCACCATTATCTGATAGACCTAAATGAGATTTCATATTTCTCTTCCTTTACTCTCTTGGTCATTCAACCAAATACCAATTGTTAATAATGTTTTTCAATAGATAGTTTTTAAAATGCATGATATATCCTTATTGAGATCCCATCTAACAAGGGATCTCATTTTTGTAGTCATCACATTGAACATCACATTGGTTATTAACCTGATTCATCATATTATCATCCATTAGATAGAATAGAAAAAATGGGTATTAGTATGACATAATGGATAAACCAATGAAATTAAAGGGATAAATTGTAAATTACACATATCTTCTTTACTTATGTGTTTCTAGGCCTCATTATATGATATTCATGATCTATCGCCTAACATATATTCTTATGGGGTCTTTTTCCCCATAATTTTGGGTTATAATGAGCTTATTAATTTTCTAAATCATATTCTAGGGGAGTTTCAAACCAATAGTGTAGTAAATCCCATTGTCATCGACCAATTCATGTTCGAGTCTAGCTCAAACCGGAAGTTTTAGGTTTTACCCCTAGATACATCTGTGCTAGAGCCACCTCTACATTATTGTATCTAGATAAGGATGAATTTTATTGATAAACCACTTACTCTATATTTACCAAAATGTAAGGGTATATTCTTATACATAGTCTCATTCAAAAGGTTTTAACTAAAGTGATATATAACTAATCTCAAAAAATAACTAGACTATCCTCTGATACCAACTATTGTGACACTAGAATTTTATACATAAAAATAAATGATTTTAAGTATACTAATACATCAGAATACAAGTCCTAGATCGTGAAGTCTAGTGTCTTTGAAGACTTGGTACATAAAACATAAAACATGAAACTAAATATAACTCTTCCTTATTTTGTCTTCAAAGAGGGCTTATAACATACATTGTGCTCGTACATCTTCATAGGATAACCTGGGGATAACATGAACAAAGGGATGAGCTAAAAACCCATTAAGGGAGTATACATAAGAATAAGACTTTTTCACATGGGTTAGAAGGCATGATATAATGATAAAAATATCATGGATCATATGGAATATTCACATAAAAACATGGGATCATACAAACATGGAATCAAAGTAATGTGTTAGAAATATAAAACATTAATTTAGTATGTGTTGAGGCTAACTGCCAAGACTGTTTCACATGGTAGCACAAGTCAAGGCTAACTGCCAAGACCGTCGCACATGGTAGCACAAGCTGAGGCTAACCTCCAAGACCATCACACCTAACATCTCATGAGACTCAACATTACCCATTAAACCAGAGAACTATCTGGGTGCACCCATCCAATTATTTTCATTAATATATTTTCTATGTAAATAATCATACAAAATTAATCATACATAAACATAGGGTTACCCATAGAAAGAAATGGGTATCATAATCATGTCATAATGTATAATAAATGGGTGTATCGTACAACTGTCAATAAAAGAAAGTAATTAAATCATAAATTGACATAGATAAGGTAAAAAATTAATATATAATGATAATTTATGTCAAAGAAAGGTGAAAACCTATAAAATAAAGTATTTAAGAAAATTTAGAATTAAAATATTTTAGTGCAGTTTTAAGGAAAAAAATAAAGAGAATTTAAAATTGAAAATGGGAATAATATTTTATTAGAAACCAGAAGTGAATGAAGAAGGTTTTAATAATAGAAAAAATTATTTTATATATACAATAGTATCTTAATATATAATATAGGGTGAAATTTAAATTATGTAAGTATTTGAGAAATTTCGTTAAAACAGGTTTTCTTCTCAGGAAGTATTGAGGATGGAATCACATAAAAACATGTATATCCCCAAAAGAGAATGATGAAAGGGTATTGATTAATTAATATTCTAAATTTTAACAATATTTATTAGATTCACATAAATATGTAATATAACTTAATTTTGGTAGAACGAATGATAAGGCACCCCAAATGAATAAAGAAGGTTTGGGTAGAATTCCTTACGGACTGTCGACATGGTATCAAGGGTACCTAAGAGAGATTGATGAGAGAGAAAAGTGGTTTATTGTCACTTACACATAATGAGTTCATTATGTGGGTGGTTCAAAATAATACCCCATAATTAGGGATTCCACATAAATGGGCATAACATTGTAGATATTCTTTAGAAAGAGTGAAACGGATAGGATCCCTTACCTTAAGTACAATGGTGTTATTCACTTGATATTAATGAACCGAATAATAAAATTATATTAATTAATTAATAATTACATAAGATTTTATATAGTTAAAATATTTATTATAATAATTTTATGTTCATTCACAACCTTTTTCTTTGGTTAAGATGTTCAATTTCATTGTTCAGGTCAGTTTGTTTTCTTGGTCTTTATGATTGGTTTACTTATTTTCATGAATATAGAATCATGTAAAATGGGGAAGGTTTTCAATAATTGGAGTTATATATTATTATTTAAAATCCATAATGTTACATGGTTGTAAATTTTATTTTGTTTCTTGGAGTGATGTTGAATTATTATATAAAACATTAATGGTAAACACTTGGATTAACATGGCAATTTTGTTCATAATTAACTTCTTTTGTATTATTATTTTACATCAGGTGTGAAAAAGAATTCAAGAACATCACATAAAATAAAATAAATTTGTATTAATCTGGTTCAACCATTAAAATTGTTTCATGAATAGTCTAGAATATGGTAATCCAAATTGAAAACTAATTGTCCTTGAATGTGACAATTCAACATATCTCGGATGGTATTTTTATTTATAGAATAAAAAGAGGGAGAGGGAGAGATTATGATAAACTATACAATTAGAATAATATAATTAAAATTCATGTATTTTATTGGAAAAATCATACCATTTGGGTAAAGGGATGTGAGGAAAGAAACAAGAAATGAAAAGAACTTGAAAGAAAATAAAATAATCAGAACGAGGAAATTACCACATGAGTTTTTCTCCTTTGAGAGCCTCTTCAAGGGAGATGATTTTTTCCTTTGATGAGAAAAAAGGGAATTTGGACAAGGGGGATAATATTTAGGAGTTATTTGGGTATAACTTAGGTGAGGCACAAGTATTGAGAGGATTGAACAAAAGAAGGGAGTGTGGGAGATTTTTATAGTTCAGGGAGGAGGGTTTTCTTAATATTTAATTCCTTAGTTTATTAATTTCCTGTAAGACAAAACATAGTGATGATCCCAAGATAAAAAATAGTAATAATTTCATTTTATTTCTAGATTTGGGTGCTTATATCACTTATGATTTCAAGAGTAATGGTTTTAAATTATAATTTATTTATAAGGTAAATTAATGTATTTTACTTTTCACTAAAAATTCATGTATTTCAGAAAAATCCCAATAAATCACCCAAACCATTTCTCAAAATGTAAATCAAAAAATGAAATTAGTTTTCCAATAATAATTTTCTAAGAATGATTGATTTAGTTTTTAATTAAAATTATAATTTACTAGAAAAATATTGATTTGAAAACGATAACTGATTTTATAATGCTTTCAAAAATTACATAAGGACTTATAAAATTATCTTAAAATCATAAGATATAAAATAGGTTGTTTATGAACACCTTTTAGGAAAATATTTTTTTAAAATTAATAAATTAATTGTAATTATTTATTTTTGACTTAAAAAATACCAATACATTTAATATGGTCATATTATCATTTATAAGATGTCCAAATTTTATTTAAATAATCTAGACTGAGGTTGTTATTTTTTTGGATGATGTACTATTTATAAGGGTCATATTACTATTCATAAGGGTAGGTTACTATTCATAATGGTAGTTTACTATTCACTAAAAAATTTCCTTATCGGACTCCAAACATCTTACTGATCGCAACCATATATGTCATATTTTTTAAATTCAAAACACAAATGTGTAAAAATTACGTTTAAAGGTCCCATAATACATAGTAGTTCATTGTGTTGGGATTTCTTGTGATTATAATACATATTTATAAGAAAGTAATTTTCATTAATAAAACATTGAGTCGTTACATTACTCCACCCTTATGAAATTTCTCCCAAGAATTTTTTTTTACATTCTATGCCATAAACATCTGCAGGTACTTTTCCTTCATTTCCTCCTTCGGTTCCTATGTTGCATCTTCATACTTATGGTTCTGCCATAGAACATTAACCATGTGAGTAGTCTTGTTACGTAGAAATTTATATCAATGATCAAAGATCTTCACAGGTTACTCCTTGTATGAATTATCATTCTCCAACTGTAACACCTATGAAGAGTGTACATGTGATAGATTGGTTCTGTACTTATTTAATAGGGATGCATGAAAGACATCATGTACTTTGGACAAGGTAAGTGGAAGTTCCAGTAAATAGGTCACAGCTTCAACTTGATCAAGGATCTAGAAGGGGGTGATTTACTTGGGACATATCATTCTTTTCGTCCAAAATCTCATGACCTTATTGTATGGAGATATATAAAGAAATACCATGTCTCCAACTTTGAACTGAATGTCTTGTCGATAATTGTCTGCATAACTCGTTTGTCAAATTTGTGATACCTTGAAAGGTTGGTAAATGGTTTTCACCTTATCCATAATTTCTTCAAAAAATTTAGGTTCTAGAAGCTTATGATCACAGACTATCCCAACACTCCGGTGTTTTGAACCTTTTCCCATAAAGGACTTTGTTTGTTTCCATTCAGATGCTTTAGTGTAAACTATTATTGTAAGAGAATTTGACCAGTGTAAAGATGTTGGTCCCATCCTCATTTGAAGTCTATAGAACATGATCTCAACATATCTTCTAATGTATGAATAGTTCGATCAGATTGGCCATTTGATTGAGGATGATAGGCCATACTAAAGTACAGTTCAGTGATTTGAGCATGTGGGAGACTTTTCCAGAACATCAAGGCAAATCCTGGATCTTGATCGGATAAAATTAAAAGGTGTTACTCCATGAAACCTTACCACCTCTTTGATATATATCCATAAATTTTGATCCAATGATAATTACTCTCAAATTTTGATAATGTGAGATCTCTTTGTTAGATGATTCACATTTGACCTATATAATATTGTTTCCTCTGGATATCCTTGGAAGTCCCATGAAAAAGTCCATGGTGATGTTCTCCCACTTCCATGTTGGTATGGGTAGTGGTTGCATCAGCCCCTTGGATTTCTGTCTTTCCTCCTTCACTTGTTGACATACCAGCCACTTTGATGTATATTCATCAATTCCCTTATTTATATTGTCCCGCCAAAAGTTCACTAAGAGATATCGATACAACTTTATGCTCCCATGGTGGATAGAGAAGGTCGAGATACGTGCGCCATTCAAAATATTCTTTTTATATTTGTATCATACGGTACACATAATCAGGACCCAAACCTTATGATTTCATCCTTGTTATTCTTGAGCTCATAATATTTCCCATTTCTGATAGCTTATAATCTTTTCATCATTTTCACATATTTTCTTTGATCATCCATTATTTTCTCCATGAGGGATGGTCGAGAACTAATTTTACAATGGATTTATGATGTTCCTACTATAATGATTCACATAATCGTCCACTAAAAATTTATGAAGATTGGATCCTTTTTTATTCTAATAATTGATAAAGATGCAAGATCCTTTATAAATATAGCATCCACCACCTTATTTTCCTTACTAGGATGGTAGTGGATTGAGAAGTTATTATCCTTGGTGAGATCTATACATATTCACTGGCACATATTAATCCCTTTTTGCGTTAATATAAATATTAGACTCTTGTGATCATTATATATCACACACTTATCCACATATAGATAATGCCTCCATATTTTTAACGCAAATATCACATCTGCCACCTCCAGATCATGCATAGGATAGTTTTTATCATGTATTTTTAGCTTCCTTGAGTTATAGGCTATTACTTTATCATTTGTCCTTAGATTCCTCCAAAGGGTGACAAATCATATTTTCAAGAACAACTTTTCCATAAACATCAACATTCGATACAATACTCATTAAATATTTCCCTAATGATATAATATCATGTTAGGTGGGGACTCAATGTTTTTAGAAAACATGAAAGACATATGAATAAGACATGAATTGAAATACATTATAAAATAAAATACATTTAAGGAGTGGTTACATGTAATTTATTCTTCATTATCCACCTTATAATAGGACTTTAAATGCTCCCTTGATCATAGAGATTGCTGATGCTCATCATGCTTATAAGCACTTGCAATAGAGTATCGTCTTGGATAATGTCCAACTTCTCCAAATTTATGACATAGAACTATGTATGATTCCATATATGTAACATTGTATCCATTAATCACATAATTAATTTTTTCACAACAATTGGATACTTTGTGCCCATTCTTTCCACACTTAAAACATCTCCCAGTCCCTTTGTGACATTTCTCTTAGTGCCTCTTTCCACAGTTATTGCATAATGGAAATTGGTTCTTTATTCCCTTATAACCTTTATTAGATGGACCTTCTTGAGATTTCAACTTCCAATTCCATTAATCCCTTGGGCATTCAACCAGGAACCATTTGTTAATCGTGATTTTCGATAGCTGGTTTAGCATAAACATTATATGTCCTTCTTGAGTTCCCATCTGATGAAGGATCTCATTTTTCAGTCATCACATTGTCCTTAACATAAGTTGTTAACAGAATTCATACTATTAACTGGAATTGTCTTGAATAAAACAAAATTGGGATGAGTATCATATAGGGGGGAAACCAATGACATTAAAGGTATAAATTTAAAATTACACTTATCTCCTTATTTCATGTGTTTCTAGGCCTCATTATATGATATTAATGATATATCTGATTGCGTATATTCTTATGGGATATTTTTATGGTTCCCTTAATTTTGTTTTTTAATGAGCTTATGAATTATAAAAATCTAATCCCTTGAGAGTGTCAAACGATGAGTGCATCAAGGACCGTTTCCATGAACCAGTTCCCTTTTGAGTCTAGATCAAAGTGATGTTTTCAGGTTTTACCCCTAGATAAATCTATTCTAGATCCACCTATACTTGTCTGTATCCAGATAGGGATGTATTTTCTAGATAAAACACTTACTCTATTCTAACCAAAATTTAGGGGTGTGTTCTTATAATTAGTCTCATTCCTATGGTTTTTACTAAAGTTCTCTATTCCTAGTCTCCAAAAATAACTAGACCATCCTATAATACCAACTATAGAGACCCTATCCATTTATACATAACAATACATGATTTTCAGCATAATCATACATCAGAATAAAAGCCAAGGAACATGAATTCTAGTGTCTTTGAAGACTAGGTACATAAATCACGAAACATGAAAATAAATATGACATTTTTTTATTTTGTCTTCAAAGAGGGATTCTAACTTCCATTGTGCTCATACATCTTCATGGTATAACCTAGGGATAACATGAACAAAGGGATGACTTAAAAATTCCATTAAGGTAGTATACATAAGAATGAGGCTTAAACACATGTGTTAGAAGGCATGACATATTGATAACAATAACATGGAACATACTTAATATTAACATAAAAAACATGGGATCATAAAAATGTGGAATATTATTAATGTGGCAGAAAAAAATTAGTATGATTAAATTCTAACCTCCAAGACCATTTAATTTGGTGGCACAATTAAAGGCTAACCTCCAAGACTATCGCACATGGTAGCACAAGCCAAGGCTAACCGCCAAGACCGTTGCACATAACGTCTCATTAGACTCAACATTACCCAATTCATTAGAGCGATATTTGGGCACACCCGTCTAAAAATATTAATGAATATTTTTTCCACATTATGAATCATACAAAACCAATCATACATAAACATTATGGAACCCATGGAAAAAATGGTTATCCTAGTCATGTCATAATGCATAATAAATGGGTGCATCATTCTAGTGTCCATGAAGGAAAAGAATTAAATAATAAATGGAAATTCATAAGGTAAAATGGAATATATAATGATAAGTGATTTTAAACAAAAGTTACAACTTGTAAAAAAGTATTTAAGAATCTTTTGAATGAAAACATTTTAGTGTGGTTTTAAGGAATACACTAAAGAGAATTTTGAATAGAAAATGGAATAATATTTTATAAGAAACAAGAAGATAAAACATAATATTTTCATAATAAAAATTCAGAATTTATAAATACAATGGTGTCTAAATACAGAAGATAGGGTACACTTGAAATCGGGTAAGAATTCAAGAAATTCCCTTAAAATAAGTCTTCTTATCATGAAGTATTGAGGAAGGGAATCAGTTCAAAAATGTATATCCCTGAAAGATAATGATGAAATGGTATTTATAAATGAATTTTTTAAATTTAATAATAATTTAAAATATTCAAATAAATATATAATATAAATTCATTTTGGTAGAAAGAAAGATAAGGCAGCCCAAAGGAATAAAGGGCGTTCAGGTAGAATTACATACGGATTGTCAGCATGGTATCAGATGTACCTAAGTGATCTTAATGAGTGATAAAAGGGGTTTCTAATAACTTATAAATCATGAGGTAAGTAATTGGGAGGTTATAAATCATACCCCATCATTAGTTATTACACATAAATGGGCATAACATAGAGGAAATTCTTGAATAAAGGTGAAATGGAGAGGATATGTTACCTTAAGCCAGATGGTGTTCTTTGATTATATTAATGACCTGAATAATAAAATTAGGTTTATTAAATAAAAATTAAAGAACCTATTTTATATTTGAATTATTTATTATAAACTTTTTATGTTTATTAATGACCTTTTTGATGGGTTAAGAGGTTCAATTTCATTGTTCAGGTCTGTTTGTTTTCTTGGTCTTTACAATCGGTTTACTTATTTTCATGAATGGAGAATCATGTTAAATGGGGATGGTTGTACATAATTGGAGTTATATTTTATTTTTTAACATATTTAAGGTTACATGGTTTTAAATTTAATTTGGTTACTTGAAGTTAAGTTGAATCATTATATAAAACATTAATGAAAATCACATGGATTAATTTGGAAATTCTGTTCATAATTAACTTGTCTTTTATTATTATTTTACATCAGGTGTGGAAAATGATTACATAACATCAAATAATATAAAATAAATATATTATTATCTATTTCAACCATTAAAATGTTATCATGGCCAGTCTAGAAGATGTTAATGAAAATTGAAAACCCATCATTCTTAAATGTGATAAATCAATACATCTCGGACTATATTTTCATTTATAAAAAAGGAGGGGGAGGTATGGATTATGAAACAATATCCCATTAGAATAATATAATTCCCTTAAATTTATTTTACTTATGTTTTAAAACATTTTTGGTTAAGGTAAGTGAAGAAAGAACAAGAAAATAAATAAACATGGAAGAAAATAAAAGAATTGGAAAGAAGATTTTACCTCTTGACTTTCTCCCCTTTGAGAGCCTCTTAAGGGGAGAGGATTTAGTATTTTTAGGATACCAAGGGATTTTGGACATGGGGTAGTATCATAGGGAGTTATTTTCTCATAAATTAGGAAAGAAAAAAAAAGGCTTGAGAGGAGTGAAGAGAAGAGGGGTGTGTGGGTGGGTTTTATAGTGGAGGGGAGGAGGGTTTTCATAATATTTAATTCCTTAGTTTATTAATTTCCCAAAAGACCATAAAGAGAGATGATTCCAAGACCAAAAATAGTAATAAGTTCATTTTAGTTCAAGAATTGGGTTCTTACATAACTTATGATGTCAGGAATTGTGTTTTTAAATTATAATGTATTTATATGGTAACTTAATGTATTTTATTATTCACCAAAAATTCATGTATTTCAGAAAAATCACAAACAAATCACCCTAAACATTTATCAACAAGTATAATCCAAAAATAAAATCCATTTTCCAATTTTTTTATAAATATAATTAATTTATTTTTTAATTTAAAACATAAATTACTTGAAAAATGTAGATTTTAATACTATAACTGATTTTGTAATGATTTCAAAAATTACATAAGGTCTTGTAAAATTATCTTAAAACTTGAAGACATAAAATTGTTAATTTATGAACACCATTTAAGAAAATATATATTTGTTTTAAATTAGATAATTATTTATAATTATTTATTTATGACTTACAAAAATAGTCATTCTTTTACTATGGTCATGTTATCAGTTATATTATATCTAAATTTTATTTATATAATCAATGGTGAGGTTACTATTCTTTTGGATTGTATACTATTCATAAAGGTCATATTACAATTCATACGGGTAGGTTAATATTCATAAGGTTAGGATACTATTAATTTAAAAAAATTTGTCTTATCAGACTCCAAATATCTTACAAGTCACAACTGTGTATGTCGGATTTTTGAAATCCAAAACACAAAAGTGTCAAAATTAAGTTTAAAGGTCACATAACACTTATTAGTTTAGTGTGTTTTGATTTCATTTGATTATATGACATATTTATAAGAAATTAAGTTACATTAATAAAACATTGGGTCATTAAATTATTCCCCCCTTATGAAATTTCACCCTCGAAATTTCATTTTACATTCTAAGCCATAAAAATATCCGGGTAATTTTCCTTCATAGCCTAATCCAGTTCCCATGCTGCATCACTATATTTATGGTCCCGCCATACTAATTTGACCAGGTGATTAGCCATGTTATGTAGAAATTTACTCTATGATACAAGATCTTCACTAGCTTCTCATCATAAGAAAGATCAACCTCAAACTGTACCACCTCTGAAGAGAGTACATGTGAAGGATCAGGTATTCCCTTCTTTAAGAGGGATACATGACTAACATCATGTAAATTGGATATGGTATGTGGAAGTGTAGTCAATAGTCCATAACTCTGACTTGATCAAGGATCTCAAATAGGCTAATGTACCAGAGACATAGCTTTCCTTTCTTCTAAAATCTCACGAACTTCTTCCATAGAGATATTCAGAAAAATACCATGTATCCAACAATGAACTCAATGTCTCATTGAAGATTGTATGCATAACTCTTTTGTCAAATTTGGGCTAACCTGATGTGATTTTAAATTTTTTTCACCTTCTCCACCATTTCATAGACCATTTAAGGTCCTTGAAGATTATGCTCACTAACTTCATACCAACATGCTGGTCTCTCCATCTTTTCCCCTAGAGGGATTCATATGGTGCCATTCGGATTCTTGAATGAAAATTATTATTGTAAGATACTTTGACCAGTGTAAGCTATTGGTACCATACGCTTTTGATGTCTATAGAACATGCTCTCAAAATATCTTCCAATGTATGAATAGTTTTCTTAGATTGACCATCAGTTTGAGGATGATAGGCCATACTGAAGTTCAGTTTAGTGTTTTGAGCATGTTGGAGACTTTTCCAATACTTCAAGGAGAATCTAGGATCTCAATCGGATAGAATATATTGTGGTACTCCATGAAACCTTACCACCTATTTGATATATATCCATGAAAGTCGATCCAATGAGAAGTCCTATTGAATTGTGATAAAGTGATCTCTATTTGATAGATGATCCACAATGACCCATATAGCATTGTTTTCTTCTGGATGTCCTCTGAAGTCCAATGACAAAGTCCATGATGATCTTCTCCCAATTCCATGTTGGTATGGGTAGTGGTTTCATTATCCCCTTAGACTTATATCTTTCCTCCTATACATTTTGACATGCCAGAAACTATGATGTATTTTCTACAATCCCTTTCAACATATTTTTCCACCAAAATTTCTATAGGAGGTCTCAATACATATTTGTTCTCCCTGGATGGATAGAGAAGTTTGAGAAATGTGAGTCATTTAGAATATCCTTATTTATCTCTATATATAATGGTACACATAATTGTGACCAAAACCTTATGACTTCATCCTTTTAAATCTCAAACTCATATGATTTCCCATTTATGAGAGCTTCAACCAATTTCATAATTTCCACATATTTTCTTTGACCATCCGTTATTTTATACATAAGGGATGTCTGAGCAATAATTTGAGAAATGATTGACGATGTTATTACTTTAATTATTCCCACTTCTATCCTATGAAAATATAAGAAGATCGAATCCTTTTCAATTCTAATCATTAATAATGTTGAAATATCATTTCTACATAAATCATTTTCCACATTATTTTATTTATTAGGATTGTTGTGGATTCGAGAAGTCATAATCCTTGATGAGATATACCCATCTTCATTGGTGCATATTAATCTATTTTTTTGTGAATATATATTTGAGATGCTTGTGATTAGTATATATCTCACACTTCTCCACATAGAGATAATGCCACCATAATTTTAATTCAATGAAAATAATCGACAACTCCAGATCATGTGTGGGATTGATTTTCTCATGTATTTATAGCTGCCATGAAGAATAGGTGGTCACTTTATCATTTTTCCTTAGATTCAAAAAAAGGGCGACTTATAATATTTTCAAGAAAAATATTCCCATAAACTTCAACATTCTATACAATACTCATAGAAGTTTTCCTTAATGATATAATATCATTTCACCTGGGGACACAATGTTCATAGAAAACATGATAGATATACTAATAGGACATGGATTAAAATACCTTGTGATATAAAATACTTTGACGTAGTGGTTACATCTAATTTATTCATCATTATCCACCTTGTCATTGGACTCTCAATGCTCCCTTGATCATGGAGATTATTGATGCTCATCTCTCTTCTCAACATTTACAATAGAGCATCGTATTGGGTAATTTACAATATCTCTAATTTTATGACATAGAACTATGTATGATTACATAGTTTGATATTTATTTCCATTAATCACATTATTCATTTTTTCAAGGAAATTGTCAACTTTTTTCCCTATCTTTCCACACTTAAAACATCTCTGAATCCCTTTGGGACATTTCATTTATTGCCTCTTTCCTAAGTTGTTGCACAATGGAAATGTGTCCTTATTTCCCTTACCTCCTTTATCATATGGACCTTAATTGGATTTGCACTTATTATTACTTTAATCCCTTATGAATTCAACCAAGAACCAATTCTTAATCATGATTTTTTTACAGCTTGTTTGGCATAATCATGATATATGCTTCTTAAGGTCCCATCTGATGAGGGATCGCGTTTTGGTAGTCATCTCATTGCCCTTCACATCAATTTTTAACCTAATTAATACAATTATAGGCCATTGGATAGAAAAATATTGGGGATGGGTATCACATAAGGGTGAAACCAATGACATTAAAAGGATAAATTAGAAATTAAACTTATCTCCTCAACTTATGTTTTTCCAGGCCTCACTGTATGATATTTATGATCTATCTCCTAAAATATGTTCTTATGGGATCTTTTTTTACCTTAATTGTGGTTCGTAATGAGCTTTTTAATTTTCCAAAGAATATCCCCTAGTATTTTCAAACCAAGAGTGCAACAAGGCCTATTGTCATGCACCATTACATATCTGAGTCTATCTCAAAGTGGTGTATTCATGTTTTACCCCTATATACGTTTATTCCAAAGACCCCTCTACCTGTTTGTATTTAGATATGGATGTATTTCCTTGATAAACCATTTAATCTATACATACCAAAATTTATGGGTGTTTTCTTATACTTAGTCTACCTTCTATGGTTTTTACTAAATCGATTTATAATTAATATCAAAAAATAACTAGACCATCCTATGATATTAACTATAGAGACCCTAGACTTTTATACATAACAATACTTGATTTTAAGAATAATCAGACATCTGAATATAGGACAAGGATTGTGATGTCTAATGTCTTTGAAGACTGGGAACATAAAACATAAAACATTGAAATAAATATAACATTTTGTTATTATCTCTTCAAAGAGGGATCCTAACTTCCATTGTTATCATACATCTTAATAAGATAACCTGGGTATAACATGAACAAAGGTATGATCTAAAAATCCCAGTAAGGGAGTATATATAAGAATAAGACTTTAGCACATGGGTTTGAAGGCATGACATAATTATAACAATAGAATGGGACATATAGAATCATAACAATTAAACATGGGATAATGTAAATATGGAATCATAGTAATGTGGTAGAAACATAAAACAATAATTTATTATGAGTCAAGGATAACCTCCAAGACCATTTGACATGGTTACACAATTCATGGTTAACTGCCAAGACCGTCACACATGGTAACACAAGTCAAGGCCGACCACCAAGACCGTCACACATAACATATCATGAGATAATAATTTACCCAATGAATTGGAGAACTATCTAGGAACACCCATCTAAAAATTTTCATAAATATGTTTTCCGCATAATGAATCATATGAAATAAATCATTCATAAACATAAGGGTATCCATGGAAATAAATGGGTATCACAATCTTGTTATAATGCATAATAAATGGGTGTAACATACAAGTGTCTAGGAAAAAAATGATTTAAATAATACATGTAAATTCATAAGGTAAAAAATAAATATATCTTGATAAGTGATGTCAAATATAAGTGAAAACTTGTAAAAAAATTATGTAAGAAACATTAGAATTAAAACATTTTAGTGCAGCTTCAAGGAAAATACTAATGATAATTTAAAATAAAATAAGGAATAATCATTCATAAGAAACCAGAAGTGAACCAAGATTGTTTTAATAATAAAAATACTTATTTTATAAAAATAATGGTGTCTTAATACATATAATAGGGTGCACATGAAATCAGGTAAGAATTCTGGAAATTCCCTTAAAACAAGTTTTCTTTTCAGGAAGTATTGAGGACAGAATCAGTTAAAAACATGCAAATACTTAAAAATGAATGATGAAAGGGTATTGGTAAATAAATTTTATACATTTAATAATAATTTATAATATTCACATAAATATAAAAGATAATTTAATTTTGGTATAATGAAAGATAAGGCAACCTAAAGGAATAAAGAAGGTTCAGGTGGAATTTAGTACGGATTATCACCATGGTATCAGTGTACCTAAGAGAGATTAATGATAGAGAAAAGGGGTTTATCATCACTTATAAATAATGATTTCAGTATTTTTCAGGTGAGAAATCATAACCCATCATTACGTATTACACATAAAAGGGCAGAACAAAGAGGACATTAGTGAATAAAAGTGAATTAGAGAGGACCCCTCACCTATAGACCAATAGTGAACTTCACATGATATTAATGACCTGAATAATAAAATTAGGTTCATTAATTAATAATTAAATAACCTATTATATATTTTAATTAATTTTTATAACATTTTTAAGCTCATTAATGACCATTTAGATGGGTTAATATGTTCAATTTCATTGTTCGGGTCCGTTTGTTTTCTTGGTCTTTACGATCGGTTTACTTATTTTCATGAATGAAGAATCAGGTAAAATTGAGATGGTTTTCCATAATTGAATTTTATATTTTATTATTTAACAAATAGAATTTTACATAGTTTTTACATATAATTGGTTAGTTTTAGTGAAGTTTAATCATTGTATAAAACATTAATGATAAACACTTGGATTAATTTGGCGATTTTGTTCATAATTAACATGTTTTGTATTATTTTTTTACATTAGGAATTAAAAAGGATTAAAAAAAATCACATAAGATAAAATACATATATTATGATCTCTTTCAACCATTAAAATGGTTTCATGACTAATCTAAAATATGATAATGAAAATTGAAATCTGGTCGTTCCTGAATCTAATAAATCAACACATCTCAGACGATATTTTCATTT
The DNA here is from genome assembly GCA_963277665.1 of Viscum album. Taxonomy (NCBI): domain Eukaryota; kingdom Viridiplantae; phylum Streptophyta; class Magnoliopsida; order Santalales; family Viscaceae; genus Viscum; species Viscum album. The sequence goes on along the minus strand of OY728130.1, from coordinate 1,889,818,752 downwards.
ATAGAATAAAAATAGGGGGAGAGAGAGGTTGTGATATAATATTACATTATAATAATATAATTACAATAAATTTATGTTACTTTATTTATCATACCATTTGGGTTATGGGAGTTGAGGAAAGAAACAAGAAAAAAACATGAATGAAAATAAAAAGAATCGAAAAGAAGAATTTACCTCTTGATTTTATCACTTTGAGAGACTCTTAAGGGGAGATGATTCTATCTTTTGATGATACCAAGGAAAGTCGGAAATGGTGGATGAGATATGGGAGTGATTTGGTCAGAACATAGGCAAGGAAAAAGGATTGAGAGGATTGAATATAAGTGGGGAGTGTTGGTGGTTTTTATAGTAGATGGAGGAGGGTTTTCTAATTATTTAATTCTTTAGTTTATTAATTTCCCTCAAGACCAAAAATAGTTATGATACCATTAAAAAATATTAATAAGTCTATGTGAGTTTGAGATTTGGGTTCTTAGATCACTTATGATTTCAAGAATAGTGGTTTTAAATTATAATATATTTATATGGTAAATTAATGTATTTTACTTTTCAACAAAAATTCGTGTATTTCATAAAAATCCCAAAAATTCACCATAATTTTTTTTCTAAATGTAGAATCCAAAAATGAAATCCATTTTCCAATAATAATTTTATAAATATGATTCATTATTTTTTAATTAAAATCATAATTTTGATGAAAAATATATATTTTAATACTATAACTGATTTTATAATGCTTTAAAAAATTACATAAGGACTTATAAAATTATCTTCAAACTAGAAGACATAAAATAGTTAATTTATTTATGCCTTTTAGGAAAATATATTTTCATTGAAATTAATTAATTAATTTTAATTATTATTTATTACTTACAAAAATACCAATACTTTTACTATGGTCTTATTGTCACTTATAAGATGCCTAAATTTAATTAATAAAATCAAGGGTGAGGTTACTATTATTTTGGATGATGTATTATTAATAAGGGCCATGTTAATTTTAAAAAGGTTAGGTTACTATTAATAATGGTATGTTAGTATGCACCAAAAAAATTTGTCTTATCGCACTCCAAACATCTTAATAATGGCAACTGTGTGTGTTAGATATTTTAAATTCCAAACACATAAGTTTCAAAATTATTTTTAAAGGTAATATAGTATTTCTTAGTTAATTGTGTTGTGATTTCATGTGATCATAGGATATATTTATAAGAAAATAATTTCTATTAATAAAACATTTGGTCATTACAGAAAGAGATCCCCGATTAATGCTCTTAGGAAAAGAGGTTAACATTGGAGTTAGCTAGTTAAATTATATGTTTATATACCTATAGTGATTTTGAATATGTTAGTGGGATATTTGTGTTAAAATGGTTAAAATTAAATTTTGGAATAATTTAATGGTGGTGAAATAGATTTTCACAACCATCGATATATAAATTAATGGGATCTTAATATGGATAAATGTGTCAGTAAATAGATGTGATTTTTATGAAATTAGGAATGGGTTTTGAAAGTGAATTAGGCTATGGGTGTAGGTATTATTTAGTTTAAAAGGATAAGTTATAAAAAATTTATATAATTGGATGGGATTTATTGAACAGTTTTTTTCCTTGTTGATAAATTGTAGAAAAAACCCACGTAGAAGACAAGGGAGTTCGGTACAGTATTGATGTTTATCATTGTTTGATATTTATGCTTGATACATAAGGAATTTTTAGTTAAATTATTCTTGATATGATGATGGTTTAGAGTTTATTTGGAAGATTACAATAGAGTCTTCATTCAATCCTCCTTGTTTTTTGTTTTTTGTAAGAGACTTCACAATTCACCTCGATCTCGGTTAATCCTCTTCTGCTTTGACCCAACCATACTTATGTGGCACTGAAAAATTACCATATTGGTTTCATCCCCACCAAAAAATCTTACAACCACCAATGTAGTGACTCCCTAGAAACTAAGATAAAAATTTTAAAAAAGAAGAAACCAAAATAAAACAATGATCAAGGCCCTGCAAATAGCAACAGGTGGACCCTCTCCTTATTAGGAGGAACATTGAATACCAAAACTCAAATATTCTTACAAATTATGTTGGATGAGATGATTTCATGTAACAATATTGTGTATTTATTCCTTATATAATATATTTAATATAATACACTAATATTTTTCTTTTATTAAAAATAATAACAAGTTTATTCATTTCTATATTTTATTATAGGTCTTTGATGAATGTTCTGGAGTAGAACCCAAAAAATTCTATAGATTTAAATTATTAAATGTTAGAAAAATTGAGATCATAAACTCCAATGATCAGATAATATATCAATGAAAAATTATTATCACCAAAAATTATAAACAAGTTTTTAAAAAAACAAATTTATAGTGATAGAGATAGAACTATGATAATTATACCAGTATCAAGAATACCAAATCCCATTATTTATAACACACCCATATATCATTTATAAGAATACCATGAATAATTTTGTAGTAAAATTTAATTTCATCATGTTCTTTTGGTGCAATATTATTTTAAAAAATTGGTTTATTAAATTTTAAAGGAAGACATTAATTTCTAACATTAAAAGAGAGAGAAATCACGATATTACTATCACTATTTCCTTAACAATAACACAAATAATTTAATATCTATGGAATAATATAATTAAATAAATATAATTATTCACTATTATGGAATCCAAAGGATGTATGTAAAACCAAAAAACCTAAATGATGAATCTAATAATTCATAGTGTTATTTAGTTGATTGTTTCTTGAAAATATTATATGAATAGTTAAAAAATTATCTTTAGAAATGATGGTAACATTATATTCCTTTCTCCTTTAAGTATTGGAATTTCAGAAACATTTTCTCATTTAGTGGTTCTACAAATGTTTTTTAGATAATATGATAAATATGTCTATCCCATAGTTAGCTCCGTACGTTAAGGGGCATGTTCAATTAATTGCCCACATCATCCACTTGACTTATATTTTCACATTGGTCACTAACATCATATAAAATAAATCCATATAATTGGGGATTAGTTTTTTTATATAAATTATAAAACTAGAAAATGGGAACAATGTATTAACTCGGTATTATTAAAATAAAACTATCTACTCTAATGAAACCTAAGGTACATTGAAGAATTGAGGGTAGAGGAAATTTGTCACTGATTGAAAATATCACCATGAAAATAGAATGTCACTAACTCCATCAAATCCATAGGATATTTATCTTAACCCCACTCTTGTAAACTTGGACTCACAAGAAGATAATCCCTACACAAATTTAGTCCTCAGATCAAAATCCTTTTCATTTTCAGTGAGATTTTTGAAATATTGATTTTAATTTTGAAACCAAAATGGCTATCTCAAAATTAGTTCATATATCATCATCAAACTAACATTTCTCATGGTAATGATAATCAAGGATCCCCTTGTTTCAATTAAGATCTTTCTTCTTCTTTTTTAAACATTAAAAAAAATATGGAATTTGTTACTTTGCATCACAACATCCCCAGCCTAAGATTCTTAGAATTTAAGTAGAAAAGTTTCGCCTTCATTTTCTACATATTATAAATATTTAGTATTGAATTTTTCTCTGATATTCACCCCCATATATTTTGAACATGAAACTATATTTCTTGATATACCATAAGTTGTAGTCATCCCATACCAGGTAATAGTGATCATTGCGGATGAATTCAAAGGATAAAACCTACCTCTAGTGGAGTAATTATTTTCTTAAATTCAATTACCCATTTCCAGAAAGCTTGTTTAAATTATTTGAAACATTAAAATGTTGGGTTCCCCATATTTTAAAGGCACCTTTTGTGTATTTATTTTTCTAAATATTAATATTACCAAATAAAATAAAATGTATATGAATAAAAAATGGATGGATTCAAATAGTCGGAAAAAAGTGTATCACAACTAGAAAATGAGGATATTTACAAACTTGTAGTTCCACATTTTAATTAATCGTGGATGTAGAGAAACCTTTTTCCCTGGGTTGAATGTACTCCATGAGAACCATCAGTTCACATATCAGGCTACCCCTACACAAACTCCATTGTCTCTCAATCTACTCCTTATCTCAGGATCGAACCTACTTCCCCTTTCACTACCTCTCTCAGGATTTAACCCCTTCTTCCATCCCCTTTACCATCCTCCTTCGGGATCCAAACCCTTCCCCTTTTCATACCTATCTCAGATGATCAATCCCTTGGATGCTCTCATGAAGAACCTAATCAGGTTCTAATCAAACTCACTTAATTGCTTTATCTTAGGATGATCTAACTTCCATTCCCAGCCTACATAATCTTTTGGAGAACCTGATCACTCTCTAATCTCATGACATTGGATAACACAAAGGTAGTTTACCCACTCCTTTCTCTCATGACATTGGCTCACATAAAGGAATCATACCCTCTCCAGATTTATCAAAGGAACCCTTACTAATTCTTCTATAATGGATGAACCTTATAGGATCCCTTATATTATGATTTACCCATTCCCATTGGTGAACTGGTATGGGTTATATTAATCCTAGGATACCCTACTGGGGAATTTTCCATTGGATAAGTATGACTTATTTCAAGTTAAATGATAAAATATCTCATTTTAAAATATGATGAATATTATTACATGGAATTGGATACATAGTTTGGAATATATGTTTCATTGGGAACATTTTGTATCATATCAAAAAATTATATTTTTTATTTTTTTATGAACCCATCCCCATACAATATGGATGTCCTTTTAAAATATTAACTAATCATGTTGGGTTAGAGTTGAGATGGTGTTATTATTAAATGAATATTGTTGTTGTTTTGTACATATTATTATATTTTAATTAGTATATAAAATGATAAATCCATATCTAGATCCTATATTTTAGTCTCTGAATTTTTGATAAGGTAAATTCCTAATGATTATGATTTATTCATTTAGAATATCTTAAAATATTTAGAAATCTGGGAACTTTCTAGCAGCCAATGGATGATATGTCTTGTTTTATAGTTGATTATAATATATTACATTATGATTGCTTTTAACATGATATAAATATTAATTAGTGGATATGTTTATAGTTATTATATTATAATTATATATAGATACCATATACTTTAGTAATTACAATGTTATAGTTGATGCATTAAGCTTGAATAAATTTACTAATATTCCTTAAGAAGAATGTAAGGAATAGAAGCCTATGAAATAACAAGATTCATTATATTTAGATTTAGATAATTTTCTGGGAAAAAGTTATGTACTAGATAAAGGTTTATTTATCTTTATTTTAGTATATCGAAATGTATTTTATAGAGTAAATTTCGTAAAAGTGTGGGAAGACTAGTGTTTTGGAGTTAGTTAATGAAATAGATTTTAACTTCACATTATTGACTAAAGAGTTAGTGTAATGACCCATATTTAAATTTTTTATTATTTAATTATGGAATGTTACATATGTCAACACATTGTTGTTGGATTTATAAAAAATAAATGAGTTCTATAATTAATTCATTCTAATTAATGTTATGACATTAATAAGTATTTATGTCCCTTAAATATTATATCAATGTCATTTGATTATTGATAATTAATTTAATTATGCTGGAATTATTGTAGTTATATTGGAGTTGTTTACATGTAATTTGGATGGTTCATAGAATTAATTCATGGAACTTTATTTGGAATATTATTATTGTAGATTTTTGGTTTAAAAGGATTCAATTAGCCTTAGGATATTAATTTTATTCTCAAGACATTAATGAATACTAAATAATTTATTTAATTAATTTTATGGATTTAATATTTTCATTATAAAAAAGGAATATTACATGGTTAATTAGGAAGACTAGGGGAATTGATGGAGTTTTAACCTGGATTTTTTATGATAGTCATAATGGAATATTATGAGAATTACTAATTTTTATTTTTTTGTTCCATGTAATTATTGTGGTGGTCTGACAAATATATTAATTTGAAGTAATCAATTTATAGGAATTTATTTGATGAAATAATCCTTTAGAAAATATTTTTAGATTAAGACATAGAAGATTTTTTTGGTGAAAATGATCAATTATGACTAGATTAGGGTAACATACAATTACTTAATCTAAAAAATATAATCAATTTGTTTATGGTTCAGTTATTTTTTGTAAAGAGAGTCTTACTTCAACTAAATATACTAGAGAAACACCTATATCATATAATAATTCTCATTCCAAAAAAAATAAACAATAAACTATGACTTCCCAATACCACAATGTTTTATTCATACAAAACTAATAACATCTCTTAAATATCTATAAATGAAAATACATGTATCTATTCTATACTGAATTTTTCATACTTAAAAATTCATTAATAATTTGAATTATAAATTAATTAGTCTATATAATACTTTTATTAATCATGAATGAGTGGAAATTTTGTTACTTATAGTCATCAATTTTACTAACTGTATGTTTATTCATATCAGAATGGATTAAAGATTGATGTATATTGTTGATCAGATTACTAATGATTTTTAGGAGTTCGAATATTTTCTTGATTTTTCATTCAATAATTGTTCAGACATCGGATTGATTTAATTCCCAAGATTTTATTTCATTAGAAGTTCATTGATAATACGTGATGTAGTAAGTTAACACAGCACTAAAAAAGGTTTTGAAATAGAATATCATATTGAGATCACAATGCAGAAAATTTCCAAACAGAGAATGACTTTGATTTAGCTGAAAGGATTATAATGGAAAATTTTACTTCTAATCAGTTTTAGTTTTTTTCACAAGCTAACACTTAATGTATTGAAGTGGAGGAGGAAATGAATAGATGAACACAATTTTTATCTAATTATTAGAATGATGACCTTCAACATATAAAGAAGTTGTTAAAAGATGCAAATACCAAAGTATAATATTCATCGGTGAAATGACAGAACTAGAGTTTTAAATTGTATCATGGGAAAACAATGTTTCAATTTAGTAATACTATGAGTGACTATCTACTAACCTTTATTAAGGACTTAATAACTGATGATTCATGTAATCATGAAAATGTTTTTATGGAATCAATGTTTGCTGAAAGATCTAGAATTTCAGGTTCTAAAATCCAAGCATGCCTTAATAATTATTGTATATTATGTTATGGTAATGTATAGTTAAATGATTGAAATAACTTGGTACATAAATATGGAATACTAATAAAGATGGAAGTCAATCCCATGTACCATTTATATTGATCTTTCACTTTACACTAATTCCCAAACATTAGAAACTGTTTTTTGTTAGAAAAAATGGCTAAGAATATGAGATGGCATAAAGATGAAAGAAATAAGGATAATGATGATATGGTTAATCATGTGAAAAATTTATAATGGTATTAATTTTATAGGTTACATAATCATTTTTTAGCTTACCTAAGGAATGTTAGATAGGGATTGTCATGTGATAGTTTCAAACCATTTCAGCAGATGCATATTGCACATAGTACATGGTTTGTTTCCATTCATATTTATAATTTTCTATCATGGATGTGTGTTAAAGAGTTAGATGCTATCATATTTATATTAATTTCAAGACACGATGATCCTGGAAATTATGTCGTTATATATATTCAGCCACTAATAGTTGATTTGAAGTAGATTTGGACCATTGGGGAGCATAAATATGATGCATTTAGAATGGATTAATTTATGTATCATGCATCCTTACAATGGAATGTAAATTATATATCTTATAATGGAATGATATCTGGTTAAATTAATGAGGGAATATTTTCTTTCCCTATATGTATGATAAATACGTGTTCTGGGAGATTAATGTTTTGAAAAATTTTCCATTTCATAGGGAATAGATTTCTTTTACAAATGGATTATCTATAAAAAATATATATTTTGATAATTCTATAGATACCAAAGGAGTAACTCAATGAATTAAGGGGGTTATATCCTTAAAGAACAAGACATTGTGATTTTTTCATGCAAAGGGTCAATTATATTAAAAAATGATGAAGAATGTTTCTTCGAATTGCAACAATAATTGGAGAAATAAAAGTACATTATTTTATTTTCAATATTGGTCATCACGTTTGCAGCATCACTGCTTGGATGTAATGTATATTGAAAAAAATGTGTGTGAAATGTTACTTGATACAATTTTATATGTAAATATAAAGAAAAAAGACTATTTTCACTCACATCATGGTTTAATGGATTAGGGTATAAAAACAAGGCTTTATCCTGAGTTAATTTGTAAGAATTAGTAGAAAGTCTCTTTTTCTTTTTTTCATTGAAAAATGTAGAAAAAAACAAGTTCCTCAAGTCTTGTAATGTTTAATGGATCTATATGATTATTCAAGAAAATTTTATGAATGAGTGATTGCACGATATGTGAAACAAAAATACCTTAAAATCTATGACTAACATGTCATGTATCATGAAATGATTCATATTTACTTTCAACATTTACTATCACATAATGTAAAAGTCTCTATGATTAGATTATGTAACTTTTATCAATATCCCTATGCTAAAATATTGAAATAAAATTTGGTAAAAAACTACAGAAAGAGACGTCGATGATTATTTAAAGAATGCTAAACAACTCCATTTTGAACAATCAATAGAAAATTCCATGAACCACCATTCCATATCTAGGAATATCCTTATAAATTTTTATATTGAGAATGTCGGTATGCCTGCAAGGGGATAGGATCAATTCACTGATAAGAGAGTCATAGTGGATCATCTTTTCTAGGAATCAGAGTGGATTTTCCAGGGATTGGAGTGGAATAATTAAGATATAGATACTGTTGAGTCTCCCATTTAATAATGGAAATGAATCATGGGTAAGTTTGAAAAGGTATGGTTAGACTATTCTAGGAAGAATGGGGAACTACAGGCTGATGAAAATTATGAGACTATAACCTTGTTAGAGTTCCACCAAGAAATAGAGGATTTAGATCAAGCACTACTTCAACATTGTGAATTTGCTAAGTGGGATATATAAACCCAATGTCTTACTTATATGGTGGGGATCTAAGGTGTTGATGAACCCCAATATACTTATTCAATTAATTAATTAATTCTTTTTTTCCTTCTGGTACTTATCCCGTATCTTATCCTCAAATAATTATTTTTTAGGTTTTGAAACATAATATATTCAGAGCATTTAGTGGTTTTTTCACAATATAACCATATCATTTATATTCTAGATTCCATTTTCATCCCACTTGGTTGAGAGATATTGAAATGATCTAAATTCTACATGATCTGAGGGAATCATTGAGAATATTTTCAATTATTTAAAGGGTTTCATGGAAGAACCTTCAAACTTTGTATCTTTTCTATTACCACCCAAATTTTTAAATAAGTCCACTATAGTGTCGGCTTATCAGATGTAACTTGAATTTTTCTTAGGCTTCCCATTTTTGGTTTTAAAACTAACATATTTTTTATCTATTTCATTCCTTCATATTTCTTGACTGATGCCTAACCCAAATAATTCATAGGTTCTGTGAGTTGGGAATTGACATTTACCCAGGGTTCCCTTTGCTGGTTTTCATCTTAGAGAGTATTGTGTCTCTTTTCGTGGGTATTTTAATGTCATGGATTCTATAACAATGTTAATGTAATTTTAGGTTAAATATCTTTGATTAAGAAATATGGGGTGATATACCTAATAGGTCTTACTAGTTAAGAATGGCCTGATATTTTTCAGACATGAATGGGGGATTTTTAGATTCTCACTATATGGTTTTTAAATCTGAGACATTATATAGTGAAGTTCCATGAGGAGTAATTGTACAAAAGGTTTCTAGTGTAATTTTTTTTGGGGATTATAGGGATAGTTGAAGCCTATCCTTGAGATAAATTTTTCTTCGGATAATAGTCCTTTTGTGTTAGAATCATATGTAGATATAACTGGGGAATATTATGTGTAGTCAAACAAAGGTGTCATTAGAACACTGACCCACTAAATCTAATGAAAAATAATTTGTGAAAAATTGGATTTCATAAGACCAATAATGGTCGATTTTAAAGGGAATTATGTTTTAAAATGAAGAGGGAATCTTTAGCAGCACTATCCATGAATGAGGATCCACTCCTATATAAATTTTTCTTGTGTAAAATATGGATGAATCAGGTTGTTGTTTAATGTCTTCCGACAAGGACATGAACCATTGAATTTAATGTCTTAACATAAGGATATTAGTGGGATAAAATTTATGGCCACTTTTCTTTGACTGAGGGATAAATGACTTTCTCTTTTTTGGGTAATATGCCCCAAAATATTACATCATCCATAGGCATGAGGTGGAAAGGGTTTCAAGCTATAATATTGAGTTTTCTTATTATAAGGAGTTATATGGGATAAAGATGTTGTTGGGGGTATAAATAGATATAATATTCCTCTCATAATAAAGAATTTTCATTTCATTGATAGACATTTGTTTAGGAAACATATTCATAGCCAATTGAAAAATATTTTTAATTGTAAAATATTGGTGTCCTCAGAACACTAAACCTCCTTTTCTGATGGACATGGAGGTTTATAATGATTTTTACTTACTGGGTAATAGATTTTTTTAAGGAGAGTTTATGAACCTGAATGGATCATTTCATGTTGAAATTCCCCCTGAGTGGGTATAAATTTTTCCCTCATATAGAAATGATCTTTATATAGTATGTACTTTTTTATTCTGGATGGTCCAGAGATATAAGTTCTGAGTTTCACTATGTGTCTCTTCAAAATGAGAATCAAGACCTACAGAGTTCATTGAATGTTTCCCCACACATAGATCAAACGCTTGTGTGGGGAAGGGGAATTCTTATGTGAATAAGGGATCAATAATGGGGTGATATGTTTACTAGACCATCATATGAAGATCAATATCATATATGGAGAGTGGGGGATTTTTTTTGTTTTGAAAATAATGGGATATAAGACTAGAGTGTCTCTACATATCCCATAAAAGTGAGAATCGGGACAAAGACATTTTTTTGGGGGTTCCTAGTGTAGGTAAAACCTATGTAAAGGGAATGGTAATTTTTAACTTTTTCCCTAATAGACCCATGATTGGAGAATCAGTTGTCAATACGTATCCTGTGATGGTAGAAATCAAGCCACACATAGTTTTGGTCATCATGCAGTTTAGAATCATGAAATTAAGACATAATCCATGCAATTTAATGTCATATGGTGAGGACGGTATGGGGTCTTTCAATTTTAGGTCATACATATAGGATCATGTGTCATAGAAATAATGAGTACTACAAGGCTCGGAATTTTGGGATGTTATGACATTCATTGGATGTGAGGGAGAATGATGGTGTAAACCATGATACTAGGGGTTTTTAGATCAAGAGAAATGAGATGGGGCGTAAATTCCATTGGGGATTATGGGGATAGAAGAGGCCTATCATGGGGAAAATTTTTCCTTTCATTGATATGAATTTTCTATGGAAAAATTATATATAGCCAATGGAAGCATATTGTGCATAGTTAAACAAAGTTTTCATCAGGACACTGACCCCCCGGCCCATCTATGATGGCCTCAAAAAGATTATGGTGAACTAAAATCTTCCCAGACATAAAGTATGATGATGGGAAAGAATGTGTCAGGGTACATAAGAAACATTCAAACCACAATTGGACATGGAGTGTGAAATTCCATACATAGATCAGTCTCATATATAGAAGTGTATGTTTATGTTTCTTTGATGGATCCCAGAATAAGGAACCAATGTTTAAAATATATTACGTAGATCTTTGTTTGTATGAGGGAGGTGGGGACCATTCTATTTTGCATTACCTCATGTTTGAGACAAGGACACGAGGCCTAAGAATTACTATATATCTCTTTAGAATAATAATCATGCAAAACATAGTTCTTGAGGTACCATACAGTATAATTCCCTCAAGCAATGACATGTAGTGTACCTTTTACGGTATTTCAACTAGGACCATGGTAACCCAGATTTGAATTGATATGCCTTTATCATGTTGGGAATCCCATAATAAAACTCATAATCCCACATGATCCATGTTCAGTATGACAAAAATGGGTCGTAAAAGGATTATTCTACCACACAGAGGTGATAAAATGAATGATATTGGTATTTTGAATTTGTGGTGGCTATACCAAGATAACAAAAATCCAGGAGTTGCTACTTATCTCATCAAAACGAGAATCAGGTAGTACATAGTTCTTGAGATGGTTCTCTGTGTAGATTTACATAGGGATGGGGAATTTTTATTGGTTGTGGCTAGACATGGGATTGAATATTTGGCCATAACTATGTATCTTGTGTTTATAGGAATCAAGCCATATGTACTTATGAACAGGAACTATATTTGCAGGTTAGATTCAGAAATTGGGGATTTTTTCCTATTGATTATTTATTTTTGTAGTTATAGTTGAGATTGGAGATCTAGGGATCACTACATATCATGTGTAGATAGAAATCAATTCATATATATTTTTGTACAAGATACCCAACATAGATCTGAATCAAGTGTAGAGAGATCGCACATTACTTGAAAGGGGATTGTAAATGGAAGAACCCACATTGAAGTCCCTGTATTAATTTTCATTGCATATAGGGGAGGGTTCATTTTTTGTATTTCATAGATGGGCCTAGGATATGAGGTCTAGGTATCACTGTGTATCCCATTGAAATGTGAATCATGCCACATGTAGTTTTTGAGTAACCATATAGTTTTAAATCTTGTGATAAGTACTAGTGTTCACCCGACATAGAAGGAACTAAGTATTGTGCCTTGGACCAAGATTAGATTTATGTGGATTTATATATGTCTTTTGATAGTATGAATCAAGAAACATGTAGTTCTAGATTAATTTTGTAGTATAGTTGTAGGAGACTATATATTTGGTCTTGCAATTTAACATCATGTGGTAAAGACATGGGTGTCTTGATGTAAGATAAGTATCATATAGAATGGGCAAATGAATAGAGATCTAGGGATCACTATGTATCCTGTGAGGGATGAAATCATGATACACATATTTCTTGAATGAAATCTCACTGTGTAGGTATGACCTGTATGTAGGGAGGGGGAATTTTTACTTTTTAAATGGTTATATGAGGATGTAATATCCAAGAGTCATTATGTATCTCTTTACAATGAGGAGAAATCCAAATGTAGTTATCGATCATAGAATGGTAGGAGACCAACGTCGGAGGTTTTTTCCTTTCTATAGAGGACATAAAGGCATTTGTTTTATGATATGAGGTGTCCCATGGATATCATGATGCATCCTATTTTTAGGTAATATGGTAATGATATATTATTTCATCATGTTATGATGATGGTTACTTTTAATTTCTCTCATACCCAGTTGCGTGAGGCATCCTATGTTTTCACAGGGGAAACACTATGATTTATTATTGCATATCTCTAATCGTGATGTGGTGTAAATTTCATAAATAAAATTTTATTTAAAATAATAGAAGAACCAATGTGAAATAATGGATGGGGGACCCTTTGCCTCACCATCTCTCATGACCAACTGTATAGATCATACAGTCATAATGTCGGTTACAAAAGACTTGGAGATGAGTTGATGATGGTGTTGGAACTATCATAATGAATAGGGGCATCGCTACATATCCTATTTGGAATGGAATTAATCCACACATACGTCTTGAAATGGTTCCCTATTTAGGTTTAACCTATACACAAGGATGGAATTTCACATTTCTTCCGCATAGATCTAGCTCATGTATGGTGAATATCCAGTGAGATGAAGATTCCCATGCAATTAAACATTATATGGTAAGGGAATTTGTGACACACAGCTTACTGTCACACAACCTGGATGTTGTTCCATGAAATTTAACATCATACTATTTGGTCAATGATCTGCTACTGTTATGGGAATAGTGATTTTGTTGTCTACCAAGAAACAACATCTCGATGTGAAAAGAGGAATTAAGGCTAAAGGATGGTTAAATTCATCTAATAAATTGGGTAAATTTGGGGTTGAGCCTAACATGAGATTTTTATGAATCATTGCATATCCTGTGTAGAAAAAATTCAAGCCACACTTAGTTCATGAATATGGAATGGTGCATGACTAATACCCAGGGTGGGGTCATCTCCTATGAGAAAATTATGTTGTTTTGCATTTTAATTTCATACAACAAAGAAATTGGTGTCATGCAGTTTATTCTATTGATACATGGACAATGTGTCTTGTGATTTTTGAAGTATTTTTATGAAGAAAGACTGTGCATTTTATTATCATGTGGTGTAGATGATGTAACCTACAGATTAATTTTATGCGGTCATGAATATTTACCATGTTGTTTAACATTTGGTGATTTGGATGATTTACCATGAAATTTAACATCATGTGACCAAAAATATTTATCATACTATTAAACATCATGTGATTATAAGGATTTACCATTCAATTTAATCTCATGTGATCAGGATGATTTACCATGACATATTATGTCATTCGATTTGGACAATTCACCATGCAGTTTAATGTAATGTGGTCAAGACAATTTACCATGCAATTTAATTTCATGTATTTAGTATGATTTAACATAAAATTTAATTTTATGTTATCAGGAGGATTTATAATGAGTTTTAATTTCATAAGATCAAGACGATGTTTCATTCTTTTCTAAGGTCTTATTACGAAGGTTGTCCATATATTTTATTGTCATGCAATAGAGAGGATGTACCTTACAGTTTAACATTATGCGATTAGGTTGTTTTACCATATAGTTTAACATCATGTGATCATGAATATTTACCATTTACTGTAACATCGTATTTTTAGGATTATTTACCATGTAGTTTAATTTCATGCGATCAAGATGATTTAACTTTCATTTTAATTTCATGTGATCAGGTTGATTTACCATACAGTTTAACATCTTATAGTTGAGACAATTTACTATGAAATTTAATGTGTTGTGATCAGGATGATTTACCATAAAGTTTCAAATTATGTTATGTAGATGATTTACCATGGATTTTAATGTCATGTGAACATGATGATTTACCATGGAGTGTAATTTCATGTTAAAAAGATGGTTTATCATGCATTTTTGAATAATTTGATCCAGTTGATTTACCATGTTGTTTAATGTCATTCGATCAGGAAGATTCACCATATTGTTGATGGTCATGTGATTAAGATGATTTACCATGTAGTTTAACATCATAAAATTAGGATGATTTAACATGCATTTTAATTTCATGTGATAAGGACTATGGTCATGTTATTACACAAAATACATATTTAGGAACCTTTCATTAGTGGGGGTTGCTGTAATCTACCTATCCTTTGAGACTATATAATAGGATCTATTGGATTAGAAGTTCTATATATCATAAGTTCCCTCCAATATTGGATTCAACTTTGAAGGTTTCTTTCTTGGTATCATAAGGGTCCTAAGGACCAACACCATCTCTCCCTCAATAAAATATTGAATGAAAACTTTTTTTCTAAGTGTCGTGCAATCCAATTTTTATGGACTTCCAAATGATGCAAGGTATATAATCTCCATTCATTCAGTCACTCCAATTCACCTATCCATTTTAGAAATATCTCATCCATGGGTAATTGATTATAGATGGAAATTTAGAGTGAGGGAAATTGAAATTCGATGGGTAGGAATACTTTTATCCCATATACTAGTGAGTATGGGGTTGCCTTTGTGGTAGTGAGGTTCATGGTTTTATAATCCCACAATGAATATAGGATCATTTACTATCAATAATTTATATCCTTAAAAAACATCTCCTAGAGTATATTTGAATAGGTCTTGTTGAAGGCCTCTGTCTGTCTATTAATTGTTGCATGGTAGTGGGATGAACATTGGACATGAATTCATTCTCTAGATACACCTTTTCAAATTTAGAATAACATAAATTGGTTCTGCATTCTATTATTATAGTATGAGGGACACCAAATAATGTTTTGTTGTTTGATTTTATGAAGCTTACTATGTTCCTTTCCCAAACACCCTTGAGGGGTATAACCTCAGACCACTTGGATAAGGTGTCGGTTTCTAGGATAATGTACTTGAACTACATTGTTTTATCAAGAGGATTTTCTACCACAAAATATATTCCCTATATGGAAAATTTCCAGGAGTATTTGGATCTATTGGGTAACTCTGGGAGTCTGTGAATGAAGTTCTCTCTCCCGGATCTATCTAATAGAATATATCCCTTTTAAAGGTAGTCCATAATAGTTATCATCAAGTTGTTGGTATCGCCGTACAGTTCTGTGATTGGACTAATCTCATCGATATTTTTCATATTTCCTTGAACAAATGATGATAACATCCAATGGTGCATAGTACTGATGATTATTTCATCCCATTCAGGATTAGCTAGAGATGTGGTTGTGTTTTCTAGTGCATTGTATTCGGAATTTTTTAAAAATGGAAAATGATTCAATGTATATTCCAAAGGTAATTACACCATTAGTCCTAAGACAAGGTTTTCCAGGGGTATTAGATCTTTATTTATGACATAATTTTCATTGACGGTGATAATGATCTATTCTAAATCACCTTTTATCTTAATGTGATTCACTTCTTCTTCATGTTCCCGCTCTAGTCTAGCAATGAGAACTATATAATCTTATTCCTTGTTCATGCATGCTTTTAATAATAGGAAGTACTAAAGTAGGACTTCCTCTATAGGATAAATTCCATGGACTCTCATTCGGACTTTATTGAGCTTAGGTTATTCCATCCTCTTCCCAGTTAGGCATCTAGATGCACCGTCGAAATAGATCTCCCATATCTAGGGGCCCTCTTGAATATAGAATTTCTCATTATTGGGTAATTCTATATCCAATGAATCCATTTCCTCTAAGGGGGTTCTCTATTAGAAAAAATTATAATGCCTATCTTTTCATCCCTTTCTGAGAAAGGAAAAAAATGTAAAATTGATACAGGATGACTATCCACTATGATAGATTCCATTTCAACATCAAATAGATGAGAATATATTTGAGTGGGTTTCTTTGAGATACCAGAAAAACCTCATGATGCTTCAAGTAGTTCCTCAGTTTTTGGACTAAAAATATTAGTGCTAGACAACTAATCTTGGTACCTAAATAATGAGTCTTAGAATCGATCATGGTTTAGCTAAGATAATAAAGGTTTTTTTCTCTATCAAGTTCATTATTTTGGATGAGTAATACACACAGTGATCTCTCTAAGTCTATCGTATATAAAATAATCATCCATCCTTTAATAGGAAGCACAATCACTTGCGGTCTGAAGAGATATTTCATGAGACTATCAAATGCATCCTCAAAATCATCAGTTTATTGATGTGTAACCCCCTTTTCATCAACCTGGATAAGGGAAAATATTTCCCCCGGGGTTTTCTCAGAAGTTCTGAATGTATGACAAATTTCATTGATGTTGTCCAAACTATCTATTGTTTCGGGGAGGTGAAATTCATCGTATCATTATTTTCTTCATAGGTTCAACTTCGATTCCGTAATGGAATACGATGAAGAAAAAAAATTATCAGGGGCAATGATGAGAGATAATTTTAAGGGGTTCATTTTTAGGTTTTGTTGACATAGTTTGTTGTATATGGTTTCAAGATCAGCTAGGTGGTCAGATGGTTGTTGAGATTTTACCACCATGGAATCAACATGTCATTTGAAAAACATTATGATTAAGGGTTTGAAGATGTAATGACTGGAATTCTAGTAGGTAGTGTCACCATTCATCAAGATAAATGGAATTACATGATAGTAAAATAATACCTAGGGGACCTGAAAGAGGTGGATACTTCATCTTCAAAGATTATTTGGATTTGATTGTATCCACAATGTACATCCTTGATGGAGAGATCTTGATATCCAACTGTCATGTAAATCATCAGTTCTATGATCGGGAATGGGAAATCATCCTTTGGGAAGTGCCAATTGAGATATCTAAAATCGATGTAGGATATGATTTTCTAATTAATCTATTTTAAATTTACTATATTAGCCAAAAAATTTGGATATGAGACATCCCAAATAGTGTTGTCTCTGATGATATTGTCAATTTTAGACTCAATTTTGGTAGCATGTTTCATGTTCATGTGTCTAGCTACCTGTTTATATCCTACTAGTTCTCTGGTAGTCCAGGATGGGGAGTGGCCACCTCCAGATCAAGGGCCATCATTTATGTTTAGTTCTAGGAGAACACATCCTAATTTTACCTCTAAAATGAGGTATATACCACTAGTTCTTCATAATACACAACCGCAGTGATGGATGTGGGTCATGAGTCTTTTTATGTGAAAAGATTTATTTCTATGAGGTCATCAATGGTGGTAGAGATATCATCTTCAAATACTATAGGGGAATCCAAAAGGTCCAATTCATTTTTGTCTTCCTCCTCTTCTCCTTATTCTGCTTATTATGTTGGGGAGAAAGTATTGGGTTAAGATCTCTCGATTTTGGATGGGTGTCAATATCCTTGCATTGAATAGATGAAGTGGCTTCCTCTACCCCAACTAGTAATATAAGATTTCCTTGAAACTCTATTGAGGATGGAGTGAGAGAGAGAATAAGTAACTTCATCATAAATGGGTTATGAGACAACACTTTATTACTCATTTGATGAGGCATGAATTTATTAGTTACATAGACATTGGATAAAGTCATTTCCATCCCAGCTTTCCTTACTATCTGAGGAGTCACCAAACTTTTCAATACTACTTGACATAGTGTTCATGGTTGAAATCATAAATACCAATAAATATGAATCTATGTTTGGACTCATATACTCAGCCAGGTTGATGGTTAATACATACTCATCCGTAATCTATATGAAGGGGATAGTTGGGATCATTTCTAAATCATTCGGGGCAGTGACCTAAGCAGCAACATCAACCAGGGGTTTTTTCCATTCACATTGGTAGAATACTTCTTCAATTTAATGATACATGTAGGATTTGAATGTTTCCATATTGGCATGAAACATCCCAATTTTTGCATTCATGCAATATATAAGGAATTTATGGTACAATGTGGGGACTATCACATGTTTATACAAGAAAGAACTTCCAAGAATTAAATTAGAGACTATATTCTTACTAATAACAAGATATTTTTATTCAACTAAAAGGTCTCTAAATTAGTCCTTGAACTTGGTTTTCCCCAGTAGTATTTTCTATCTTTTGTTATATACATGTTGTGTTATGGAATAAGTCTCTAGGTTATCGTCATTATTTCCTATCCAATGAAGGTCTTATACTAGATTGAGATTAACTCCATATCCATTGTCAATTAATGATTTTTGGACATCAAAACCTCTTATCATTTAAGACACCTATAAGGGTCTGATGTTCTCTTGTATAACAAAATTTTCATCTTGATTTGTGAAGAAGATATTTATGTGAAATTCCATAGGATCATTCCTTATCTGATATACTTCAGTAGCATCATCCTCAGTTGCAAACTTTTAAGGACTTAAAAAATCCTCTATGAGTTATTCCCTCAACACTTCCGAGAAGCTCAGGGAATCCAAGATTGATATCATGGTTAGTAAAAAGGATAATTTCTTTAGTATGTCATATATTCAGTCTAAATCCTTTCACATCATAGGGTGGGGATGATATTTTATATGAATAATTGGGGATGTATTACTTGATATATATGGGTCAGCACTCGCGGTAGGAGTTGGATGTGCTACTATCATTGATAGGTTGGGTTTTGAAGGATTTCCTTCCCACCAAGGGTTATCTTACACATATACCCCTCTGATTGATATTCCTTAGTGATTGGGTTAGAGTTTCTTTTTTAATATACAAGGGTATTTTCATTCTCTTTTTGGACTCACTCAAGGGTTCTTCCATGATTTTATGTAACATTGATAGTTCGAGTGGGGACACAGTTAGAATCATGGTTTCTACCATGACTGTTATATCCTCGATATTCTTTGTTCCTATAGCCTCTTACTCATGTTCCCCAATCATATGTGAAGGACTTTTCTTCTTCAAAATACTCATATTTGTATAAGGGATCCATTAAATGAATGTAATTATGTAACCAAAGATTAACTCTTCATAGGAAAATACTCTTCTAGGATAACAATTTTTGGTGGTTCCATTTGGTTAGGTGGTTCTTGTTATTTAGAATTAAATAGGATAAATTATAATTGATTCAATGATAACATTTTACTTTATTATGGTTCATCCTACAGCATATGATCGCCACCATTTTGGTTCAGCCTCTTTTTGAAAACTGGATGTTGGTGGTTTGTGGGGCCGATGACATCAGCTATATTGTATCAAAAGTTATTAGGGCCATAATTGGTATCTCCAACTTTTCTTAAATATTAAAATGAGTTTGTTTGATTGTATTCAGATTCATCCAACCATCAAAATTATGTTCCCTTATACTAAAAACATCTTTCCATTCATCTTCTTCCTAGTGGGAAATGGGTTAAACATACACCACTTGTGGTGGTGGCTTCCCCAATGTTATATTCCCATAATCCACCATTTTTTCGTGTTGAAGATGAATCATTCATGAAGGGTGTTCCCTAATATCTGATGAAAGGGTAAATAGTATGACATATCATCAAGACTTACCTGGTCGGGCCTCTATGGCCCTGGTAAGCAGAGTGAATCATTATCCACCTAGGTTATAAAATAGACACAAACTTGATCATCCCAGAATGAGTAAACATTGTTTCTTTGTTCCTAAAGTTGATTCTTCCTAGTCCACCTCCACTAGTATTAGTGAGGCATGGGTTGAATTTGGTATCAAGGGGTGATTAATTATATGTCATAGTTTTTGGAACTAATGCCGACACAACGATTTTGTTAAGTGTGAAAGACAATGCCTTCATATTTCCTACTCTTTTCCCTAGGACATCTAGAGTTATTTGGTACTTAAGCATGGTCTATCATATGGAATCTTCCATTACTTTGGATATGGAGGAAAAATCATGAGACCCACCTGTATACTTCTCTTTGATGTGTGGCATTCTAAGATCATCGTAAAGATTATATATGAAAAGAGAGAGCATATCTTCATGGGGAGTGGTAGGTTTAGGGAGTAGGTCCATCATTTCTATCTAAAAATCAAATCCATGAAATTATCGTTTTCTCACTATTTTCAAATATGAGAGGTCAATGATTATTTTATTTTTCAGAATTGAGTTAAATTGAATGTGTAAATTCCTATGGATTTATTCCCATAATGAGATTTACCAAGCTGAAAAACTAGGGTAACATTTGAAGGCCGACCCTTTCAAGGTTCCACAAAGCATATGAATTTCACTACTTCTTGTTTCTTGGTATTTCCCATCATGTCATCAAAATGGGGTGAAAAGTGTGTTAGATATTGTTTTGGATCACCCAATCCTATGAATATCTGAAACGTAGGGCTCCCAATATTTGGTGGGGGAGGGGTGTTAACCACCCCTTGATGGTAATGTTTTTGTTCTGGTTGTAGTGGTTCACCCCACTCCTCTAGGACTTCTAATCGAGAGTCCAATGACTCGAGGGTGTCTATAATTCATTGATGAATTCATAGTTGAGAATAATCTTAGAAAGGTTAAATAATTTGCATGATAAGTTGTGCTGGTTCTACAATTATTTATATCTGATATTTTTCTAGGTACTTATTTTTAGGGTTCACTTAATGGAATTCTAGTTGTCTTCTTGGTGGATTCAATCTTGATATCCATCCATAATTGGGTCCTGGTAAACTGATGGCCCTGGTACCTAGTTGGGAGGATGTTCTATACTTGATTTAGTAGCAAGGATGAACCCTTTTTGTTGAGGTACTTATATTTGAAGTGTGTGTTGAGGCTCTTCCTATGGATAATATTTGGTAGGAATGTTACCTCAGTGAAACTGGGTGATGATTCACCTCAACTATTTCATTTTTCCTCTTGAAACATGAAATTTTCATCAAGCGTGAGGATCATGTCTTCCATGAGAGGAGGAGTCAGATTGTAAGTGGAATTGCATTTAGTTTTGTTACAGATTATCTAAAGATATAGTAAGGGATTGTTTGAGGGAGAACCCAAATTCAGGGAAATTATATAGGTCTTAATAGGCACACCTCCTTCATTTTTATCTATATATACCACGTTTCGGATGGAACCATCCTATACCTACTTTGATAGGTTTGAATCATTTTTAGTACCATCTGTAGGGTTGATGCACATGATGTTAACTGATTCAAAACACATTGTATTAATTGTATTGGCTATCAAATTATAAGAGGGTTATTTTCACCCTTTGTTGGACCTCCCCCTTTCTTTTTTGTGATCATCTCTGAGATTCTTGGCGAAGGGTGACTTGGAGGGAACGTCCAAGTAGCTTGGTCCTACACCTCTACTATGGGGAAAATGAGTTGCAATAGGGGATGAACAGGGAGACCTCACTTCTTAACATCCACTATAAAGGGGAAAAGTTCAATTTCCATTGATGGGGACATTGAGGTAAAAATTCACCCATCCAAGCGAAATGGGGTTGTTCTACAACTCTACTTGTTGTGCCTTGGGTCGAGTGTTTTGGCCTTGGAGGTGAATTTTGTTTTAAAAAATCCCCCAGACTTGTGGTCTAGATCTGATCACATTCTATGGTGTCTACTTATACTCTCATCACCCAATTTATCCCGCACATCCTCATTCTAGTGATAGAAGAATAAAATTTTGATTCTACATGCATATACCTACTTTTGAGTACATTAGAAGTTCTCGATGATTGGATTCCCATAAGAGAGAATCCTTATTGATGTTCTTATATTCTTAGTTCTAGTGTTTTTTATGGATTGATATCATTGGGTCAAATACTTTTGTCACTTATGCAAGGCCGATTCTTATTGAGTATGTCATCATTCCTAAGAAGGGGGTTTTCTTAATTTCCAACCTGATGTAATGAAATTAAAGGATTTAATTTACAATGGGTTATTTTAAACAATGTGGGAGGTGAAATTCAATGATCCAAGTTCGCCCCATACCTGGTTATAAACACTAGTTATGATGTCAATAATTTGATGATGCAACTCGTGCAATACATTGAGGTGTGCTAATGGAATATCATTCCATCGCTTCTCAGGTCATGGGTGCTACATAGATAGAAGGGGTTCCAAGTTGATTTGATTATGAAGATCTCTCAATATTTTAACATAGTATTAATACATGTTCTAGGACAGAAGTTCTCTTTTAGGTGGTGGAGAGTTTTCCATAGATTTAGATGAATATTTTTTATGCATTCTTCCAACAATACCTCTGGAATGTTGAGATTACAAGAAGATGGCGGAAAACATGATGGGTATATCATCCATATTTAATTTTATTTTCATGAGTATCATTTTTTCATCTTCTAGAGTCTCCTCTACATAATCATCCCAGCATGAGTGCTTCTTGAATGTTTTTTCATAGGAAGCAGGGCTAGTGGGGGAGTCATTGGAATTGAGGAGGTCCATAGGTTGTTCATAGGATGACCATTGCCCCGAGTCTTATTCTATATAATAAAGGATGTCTCTTATCATTGATATAGTATAAAAAATTTCTTGACCCATATTTCAATGTTAATAAATATATGAGGGCTTTCTAATATTTAATTTGTTAAGGGGTGGACCTTCTTGTCAACATGAAATGTCATCGTGGGGGAAAACATAGCAGTGGATTCCAACATGGAGAGGACTACCATAATCGCTCAACTTCAATTTACATGGACAATTTTTCTGGCATAGACAATGGTGGTACCATCAATGTGGATGATATCAAGGGGAGGACCTTATTAATTTTTTCTCCTCTAGGCACGAGGAGGGATATTCTGATGGTCATTAAGAGATATGTTTTCATGATTGGTTAGCTTATTCCTACCAAATAATCCTTCATGGTAAATAATCTGTGGAGGACCTCCAAATCTTTAAGTAATGGTGTTTTCGGGATGACCTTTTCAATTACAACTTGCACCTCTGTAATTTGTTTATAAATTTATTGGATCCTGAGACACCACTGATAGTTGTTTGATGGCCTCAAGAACTCTAGATTCTATCAAAGTAGGGTTCTAAGTCTATTAATCACATTCCAGTTTCTTTTGGTGAAATTTTTTTTAGGAACCATCTTGTATAAAATTGGGGAAGATTTTTATAAGTGATTAACTTCATATATGGGTGCCTATTCAAGTGGCTCTTATGGTGCTACCCAGATTTTCCCGTAACTTTTTTCAATTCTGGAAGGTATATATGCACACCATAGAGTGTCCACCGAAGTGGAAAAATGCCCCAAGTTAGATAAATTATTCATCCCTGATCCTATTTTACATATATTACAAAATATTCCCAACAAACCTCCTT
Organism: Viscum album; assembly: GCA_963277665.1. NCBI lineage: Eukaryota > Viridiplantae > Streptophyta > Magnoliopsida > Santalales > Viscaceae > Viscum > Viscum album. The sequence goes on along the minus strand of OY728130.1, from coordinate 1,889,794,395 downwards.
GAAAATAGAAGTGATACATTTCTCTAACTAAATTACCATCTCATTATACAGACGAGTAACCCAACATGAGGAGGTAGTGTTGTGGGCATGACACCTTGCTATTGTTTCTATCATGATTACATCTTGGAAATCATGTAGAATATGGTCAATGATTAATGTATTACCATACATAATTTCTAATTCATGTTGATAGACATTCTTTATATGAATGGGAATGTACGCCCATTCTGATATCAGATAAGGAATATGTGTCGCTCTGTTCATCCCTTTCCTACCAGTAAATACTGAAAGTCCTCTTATGCGGGGGGAAGAGAAATGAATCTGCCCCTAATTTACCACATGGATACACAAGATACATTCTCTAATTATCATCTTATATTTATTTAGTGTGTGATATGAATGATTAAAAATTTGTGTCTCCTCATTGTCTATATTCGTTTTTGACTGACCATCTTGATATGTATCTGAAGTAATTTTCATCTACTCATTAATTTTTGTTATATTTGACTACAGGAGATTGATATGTATTATTAGGGATATTCATCTTCTTATTGATTACCTCCATATTATAATGGAAGCCTTGATGTGTATTAACAGGGATATGAATTTTCTCATCATTTTCCACAGTATTTTACTTGAAAAATTCATATGAATATGTGGGATTTTCTTCTGCTCATAGTTTTCCACTGTATTTTTCAGGATAGATCATTCATGAGGAACAAGGTTGATGACATTTTCCATATTTTCTAATTGTTTTCTTTTATGGGCTAACCTAGGGACCCAGGTTCGTATGACTTCAGATGGGGCCCACGGGATAACTTCCTCTTCATGGAGAGGATGTATGGTCGCATGATGTTGACGGTGAATTTTATAGGAAAGAGTCCTCTAGTAGGACCCCTGTATTGTAGGGATAAATTTTCTAAAAACTACTTCATCATCCTCCCTGATGTAAGTGATAAACTCATTATCGCGTTCTAGAAATAGGCTTCCAAAATGTGTTTGATATGGGTATTGTGGTAGTCTATTTTTGGACCACTGACCATGAATAGTTGGGATTCATGAACTATATGTCCTTTCAATCCACCTCATATGTTGGGAGACTACCATTTTAATGGTACTCTTAGAACGATTCATTTGAAACCTAGAAATAAAGATGTTTGGTAGTCAATAGAATCCTATGTTTGGTCGAGGACCTGACCTGTGCAGTGGCTGATGTGCATGTCCATGAAAACTAATGAGATTCCACTATACATAATAGAGTTCTGGGGAAATGTTCTTATAATATACATGACCACCTGAAATAAAAAAATATCATAAAAGTATCATCTCATGACTACATGTGTAATTAATGATCTTTTCTAACCCATATTTCTTTTAGGATGCCAATGTGTCCTGACATAGGGTAACACCACAACCTTGGTAAAGGATTTATGTTGGGTTTACCAATTTTTTTGGATAAAAGATCATGTTCACAGTGGTTGATTGTAGGTGGTTCAATCATGTTCCATCATTCATGTCGGGTATATAATTTTCCAATGGTCTCCAATGAGTTTTTTTTGTGGAGATGGAAACACCCAACATATCTTACATCCATGATAACTCATGGACCTACATTCCAAATGTAGTCACTCATTATGTAACATGGCCAACATTACTTATGAATTAACATTGGACGAGAGGATGGGAATTCAGTATCATCACACCCTTTGGGGGGACTATTTTTTATTTCAGTACACTATTATAGATTTAAGATATGTCCATTAATCCTTTGTTCATTCGCAATTATGACATGGATCAACCTAAATTATTGATCAATTATAATCATGTATTGGTTTAGAATCAATTTTATGTATTCAATAATATCCATTAATAAAGATATCAATATGTATATGATGCTTTCCATCAATGGTACCCTTTTAGGATTGTATTATTCATTCTTTGGTCCTTCATCTGGATGGTTTTTTATTTAAGAAATATAATGAGGTGCTTTGAATTTTACCATAATCCAAGAGGATGGACGTTGTTTTGATGTTGGGATCAAACTAATAAAATGTGATTCCTACATACCATTGTTAAATGAACTAGAACCTACATATTTCAGGGCCACATAATAGGTCACATCACCTTTTATGGTTGTGTGAAAATGAATACACCATGTAGTTTAATGTCATGAATCAAGGATGTATGGGTGTAAGGTTTCTTTTCAAGGATGGTGTGGGAGTTATGCTGAGGTGGTTGGAGGGAAAAATAATAGTTTTGGTCTCCAAGGTGGATATAACACTACTTAGAATGTGGCCTGATGAAAATTAAGGTAAATTTGGGTATTGGGTTTGGACCACTGGGAGGTTTCTTACATATCCTAATTAGTTGGGAATCAAATACCTTATTGTTCGATAGGTTGGGGATTGCACCAATGGAGGACAATTTGATAGGACGCAATTGAAGATAATATAGAGTAGTATTCCCAAGAATTTTCTTCATCAGGAATATGGCCCTTTTAAAGTATTGGGTTGGGGCAAACACATGTGAGGATTGACAATGGAAGTTTAGGATTATGCAGATGTCATGATTTATACTAACCTATAAACCCATGTGAGTCATCCTTAGTGTGAGAAATAATAGGAATAAATATATCTAAAGATCACATGATCTTCATTGCCTGCTGGTGGATGGATGTTAAATCCAAAAGTGATAGGGAAAGAAAGACCTACGACACACATCTCTTCTCTTGATTTCATATCCTCAGACCAAAGGGCGTGAGAGGGATCTAATGTTTATATCCTCCCATCACTGTACCCTGGACTGGTGAAGTGGAGAATAATTTCACCACCCAAAAGAAATACAAGGTTCTTACTCAATAAGGGATTCCATTCCCCTGACATCAGAGAGGATGAGAGAAGGATGCAGTACTATCCCTGTTTTAGGGGAATGGTTTGTGGTTATCCTCAATGACTTAAATGGGGACGAGTATAGGAAAAAGTATAAGGTCTGGAAAGTCGTTACTAAGGGGATGTAGACTTTGAAAACATTATGAGGGTATTCCTTTTTAAGGAGGTAAGTAACAAGACTCCACTTTCCATGAGTATATAGAATTGAGTGGAAATGGTGATGTGCCTGATGATCTGATCATACATGTAATGTGTCTATGGAAGAGGCCTCACCTTGATATAGTTACACAACATAATGGAGGGGCCAATTTGGGTCCTAATAGTATGATGGAAGTGATGGGATCTTGAGATAAGAACACCTTAGGACACCCCATTCTGCATAGCATGTTCTTCTACATGATCAGCTTCCCTCCATGTAGCATGTTGCTATGTGGGTGAGGGTATATTTCATGTAGCATTGTTCTATGTAGATCTGGAATTCACCCATGTACCATTTTTCTACATAGAGAAGGGTTCCAATAGTGTAATATTTTTCTATGAGGGGTAGAGTTCCTCCAACATATTTTTTCTACATGGGGTAGGTTTCTCGCCCGCATGGCGTTTTTCTATGTTGGGTGTTGTACTACAACATGGCCACCTATATATGCCTCGTAAAATGGTGTATAATAATTACTTTTGATTATATAGATAACCAGATGAATTTATTTCTTCCTTAATTCTATATGGTGGGTTTACCTACTAGGAATCGATAGCTCTATCCCAATTTTTCTTTGAGTCTCTATTCTTGCATCTCCTTTTTCTTGTTCTCTCTCTCTTTGTTCCATTTAGCGGTCTTTTATAGAAGAATAGTGGAATTAGATACTCCAATGGCTGGTCAACTTCGGCGGGCCACATGGATTCATTTTCAATATCCCATGAAGGATGCTAACACCATGAATGATTTCATTCATGGGGGACCATCATTTGTGGGGGCAGAAATCACTATCCCACCCTGCAACTGTTTCTTGGTTTTTCCGAAGGTGTCATTGATGCCATATCATCCCATTAATGATTTTGTTTATAGGACGCCTTCAGGGGTGGCTAAATTTCATGTAGAGTGCCAGTCCGCCTAGCTTTTTTTTACTTCAAGAGACATTGAATATTTTTCTTCAAACTCCTTTTTAGATTTATTTATTCTCTATATGGAATTTATGGAATCCTTTTCTTATTGCATGCATAGATTTCATGTCCCAACAAAATATTCATTCTAAAATTATTGTTTATTTAATAAATATTATTAATATTAATAATAAATATTATCTAATTTCTCTTAAATGTAATTAATTTATAATAAAACATAATATATTAGTAATAATATAATTATTAACTTGTAAATACTTTACTAAATTAAAATTATTTTATTTACATTACAGTGCAATAAATATTTGCTATAATGATACTAATTATATTAATAAAATATGAATATATATTTAATTAATAATTAATAATACAACTAATAATTAATATATATTTTAAATATTAATAAATTACTAAAAATTATATCAACAAAAAATGTACGAAAGGTTTATAATTAAAATCATATAGAAATAATATAATTACTTACTTGTAAATATTTATAAAATAAAAATTATTTTATTTACTTTATTATAAAGTAAATATTACCTATAATATTATTAATTATATTAATAACATAATGATATATTATTAGTTAAATGTAATAAAACAATTGATAATTAATAATTATTTTACATATTTATATATTAATAATAATTATATCGGAAAAAGATTTAACAAAGATTTATAATTAATATATTATAAATATTAGTTGTTATACAATTAATTAATTAATAACATAATAAAAATATATTAATTAATAATAAACAATAAAATTGATTATCACAAAATATATTACTTATTAAGAAATTTTTAATATTTTATATCACTTTCGGATTATGCGTTTTTTTCGATGGGACACCATCGTAAATGGCCTGTTGTAGAAAAGCATGTTGCAAATACATGTTTTTTGCAACAGGTTATCACAAAAAACAATTATTTGTGATGCGGGAACACCAATTGCAAAAAAAACCTTTGAAAGATGAGTTATTTTCAATGAGAGGTGTCTCCTATTGAAAATAATTTAAAAATATATTTGCATTATGAAAATAATCCTTTCACAAATACGTTATAAAAAATAAAAATATAGAATAAAAATAAAAAAATTGTAAGAAAATATAAAACATCATAATTATCTAAAAAATAAAAAAATAATATAATAATATAAAAATTGAATAATATAAAACTATAAATTTTATAATTAATAACAATATTTACCCAAAAATGTCCATTAAAATGTTTAACATAATAAATGTATCCAGAATGAACATCAATCATCGGGGATGAGGAGGCTCATCTGCAGGATAAGGTAGTAGGGGGAACTCCATCTCTATACCTTTCACCAAATGTCACATGTACTCTATCATCAGATGTTGCTACTCCCCATGCACTCGATGTCACTCCTCTTTTTGCTGCTCATAAAATCGATGAAACTCTTCATGTTCTCTATGTAGAGACTCTATAACCTCATCCCATACTCGCATATTCTCCTCATACTGTTCAAATGATTATTACAACTCTCTGTGAGAGCCTCTCAATATGGTCTTCAACATCACAGTAGTACCATAATAAATCTTATGCACCAATCGATAGATGATACTAACAACTTGGCCTTCTCAAAGGCATACTGAGTTTCCTACTCCATGTTGAGTCATAAAATCTCATTGCACTAGTTGATTTCCCTTCAATATTATCCTTACTCTCATCATGAGTGGGAGAGGTCATGACCTCATAGGTCTCCTTCAAATGACATTTAAAATTGAAAAATTAAAATATTATATGTATTTAATTTTAAAACTAAAAAAAATACTAAAAAAATAACAATTTACATTTAAAGTTATATAAACTAATATATAAATGTACTTTCCAGATTTTGTTGATAAATAATAAAGTATGACTACCAGATTTATGGGTAACTTCCTATCTCCCCCAGTACTGATGAAGTAATGATGATATCCACTGAAAACTATCTACCAATAAATATAAGAAAAATCAATCCCAAACCTGAGGGGATAGGTAATTAGGTTGATAGATACAATATGATTTATTGAAAAAATTTAATCTAGCCTTCTTCATGGATCTCTTCGTCAGATAGTACCAACACTAAAGACATCAGTCATGTATGCAGGCCTTCGAGGCCTCCAAAATAGATGTACTCATGATATCCCCAATGGGACACCAAAAAACCTACAAATAATTAATAATGGAAAGTTAATAATTAAATAAATTTAAAAATAATTATTATATACTTACATACCATCAAATGATCAAACATGTTCTGTCGAACATCAATGGGAATATGATCTGAAATCACCTATGCTCCGGAAAAATAATTCCATAGAATACAACATCTCTATCCAATAGATATATGTGAAAAAATGTTGGAAAAAATATATAATAAAACAGTTAGTACAGAAATAAAAAAAAGACAATGAAAATTAAGTATACTACATAACTGGACATACCTCCTCATTCATGGATCAAAATCTGGATGTGGATGTTGATTTAGAATAGGGTAGTTGATCATCAATCTCCCAAGACCAAAACCCCTCTGAGTTGACGCCCTTCCTACAAACAAAGGGTATGACTACACATCATTAGGCTTATCACCAGGTAGTACAACCTCCCTGAGGTCATGATATATATCATCATAAGTCTCACCATCCATATAGAACACAAGAATAATGTTGTTAATAAGTAATTTAAAATGAGTATTATATATATTTATTTGTTATCACTATGACCAACAAGTAATTGTGTAATTATTTATCTTTATTATCATCTTAATATACGACATTGTGAATATCTTCATCTTTCTCTTCAATATCATCAATTTCTATAGGAGTTTCAACTTCATCATCACTTGTCAACTCAGATTCATTTGTTAAATCATCAACATCATCATCACTATTGATCCTTAATTGGGGGGTGTAACCATAAATATTTACATATCTTCTTTGAAAAGATATATTTTTAGATTTATCTTGAAAAATTGAAATTCCATTCACTTCAATAGGAGCACATTCACATTAAATAAACTAATTTTTAGGGGATTTAATTTTTATAATGTTTTACCAATGAATTAACTCTCTTGAATAAGCATAATAATTGGTATAATATTTTTTGTGTGCTTGATGAGACAATAACAATATCTCATTTACTATAAGAAATATTTTAAATTTAATATCAATGATTACATGGAATAGATGAACACACAAGCCTCTTTCAATATCAATCAAATGAAATTTAAACATCATTATATAAGTTTATCCCATATAACACATCTCAATTATTTCCTCCAACATTCCATACAATTCAAATTCACCTTCTCTATGATAATATTCTCTCATGTAAACACCACTATTCATTGTGTTTTTATTCACCAAATGCAAGTGCAGGAAATAGAAAATCATTTATCACATATGCATTATATGATTTAACCATTTTGGATCATGGGTTACTCAATACACATAATCGATTATACATTTTTTAGAATGTTGTGATACATAAAAAATTTAAAAAAATTAACAACATAAAACATATTAAATTGATTTTATATATTAAATCATTTATTATTTACTATATATATCTTTGAAACTTATAGGAAAAATTATATTGTTGATGTTATTAAAGTGAAGCTCCTGTAATTTGTGGATATTTTTTTCTGTATGATCATCATATAATATATAAGTATATTTATATTATTATTTTTAAAAATAATAAATATGTGGTTGTAGCTTTCACTGTACAAATCATTCCACTTCTTCACAATTGAGAAGAACATATGTAGGATCCCTATGATGTCCATCCTCTGGAAGACACTGTTCATGAACTCCAGTAATACCATGTTCATGCTGATTAAATACTGACAATTGATTATTCAATTCATCATCAACATTTCCCTCATTATGACCCATTTGATTCTATTTTGAAGGATATTGATGTTGGAAATAATGGGAGCTTAAAAAGAAATTTCCTCATATAAATAATCTTCTTTAACTATCCCATCAAATGATTCATTGTTACAAACATCTTTCTGTAGTTTTCTATGCATCTCTCATATGGATATATCTATCAGAATTATACTGGCCCTCTAAATTTTTATTCATGCGTAAAATGTAATATCAATTATTGTATTGAATCAATGAAAGTCATCATATTTTTTCATGGTATACATCTAAATAAAACAACATCTTCATCCAGTAAACTATGTGCATTATAATCTTCTGTCACAACATAGATGTCTCAAAAAGAATATGATATATTTGTCATTGTATCTCAAATCAAAGAATTCAATAAAACATTAAATCTAATTTTTAAAATAATTTCCAATATAACAAGACAAGAATGACTTTTTAATCTAGTAATATTACTATTTTTGACACATCTAGAAAATTTTGAAACAACAAAATTTTATAGTCTCAAATCCGCAATCAAATGTCCAAATAATAAATGGTTTTATTTTGAAGGCTAGTAAGATGCTTTTGGATTCATTAACTTCTGTGTTCTATCATTTTAAATCAATTCATGTTATGGAAGCATGAAAATTTGAGAAATATATAATGTTTTATTTAAATTATATTTGGTCTTACCATATGATTCTAAAAAAGTATAAAATATGTTATCAAAATAGTTCTTCACAATATGCAAGACATCCAAAAAGCGATGGACAAAAAAATATGATGAATAAAGAAGAAACCAAAGAATAATTTGTTTAATCCTATTCTGATATTTCCTAAATATGTCTATTTTTTTACTTATATTCAGTCCAAATGTAATTAAAGGTTATGAAGAGATAATTGATTTTAAATAAATGCATGAGATCATTTCTGGAGGCATATCTCTTTCAATTTTGCCTTTTCTGATGTAATTTTTGTTCCTTTGGAACATATAATCAATTTAAAGAATATGTTATGATTGTAAAAAACAATATTTTCTCCCATTGATAAGCATAAATGAATTTCTATCACTCATACAGTATGAACATGATTTTTTACCACATGTACTGAAGCCATATAACATTCCATGTTCTATGAAGTCACTAATTATCCACATTAATGTAGTTTTCATTTGGAAATGTTGTTTCACAGTAACATCCAATGTACTAACATCATTAGACCATAATATATTAAACTCATTTAGCAATTGCTTCAAATAAACATCGATATTCTTTTTTATATAGCATGTAATTAATATCTTAAAAATGATATATGGTTCATTAATCAACATCCAAGGAGTTAAGTTTTATGGAGTTATAAATATGGGACAACAATAATATTGACTACCATAAGAACTAGATGGAAATAAATTGTATGTAGAAAAATCCAATCGCATGTTTTAGGATTTAGAAGAAAAATACAAAACTACCTAGTAAAAAAATATCCATGAATCACCATTACAAGGATTATTTTGGATTTTAATGGTTCAAATATAGTTTATGTACCACGAAATCAATGACACTATGTTTTGAGACATAAATAAACTCTACAATATTGGTGTTAGTGGGAAATAACTGAACAGTTTAACCATAATCAACCCAAACTTCATGATTTGAGCATATTTTTACATAGATTTTCCACATGTAGGGAAAAAATATGACAACTAAATTTCACCATAATATAATATGAAATCATTTGAAAATTCATTAATCTTCTGATAATCAAGACCTAAATTTCAAACCAACCTCTTACTCTTATAATAATTTATATGAAATAAATTTTCTCCATGTAATAGTGCATCAACAAAAGTGAATGTCAGATCAAAATTTCTATTTAACATTCCATTTTTTGATTTAATGGCCATAAATTTTTAAATCACTTCAAATTTTCTAATCATAAAACTCAAATATAAATCATCCTTATGAGACAATAATAACTCATAGAATCAAGATGGTTCTAACTCATGAGTGGACTCAATATCATCCTAAGTTTTAGTTTTTGGAAAAGACATACCAATAACTCTATGTACTAAGTTCAAAATTGGGATGGATCTCAAACCAAATTATTTGTATTTTCACTAGAACTGTAATCACCTTATTGATACAAAAAACATAATAATTTCAAAAACCCAAAACACAATATATGACCCCCAACATTGTCAAATGTGTCAAACATCCTCATATCACATTTATTATATGGAAACATACGTGTCACTTTCAAAATAAATTATAGTTTTAATGATGAAAATGATCAAAAAGCTTCAACACCCTCAATATATACCTAATTTATAATAGAATCATATAGATTCCAGTGAGTATTTATCCAATCACGATAATCTAATAAAGACAGTTCTCAAATTCCACTTTCTATATTTCTCTAATAAAATATAAAACAAAAAAAATCTAATTAATTTGATATATGAAAACACGATTAAAAATTATAGAAAAATAATAAATTAGAATAAAATTATAAATATTATCTATTTTATCTATTTACCACTAATTTTAACTAATTAATTCTAATTTTTACTAATTATCATCAATTACCACTAATTACAGTGATCTAAATACTTCAAGACCCTCAATATAGACATGGTTTATAACTGAATAATGTAGAATCATCTGATCTTTTATCAAATCATGATCTCATAATAGAAATTTTATTTCTATTTCCTAGGTCCATAATTATCTAAAATATTTATAAATATTTAGTATTTTAAATATATAAAAAGTTAAAAATGTATTATGGTAAATAAATTATCTCAGGCTTGATATTATTAATATATTTTTTTATTAATTTAAAATTTTTCTTAATTTTTTATGAATTATTTTAAATTCACCATTAATTAGTATAAATTAATATATTTTTTACAAATTTACTAAAAAAATTAAATTAATAAAATTTAATATAAACAAATAAAATAAATTATGAAGTAACAAAATGTATAAATAATATAATTTCAAATCTTTTGGTCATGAGAAATGACCAATTGTTTTCCACCCTACAGGTATAAATTAATAATATCTCATTACCTAAAAATTGATGACCTATTTCATTTTCACTTTTATAGAAATTCATATTATTTTATAGTAATTTATAGTAATTTTTTTAACTTTTACTCATTGGTACAAATTTTTATTTGTTTACGACAATTTATTTTAAATTATATAAAATTATAATCTTTTCAATAATTTTTGATAATTTGTACCAGTTGGAGGAAAAATTAGCATAATTTATACTGATCTATACAAATTTATGATAATTTATTTTTTATATAAATATATTAAAATTTATAATAATTTAAGCTAGATTTTTAATTCATACTAATTTTTATTAATATTTATAACGTTTTTTTAATTTATACTATTTTAGAGTAATTTATATTATATTACATTAATTTATTTTTATTTTAATATCTCATATTGATTTATATGAATTTTTATTAATTTTATATACATTTATTATATTTAAATAATTATTTTATTAATTTTACAAATTTTACAAATTATACAATATTTTAAATTAATTTGTACCTGGTTATTCTATTTTTTTATTAATTACCGCTAATTATCACTAATCATTGCTAAATACCTCTAATTATCTCTAATTACAACTGTTTATTTCAAATTTCCATTAATTATTTCTAATTACCACTAATTATTCCTAATTTTTATTCATTATTTATAATTTTTCCAATTTATTGATATTTTTCCTAATAACCATTAATTTTTCCAAATTACCGAAAATTATTGTTATTTTTTCCAAATTATATATAATTATTTTTAGTTACCCTTAATTATTTCCATTTGTCTCTAATTATTTCCAATTACCTCTAATTAGTTTTAATTACATTTAATTATTACTAATTACCTATAATTTTTACTAATTATCTCTAATTATTTTTAATTACCAATAATTAATGCTAGTTTTCCAAATTAAGGTTAATTTTTCATAATTATTGCGATTTTTTGGAAATTATTGCTAATTTTCCATAATTAATTCTATTTTCCCTAATTATTGCTAATTTTTATAATTAGTTCAAATTATTCCTAATTAGTGCTAATTTATTTTAATTACCACTAATTACAACTAATTAGTGTTAATTAAGTCCAATAAGTGGTAATTATTACTAATTACAACTAATTATTTATAATTACCACTAATTATTTCTCATTACCACTAAATATCATACTTATAAATAGAACCAAATTCTACTAATTTAAAATAACTAATTATAATTATAAATATATGTTAATAATTAAAACTAAATACTTCTAAATAAAAATGATTAATGTAAAATAAAATTAAGTAATTTTATTTTATAATAATTATGAAAATTAATAATAATTATTACTAACAAAAAAATAATACCAATTAAATAAAAATTAAAATAATTAAATTAATACCTTAAAACTAAACTTTTCATCGGATGCAAAGACAAATATTTTCTTCCCCATAAAATATAAAACATGTAAAAATTTAAGGAGAAAATTAGGAGAGAAGAACGAAGGAGGAGAGGAACATGAGGAGTGGATTAAAAAAATCGGGTGGGGGATGTATATATTGGTTAGGTCAATTGTGATGGGACTTTTTGTGACAGATCTCCAATAACAAATAATATTACAAATGACATGCCCTATCACAAACAATACCTACAATAAATAACCGCAGTGATAGTAAAAAATTGTTTGCGACGAGACCCATCAAAAATACCCCTCTTCAAATAGTATATTTCCAATGAAATCTAATCTCATCAAAAATAAATAATAATGAACCAAAGTATTTTTTACACTTCCCATCACAAATACTCTTCTACTGACATAGTATTTATGATAGGGTGTAAATCATGTTTAAAATAACACATCTGACAAAAGGTATTTGTGACAGGATTATGATATAGTTGCGGACTCTTTTCCTGTGGTTTGGCACACAAACCACACCGTATGTATTTTTGATGGGTTTATAACCTCATGAAAAATATTTCTTTAGCAATGAATCTTTGAAAAGGGATCTATTTCCCATCACAAATGTTCATTTTTCCTATAGTGTATCAACAAAAAATTTACAAATATTTATAATTAATATTTTTTGAAATTAATATTAATAAAAATATTATATTATTAATTACATATATAATCAATTATTAATACACACTCACACATATATATATTCATACAATTAAACATAGGGATGAAAATACAGGACCCTGGCTACTATAACTATATGATATAGTAAGGGTTGGGTGAGACTATGAGGATAAGAATCACGAATAACCTTGACAAAGGCGGGCTTAGTTGTACTCTCATCTAGCACTTAAGGCTTTGTGGTAAATGGGGTGCATGCCATTTTGGATAGAAGCTTGAACCCTATTAAAATATATCAAAAAAATTGAATAGTGTGAACACATCCCCAAACCCATATTTTAAAATAACTAAAAACATATCAACTTTAATGATTTTTTTAAACTGTAAAACCCTTTTAAATACCCCCAACTGGCGCAGAACAAATGACTCATGGAAAACATTTCCATCATCTATACTGATTTTTCCAATTCTAATTATACATGAAAAATCAATCTTAATTTACCTAACTAGTCTTCCTCCTCATACATTTTGACAACTTCACATTTTTTATTTGTCTCCCTCTACTCATAGACCTCTGTATCTCCATCCCTGGATCCCCTCTATGCCTCTACTTCAACTCCTTATATTATTTTTCCCTACTTCCCAAGATATATCTCCCTACTTCGATCTACATCTCCCTACCTCCATTTTCCTCTATCTACCTTACCATCTAGACTACCTCCTTTGATCCATAACTCTAATACCTCATATAAACTCTTGAAACCCTAGCACTCACTACACTGTATCGTCATCCCCCTTCGGATACTAATTACTTCTCCCCATACATCCCCCTCTGATTCACTCTCTTCCACCTCATATTCATTGCATGTTTCCTCCCCCCAATAAAGGTACCTTCCTCTATCGGTAATATTATGTTCATTTTTAGGTCATACTTCATGATCATGACCTCTGTCAGCTGTGTTCTGTTCTTTCTGTGGTAATTTCATGTTCATATTCCACCTCATTAATTAATAACATTTTTCATCTGCTTCCTATGGTAAATTCTCCTATTAACAATACTTCATCATTTGATTAATATTCTAACCCTTTTCTCATTTTTTTCTACCTCTACTAGGTTAAAATTTTCTTAATTTAAAAATTACATGATCCTCTTTTTTTCATTTTCCTCTTATACCTGCCATTCCAACTAATGATTTGGTCCTTAGGGATTCCTTCTCTCAGGTTCTCTATATGTTTTCTACTCCGCTTTATCCCTATATCATTTTCATATTTTAATCATTCCTATGTCCAAAATATTTGAAACATTTTCTTTAACAATTTCTTCATTCTTAGATTATATTGATTTCTTTTATATCTGTTTTCAAGGTTATTTCATTATTTCAGAAATTATAAACATATTCTTTAAATTTTATATTCCAATTCGAATTAAATATACATAATATTATTTAATTCTACATGGATGATTATATAGTACTCTCTAATCTAAATTTATATCATTCTATACCATGTTTCGGTATAGTCAATAGGTTACTTGTCATTACATCCCCTTAAATTATTATATAAGAGCTCATGTTCAAAAGATATTATGATTATCTTCCCTTCGTTGGAATTTTTTTCCTTATATTTTAAATATATTTATTTTATTTTACATTATTTGATTTTGTTATTTAATTTTTTTCTCATAATCTTGTTATTATAATTATTCAATTATCATGGGGAATTTCTATATGTATTATATCTTATAATCTGTGATTTATTTATTTCGATTTTTTTATCCATATTTCTGAAATCCTTTCTATAATTCCATGGGATTATTCTATATTTTAAAAATCCATAAAATTAACCTGGATGATCAGAATCTACCAATAATGACTTGGTGAATCAGTAGCCTTAAATTTTCTCCTTGTTGCATCACCCTCCGATTGACACACTCTTTCAATGATTGTTTCTTCTTTGTTAATTTATTCTTGTAGTGGTGAAAATTCCTCATGATAAAGGGGATTCATATGAAAATAACATATTATACATGGTTCATAAGGTTTTATTTCATTAATACACATGTTAGTTTGATATAAAAAACCCAACACATTCTATATTCAATGTTTTAAAAAAATTCACTATGAAATATAAATTCATTTTCTTCTTATTTATCTATTCCTCACTCCCAATGCTTCATCCAATCATATCATTACTATCTTCCACTATTCTTTCTTCTTAGTTCATTGATTCTCCTCAGTGTTTATTATTTCAAGTGACATGAATCATTAGTTTATTTGAGTAATCATGATTCAAGGACAGTTTTTCAAAGGATTATGTATTTTATATAATAGCTCTAAAGATTTATGAAAACCTGTTTGTTTTCAACCCTATTTGTTTAATATTCCATATGCTCTCTATATTATTATTTTTACCCCAATTTAGAAGCAAATATGGAACAACTCCTAACCATCGTTTTTTTCATTTTTTAGATAAGAATAAAATTTTATTCTTCTTTCCTAATATGTCTAAGTATCTAGACACCCCTGTATTGATGGTATTAACATTTAGAAAATTATATTATTCTTATTTATTTTTTATTTCCATATTTTTTATATCGTATTCATCATTATTCTACACATATTTGATGATTTCTTATGCATAATTCTATCTAATTTAGATTATATATATTCAATTTTCTAGTTTAATTCCAAAATTGAGTTTATCAACAATGAATGATCAAATGTTTTTTGAATATGATAGTTTCATAACTTGAATCCCTAACTAATACTTATAACATCCTTACTGTGTTTTTATTTTTAACATTGTTTTTTATATTTGATTAAGAATTAATTGGTTTTATAATTTTCCTGATTTTTCTGTGAAATATTTTTGTATCATAACATTTAAAATATACAGCAAGGGTAAATAACACATACATTTATATGTGTATAAAAACATGGTTTGAGAACTGGGGAAAGAATATGAATTTTTTTGATAAAAACTAATCTATAGAAGGAATCAAATTTTGAAAAAATGTGACTCATCCAATTTAATTTTTATTCCATTCATTATTAAATCATATTCATCATTTTTATGATAACCTTTGATTTTTTACTGAATTCCTTCTAATTTAAATATAGAGCTTTCACATTTCTCATTAATTTTTTAATTTATTTCATCATCTCCAACTCCTCAACATATATTGAATATGTGAATTTTATTTATACGGACACCCTATTAAATTTGTATCACAAACTCACTGCATTTTGTTTTTTATTATGATCTTAGATTTTTTTATAAATAATGCATGAGTTTTAAACTTTTCTTTAATTTTATTCCACACTTATAGTTATGAATTATTCTATTTAACAATTCAAGGTATAATTTATTTTAAAATTTTAACTATGATATGTTCTTCTAGAGTTCCAAATCCACATTTGATATATTTTATCATTTGATCATTGATCATAAATTCATACTAAATGAGCTTTAATATGTATTTTTAGCTGACTTAATTTAGTTTATTAGTATTTTGGTGCGTCAACCAAAATTCATGGAGTTCCAATGCTAACCAATATTGAGGCCCAGTTTGGTAGGGAAATGGGAATGGAGTGGTGTTTTGTATAGATTCTAGAATTTTCATTATAGTTAAATTAAAAATGATGCATATCATGCATTTGAAACCAATTTTTCTCTTTTTATTTGATTTAAATTACATTGTTTTTTTTCACCAAAGTATACCAATAGTATAATTTTGGTGGTTGTATGTACTTTATATTAATTTAATGAAAATTATTTTTATTTTTCATCCTTTTCTCATTAAATTTTCATACTAAATCTATACTTATATTTATGATAAATAATATACCCTCTATGGTTACTTTTGCTTCTTAAATTTAATTGTTATATTGTTTCATTGGACCATTGAGCTTCTATTCCTATTAAATACCTTATAATTTGTGGCGTGAATAACTTTTTTTAATTAAAATTTTTAAGGGGCATCAACTGGAATTGTTAATGTTTCAAGGTAAGTAATTCTTAGGGCCCAATTTGGTAAGATATTGGTAAGTGAAATGGATTATAGAATTAAAGTGTTTCTACTCCATAACCCTTTACCATATTTTTATTTACTATCTCACTTCTCCATGTTAGTTCCCTAACCTATCTCCATAAATCATTTTATTAGTTATCCTAAGTGACTGGGGTACTCATCTAGTAGAATACTAAGGAAAGGATCTACTCAACAAAATAGGTATCAATTTGATCACGATTTTTTTTAAAAATTTCCATTATTACAATATATTGATTCATTTTTCCTTTATTTCCATCATTCTTTTTTTCATTCTATTTTCCTCTATAATTATGGATTCGATGGAAATGACCAAAGAAGTTCCAAAAAGAAAATATGTTTATGATTATTTGTTCTCCCTATAATATTTTTTAAAAAAAATATCTATTTATTTTGAATCCATTTAATTTATTAGAAAAAACATACATCTGTTATTGTGGTTATTGGTAAAAATTTTGAAAAAGAAATCATTATAAAAGCTAGTATGGAATTAATTATTTTTTATTTGGAATAGTTTCACAGTTTTCATGATACATTAATACATGATCTATGATTGTTTTTAGGGTTATAGTTTACAAGAAAAGTAAAATTTGAATAACTTCCACTATAATATAAATTAAGGATAGTCCATTTTGGATACCTAATATAATAAATTTCATGTTAATGATAAAATCCAATAAAATACTATAGAGAATCCCCCCTAGAAATTCATCTTATCCAAAAAAAATCCTCGAGCAACATGTCATCTCCTCCACAAATTACTATTTTTTTTCTTTATCTTCTATTTTCATTTCATTAATTCCCACCCTCCCTATTTTAAGAAGTGTCTCCCTTGAAAAATTGTATCATTTTCTTGTTATCTTTTTTATCCACTTCCAGACAATTAATTAGCCTATTCCCTAACAATAATGACCCTCCAAGATTTACTTCCTTTATTAATTTTCATTATCATATTTCCTAATATTCTATATTGGATTGACAATAATGTAGTTTATCAATTGAATTTGAATTTTATAAGAAGAACCACTCGATAATATAGTATTATATTTCTCCCCTTCCCCAAAGAATATATAATACATTCTATTGGAGTTGAGTCATCCCTTCCCAGATCTGAACGTGATTTTAACCCTAAGAAACCAAATGTTATATATTTTTTCAATTTTACTTCATTTAATTTTAGAGATCTTTTTATGTGTATTATCTTGTTCTAATTTCTTCTTAAACATTTTAAGACTCTAGAAAATTACTAAATCACTGAGGTCAACACCACTCTACAATTTTCTTCCTTTTTTGATGCTCCCTATCATCACCACATCATATTTTTTTCATTTTGATGCTGAAGTATATCATTAAAGAAAGGATAAGTAGATAAGTATTAGCATCGAATAATGAAAATTAATATCAACCCCCTTTCTAAAAGAAGATTTTTCCCCTTCTATAGGAGACAAGTGATCTCTTCCATTATATAAACCCTATTTTACATGTAATAAATACAAAAACTTTTAGATATGAACAAAATCTATTCTTAATGCTGAACAAAATATATTTTCCACTTATTTCAGATCCTTGGTTGCTGATTCGAAAAACAATAACTAATAAATTCGATTTCTTTTTTTATAAAGTGGATATGATTCATTTAGTGTGATAGAGAATCATCTTCAAAAGTAAAATGTCTCATTTGAGTCATTACAAGCCCAGTTTCTCTATGAGTAGGGTTTACATGGAAATATATTTTTAAATTTTTTAAGAAGGAATTGAAATCCGAGATACATTATGTTATTTATTTGTTTTGATTAGGCTGGAAATTTATATATCAAATTATGAAATATATTGTTAATTTTTAACCACATTAAATATTATTTTTACTTATTTAAATTAAACTAGTTTACATTGAAATATAATTCATTTGTAGTCAAGCATTTCTATTCAATGTTCAACTGAAGATTATTTTTAATATCTCTCATTCCATATTTGATCAATGATAGAATTCATCCAATATAATTAATGCATTATAGTCTCCCAATTTGAATATTTTCTTTGAATCAAGTTATGTATTTTCTAATCAATTTTTGGAAGAAGATATGTTCATATTTTGTTTACTTAATGTGATTTGATTAAAATAAACTTTCACTCTTATGATATGTTCTTAAAATAATCTTGTAATTATTTTATTTTTAATGAGTTTAATTAATGATCAATATTTGTTTCCCTTTTTACTAGTATATTTAATGCATTTTAGTACATTTTTTTTAATCAATTTTTATGAAACATTAATTTTTATTTATAGAGTTGATTAACTATAAATTATTTGTATCAAATACACAAAAAATGTAATTTTTATGCATATATTTAATTAACTTTAATTTATTTTTATAAAAAAATATTATTTATCCTAATTTATTTGTATAATACAGTTGGTTTAACCAATTTTTAAAAAATTTAATTTCTATTTATATAATAAAGATTATACAAGTTCTTTTGGGTTGATATGTAACTATAATTTCCATATGTTTCAAATGAAATAAATTGATATATTTTAAAATTTTGTTAATTTATGTACCTTTTTTCATATTGGTACCTATTCTTTGTCCATACATTATATATTAAATAATTGGGTATCAATGAATAATCTTACCTTTTCCCATCATGGTACCTATATGAGCATTATTTATACCTCGAGGTAAAATACATGTCGGATTTTTTAGTTTTCCATGATATTGATTTCATTTTTGACATATTATTTACATATTCAATGCATAATAAAATGATATATTTCAAATAACATGCACTCTCTCATCTAATTTTCCTAATCATCAAACATAGTCCATATTTTTTAATTTTTAGTGGGATAACTACAATATAGACATATCATTGGAAGGCATGATACATGAATGCATGATGTTGTTGACATCATATTTATGTTTTTGACTTTAATAATCTCTCTTAGTTTTTTACTATTTGTATTTACTGTTATAATTATTTTTCTTTTACTATATATTTTTCACACTGTTTCCCATTACAGCACAAAACTTTGTTGAAAAAAATCTAACTTTCACTTCTTTTTAAATTAATAGTGACAATTTATTTTAATTTTATATGTCTTTATTTTAAATAAAATTTAAATTTCTATATGTTTTTAATATTTGTCATAATTTTTTTAATTATTGACTATCTTTATTTTTTATTCTTATTCTAAAATATAACCTCTCAATTTCCATTGAATGTAATTTATCATATGTATTTATTGACTTCATGTTTTTTATTATAATATTGAGTCCCTCAATGTTGTCTATATATTTTTTGTTTAAGTATTTAATCATTTTTATTTCCAATATTTATTTTTCTTGTATATTCATTTATTAGTATTTTATTTCATTTTACCCCTACAAAACATTATTTTCAATAAATTTCAGAATATATCTAACATGTATATATTTTCATTCATATAGCTATCCTTTTTAAAAAAACATGTAATTATTTTCTATCATACATCATTCATTTGTTTACCCTGTTTTATATTTCATGGTTTCCCATGCATTTTATTTCTTCTACCTTTTCTATTTGACTAAAGGTGACCTCGTTTTTTCATTAATGACACCAAAAAAGATTATCCCTTTTCAAATTATAGGGATTCCACTACAATTTAGGCTATCAAATTATAAAAGGTTACATTTTTATATATATAATTTATATTTATTTATGCTAATTTATTTTCCCCCATCATATATCAAAATATATTGGGCACACAAGAATGAATCAAACTAAACTTTTATCGCTTTTGTTGGACTTAATTCTATTCGTTCATCTATATTTAAGATTTGTTGTCAAAATATAATAAATGGGGAATGTATTTCCTTTAATGTTCCATTAAAATGTTTTTAATAATACTCTAAAATAAAATTTCTTTTAATATTCGAAGGATGATAGGTTTATAAGTTTAACTTTGACATTGTTAAGGAAGTGAATCAAATATTGTACATCGTATTTTTAATGTGAGTTAAATTTGATATCTATATATATTTTTTCATTTATAAGATCACGTATATAATTTAATTTTCATTTTTTTGTTTGATACTTTCACATACTACATGAAAATATGAGATATCATATCATCAATGGCCAGTGACACTGTGATTTTCTCATGAATTATTCTTTTTATGACAAATACGTTTTTATTACTTTCTAACGTGGAATATTAGATTATTCCAGTGATTTGGGTATTTTTTATGTAAATGCCCTCTGTATCATGCCTCATTATCAATTTTTTATTCTATTTGGTAGAATCTTTTCTTATTTGTCAAAGTACTTCAATAAATATCTACATTGTCTATGAATATTGATTCTTCATCACTATGAATGGTTTGAAATTTTTAGTTTTACATGCTTTTCCAATTCCCAAAAACCCAGACTACTAATATTTTGTGTTGATCTTTACCATAAAATCCTCCACATGCTTACACATTCCATTCCCACATACAATTCATGTACTCAGCTTTAGTAATACTCACATTTACCGAATATTTCATTATTCCCAAGATTCTTAAAAATGGATCTTACTCACCCCCAAACGGTGGATTATTTTATTTTTATTTTATATTTGATTTTTAAAAAAATTAATGACAATATATTATGGTTTATCTAAAATATGGTATGAGAAGAATCATGATGTGAATGTTATAAAGGAATATGTTGACCTCAAATCAAAGTATCTATACATCTAGCTTGAATTTGTGAAGATCGTTGAGAAAATTCCAATTTTATATTATTTTGGATTATAGATAATAATTTTAATTAAATTTTATATCAACATGAATAGTATGCACTTCCCAAATATGTAAACAATTTTTACGATAGTTTCCATGTCCTTTGGGTAAGCATTATTGGCCTCTGTTACTAAATATTTTTATAATATTTACCCTATTCTCAAGTGTAGTTCTTATCATCTTTTAAAATATTGTTATTACATGTCTCAATGAGAGAATGGCATGAAATCCAGTTTATTTTCCCTATCCTTTATTTACATTATAAATCAAATTTTTTATTTTTTTCTACTCATTAATAATTATAACACATGGAATTATTTGTTGAAACATTGTTTTTTCTATCATTTTTTTTAAATATAGTGTTTACTATTCTAAAATATATATCATTTCATCACCAAAAATGGTTGGTCAATATATGTTAATACATTATATCGGTTTATTTTAGTTAAATATTATATTTTAAAATAAGTCATATTTATCATATGTGGATGTTTAGTATGCGGTGTTTTGTGGGACATCTATCTTATATTAAACTCATCCTAATTTTAAGAGATGAATTTTTCAACACATAGATCATAAATATTTATCTTTTATATTTTTTCAATTCCTTGAAATTTATAAAGTTGTGATACTTTAATAAATTGTAGGTATTAGACTTTTTTGATTTAGTTATTTCTCTTGTTTACATTGGGAAAAAAATAATTTAATTTTTATTATACTTTATAATTGTTAGGGTATGTCAGTCCCTAATTTTTATTACATTACAATAAGTTCACTTTTTTTATTTTTCTAAATTGTAATCTTATTTAATTGGATATGTTGATCCGGGAAAGTGGGTAATAGCTATAGAGGAAGATTCTTGTTTCATCAGCGTATCCCAGATGAGGTAAAACCATATATATTAAAAACTACTATACTGGATTTACATTATTAATATTTTTTATTATTATATTTTAAATTGTATATTATTAAAAAAGATTCTACTCCATATTTGATAAATGATATCACTCTGCCCCTATCAATCATTCAACCATTATAGTCTACTAGTTTGAATACTTTCATGAATTGTTTTCTATGTTGTATACCCTATTGGTGGACCATGAATTGTTCATATTTTGTTTTCTTAATTTTATGTTATTAAAATGTAGTTTCAACACATTTTTATGCTTTCATTTCCTATTTTTTTATTCATGATTTTTTATATTTTGTTAAATATTGGACCATATGATGTGTATGATTTTTTAATTTTATGTTATTAAAATAATTTTGAAACATGTGATTATGATTTCATTTTTTAAAATTTTTATTCACTCTTTTTTAGATTTTATTAAACCAATGTATCGCACTGATTTTGTGGATGATTGTATTTTTCCAATAAATCATCCATATTTTTATCTCTTCATATATTTCAATTAGATATTTATTATGTAGAAAAAATTGATTTTCTTATGTTTTTTCTGCACCAATTTTGGTTTTTGATATGAAGGGTAGTGTATGTAAGATAATTCTAACCTAGTTAAGAATACACTACAAGAGTGTGTGTGTTGTAGAAAATATTTGTTATGCATATTTTTTTATATTCAATAATATATTAAATACATTGGTACATAATGAAACATATATGAATAAACATTAATATTTTATTTGAACATACTAGCACTCTAATTATGCATTCATGTTCTAATACTACTTCTGATACAAGATCTGGAACAACTTATGCAAGCACTATATCAAGGGAATCATTATACTAAATGATATATAATAATTTACTTTTACTATTATTTACTTCTATATGAAAAACTCATTCAAATATATTCCTATCAATTTTTTTCTTTATTTTCCAAGATATCATTCCTCTAAGATAACAATTTTTGGAAACTAAGGCTACTATTTGTTCTGATTATTCAAGCTCTTCTGAAAGTGATTATGATGAAGAGATTTCTAACTTTGATCCTAAGTACTCAATCCATTCACTTTTTGTGACATTATCAAACATATTTCATAGGTTTTTATCCAATGTTTCTCAAATAGTTTACGATAATTGACATGTATATCCCTTATGATAATATTAGAATGTATTGCATCAGGATGTTGTTAGAATAGCTATAGTGTTTAGGAAATAAATAAATTTTATGAATAATGTAACTATAAATTTTGAGAAAACCAATCCCACTGGTAGTTTTGATTATTTGAGATCTTATGAAAGTTATTCTGATAAAGTGAGTATAATTTTTCTGGAAAGAATTAGGTTTGGTATATTATAGCCTTTTTATTTTCATTTTAATGTTGGACATATCAGTTGTTAATTATTATTTTACTATTTCACATATCAAAATTATTTTATATTGTATCTTTGTAAGTTTTTGAGTTGATTTCCATTTATAATTTTTTTGATATTTTTATTGGACATGAATTTATTTCTCTATGATACTATTTATAAGAATTCAATTTCGACTAATCCATCCCATTATAGTGCTAAAAATAGATTTATTTCTTCTTTTAATAAATTGATTCCCATGAGTAGTTCTGATTCTTCATGATCATCAGAAAGTTATGCTGAAAAAGTGGGTATTTATCTACTATGAATAGAACTGTTATATGGTTCTCATTGCTTGGTGTGCTACTATAAAACTATATATAATCTACATTTTTTCTTTACTTTTTAATGATTATTAAAAAATGTTATTTTTCTAGAGCCTCCTGTTAAAGATTCACCTTTATTGAATAGGTAGTCTGCTCTCTATAAAAAGGCATTGTTTCTACCACCAAATTTTTTGAGAGAACTAATTCCTCCATTTAATCTAAGAGTAATTCTGATGAATAGGTGAGGGTGATTATTGATGTTTGCACCTGATATAAAAATTGTATGTGGTTTTTAGTTTTATATATTTTATTTAATATATTCATTTATTGTCATAAATAATTCATGAGATGTTTTTTATAAGAAACATTACTTTTTAAATCATCTGTACCTATGATAAAAATAATCCATCATGTCTTCTGAAAAAAAAATGTGGATTCCATTGGTGAAACAGATACAAATAACTCTGATAATGATGCTCATAAGCCAGTGGGTACTGATAATTTTTTCTTCCTCTATTAATATTAATTTTAAAGAAATAATATTATTCTTTTATGACATAGATATTTAATGTGTTTTTACATGTTTTTTCAAAGACTACAGACATTTGTTTTGTGTCTATGACTATATTTATTAAGCTATATGTGTATATTTTTTAAAATACAATGAAGATTAAATTCTAACTTCTCATAGAATAATAAAAAAAATCCTTAAAATTTGAATTAAAATGAATGTGTATTCATAATAAACTCTACAAATAGTTTAAAATGTGGAAATTAATTATGAGTATAGTTTCAATAGTATACCATTGATTTTTTTCAAATGATTCATGAATATATAATCATATATATAATCAAATTATTCAATAAAGATTATGTACTATTTATTCATATGCAGTACTATGTATTCATATGAAGAATCAAATTATTTTATAATGATTATGTGAGTAATACATTGCAGTTTCATATATTGAAGACTATTATCCTTCTCATGCGCCACTATTTTTCACTTATTCAACCAGATTTAACTTTTCAAGAGTCTAAGAGTAAAGATGAGGATCGAATACTCTTCCATTAGTTTCATTGGATGATATGGTGATAAGTGGTTTATTTTATTGTCTATGGAGTTACCTATGATGAAAACATTGTTGTTTGTTGATGTTTTTGAAGGTCCTATGTGTGAAAATCATATGTCTAATCTTTTTTTCACTAAGATGTAATTTTAATGTTGATTAAGGAGTGTTTCTTGAAGAAATTCATATGTGAGTTGAAGGTGATTATTTTTATTCATTTTAGAGTGATCAATGTTGTAATAGTTTAACCGATTATAGTATAAGACTGATCAATCTTTTATGATTGTCTAAGCTCTTCAATGAAGCATAGATATCGATGAAAACCATTGATGAATCTAGTAGAAGAAAATAAATTTATTATAAACATGATATATGTTTGTTTTATAAGAGGAATGTTTGTAGAATGGAAGATAGATATTCGACTGACAATGAGATGGGGCTCTCAAATAGATGCCCAAGAGTTGTATGCTGAAATGAATTAATGCATATTTGATGATAAAAAAAAGTATTTTTAATGTATTTATATGACTTGATGGTATTGATATAAAGAGTTTTCATATATTATATTCTCCATACTTACTATATAAATATCTTGTGTTGGTTCTATAGTTTAGTTTTAGTCCCTAAAATCGTGATTCTGAATCTAATGTTCAGAAGTTTTTCTTCTTTGAAATAGAAATATATTACTTAATTTTAATCATTTTCTTTAATATCCTTCTCAATAGATAATTAAATATTCAGTCTATCTAAAAATTTAATTTTTAATAAAATTAATGTTTATTGAGTGCTCTTCTAGGGAGTTATTTGTTGAAGAAGCATACCTAAATGAACAATTTATTAAATTAAAATCATTTAATGTTTGAAATAGAATTATTGACTCCATGAGTTTAGTTTGAATTTAATGGTTTTTTATCTCAAATTCTATATTTTTTCACTAAATTCTTTTATAATTATGTATTTTATTGATCACTCTTGAGTTTTATGATTAAAATATAAGATTAATATTTCTTCTATATGAACAGTTAAATTTTTTAATATTAATTAACAATAATAAAACATATCTAAAAAATATATACACCATTTATCATTTATACATCTTAATATTTCAATAAAAAATTAATTTTAACTCATTTAAATCCTCCATTCACCACTTTTTCAACAATATATTCATTAATTATATAGAATTCTATCCACTTGCGGTTAAAATTCCTTCTCTTCTTCAATCCATATAGTATTATGTATATATTATGGATACATTGTTTTAAATCACATAAACGTGTATGGTTACATTATAAATTCATTTATATAATTTATATACATGTGTGAACATAAATCAACTTCTATAGTTACATATAATGCTTCCAACTACACATTCCACCTCCATCTGTCACTCTGTTTAAAACAGTCATGAACATCTAAATCACTTAATTTGTTCTCCCATTTTACTCTTACTATCCTAACATGTTACATAGATTCCATAGATCATAACCATAATTTATTGATCACGTGTATGAGAAATTGTAATTAAATTTTCATAATTTCAAAATACATTGGTTGGGTACTAGTTACATATTATCATTAATAAAAAAAATTCATAACAATAAAATAGGTGTCTTAGACTCTTGCACCTATACTCTCCTTGGAGGGAAACCCAATCACAAAATCTCTTGATCAAATAGAAGTAAAACTCACCACGGATTCCGAACATGCTATAAATTAACCCAAATCAATATTTATCCCATTACCATCCCACTCCATCATTTCCTCTCCCCTTCCTCATTCTTTTCCATGAACTACCTATACTAGTAGCTAGATCTGAACATCTGTGTCAGTCCCGGTCAGAAAGTGGAATCTGGATGATCCCCCAATACATATTTCAAGTCACCCTCTGACTGACCCATCTAGTCACAGTGGTCTTGACTAGAAAACCCCGAGGATTAAGAGCTTATTGTGGTCAACATGGGGACTCTTGAAGAGCTGCATTGGGGTCTCCAGAGTCGGTCCTTAAGACACATCTCATAGGAGTACTTGGAGTGGGGGTTCTTGTAGGTGGTGACCCATGGGGTGAGCACAGTTTTGTTTGGGTTACATCCACAACTTATGTCAATAGTTCTCTTGACTACCACTAGAGACAAAGGAGGAGCACGGAAACTCACATGGAACATGTGATGGGTACATAAGCCGGATAGGGATTGACATAGGGGCAGTGCTGTATGGGTGAAACATTTTCTTCCTGAACAATATACTGAATAGTTTGAGAGGTTCCATCAAGTTGCTGATGGCTATTCTTCTTTTCAAGCTGCATTGGTAGGTGGCTGGTGCACCAACCCTACTATCCCATTGGTTGCTTCAATATTGGTAGTTTCACATGTTGAATATGTAGGATGCCATGATTAAAGGTATGTGGGGTTTGATGGGAAATTAGTCATAGATTTTTTTCAAACACGAAACCTTCCAATATCACAATTTAAGGAGGCCCATGGGAGCTTCACCATCATTTATCTATTTCATCCTGAGAGAGACCACCTCTATCCAGTGAGAAATACAAGATAGATCCATGTGTGAGAGAGAGGTATAGAGAGGATTTATTACGTAATAATTATTCATGGTAAATTAATGACAGTTTTCTTTTCACATTCATCTCTTATTATGATCAGTAAAACATAAAAAGTGGTATTGGAGCCATTTTTGGTGAAATGGTAGAGAGTTGTGGAGTTTTTCTGAGGACCAAAAAAATCAAGATTCCAAAAATCTTGTTTTGAAGGAAGATTCTAAAATTATATGTCTATTTTTTGGAGTGAGTATATTAAGAAGTGGTGAATTGAGTACCCAATCAATATTTCAATTTGAAATGGATTAATTTGAAACACCATGATTAACGTAGAAATTTTCTATTTAATCAATATAGCATATCATTAAAAGTTCTAATCTTTCAAAAGGTTTCTTAAAAAGTAATCAATTCTTGTGTAAGTATTCTATAATATTACTTTGTAATTTCAAAACAATTTACATAATTAAAATCTACTAAAAACACAAATAAATATTAACTATCAAAGTGAAAGTTTTTTAATTAAAACAATTTTATTTTTGAAATAAAAAATAAATATAAACAAAAAACAGAAATTAAAAATTTATAATAATATGTTCACTCTCAGTAGAGACTTATCCCTCTCCACATGGCGATCAACTGCCACCAAGAACTTTATATAAAGTAATCAAGTTGATGCAAAATCTAGATTGGGTTTAAAAGTAGTTTAAAAACTCTTTATGCCACACATGACCTCTTCCATAGTTATACATGGTAGTAAAACCTAATAGGCCACACAAGGACCTCTACCACCATTCTCCGTGGGAGTACATATGAAAAGAGATGAGATGATATCAGGTATATTCGAATTCATCATAGGAGAGAGAGTGTGTGTGATAAAATACAGTATGAACCCACACTGCTCGATATGTAATAGCGATAAATAGAAAAGATCAATCTAAATTTAGATAGATTGAAATGGTTGGTCTATTTTAGTGTATCTTGTGACTCTTGATTTAGTTTTTCAATGAATCTTGACATGTGTTCTCTTGAAAACATCAGAAGATTAGAGTGTCACTGACTCTTTTTCTTGACTACAGGAATTCCTTTTGATGTAAATATATAGTTCAACTTCACAGTTTAGTACGATCTCGTCATATTCTGGAAATTGGGTTCATCTATATGAGTGTTTTCAGTAAGCATAAGCTAAAAATATTTTTATATATATTCTTCACATGTCTATTTTATCTCATACGCACAAGGGATTCTTCTTCCATTATTAACAACAACAACATAGTGAATATACATGTCCATCTAGATATTATGTTTCTTTGTATATCACATATGACCTCCACTTCAAAGTGTTCTATTATGAATTTATGAGATAATAATTAAAATAACATTATACATTAACTTCAAAAATATAGTTATTATCAAATCATTAAATGCAAAAGTTATGTTTAGAATTAGTAGTGGTGGATTAGAGTTTAGAGGTGTCTCGTGCTAATTGTGTAATAAGATAACAATGTCTCATCTTGGTGATGTGACACTATCTATGTCTTAGACATATCTAAAATTACACTTTGATGGTAGTGAGTCCATTGAAGAAAGGTTAGTATGGAGGTATCTCACACTTTTCCAACATTACATTCTTGTAGTTAGTGGATGACGGTGTCTCTACTGGAGTTGAGTTGGCTATCAATGTTTCATCGATCTGTGTCTTAGACAGAGTGATTTCCATACTAATGGTGATTCATGGGTAATAGTGACCCATATGCGATGGTGTCTCGAACATTATCTATATTCTATCTCAATGGTGACATATATGGAATTTTGTTAGATTGGTGGTGTCTTGACATCAATGGTGACCGTACATGACTTATACATAGACAATTTCCCTACCAGTCTCTAAAAATGATATGCTTACCAAAAATATGATATTCATTAGTATTATTAGAATCGTTATTTTTTTACCATTAAAAAAGGAGGTTATCAATATTCCACATTTTGAAAATCATAAGTCATGGAATCATAGGTATCACAAATATAAAACATGATATCAAATGTATCATCAAGGAAATAAATCCTGACTAATCATTCACAGTATGTGCAAATGGCATCAATGATTAATAATATTAAAGGTAAGATAATTAATAACAATCAAAGGAAAAAATATATTAGAAACACATAGTATAAAAGGTAATATAGAAACGTTAATATAAAAATTGAAATAAATTCCATAAATTTATCTAAAGAGAAATTCCATAGTGTTCTCTAACTTTTGGGATTATTAAAAGGTAAACATTTTTAGTGTAAAATAGTAAAGGTATAAATAATAAAGTAGAAATAACATATAAATATTCATGAATAGTGTATATAAAATGTACTACATAAAGTAGGAACCATGAAGTTATTACAAAACATTATCCCAATGAGAATAGAAATCCTATGTTCAACAACATCATCATGGTTATACAGGATGATTCAATGGTTCTTAGAATTTTCCCTTAGATTTCTCAGGATTAGAGCAAGAATAATCTGAAGGTGTTATAGGCAAAGTACGTTAAACACCAGTTGGAAGTCCATTGTTATCAAGAGTAGGGTGATCCTATAAAATAATTAATGGGATGAGATGCCTTATATATTGAGTAGGATGTACCGGAAAAAGTTTCAACTGGGAAGGAAAAGGTGCATGAGGATCCATGGTCACTCTTAGGTTGAAATATTTCTAAGGAGCGATGGTAATGGATTTCTATGAAACAGCTACAGTGCCATGCACATGATGAAATGGCTTCATCCAAATGTTGCAATCCAAAATAATTTCTCAACCTCTTTCCAATGCACTAAACAAGTATCCATTCTCTTCCATAAACTGACTCAACATAGGATTCATCTCTTTCAATTGTATAAATTGTTCCTTAAAATCTTGAGTGATAGGTTGAATCCCCAAATTTTAATTAAGAATTTTAAATTTTGATCTATGGTATGTTTTATGTAGATCCATAATAGATAATACATTATGGATTTTGTGATAGGATCCATGTCATCATTCATGTCATGGGAAGAAGGGGTAATAAAATTAAGGCCATGGCCATTCTTATATATAATTATGCTAATGGTTTTGTTGGACTGATCAAGAAAAATGTATTATGCACTAGATGAAAAATATAAAAACCCTTATTTGATAGAAGATTTTATCACCTAAACATAAAAAACTCAAGGATGAGGATCAATTTAGAAAGAGGTCGCTAAGGTAATATTTTTGACTCTTTCATGAAGAGAATCAAAACTAGCTACAAATGCATATTTAATTTATTTCATACTAGACATCATGGAATCTTGTTCACCACTAATTATATTATTTTTAATAATCTTGTTTAAGAGTGGATCTTGATTCATCAAACACATATTAAATTATGACAATAACTATTTAACAAAAATATCCAAATCACCTTTTGTAACTATATCCTCTAGAATAAAAATTCTAGTAAGAGAAGATAGTTCAGTATCAGAAAGTCGAACTGAGACAAATTTTTCCAATAAACCTTCAAAGTAGACTAGTTCTATCGTAGATCTCTTAGGATATCCATCATTTTAAACCTTATGTCCACAATCCTTTTGTGGAATCTTATAGAACATACCCCACTCCTCAAACATGGGATCAATCCATTGATATGAAGTCTCAACAATAACTAAAACCACCCAAGCTAGTGTAGTGGTATGAGGTACAACACCAATGGTCTGTTCAACGATCTAAGATTCTACTCCCTATACCGCATTAGAATATTTACCATCAATAGGTATTTATATCATCTTAATATCATAAATATTAACATTTGAACTCTATACATAAACTTTCTGGCCAACAACAGCTTAAACTTCTACATGACTATCAACTCGATGCTCACCAGATGCCATATCAACCAGTTGTACATCACGACGTTCCTCAAAATAAAACATATCCTTTTTATCTACCTTAGTCGTATACTATTATACGACATCAATGAAATTCATTTATTCCAGCACAACATAATAATACACTGATTAACCATTAAAAGTAGAACTATCTTTAACTTTAGTTCCAACAATAACTAAAAATTCTTAACAGATTTCGATATATGGGTATTTCTGACCCTCAAAAAATTAATCATTCTTTTTAAGAAATGGGTTAAATTCTTCTGTCAACTATGGTTTCTCTATAGATTCACCATGTGACGTAAGATATTCTACATGCATATCTTCATCATTACTTCTAATTTTTCTAGGTGAACCACCTAGTTTTGAATCACCATCATCATAAACATAACTTCCATTTCCATTCTTATCATCTCCATTTTAATTTTCATCTCCTTGTTCCCCATACTCATAATGATCCTTTTTATCATTAGATTCTTAATAACTCTTAAATTGATCCCCGTCCAAAATGTATATTTCTTCTCCATCACTTTTGAGAAGTTTATCTTTTTTTGGCAGTCTCCTAGGTGGACTAGGAGCACTAAAAGTGATGGGATAAGATTTGGGAGATTGCTATGGATCACTTCCTTCATCAATAGATTGTTCACTTTCAACTTCTTATTTTGAAAAAAGAATATTCTTTCTCATCATAGTACTCAACAACTTCATTCAATTCAAATAAAGTATTATGTACATATCATGGTCTGATAGGATGATTCAATTGGTTATACTAAGTATATATCATATCATTATATCCATCCCACTATCTCTTCCAGGGGTTCCAACTAAATTTCATCATTGAAAATATTATTTTTTAAATATAGAAAGTGTCATAGTTAAAAACTATTTCTTCATCACCCCAGAAAAAACTATTTTCCTTTAGCATGGATAAAATCATATTTTTATAAATCAACAAGTCAGATTTTGAATATGGTAAAATCATATCTGATAGATTAATTATGATATTTCTACATAGATTCATTTAAATTCCACTTTTTATAATACTTATCAAATACATATATTGGTATCTCAAGGTGGAAAAATAACCTTTCATGGGGAAAAGCATGTTTTGAATGAAATTGAAGAGTATACAACATTCCCCATCCAACTCCGAGGAAACTAGTATCATGATATTTCCATCATTTTTCATCTCTTCAAGAGAATTTTCAAAAATAAATGATTCATTATCCTAAGGAATAGATTCTGTTTATTCATCAAAAACACCTTCATGAGGAACTCCCAAGCATTAGGACCACTGTTCTGATGAAAATATTAATCTATGACCTTTATCTCGAGATCTCATCCAATATTCTTTCTCATTATTAAATCAAAACTCAATATTTTGGATAATTTTATGAACAAGATTAGGTTAAAATGGTCTTTCATTCGATGAAAAACAATCCATACAATTGTGTTATTGATGAACTTTGGTAACTAGAGACTTTCTAGACAATATCCATTTGGATTCGACTTACCTTCCAGCTAAAAAAAATATTTTTCACAAAATCGTGATGAAAAGGTTCAACTAGAGTAAGAACACTTAGTTATATCTTCTACTTCTCAGAGAGTCATGACATTCCTTGAAAGGATTTAAAATAAAACTTTTCTTTTTCCAGGCGGAATGGTCTGGAATTTTCAGTCGAAGGTTAAGGGTCAAAACTTTTGAGGATTGAAGGCCAGAAGACAAAGGGTTTCACTGGTCTCAAGTGAAAAATATATGAGAGCATCATGTAGGGTTCAAGTTGTTTTGTAAACAGATATAGATTCTTATTTTTATCATTTGGGATTTAGGTATACAAAATATAAAAATAATACATGAAATTGAATTTTGAATCCTCAAGAATATATGTATCTGGTTATGAAATAAAAATAAACCGAATGAAATTTGACTTGTGCTTCAAATTGAAAAACAAAAAATTTAAAAAGGAATAAATTATTTGTAAATAACAATGGTTTGAAAACCCAATGGTGAGGAAACTATAGTAGTAAGACAAATATAATGGTGAGATAAGAACAATGGTGTCTCACCCAAAAGTGTGTCACCCAATGGTGTGTCACCCAATGGTGTGTCACCTAATGATGTGTCACCCAATGTCATGTCACACAACGGTGTCTCATACCAACAATTAAGAATTAAAAGGTTTAGTAAATATATCAACTAACTAAATTTTTGTGACAATAATCTCAAGAGTGATATTACATTTTTGAAAATGATCCATCAAAAACTAATGTCTATATCAATTTTATTTTTCATAAATGTGAAAATAGATTCTTGGAAATGCTAACAACACTTTTGTTCTCGAGATTTATTGGGACATGTCAAAATAGATATCCATTGTCTAGAAAAGTGTGTTTTATCCACAAAATTTGTTCCCAACAACTACCTACAGGTATGTATTATGTTGTATTAGTATTCAATGAAATGAATATTTGCTACTTACTACACCATGAAACTAGAGGCTTTCCCAAAAAGTGACATGTTTCATAGTGAGTTTTTCTATCTTACTTAAATTCCCTAAAATCAGCATCAGAATAACACAATAGATCAAATTCTTATCCTATAGGGTAAAACAATAATAAATTTGTATTATACACAAGGTATTGGAAAATTATTTTAATATCAACCAAGTTTGAATCTTTTCGGTTATCTGGAAAATGAGCGCACATACACAACTAAAAATTATATCTATTCATCTAGAAGTATCATATAGAAGACTTCCAATCATACCCTTGTCAATGGCTTGATCAACTAGCTCTTTATCTTCATTAAAATCAAATTCAAAGGTTTTACACATAAAAGTATCACCACACTTAGTGTTATCTATGTTAAAACATTTTAAATGATCTTTTTTATATATTTTGTTTTTAAAAAAAAATAATTCCATATTTATTTTGAATGATTTTAAATCCAAGAAAGTATTAGATTTCACCAATTAAAATCCTTTCAAATTCATTTTTCATGATTTTAGAAAAATTAGTGCATAAATATTTTCTTGTAGATCCAAATATAATATCATCAAAAAATATTTGTGCTACTAAAAATATTTTGAAAATCCTTTTTTGAAAATAGTAGGGCTGGAAATTCCTTTTGAAAATATTTTTGAAATATGAAATTGAAAAGGCCTATCATACCAAGTTCTAGGATCTTGTTTTAATCCATATAAATCTTTTTTTAGTTTATAAACTTGATTTAAAAAATGTGGATTTTGAAAACAAAGGTGTTGTGAAAAAAATGGCATCAACTATAAAACCATTAAGTGAATCACTCTTAACCTCCATTTGATAAATCTTGAAGTCTAAATGAATTGCATAGGCAAGAAGGATTATTATAGACCCATGTCTGGATATGGTTGAAATGGTTTCTTCACATTATATCCCTTATTGACTTTAACCTAGTATATAAGTCTATCCTTATTTCAAATTATAGTGCCTGACTCATAAACCTTGTTTCTAAACACCCATTTAGTGACAATAGTCAAGATTTTATTTCCTATATCTACAAGTTCGCACACCATGTTTATTTCAAATAATTGTAATTCTTCTTGCATGGATATTACCTAAAATTTATCATTAATGGATTCATTAATGTTCTTAGGTTCAAGATCAGAGAATAAAGCGTGATATTAAACCCGATTACTTAGAGAATATCTACTTCATGTTACACTATTTAGGTCTCCTACAATATCATCTAAATGATGGTACTTAATGGATCTAATAGCTCAAGAAAAATATGGACTGGTCACATCATGGTCTGAAGTTTGGGATTCAAGTAGTTTCGGAAATTCTATAGAATAGGATGACTTTTCTAAAAATTTAACAACAGAATCTAAAATATTAAAATTTAATTTTAGATATTAAAAATCATCCTAATGGTTTTATAAACTGTTCTTTAGCTCATGTGGATGAATTTGATCAAATTTTACATGAACTCTTTCTTCCATAGTTTTGGTATTTTTATTAAAAACACTATATGTGTTTCTAGAGATGGAATATCCATGGAGGATTCATACAAAAACTTTTTATTTTTTTTCAAATTAACCATAGTGTAATAAATAATGTCATTACAACCAAAAATTCCAAAATAATTAACCATATGTTTATTAATGTTCCATATCTCATAAGGGGAATTCTTAAGGATAGGATTGATCTAGACTTTATTGATGATATAGTAGGTTTTATTGATGTCTTCTTCCCAAAAATTTACAGGTTTGTCACACTAAATCCATGTGGTTCTAGCTATTTCGAGTAATGGTCCATTTCTAATTTCTAAAATTCCATTCTACTGAGGGGTCGTAGGAGTAGAGAAGTTATTACTGTATCCATTTTGTGAGAAAAAAATTCAAAATTTTGATCCTTAAAGTCACATCTATGGTCACATGTTATGGTCTCAATCCTATATCCAAGAAGATTTTATATAGACTAATCGTAATTGGTAAATTAAGATTAGGATTGAATTTTGTGAGCTAAAAATTATACCCATGTATACCAAGAGAAACCATGTACAACAAAATATACTTAGTGATTACCATTAATACGAGATACTCCAGAAGGTCTAAATAGATCCATGTGAACCAACTCGAGAGTTTGGGAAGTTGAAACTTCTTTATTTTATTTAAAAGAAACATTGTGCTATTTTTTATAGGGGATACTGACTTTTTTAGTTGGGAACCCATGCTTAGGTAGAACCCGAACTAACCATTTTTTATTCATCTTCCTCAGTGAGTGAATTTTTTCATGGCCTCTTATCTTTTTTCAAATCTAAGATTCTTTGTGAAAGCAACTCAATCATGAATCATTTTGTGAAACTAATGAATTTAAATCAATAGTGTAGACATTATTATTTCTTAAATTAGTGAATATTAATGCATTTTTATAATTAAAAACACTGAATGAATCATTTTTAAATTTTTTATGAAATCCATATTCTCAAAAATATGAAATACTAAGAAAGTTATATTTTAATCCAAAAATAATGAACTTTATAAATTTAAACTGAATTTCTGTTACTGATTTAGACTAGGCAAATGATTTTTTCTTTTTCTTTTTTACCAAAGTTGAAATTTCAGTCGCCAACCTTGATAAGGCTCTTGAATCATGAATAATATCATGGAATATTCCTTGAGTATACCCTATCAAAGTAACATAGACTTCTACATGGTTTCTTCAAATTTTTTTCTTACAAATCAAAATTTAAACAACAAATGAATTTGGTACCCAAGTCTGTTTGGGTCCAGAAATTTTAGTAATCAAAGCTTTGGGAAATAACATTTTTATAACAAGATTATTGTAAATAGATCAAAGACATTTTGAATCAAAAACTCTATTAGGTACCTTAGAAAAATAGTTTATATAAGAACTATGTGGTTAGGATTTAGGAACAGAAGTGCACTGTTATTTTCTTCAATCCAGGTTGATATCTAATTAAAGTGGCATACTTAGGTAGAACATGGTTACCTAAATATGAGTAATATATTCTCTAAAATTTTTAAAATTTTATATGCCGTTTTTAATTTATCATTAGAAGTTTTGAGTTATGTATTCTCTTTGAGGAGTTGATCAATTTTCCCTTTTTCATTAGAAAGTATAGATTTTCTATTAGTAGTTAGAGCATTATGTCTTTTTAGAATTCTAAACTTGTTATTTACTTCACTAAAGGTATTTTCTAGGATATTGAAGTATTCAAATAAATGATAATTTTACATATTATCATCAACATTATATTAATTTTCATAATCATCTAAAATATACATAGGTAGAATATCAAAAATAGTGGGTAAAGAAGGCACCTAAATTACTTTAATCATGAAACACATGTTTGATATATCAGGTTTCTCCTCATATGAAGAATTTGAAACACTATATCTACCATATCAAGCACTCTTGGTGGATTTCATAACTTTTTTGAATATGTTGCATTCATTTTTATTCTTGTATTTCATCTTTGGAAAGTCATATTTTATATTTCCTTTACATTTACATTCAAAGAAGAAAACTTCTTTTGAATCATCATAATTATCCCAGTCTCCCTTCGAATTTAATCAGTTTTCGTACATTACAATATATTTTTTATTTTTGATAATATTATTTTTTTTATTAAATTTCATTATCCTTCTAGAAATGTCATTCATCTCCTCTTCATTGTCAGGAGGGGAATCATTATCACTTGAAATGATATTTTGAGCATTCTGCTATTATATTTATTTCTCATTATGTCATGATGCAACAGACTTAAAGGATACTAATTTTTTTTAGGATCTTCCTCTTCCATATAGTTTACCTTTAGATCTTCTTCATACAACGTAAGCCTTACAATTATCTCCTTGATAGGAAAATTTCTAATATCACAACACTCTCTTATTTTCATAGATGTGCCTCTACATCATTCTGGTAGATATCTTAATTGCTGCATGATTTGATCTATGGTAGAAAAAGATTTACAAGAGAGTTCATTATATTAAAAATATCATTAAGCATGAGATACATGTCAGATATAGGTTCATCATGCTTAATTATAAAGATAACTTATTTAATAGTATAATTATTAAGCCACATCTCCTTAATATTATAAATTCTATCATGGAAAAAATGAAAAGTGTCCAAAATATCGTAAATAGCTTGTATATAGAAATTAAATTAAACTCTTAATCTCCTAGTGCACAATATATGGAATTCATGGATTTAAAATTATCATCATAAGATAACTCTTTTTCATCATCCCAAACACTTATTTATGTATTAGGTATAACATATTCATCTTTTATCAAAGTCTAAATATCAAAACCCATGTTTTCTATATGCATTCTCATATTAATTTTCCATTGAGAATAATTGTTTTCATTATGAAGGTAGGTCTATTGGTAGCCAAACATTCTTGACTATTATGCATTTTAAAGAACTAAATTTAGAAATAATAAAAATTTGTGTTATTTTAAATACAACTAAAATAATAGTTAACACGAATTTAATGACACTAAATACAAAAAAACCCTTTGATACCAAATTTTTTTCATAGTTAGTATCACAAGAAGGGGGTTAATTGAGTATCCAATAAACATTTCTATTTAAAATCTATAAAATTGAAACCACCCAATTAATTTAAAAATAAATCATTTAATCAATTTAGTATATCCTTATAAGTTCTAATATTTCAAAAGGTTTCTTAAATAGTGATTAGTTCTCAAGTATGTAATATTCAAGATTACTTAGTCCTTTTAAAACAGTTTTCTTAATTAAAGTCTTATAAAAATAATAATAAATATTAACAATCAAAGTATATGTTTTGGTATAGTTAAAATATTTTTTTAAAAGTGAAAATAAAGATAAAAATCACACATAGTATAAATTTGAAACAATAGGTTTAGTATAAAGTAGAGACTTAGTTCTCCCCCTTGGTGATCACCCAAAACAAGTATTTTATATAAAATAAACAACATGATCCACAACTTGGATTAGGTTTTACAATAGTTTACAAACTATCCAGGTCACACACACCCTCTTTCACAGTTTTACGTGGGAGTAAAAACAAACATGCCACAAAAGAACCTCTATCCCTATTATTAATGGGAGTATAGATAAAATGAGATGATAATTTATTAAGTATCTTTTAGTTCAGCATAGAAGACAATGTGCATGTGATAAAACAGAGTATGCACACACTCACTACCCATTATGTAATAGAGATAAACATAATAGAGGAATTTAAAAGTAGAGAGATAGAAATTCTCTGTCTATTGAAGTGTGTCATATGACTCTTGATTTGATTTTTCGGTAATGTTTGAGATCATTTGTCTTGAAAAATTTAGGAGAACTGTGAATTATAGACCCTTGTTCTTGACAGTAGGGAATCCTTTTGATGTAAAGTTGTTCTTTGACTTCCCATTTGAGTATGATATCTTTATGTTCTTGTAATTGGGTTTATCTATACTAGTGTGTTATGTAAAAATTAGCCTCACAACATTCTATATGTATGCTTCATAAGTCTATTGCATCTCATACACACGAAGGAGTCTATTAAATTCTCAACGACTTCAATAGGAAGAATATCCACATGCATCTAGATGTTATGTTTCCTCATATAGAACATCCAGCATCCTCTTCAATGCATTCTATTGATAATTTAAGAGAAAATTATTAAAATAAAATTTGGTATTGACCTAAATTAAATAGATTTTATAAAATTATTAAATCAAATTGTAATGTTTAGAATTATTGGTAGTGACTTAGAGTATGGCAGTGACTCATGCTGGCAGGTTATTAGGAAAATAGTGTCTCATCATGGTGGTATGACACTGGTGGTGTCTTATACTTAGCCGAAATTACACTTCGTAGGTAGTGACTCAACTGGCGGTACGTAAGGCTGAAGGGATCTCAAACATTTCCAATTTTACAATCTGGCAGAATGTGGATGATGGTGTCTCCAATGGTGGTATGTTTTTCTGGCTATGTAACATTTAATGGTGTCTCAAATTTAATGATATTTTGATGTCGATGGTGAGTCAGTGACAATGGTGACTCATATGAAATTATGTCTTAGAAATTGTGAAAATTATTTCTTGGTGGTGACATTTATGGTGGTGTGTCAGCTTGGAGATATCTTAACTTCAATGGTGACTAGCGGAAATTCATACTTAAATAGTTTCATCACCTATCCCAAAATAAGATATACTTACAAAAAATATTAAATCAATTAGTATTATTAAAATCATGATTTTTTTATCATTAAAAAAAGGATATCATTAGTGTCAAGGAAATTCCAATCGTTAACATGGTGTAAAAAATAGAGGTAAAATGTGATTCCTAATATTTTTCAATGTTTAGTCAAACTTCAGTTGCTAAAATACCCCCTTTCCAAAGAAGAAGGTATTATTCCAGTGTTGGTGAATTTTCCAGTGATATTATGAATGATGCTTCATCAGACCACATCATCACCATGTTATGGCCACTTCCTTAGTTTATATCGACAATTGATAGTGGTTTTTTCATATCTTGATCAATCAGGGTCTGATTTTTCTGTTTCAAGGGTTGATTACATTATTTTTTACTATTCTTGATTAAATGGTGAGATCCATATTTTCATATTCTGAACCAATTTTTACATAACTGAAAGTAAATGGATGGACTATCCATGGGAGGGATCATCATGATGAATTATTCAAACTACTCCATTTGTAAATCTTAAATGGAATTCCCCCTTATTTATAAATCTTTTTCTAACACCCTTGAGTATAAGGGATTCAACATTTATGCCACTAAGGAAGTAGTGTGGAACAATTTGAAATATAAGATGATAATTAAAATCCTCCAATGGATCGATCACAACATATACCATCATATTTCAAAGGATTCTAGCATGTGCCTACATTTAATAAATTCCTAAAATACATTTCAGTCAAAGAACACTAAAAACAAGATCATTATTTTGAAGGAAATGATGAATCTTCAA
This sequence comes from Viscum album, assembly GCA_963277665.1. Taxonomy (NCBI): domain Eukaryota; kingdom Viridiplantae; phylum Streptophyta; class Magnoliopsida; order Santalales; family Viscaceae; genus Viscum; species Viscum album. The sequence goes on along the minus strand of OY728130.1, from coordinate 1,889,752,985 downwards.
CTAAAAAGTGGAATCTCTATAGTTGAACACCCCAATGAGTTCTAATACATAGTAAACCAATTGGAAGATTCTGGTAAGAATATGAATGAGGAATAATAGTCAACCCTCTTACTCTTAACACTTCTTGATAGGTGGGATATGCTTTTTGTCTCACTCAGCAACTCGGTGCCCATATGAAAAATTACCATGGCAATGTTCAATGACGCACTATTCAATGAGGAGGCCCAATAGAATGATGTGAGTTACAATAAGACATAATATTTCATCCTAGATAAGTGAGTGAGACAACAAGGATGAGTTTGAGGGGTGGGAAGAATAGGTTAATGAAAGAACTTATGAAGATCCACAGATAGTAGGAGGCCAACATAAAAAATCTACCACTGTGGCGTAGAGGGACAAATGAAGTAGAACAACAATACGATGTTACAAGAAAAGTACTCAAGTAGAAACTAATAAATAAGAAATGAATACATGCATCTGATCATCACCATAGAAGGTGTAGTTTTCTTAAAATTTAAAGAAGAGACATGTTATCATACATTAGGCCAATACAAGTAATTTTTGGTAGATACTGCAACATCTTACCATGTCACTCTACATTATGAGTATTTTGTGAATAATCAAGCTGGTGAATTTGGTACATTCGTGATAGGAAATACCATTTCAGAAAAGAATATTTTTATGGGTGATATCCAAGTGAAGATGAATGTATGATACACAATCAATGTGTAAGATGTTAGGCATGTTCCAAGCCTTCAACTCAATCTGTTTTTAGTTATATCCTTTGATCAATATGGATATGAAAATATATTAATCAATAGAGCATGGAAGATAAGAAAAAGAGCCATCACGATCGCTCGGGGACACATTTTTCATACAATGTATAAAAATCATCTGTTGATATGTGAATGATTCCTTAACATGGTGAAAGGAGATATGCCATACAATATGTTGCATAGGAGACTTGACCACATGAGTGAAAGAGTGTTATATAACCTGAAGAAGAATAATTAAATCAGTATTAAAAAGGATTAATTACTTGATCCTTGTAAATAATTCTTGTATAGAAAGTAGCATAGAGTCTCATTGTATACTGCTTCATCAAGGAGATCTGATTTGGTGGATTTGGTGCAATCTGATGTGTGTGGACCCTTGGATGTGGATTCATTGGGCGGTAACAAATATTTTCTATAATTTATTGATGATGAATCTTGAAGGGTATGGGTTTTATTCTTGTGGATAAAGGAAAAATTACTATAAATTTCAAGATGTTTTATTCCATGGTGGAGCATGAAACTGGAAGCAAGTAGATGTGCCTTCACTCAAAAAATAGATGAGAGTACAAATCTAGGTATTTTTATGCCTATTTTCAAAGTTATAGGATCTTACAGAAGACGATAGTTTCGTGCACCCTACAACACAATGGTGTTTTAAAAGGGATGAAAAAAACCATAATGGATAATTTCATAATCTCAATTAGTTTCCCTAAGACACGTAATTGATTCTAGGGAGAAGCTCTTTAGGTTTCATGCTACCTCATCAACAGATCACCATCAATCCCATTAAATTTTTAGATTCCTAAGAATAGATGGTATAGAAAACATCCCTATTATTCTCATTTATATATATTTAGTTCTTTGTCATTTTCACATGTATCAATGTAGTTTGGGAAAAAGATATACGATAGATCTACTCCATGCATCTTAATCAGCTACGGAGGTGAGAAGTTTAGATACATGCTTTGGGACCCAATGGAGAAGAAGGCTATCAAAAGAAGAGGTGTTGAATTCCATGAGAACTTGATGATAGAGAAAATTAAAAATCCTTGGATGTATCAAAGGGAATGTGTCGAGGAATCAACTCATGATTCAACAACTATACTAGAACCACCTGTCAGTGAAGAGAATGAGCTGCATGGATATTCATCAGTAGTAGACCAGGAGGTAATGGATGAGGATATTGATAATGGGGATACTAAATCCTATTTATTATTAGCTGTAGAACCATGAAAATAGATAGGTGATGTTTCTACTCCCAAAACAAACATCTCATATGTTCGATTAAATTCACAGGGAAGGATTCTGTAAACAAAATATTTGGAGTCGGAGTACTTTTTGTTGATTAATGTGTGGAATAAAAAAGGATATCAAGAATCATATCATCATTCATTTTCATTGGATACATAAAGTTATGGATCGATATCTTTTGATACATATGAAGATCCACATAACAAATAACCATGAATATATATTGACAAAGGTGGTTGCTTGGGAGATGTTGGGCCATTATAGATTCTCCTGCAGATTAAAACTAGATGGGTAGAATTGATGGAGTTTGTTCTTTTCTTGCTACCTTGGTAGGTGGATGGTGAACCAAACCTATTAACTCTTTAACTAATTCAATATTAGATTATGTACATGTTTAATGTGTATGCTTCCATGGTTGAAGATAGGTGGGTATTGGCGTGAAGTTGGTGGGAGAGTTGTGTAAAACTTAACACCTCCCAACATGCCAATTTAAGGAGGTCCAAGAGAGATTCATCATCATTCACAAGTATCATTACAAGAAAGATCTTGCCTATCTTATGAGATATCTAGGAGATCTCCATGTGTGAGATATAGGTGTAGAGAGTATTTCATTTTTAATATTTATTAATGGTGAAATAAAGGCTGATTTAGTCCTCCAGTCATATGTCTCAATGATCAAAATTTCAAAATTATGTCCCAACAATCCAAAATCCTTCTAATAAGTGCATCATAATTTTTCAAACTATCAAAAAATAAAAGAAAAAAAACAAAATTAACGTTACCATTTTTGTGGAAAGTTTGTCTGATGTCAAAATCATTTGATAGCCATTAATTGTGAATAATTTTTTCATACTCTCCATAGAACATGCTTGATTAATTTTCTCTCTATAAAATATTCATGATTGATTTCACCCCATCAACAGTGATCCGGGTTGGGATTTTTTTTACTATAAGTTTTATGAAATAAAAAAATAATAATGTAAGGAAAGATTATATTTAAAAAAACTAATATAAGAATTCATGATGTGCCTTATCGTCTATCAAGTTAAACCAAAAGTTGTTAAGGAGCATACTGTCTTTGAATATAATAGACCTAGATCAATGAAATAAAAATCGACACTAAATTTATTAACATGCAAAACATACTTCTTCATAATTTTAACAGAATACATTTTTCACTAAAACACCTTTCGCCTTAATTTTAGACAATAATTATTTTTTTAGGTAACTCCTTCTCCCCAACACCCTGTAACCCCACCAATCAATTCATACCAGCATTCTCTAAATTCTATACTCTCCAATTCTATGATTTTCCTAATTTTTTTACACTTGTGTGTTATTTTTTTGTGTCCTTAAAAGAGTGTTTAATTTTTAAGGCATCGTTTAGAGATATTTTTTCTTATTTATTTTAATGATGATTATCTATTTAGATTAGTTATTAGTAAGTTTTAAATATGTTATTTACTTATTTATTTTTAGATATATATAACTTATAAATAATAGTTAATATTAGAAATTGAATTATTGTTATTTAATTATGACTTTTTAGTAAATAATTTATAAATAGTATTAATAGGGGATTTATTATTTTTTGAAAATTACTTGTTAGAATGACATGTCTATTTTGAAATATTAGTGACATAATTAGAAATTAATATTAACTAGATGAATAAAATATAGTGATGTAATGAATCTATGATAATTAAATATTAAATAAATAATGATTAACTAATGTTAATGTGATGATTTATTATTGATTAACTAATGAATAAAAAGGGATTAACTTCAGATGAACAATATTATTAGATTAAGAATAACCTAGGATTAACATAGGACCAAATTTTGATCAAATAATGATTATCTAATGATTAAATAAAAATTAAACAATGATGAACTATTAATTAACCAATAACTAACTATAAAATAAATACATGATAAGTATTAATTAAGTGATGATTAAAGAGTGATTAACAAATCTATAAGGCATAATAAACTTAGGATTCACTAATGTTTAACTAATAATTAACTAATGATTACGTAATGATTAACTAAGGATTAAATAATGGATAACCAATAATAAATTAATGATTAACCATTAATTAACTAATAATTAACTATAAAGTAATAACTTAACATCTATTAATTAAGTAAGGATTTAAGTTTGATTAATGAATGATTATGGTGTAATTAATTTATGATTAACAAATGGTTAACGAATGATTATGTAATGGTTAAATTATTATTAGAAAATGATTATCGAATGTTAAAATAATTATTATCAAGTGATTAAAGGATGAATAATCAATGATTAAGGAATTATTATCATGTGAATAGTTAATGATTACGTAATTATTAACCAATAATTAATTAATGATAAACTATTATTTAATTATAAACTATTGAGTTAAATAATGATTAAATTTTAATTAAATAATAATTAACTTTAATGTAACTAATTAATAACTTGTAATTGTGTAATGAATATCGAGTGATCAATGAGTGATAAAGGCATATTAAAAGTAGAATTAACTAATGATTAACAAATGATTAAGAAATGATTAACAACAATTTAACTAATGAATTACGAATGACTAAAAAATGATTAACTAATGATTAACTAATTATTAATAAATGATTAACCAATTATTATTCAATGATTAAGGAATAATTAACTTAAAATAGTTATCAAGGATGAAAATCCCTCCTCTATGTCTTGGGTTGTTTTCATGTTTATTGTCAACATGTAGTTCAGTGTTATCATTTAGTGGTACAGTCACCTCAACTTTCTGAGAATCCCATTCTCTAAATAAATCTAATACCTCTGATAGAACCTTAAAATGAGAGATTCTTCCTCCTTTGATCATCTCATATCTTTATGATTGGACTTCAAATTGAATATATACATGAATGTTCCCAAATTCATCATAGAATATCTCACTGCGATTGGATCTGTTAAAGATGACATGAAGACTAATTACATTTTTATAAGAGTTTGAAACATCATTTTTGGGGTTAGTCACCCCTTGATTCGGGGCGAACACTTCCTTTAAAAGGGCTATAGTAGAGATTCTCGCAATTTTTGGAGTTTGGTCCTGAATCTTGTCTTCCAACGCCTACCCTTCTTACCCATCCACATTCTACACAAATGATTTCACCAAATGATTTGGTCCACCAAATTTACAGGAGTCTTGAAAAGCCTTCAATGGATCTGTTTCCCCATCGATTTCAGCCTCTTTAATTTATATTGTAGCAACTCCAACCTTGGTCACCTTTATTTGTAGGGGAGAGTCAATATTCATTTCCCCTTCCTATTTTTAGAAGATTTCAATTCATCCCAATGTTTAGAGATAGAATATTGTTTATCATCATTCTCTGAATAAAAATCACCTAACTATCCTTTAACATGGGATTTAATACCTGTAATAAGTATACCACAAAAGGAAGTACAAACCTTAGACTTATCCTTAACTATTTCAATATCGTGTTAGAAAAACTATCTATGTGAATAACCAGATAGATAATAAGACTTATCCATTCATGTTATGTCAACAGGTGCATTAACAACCACTAAGGATTTCCTGTTTATAAATCCCCCTTCTTTCTCATCTACCTATCCAAAATAGGGTCCTAAGAGCTGATTAGGACATACCATGGAGACCTGAACATTCTGGACCTGATCCTGAGGTTAAGTGGTAGTAGATTACTACTCCAAAGGCTTCGAAAAAATCAATTTCCCCTTGGTGAAAACATCTTGGATCATATACATGGAGCCATTTACAATATTATTTGTCTCCTTTCCCACATTTGTTTGGTTTTTTTTTCAGGGGATGAATGGGAGGAGGTCCCCATATTACTTATCTAGATTTTACTCACATTTCTACAATAAGAAATTTCCATCCCCACCAACCAAGAATCTTTTTCACATAATATTCCATTCAAACCTTATTGAAAATATTTTTAGAATCCAACACATCAAACATCATTGTTTCTCCATTTGAAGGAGCATGTCCTAGAACATATGATTCTCATATGGTTGAAGTTACCTCTTTTGATTGGGGAATCAGGCCTTGTTTTCCATCCCGATCACACATATCATCATAGCCCTCTTACCCCTCCATTTTCCTCTATTTATAAAAAAGTGTGTGAATATATATATATATATATATATATATATATATATATATATATAGTTGGGTCTTGTCTTAGTGGTAAGAACCCAGCACAACTAAATCAAAATGGGGGTTAAAACCCCATTGGGCATAGGAAACTATAGTTGTACTATAGAATACTATAGTAGCTGTGGAACTGTTGACCAAAGAAACTGTATCGGCAGTAGGCATTGTAATATTAACTATTGAATCCCTTGTATTGTATCATAATTATTCACTATAGAGACATTGGGTAAAAAATTGGGCCTTCAGGGCCATGTAATGTGCTTTTACAACACCTGGTCTATGGGCCATGTAATGGGAGTTATGCCCACTAGGCTGATGTGTCATGTACTGAATAAATAGGGACTGAGGGGTGGTATATCCCCTTAGGTGGTGGGGATATGGAATTCCTTTTTGACCTATGCGTGAGGTGTGTGTGTGTGTTTAAATATAATTATACCCTCAATCATTTAATATATATATATATATGGTAGTTGGGAGATTACCAGAGTGGTAACGGCTCACCACAATGCGACATCAGACCCGGGATCAAATCCGAGTGGGAGAGAATTACTATAGGTATTGTTGCAGTAATGTAGAAGACAATGATACATGTAGGTAGTGAAGAAGGGATGATGCATGACGTAGGTAGGTGGTGACACATGCATCATGTAGACCTTCTGGAATGGACTGTATGATGCAAGCATGATGCTGCATAGGACTAATTATCCAATAAAAACATATATTTTAATTACATTTTAATGGTATTAAATGTTCATTTTTTATCTTATCGGCCTGAGTTAGTGCATTTTCATTATGAACATCCATTCTCATCATTTGTGCACTTCATGCCTAATATACACCAATTTAGGGCCAATGAGTCATCTGATTCTAAGGAATTTTATTATCAATATTTTAATTTGATATTTTTGGAACTATATCTACACTTAAATGTGAACATTTTTCATTCGGGGATCAATGGATGATTCACAAACAATGATGGAGATATTTGAAGATGAATGGAAGCAAATCTAGAGAAGGCAGATTGGACACCATCCCACTTATGAGACTGTGGGGCCCAACATACAAACCCAATGAATCCTAAATTTTTTTATATGATAGAAGACATATTTAGGAACAAATAACTCCTCATGAGATAATGCTAATTCGGCTTCTATGGTGGTAATTAAGGCGGCCCAAGTTAGAGATACAATTCTGGGCCAGATTCTGCGGCCCAGAAACAAAATCCCACTAATCTGATCATATCTTCGAATATAAAACTCCAAATGGGCCCAAAGTTTAGAGGCAGTTAGGAGACATCTGGGGATCCATTTTAGTCTTCTATGGTCCACTCTGATGCGTCCATCTAGAAGGTCAGCTAAGCGCGTCTATTCGGTGGATGAAAGCTGGCTGCCACCTCGGGTCAAATGTGGAAAAGTCTAAGTTCTACAAGCTTTCCACCACCCTAGGCCTACCATAATCAAGTGGATGCTTTGTACTGTTGTAGGATCGAACCAAAGCTTCCAAAATTCCTATTTAAGGCAGTTTTGGTGGAGGAGTTGATAATCTTTGAGCCTGTTTTCATCTTAATGTTATGCTGCCAATTTCTCTTTGTAATGTTCTTCCTTCACATGTAAGTTGTTTTAATTAATCCTTGTTTCTTAATAAAAGTTCTTATTCTCTTATTATTTGGTTCTTCTCCTTATCACTTTGATACTGTTGGTTCAAGGTGTGAACTTGTTCATACCAAACCTTGTGAGATTATCACACAATGGTGGAGTGATTGTTATTTTATTGCGTTTTTTTTTACTTCTCCATTTCCTCCCTCATGAGTCTACTTTCCACTTCCATTGAAACCATAGAATCAATGGAGGTATAACCCACTTATGGGTTGATCCAAGGTAGTAGAAAGGGGCTGGATTGGATGTTATTTATCACCTCATTAATGTATAATCACTTCTTCAATTGAGATTTTTATTTGATGATTTTTAAACACCATCGTCCTTGTTGAATTTAAGGCCACACACTTCAAGTGCTAATACGAACCTTTACCTTGAAGTGCTCAAAACTTTGATCCTTCAAGTGTATAGGTGATTAGTATTAAAGGGTGTAGGCTTTAAACCAGTAAGTGATGATGTTGTTTTATCTCCTTAAATGAACCCATCTCAAATTTAAGAAATCGAAATCATTAAAAAGAAAATACGTCCAATCCACCCTAAGCGATAACCTAGGATCAACTCATTCTTTTAAATTGAATTCACTTAAATCTATTAGTTATACTATAAAACCATATAAAATAAACCCAAGTTGGCCACTTCATAGCCAAAAAAAGTCCATAGAATGTACGCGTCTATAGGTTTCTTCTTAGGTCTCTGAGGATTCGATAACCCAAGCTAAACTACAAGGACCGTTCTACCTTCATCTCTTGGGTAAATTTGAGCGAGAATCACGGACCATTAGGCAAGTAACTGGGCCTTTAGGCCATGTAATGGTCTTCATTACCACTTGGACTTTTGGTAATGTACTCAATAAATAACATTTGATGGGTGGCCTATCTATTGGGTGGCTATATCCCACCATCCTGACCAGTGTTTGTGTGGTGTGTGTTTGTTTTATGTAATTATACCATGAGCACCTAATATATATATTTATATATTCATATATACTTATTAATTAATATATAAATATCTATAATTAAAAATATATATAATTATAAATATAATAAATATATTTATTATTTAAATATATTGGTCATAATTTTATAATTATTTGAATATATTTATAAATATTTGATATATTTAAAAACGTATTTTTATAATTATATATATTTATTTAATTATATATATAATATTTATATTTATTATTGAAATATATTTATTATAATTTTATAATTATTTAAATAGATAAATAGATAAATATATATATAAATATATATATAATTGTATAAATACTTTTTTTTAAATAATATATATATATATATATATATATTTGAATTATTAAAAAATATATATTAATATATAATATTTATATTAGTCATATACATGAATTTTTTAATTAATATATATAAATAAATTTTAGTTTTTTAATATAAGTATGATAATTATAAATATATTAATATTAATTTTTTTAAATGTTTTTATCAACTCTTAGAATAGGGATCAAAAAGATCCACCTTTATCGGTGCTAAAAAACATTTATAAAGGGTATACCTTTATCAGTTCTTTTTCTAATGTTGATAAAAAAAATACATTTTTCAACATTTTTAGGATGTTCTAATAAATTTTACCTATAGATTTATGTTTAGAATTGATTAAACCTAACACTGTATAAGATGTGATCTATGGTAGTATAAATTTTATTCTTTTAACTATTTTCTAATTAAGATTAGAAGACATAGTTAATCACATGTTATTCATTGATATTTCAATAGTTTAGAATTATTAAAAATCATGGTTTTATCTTTTGTTTTCTTTATTTTTCCATGCTAACAATACATGGGATCATCCTCAATATCTGATATATAAGTTTATCTTCAACTTAATGATGAAAATATTTAAATCAATTAATATTTTCAGAACTGTTGGATAACCTGATTAAAATTTGTTTCATAACATTTGTCTTTTTATGGTATTCCATGTTGGGTTGGAATATTTAGTTTAAATATATGTGTAAATTTGAGCATGAGACCAAGACCCATTAAACCCTTTTCAATACTTTATTGGATCCAAAATGTCAAATTGTACAACCCACACACATAGGTCCACCGAAAACATGGCCCAACCTATTGGTTTATTGAATCCTATAATTCTAAACCCAATGATTTTTTATCTACTTTTTATAGAACAATTTCACATTTTACTAGGTTAATTTCATAGTTGCATTATTTACTGGGTGATTATTTATCTATTTTCTCAAAATATGTTTTTTGGAAGGAAGTTTTTCACAAGAAGACAGGATAACATGTAACATTATAATTATGAATCAAGATTATAAATCATGCTACTATATTCTATTTTCCATCCATATAAATGATAATTATATTTTTTTCTTAATTTTCATTTCCATGTGCATGCAAAGTAGGGTAAGGATTACTATGGGGGAATAATTAATCGGTATTGTACGATGAATAAGAAATAATTAAAGTGAGTGGAATGTGTGATAATGGTGGATCAGTACCCACCAAGTTAATGAGGATGTCTCAGAGACTAGTGTGGGAACTGTCTCTCACCTTGGGGTTATCAGTACAATGCCTTCCAGAGGAATTAGGAAGTGACAACATGTGGGAGAGTTTTCGTGTCAACATCTACCCCACATTCCCCCATCCATAGCTCATGTTTCACCTCTCCCCCAAATCTAAAATTGACGGACTCACCCTCCACTTCCCCATACCCTCACATCTTTGGTCTCTATCTCCAAAATGCTAGTTCATGGGTCACATTCAACCCTATCCCCAATTCTCCCATCATCAACGTTGGTGATTAGACACTAATATCAGTCAACCCATTAGTAGTGCACCAAAAGCAATTTAACAATTCTAAAAAGTGATATTTTCCTCACTGATGTTAAAGGGGTCCCCTTTATTAATTCAAAAAAGTTGAAAAAAAGGGGGAACTTTATCAGTGCTAGTTTATCACTGATAAAGGACAACCTACTACAATCTACTATTTTAATAATATCACACTATAATAAATACACCAGTAACATCTGTAAAAATAAAGCTATACACAAGTATATAGTTTAATTGAAATAAATATTAAATAAAAAATAAAAAAATCTACTATATATATCTCAAACAATGTTATGTATAATTATATTTACAATTAATATCTACAAACACTTAAAAACATTAATGATTCATTATATTTGGCACATGAAACCTCTTCTCTATAATACCTTACCACAGAATCATTTTCAAAACAAACCACCCCGACCTGAGTGAAGGAATATAGTTGTATATGAAAAAAAATGTTATGTTATTAATACTATAAAGAAACAATTTAAACCTAAAAATGATTAAATGCATTAATAAAAGGTCAATTTAATATAAATAAACACACTTGTTATATCAGTCACATTGTATGCCTTATTGGGGTGAATTTGACTCCTACACATCAAAAATGACCTATGGACCTTTATCCTAAAGTATGAAAATAATCTGAATGCATTTTCTCAGTTTATAGTATGTGAGTTGTTGCAGTTGGGGTGGTTCTTGAGTGGTAAAATAGATAATCATAAATCCAAATGACTATGGTTTGAATTCTTGAAAACCCATCGGTGTGGGGATTAACGATGGAAGCATGATAAATGCATGCATTGATGAAGGAATGACACATTCCTGGTGACACAGAGAAGATGATGCAGGAATGTCTCTACATTAGGCCCTCGAGCCATGTTCTTTGGCCACATGGAATTGGGTCCATGATCAATGTAATAAGTATCTCTTTACCCAGATAGAAATAGGTCTTCACATTTATAATAAAACATATGCTTTAGCCCCAACTTTATAAGAAAAAAAATTATGTCACATATTGTTTTTATTAAAATTATTGTCATTTTTTATAAAATGACTCGGTTTGAGTTATAACAGTCACACCATGAATCAGATTGGCTTGAAAATGATTTAAACATGTTACTAATTACATATGGATCATTTTTCTGAAGTATCAATACAATATGAATGTGTTTTATTGGTTTTGAGTATGTCACTTGTGTTTTTTACTAAAATGTCACTTCAAACTATAAACACACAATTTGATTAATACCAGTCACATAATGTGTCATTTTGATTTGAGACAACTTCCAAGATATCATAAATAACATGTGAATCATTACCAAAATTTTGAAGACTATTAGAGTTTATTTTCTTGGTTTTCATTGAGTGACACAAATTTTGAACAAAAATATATATTTTAAACTAATAACAGAAACATTACGTCATAATTGTCACAGCATACATCAAATTGAGGTGCAAATAATTCTTCAAAATAAAAAATGACTTACTAATAATTTTACTAAAGTATCATAGCAATAAAAATGTGTTTCCTCACTTTCAGCAAGCCCCTTGTTCTTCTTACTAAAATTAATATCAATTTTAAATAAAAATACACACTTTGACTCATATCGGTCAAACTGTGCATTGGATTGATGTGTAGTTTATTTATAAAAATAAAAAAATTACTTATAGATCATTTAATGAAATTATAAAAATAATTGAAATGTGTATTATAAATTTTCATTATCTCACTTGTACTTTTTAATAAAATATAGGTCAATTTCAAATAAAAAGACACACATAGAGTTATACGAGCCACTGTGTGTGTTAGTTTGTGGTGGTGTTGATTCATACACATCAAAAATTACTTATAGAACTTTTTCATAAAGTATCAAAACAATATGAATGTATCTTCTTATTTTTTAGTATGTTACTTGTTATTTTTAATAATTTTAAATAAAAATACGCACATGGAGTCATATATGTCACTCCATACTTAGAATTGAGGATAATATGATCCAAGAACATCAAAAATGACTTATGGGTTGTTTTACAATATAATAAAAATAATCCAAATGATTTTTCTCAGTTTTGAGCATGTCACTTTTGTTTTTTACTAAAATTTAATCTCAAACTCGAGACATGAACTTTGAGTCATAATGGTCACATAATGTGTTGGTTGGACATGAGAATTCTTCCTACACATCAGAAATGACTTATGAATATTTTTCCAAAATTATCAATACAATCAGAGTTTTTTTATTATTTTATAGTGAGTGAAATACATTTTGAAATAAACTCTCAATTTTGAACTAATAAAGGATTATGTGAGTCATACCGGTCACACCGTGTGTCGGATTGAGGTATAGTTTATTCCAATATGTCAAAAATTACTTATGGGTTAATTTTTTAATGTATAAAAATAATAAGAATGTTTTATCTTTTTCTTGAGTATGTCACCTATCTTTTTTATTAAAATTGATGAAATTTTTAAATAAAAGGATACACATAAAGCCATACCAGTCGCACTGTGCATCATATTGATATGAGTTTGTGTCGGATTGAGATGTTTTTTATTCCTTTACAACATAAAATAACAAATGGATCATTTTCATAATGTTTCAAAACAATTTTAATGTGTTTTCTCAATTTTAAGTATGTCACTTATTCTTTTTACTAAAATTAATGATAGTTTTAAATAAAAAGACACACTTGGAGTAATATCTGTGACACTATGTGTCAGAATGTGGAGTGGTTTATTCCAACATGTCATAAATGGCATGTGGGTCATTTTCCTAAAGTATCCAAACAATATGATGGTTTTATCTGGGTTTTTAGTATGTCACTTGTTATTTTTACTGGAATTAATGATAATTTTAAATTAAATGTTACACTTCGAGTCGTATTGGCCACATTGTGGGTCATATTAAGGTGCAGCTGGTTCCTACATGTCAAAAATGACTTGTGTATTCATTTTCTAAATTTTCAAGACAATTTTAATGAGTTTTCCTAGTTTTAAATATTTTATGTGTGTTTTATACAAAAATATAAATTAAAAATTAAAAATATAGAGTCTCAGTCATACTGATCACATTGTGTATCTGATTGATTTGAATATGAATGAGTATATGTTATGTGTTTTACTTTTAAAAATCTAAAAATGGTTGTCAGATGGAGAACATGTTCTGTTTTAATAGAAGAGAAATCCCATTCTCTATGAAACACTTCACTTTTCAAGGAGAATGGGTTTTCCTCTATAATTATAAAGGAATATATTCTTTATTTTGTAGATTTTTGTAGATAGTTGAAAGAAAAATATAATTTCCCAATATATCTTAGAAAGAACTAAAAATGTATTAGGTAAAAATAATTCTGATATTAACATAAAAATAGTTGAAAAAATGACGAAAAAATTAATTTAAAATTAGTATGAATTCACCTTATGATGAGGGTTTTATAAATTCTTGACCCATTTCCATGTTTTCATTATCTTTGTTGTATCCTCAATGTGCAATATCACTTAATCAAGTGCATCTTCGAACAAACCACCACAACCCATGAAAAAAATCCACATGTATAAGAAAAAAATCCTTATATTAGGAATACATTAAAGAAATAAATTAAATATAAATATGAAGTAATACATTAATAAAATGTAAATTTTATACTGAAACCATAAAATTTGTGTCATATAGGATACACTATATATCATATTGAGTGCATTATCATAGTACATGATTGAATCATCCTTGTTGAAGAAATAATTTCACCATGATCACTGTGAAAATTAACAAAATAACCATCATATAAAAATTATGAGGAAATTAAAAAAAATTAAATGAAATTATTATAAAATTGTCTAAATAAAAAGTAAGAAATAATATATTCATGATATATCTACACATCCTGACACTAGGTATGTTTACCATTACTTTATAAAGAAATCTATTTCATCTTGTGAATATGGGGATTCTTTAAAGACATGGTACTAATGGGAAATATAAATACAAAAAAGGATTAATAAATATTTTAAATTAAATACTAATTATCATTTAAAATACCTCTCTGAGGACTACAGTTTATTGAAGGTATATTATCTTTCTCATAAATTGACAAACATAATAACCATAATCTATTCCATTTGATTGTTTTTAACACTTTAGAAATATTGTGAAAAAATTAATTTTTTATATGTTTTTTGATATAGAAATATTATTATATATACCCTGATACCTATCCACTTGTATAAGACCACATGATCCTTGTGTGCATGGACTGTCCTCATTCAATGATTTTCATGAATTTAATCACATTTCTATCTTAAAAAAATATCATTAAAACATAATATAAATTATATAATTTGAGGTTATGTTCTAAAACATTTAGTGTAGTGTATTAAAAATTGGCAAACGCCATCATGTGTGGTAAGTATGTTTGGAATCCAGGAAGTGAATACAAAAAATAAAAATATGGAGTATCCCAATTGGGCATAGTGAGTACCCAATGTTTTCTATAAAACAAAAAGGAATTAGTCATGAATGTAATGAAATTATATTTGATAAGATTAAATTGTATAGTTTTACCCCTACATCATTGGTATTAAGAAGATTGTGTCATCCATAAGTTCTCTTTCAAACGATTTTGTCTATTTTCCCACAATTTCATCAATATTTTAATCATATTCTGTTTTGGTTTTTAGAAGTGATGTGTGAAAAAATGGGCCATATTTATGATCATGGGGAAATCCATTAAATTGGTATTCATAAATACTCAAGCTAAAATAAGAATTGTATTTAGTCATAATTATTATAACAGATTAGCTTTTGAAAAAACAAATCATGGAAACACTTCTCATGTGTACATTTAAAACTGAGGCATCTATCCATTCAAACATGAGTATTTCATTTACATAATGAAGAGAAATAAAGTTCGAAATGTCTTCTACACACATTTTTTCTTCAAAATCAACTATGTGATTACTACAAATTTATAACATGGTGTCTTCATGAATCCTCATTGTTAGTAAATGTGGGTATTCAATGGGTGGTGTAAAGGTTATTTCTAAAGATATTTTTAATTGATTGTTCAATCCCTTAAATGTTTTTGGTTAAACCATTCCTTTAACACCTTTAATTTTTTTGTATTTAATAACATTAATTATTTCATACCTTTTTTCATTAATTGTTAAATATTTAGCATGGAAAATAAATTCCAAATGAACACATCCTTGTCAGTATGTTTTTTACAAGATATGAGGTCATTCTACGAATGTTCCAATAATGTGGTTGACTATATGAATATCTACATCATCAAGTGAAACATGTATCTCTGTACTCATCTCATGAACTATACTAATCCCCACTCGCACATGATATATTGGAATTTTTCTATTGTGTAGAGTGTATTATTGGATATTGAACATCATATCCCTTACAACTAATAGATGGTTGGGTGTTGATTGATTTAAATTATAGTCATTTTCTCGCTGTTGAATTTTAGTAGAGGAGCGGTATCAGTGTCTATATGATTTTCATTTCAATAAAATAATTATAAGAATGTTGATTACCCCATATAAGATATTTCTTTGAGTGGAATGGCTCACCTCAAATCCAGTTGGGGGGTCATCACATAGTGTTTATTCTTGAGTTGTTTCTTCTCTTTTTCCCCCATAACATATTCAAGAAACTCAAAATACCAACTAATGTTTTCCTTAGGATTAGATAATCGTTCCTAAATCTCTTCCATTTTTTATATTTATTCCTATGTTCTTTTGTTTTCTCTAAATATGTTAGGTGTGTCACCCCAAAACTCACAACTCTAATGCAGACATACTATTCTAGCTACTTCATGTCCCATAATAGTAGTTGATCATCTAGTACAGCTGTTGATGAATCATGTGCCTATGCTAGAAAAAAAACTTGTAGGAAAATAAGTAGTCTTTGTTTTGTAAAAGCGATTTAATGAATTTTTTATGGCATCCTACTTACACATGATTCCAACACTTTTTGTTTCTTTTCATATATTAATATCCCATATTTATTTACGCGTTCCTCCATCCATAGCACATCACATGGTATGGAAGTGGCCTTGTATTTTATTCATCAATTTGAATATAAATAGAGGAACATAATTATATTTCTTTTTCATGTTACATAAAATTATTAAGATAGATTTAATAAATATAACTTTTTTTCAAAAAAAGCATACCCCATCCTTACTTTTTGGTAGGGGTATGTTGGTTTTCTACCTGTTTATTATTTTCATCACTCAGTTGTTGTTTCATAGATTAACAATTATCATATAAAGTTATTAATATATATATTATCCAACAATGTATTACAAGCCTTGATATACTTGAAAAGATATATCCTCATGATTTATAGTAAACACGTCCCATTCATCATGGATGATGATTTGTTCATACAAATATGGTGGTTGTGGGGGTTTTTCCCTGCATCATATTTGAGATTATATTTCATTATAATTTTTTGAAAGCCTCGACGAGTATTTGAATTTACCATTAATAAATTTATATGGGAGTTATCTACTATAAATGAACTCTTCAAGGTATAATTTAGTGTAATTCATTGTTTCATTATTTTACTATTTTTTAAAATAAAGAAAGGATATCATAATGTTACCCTAGTATTTTCACAAATCAGTTTCTTAAGGGTGGGAAGAAAATTGTTCCAAAAATTGAAATCAATTAGCATGTGTCTCCAAGGTATGATCCCAAAGAAACTATTTAACAAGTCCTTATTGACGTTTATTGGCAGGCCACACACATTCCAACTGAATTCAACTTTGATGCCTTTATTTTTCATCTTATTAATTTTTTCTAACACCTACTTACTACGACTAGACTATTTTTTCAAGGAAAAAGGTTCTTCATTGTATACCATTTCATCAATTTACACATCATCAATATACTGTTCCTTTTCTTTGGTGGCATCAACATGTGCAGAAGGTCATTTTTTCTCTACAGAAAAAGTAGTAGGAAGTTGAGAAACCTATTATTCAAATGGACTGGTAGCATTGGCATGTGCCAAAGGTCAATGTCACTCTATAATGGGAGTGACATCTGGCTGAGGAACCTATTGTTCTATAGGATTGGGAGCATCAACACATACATAAGTAATTTTCTATATAAGTGGTTCAACATGTAATTTATATTATGTAAATGCAATAGTGAATAGATAATAAGATGAGGTAACACAATTTGTATTACCTAAAAATACAACTAGATTATTGAACTATATTTTTTAAAGGTTAAAGGGATATGATCCATCAACTGAGTATCCAAATACATTCATTGTGGTCGCCTCTGACATACAATAACACTTCTACATTAGGACTTCTTTGAAATGATTGTGGCAGTCCAATGATAGGGTCATCCTGAGTATAATTTTCATCTAACCCTGCAATGGTTTTGGTCGAAAATTGAAAAACTGACCACATTCAATTTTCCGAAATGAAACATAAAATACTTGTACTACCTTTGATTCCATTATAAAAGGTTCTTATTTATACCCTTCCTTACTAAAATCCAAATTCATGAATTCCAATTATTATATTTTAACATCATTCATGTTATCAACCCACATGCATTGGAAAATAGTAACATTGTATGTTTTATAATTTAACTCCCATATTTGTTTGATAATACCAAAGTGTTACATATTCACATAAATTGGATTTTTTTACTTCGTACCAGATACATTAATCACTTCATCCACAAGGGTAACTCCACTGTTTTTCTAGGTAATTACTTTATCATGTTCATTTTTATATAACGTATAACCTTTAATTACATAACCATTGTTAGATAATACATGAACACTTAGTCCTCTGGATATCCATTGATGTTATTCTGAAATTGAATTTGGATTTTCTACCGGCTCCTTAAAATTATGGTCTTGAAACCATCATATAAACTTATAATTATATGTATTTGATATCCATATTTCAGCCCTTGATGGATTCATATTCCTATTAATTTCATTTTTTCCCTTGATGGATTTAGATTCCTATTAATTTCATTATCAGTTTCAATATATGGGGAAACCTCTAAAAAAATTTGAAAAATGTAATGGTAGGCTTGATCCTAATCTATAATATTAATTATGAAAACAAATATTCTACAAATGAATTCACCCACCTACCTCCCAGTGTGATGAGATTTTTGTAGAAAAATACTTTCCACACTAGACAGGTAGCAGTACAAAATTAAATGGATTCCTCAATAATAAATCCCTCTATATACAACCCTATTCCCAACATTGATTTTGGACATATCCTTACAATATATTCATATACTGTTCAATAGGATTTATCCATCTATAATCTACCGAACCACATATTCAAATCTCTCTCACCAAGTGAACAATCAAGTGATCCATTATCTCAAAGAATTCTAGTGGGAAAAAAGTTATAATTCACATAATATGGTACAAATTTCCTTTTACATTGATTTAAATTTTGATGTGTCTATGAATTTTCAAAATATAAATTTGAAAAGGGAAAATATCTTCATTAATGTATGATGGATATTCTTGGGAAAATTGAAACACAAAGCTACATGCATTAGATCCTACATCAAAACATGACAGTCATACAATTTCAGACCCATTACCATTAAATCAAACATTTAAATGATATTATTGATATTCTATGAATACCCCTATAGATCCATTATATCATTCCAAAAGTTGTAAAAATGATATCTCTCATGCCAGGAAAGTGTGCAAGTAGTCGGTGGATGAAAATTCTATTTTTCACCCTTTACTGGTGCAAAATATTCTTATATTACCATTGAAATCACATCTAACCTAGCTTTAATTCTACCATTTATGTTTCTAGTTGGAATTATTAATGTTCTAATGATACTATCAGACACATTTTTTCAACCTGGATAACATCAAAAAAATTTCTTACATACATACAATTCAAGTATGCTACTTCAGAAAAAATGAACTAATTTTAAAACCATTTCTATTAGGTTTTCTAAAAAAAATTACCAAAAGAAGTGTCTATATCTTCTGCTTTCTCAAATAGTTTATCACCTATTAGTAGAGATAGTATTGTATATTTTTCAGAAATCCCATCAAATAATGTCATCCAAGATTTTTACTTCTGTCTTTGGGGAAAAAATATGTGATGTCTTAGAAACACAAAATTATATGACTGTTTCAACTGAATTGATTGTGTACCTTGTTAAAAAATGGGACACCCTTTAATTCTGTTAACCCAATATACATAAAAAATTCGACAAGAAAGAAATTCATTAATTTTCCTTTACATCAATGCTCTCGTTTTTTAACCATTATACAATATAACAGATGAATCCTACAATAACTTATACTCTTTGATCAATGGAGAGAAATAAACATCAATATCATTACACAGTTACTTTGGTTTTTATATAATCAAAGATAATAAAAATGTAAATTCATTTCATTCCTAACCGCATTACAAATTAATAATTTTCCAACATAATCGGTCATGTACTATGATAGATTCTTTGAAAACAAAAAGGATTCACTCCATTAGTATATAGTGCAAGATGAATGTTTCTCATCTCATTAACAAACTCAGGATACTCATGATCAATTATCTTTCAATGAGGTGAGTCTGTCAGATGATGAAGCTTCTTATCTTTATTTCTTGTATATGCGTTCCATGCCAATTTCCATACAATTTCTTCATTTACATATAGTCTCCAAAACATTCGAATGATTTGAATGTACTATACAACTTTTATAGGACCTGAATCATCTTTCATGTTTCCAGACGCACTATACGTTGGGAATTCATTAAGTGATTTTTGGTCCTTGGGAAATAGTGTATAGTTTTTTAGAGAGGCATGTATTCTTTAATAGATCATACCCATTGAACATAGTAGTCATTCTGCATCAAATTTTAAGCTATGAATCCAATTATCTTCAAGGGCCATACCATTCAATAGAATTACCATCTTAGTAAAACTGGAATCACTCCATCCATTTCCACCATTTAAATTATATAGATTCAGTTTGGAAAATAATGTGAAACCAACATAAAATGACACCTTTTCATAACTCTTTGTCTTGTCAAACAATTTTTTAAAATCATGAAGTTAATCCTTAACTGTCATTGTAATATCATCACCATGATCTCCATCATCATTCATAGCTATAATCACATCCCTGATATAGTCTCCTTCATTTTCCACACTTGTAATCATATTAGATTATCCATAAAACACAATGTTATCCCAATCACTTGATACATTCACTTTTTCCCCATGTTTATTCTAAAATTTATAAATATAATAAATTGTATTACAGATTATGTTTTCTTCCAAGTCCTCCATGAAAATTAGTATTGAATAACTACAGCAGGAACATGAACAAATGATTTTATAAGGGTTATATGCAAGATCTTTATGAAAACGTAATGAACTCTTTCTCCACATCTTTATACTGTTTTGTCAAATGATTGGAATCCATCCATTCATTATTCATATCCATCCTATTTGATTCTATAATATTAATATTTAATGAATAAAATAAATACACATAAGGTGCCTTTAAAATAAGGGGAATCCAACATTTGAATTTTTCAAATAATTCCATCATACATTTAATGAAATGGGTAATTCTATTTAAGAAAAGAACTACTCCATTGGGGGTATTTTTTATCCCTATATAATTATCCAAAATGTTCACCAGTACATGGTATGAGATGACTACTACTCAGAGTAGTTCAAGAAACATAGGTTCATGTCCAAAATAGATGGGGGATGAGTTTCAAGAAACAAAATTCAATAATTACTATTCTAGAGATGAAGTTGATGGGGATGACTGTTATTATTTCGATTTGATTCTTGAGATTAATCCCCTTAAAATCTAACACTGAATCAGAGAGAAGATGTACCTATAGAGGACTCCCCTAATTTAAACCAAGAAGGTGATGTTGTATTCACAAAAATTTTAGGTGTTGGAATTGGGATAAATATTTATTCAACTTTGTTTGAGTGAGGTCATGATGGATATCCTACGGGTTAGAGAGAGTGAATTATATTCCCCTTTCCATGGTGTTATTATAAATCTATATTGTGTAGGATGCGATATTTAGTGTAACTAAAAGGTCTGTGAAAGTTAAAATAATAATATAAATATAGATATAACCCTTTCTCCTTACGCATATTTTCAATTATTAATATATATACCACTAATCTCACTGATAAAGCATATAAAATTACAAAAAAACCCAAATAATATATGTACTAAAATTTCAAATCACAAAAACACCATTTTGAAGTAAATTTGAAATTTAAAAAATCATTTATTTAGATCATCATTGAAATCCAAAATATAATCCACTTTCTGAAACATCATAGAAATCAAATTTATTAACATGTAAACTAAGAATTTACCATTAAATTCACATTTGCATTAAAAAATGACAAAAAAATACATCTATTGAATGTAATTATGGAAATATAAAGAAAATAAATTTAATATTATTTGGAAACC
Organism: Viscum album; assembly: GCA_963277665.1. Taxonomy (NCBI): domain Eukaryota; kingdom Viridiplantae; phylum Streptophyta; class Magnoliopsida; order Santalales; family Viscaceae; genus Viscum; species Viscum album. The sequence continues at coordinate 1,889,730,799 of OY728130.1, read as the reverse complement.
ATTTTCATAATAGAAAACATAAATATTTAATATAATATTGGTTTCAAAAATAAAAAATTAATTATTATTATTAAATTTATTAAAATATTTTCAGCATTGAAATTAAATTTATAGTCCTTATGCTCATACACAGATTATGAGTGAAAATAAGAGTAATCAAATATAATAACATTCACATGAGACCTCTTAGGTCTATCCACATTTTCTAGTTGTTGATCTCTTTCTCTATTACGGTGTCATACCTCACATTTGGATTGTAATCCAACTATAGTGATAGGATAACATTGTTCATTATATGTAAACCACGGTCTATTAAGGCAATTATAATACTGAAATGAATAATTTTCCCCTTAGAAACATTGTTGAACATGAAATCTAAAAAAATAAAAGGTAATTTATAAATTCATTCAATAATCAATGAAAATTATACATTCATATTCTATCCATTATGATTTAAAACATAAATTATTGCATGTAATAAAATTACTATTAATTATCCAAATGAACTTGTTGAAAAATAATAATAATCATATTATATAATTATAAAAATATAAATGTATAATTTATAGAACTAAAATTTATTAAAGTATAAAAGTATTACACTATTGTTTATTGAAAAAAATTAAAGAGCTTTAAAATTATAAATTACAAATTTATATATCTTTATATTATTATATAAAATCATATATGTATATTGAAGTATAAAATTATATATAATTTATAAAAGAATGTATATTTGAAAGAAATATAAATAATGTATAAATGTATAGAAAATTTTAATACTATACAAAAGTACATATATTTTATGAAAGTAGATATAATTTATTGAAGTATATTGTTTTAAAAATTTATAAAAGTATAAAATTATATCGCATAAAATTAATATTTATGAAGGTATAAATGTATAATAATTTACAAACAATAAAAATATAATTATATATTAATTTATAAATATTGAAAATAATAATATTATAAATAATTAATAAAATTTATTATTAAACAGTATATGTATTATAGGATATGCTATAAAATTTGTAAAAGTGTATAAACTTATAAATGAATAAAACTATAATAGTATAAACATTTATTATAAAATAATTATTTAATCATATAAGTATAATACAATATACTATAAAATTTGGAAATGTATATAAATTTTAAAATGTATAAAACTATAAAATTATAAATTTTCAACCAAAGTATATATATAATTTATTTAAATATAATAAGATATACTTTATAATTTATATATATATATAGGCATAAAAATTTATATATAAAAGTTTAAATATAAAAAAGTACACATATAAAAAAAAATTAAATTTCTATTGGTGAGTATTAATAAATTTGGAAAAGTTATAATTGATGTTAAATAAATTATAAATTTATATTATTTTAGGTATTTTTTGTGTGTGAGTGAGTGTTAGGTCATTGTGAAGGATGAAGAATGAATTTGTGTGGAATTGAAACTCATAGGCCTGTTATCTTAGGAAACATGAAGATATCAACACACAAAGACCTCTTATGTGAACATACAGTAATATCACACTCACCAGAACTATGACACAAGGAATTTCATCAATTCACTCAACCTTGAAAGTGTATTAGAATATTAAAATGGAGGGGATAAATTTTAGTTTGTGTCTCGCGTGTTCATGTCGATCATAGTCAGTCACAAAGTTGAAATAAAGTGGCATCAAGATCCTATGATGTAAGGAAAAAAATGGAGAGTGTTTCTTGGTTTTCCCACTATAGGGTGGAGGGAGGGGAGCTGATCCATACGGGTGCTCGATGTAAACATTGTGTTGCACTAGGAGAGGGACAACATGCAAGGGTAGTGCATCATAATGATGATTCCTCATTGTTTCACTACCACGAAAGGGTGCATTAGTGTTGAGGGTATTTTTTTGGTTTTATGAGAATATGTGAAGGCACGTTTAGTTGGGTTTGGTGAGGTGAAATAGATGAAATAGTGTGGTCAGTGGAACTAACAATAAAAATTGACACATACCATATATTTGGAGTGGTCGATTCATCGAGAAAGACAAAAGATGACAGTAGTAGGGTATGATGATAGATGTTGAAACACTCTTTTTTCCTAAAATAGTTAATGTGTTAGAATATTAAACACACTCTTTTGGTTCATTTAACAATAAACCTTCGGTATTTTTTCAGATCATTCAAAAAAGAATTGTTAACTAGTAGTTTTATCAGCAATGATAAAACTACACTTATCAGTTCTTTTTTAGTTCTGATAATGGGGTATCTGTAGCACCCTAGTTTTAGGTATTTATACTTTTAATAATTTTAATGTGTTTAAAGTGATTGGGGGTGATTTGGGGACGGTTTGGGAGATTTTGGAATGGTTTTGAATAAGTTTGCAGGCTTTCTAAGGGCAAACAGTTTTAGCACGGTTTGGGAAAACTGTGCGGGTTTTCTAGGAAATCATGTTGGGGGAGATAGTGGTCTTCACATGGCATTTTCATGGTATTCAACATCATTTGAAGCAACCATGAATACCCCTTCTCTCGAGGAATTTTCATGCGCATGGTTAGCGCATGGTTTTCCAACCTGTGTTCGCTAACCTTGCGGCCACTTAAAAATGGGGTTTCTAAATCCAGGCTCCCTCAAGGTTTCCTCATTTAATTCAAAACTTCCTCCCACTCAATCCTCCCTTGGTATTTTGGGTTATCAAAGGCTTTAGGTGCTCTCCCACACATTTGGGAAGCAAATCAAAGATGTTTCTTGGTGTATTGAAGGCAATTCTTCTTGGGTAAGTTACCTCTCATGGTTCTTTACAATTTCCCCTAGATTTACATCTCCCTCTCTATTAGTTTTCCTGATCTAAACCTGTTGTATATAGATCTAGGATTGGGGTTTCCTTGGGTGTCTATTTTAAGGCTTTTTTATGACATGTAAGGAGATCTATAGTGGTTTTTGGGGAGCGTTTTCCCAGATTGGGGTGTGGTTTCTTGTGATTCGATTTCACAAGACCCCTAAAGGTAGGTGGCATCTCTCTCAACTCCACATGGTTAGAACTAATGGTTTTGGTTAAAATTAATTTTTTTTCATAAAATTAATTGTGATACGGATGTGATAATCTTGTTGCAAACCCATTTGGTGGTGATTTTAGGGAATTTGGGACAAATGGGTTATTCTTGCTAAAGGGGGATAGATGTGTGATTTTAAAATGTTGATTTTAAAATCATTAGTGGTTTATTATGAAACTTCTTTTGTGAATAATGGTTTTCAATAAATATGTTGTTTATTGAAATGTTTTTGTGTATAGAAAATGGGTTAAAGGGCATTTTTATTAAATGGGTAATTTATTGAATTGAATTAGCATGTGATGGGAATGATGGTGTGATTTTGTGTGGCCTTGGTGGGTTGTTCTTGTTTGTTTATTATGTTTTATGGCTAGTTTTAGTGTGTTGAAGTGGGTAGGAAGTGTCACTATAAAGTGATATAGATAGTGTCCAAAAGAACAACTATAATGGATATTGTTCGGGAAGCACCACTAGTTGGAAATGTAGTGAACGGGTTGGATGGAAGCTCCACTATTTTGGTTTCCTTGTTGTTTGTTTCATTGAAAGATGTAATTTTTGGTGCTAATGTGAAATGGTGGAAAGAAGTTTGGCATGGTTGTTTTTCATTCCCTTGGGTTGCATGGTTTTGGGAAAAGGTGGCTTGGTGATGGTTTTTTTCTTGTTGAAATCTATTTCACTATTGAATGTTTTATATAATCTATTTTATATAAATATATGAACAGTTTTATCCTAGTGGTGTGTGTAGGGAAGTAATTTTTGGAAAACCTAATGAGTATTTGTACTCACCCCCTACTTTAGCACTTGGGTGATTTTGCATATGCTATATTTCGAGACTCGGGTAAGAGTAAGGCACCTCATTTTGCTAGCAGTTTAGCATGATGTCTGGTTGAAGTTGTGTCTCTTGTAGAATCAAGCTTGGTGTGGAGCTATAGATGATGTCCTAGTTCTTGGGGGTATTGTTGTGTAGTCTTCTGCTTTGTGCTCTAGAATTTGGTTTGGTTTTATTGGGCATGTGGGATTGTTATGAAATAGTTTGGTTTCCTTTTGGGTAATGTAGGAGTTTTGTTGTTTTGTGACATGAAATATGTAGTATGTGGACAGTGTATTGATTGGTTGGTTGGTTTTATCTCAAGGGAAAATCATTCTCCAATTTATTATTGAAGCACTTGGAATTTATTACCAGCCTTTGGTGCCTTGCGAAAGTATATTAAGGCAATTTTTCATTCCCCCCATCTTCTGATGCGAATGATATGGGGTGGGATGTTACAAGTGGTATCTATTTTTCCAGTCCTTGGCTTTCAAATGAGAACAGTTGTTCAGTCCTTTGGCGTTAATTGTTGGTCTTGGTGTTGACATTCATAATTGGTATATTTCTTGAGTCGGGGTGGTAGTAAGGAATAGGATTGTAGGAACATGTAATGCATATCATACAAAGATATATCTAACCATTTTATACTGAATTTCATGTTACCAGAGATTTGGGTACATAAGTGTTTGGAGATACTTATAGGAATTGGAAATATCATTATCGTGGGTGTAGCTAATGAGATGAGCCAGACATGCATGGTAGAAATGACTTCCCACTAGGATGCATATTTCATTGGGGTATAGTGATCTTTGGTGTGTTATGAATGTGTGGATTTTGGAAAATATGGATTGGGTTTCAAAACAAAAGGGTTTGAAACATGGAAACTAGTGGTATTTTGAAAATGGGTTGATTTTCAAAACATGATGGTTTTTTTTCGAAATAGTGAAATATGGGAAATTTAAACTTGTATAAATCCTAGTTTTGATAGTTGTAACACTACTACAAAAATGGTCTTTATCAGCACTCAAAACGGGCTTTATCGGCGATAAAAAGCGTTGTAAAGCTCGATGCTGATAAAGGGGGGTCCCCTTTATCGGCATTTTTTTAGCGCTGATAAATGTAGCTTTTATCAGCACTAAAAAAGCACTGATAAATGAAACCTTTATCAGTGATAAAAAGGTGCTGATAAAGGAGGGATTTATCAGTGCTAAAAGAGCACTGATAAATGCGTGTTTTATTAGCCCTCCTTTAGCGCTGATAAATGTCATGTGTGCTGCTATGAAAAAATCTACAACAGCACACCCGAACACCAGCAAAAAAATTCAGAATCTCAATAAGCTAATTAGAGAAAGTATACCCATACAAAATTAACACATAAATCATAAGAAAATTAGACCAAGTGTACCCATACAATAAGTATACCCGTACACCATTAACACATAATTCATAAGTTAATTAAGTACATAAAGAATTCAATTATGAATTCAGGGGGTTGGGGTTGTTCAAGGGTTTGGGGTAGATGTCCAAGGGGGTAGGCGGTTTCCGGTGGATGGGAGTGTCCGGGGGGGCTTTCTAGGGGGTGGGCTACTGTCCAGGGTGTCGGGGGGCTTTACAGTGGGTGGGGGTGTCCAGAGGGGTGGGGGTGTAGAGGGGGTGGGTTGGTGTCCAAGGGGTGGGGATGGTCCAAGGGGTTGGTGGGGTTGACTCGTACACGTCACAAAGGACCTATGGATCATTATCTTAAAGGATCAACCCAATCTGAATGGGTTTGGTCGGATTTCCATAGGTCAGTTGTTGTTTTCACTTAAAATTGTGTCCATTTTAAACAAAATAGAGACCCTTTGAGTGATACCAGCCACACCATGCCTTAGATTAATGTGGGGTTGACTCTTACATGTCACAAAGGACCCATCGATCATTCTCCTAAAGTATCAACACAATCTGAATGCATTTGGTCAGATTTCCATAGTTCAGTTGTTGTTTTCACTTAAAATTGTGTCCAATTTAAACAAAATAGAGACCCTTTGAGTGATACCGGCCAAACCATGACTATTATTGAGGAAGGGATGACTCATACACATCACAAAGGACCCATGGATCGTTATCCTAAAGGATCAACACAATCTGAATGGGTTTGGTCAGATTTCCGTAGGTCAGTTGTTGTTTTCACTTAAAATTGTCTACATTTTAAACAAAATAGAGACCCTTTGAGTGGTTCTGTCCACACTGTGCCTCATATTGAGGAAGGGTTTACTCTTACACGTCACCAAGAACCCTTGGATCATTCTTATAGAATATCAAGGCAATCTGAATGCATTTGGTCATATTTTCATAGGTCAGTTGTTGTTTTCAATTAAAATTGTGTCCATTTTAAACAAAAGAGATTCCCTTTGAGTGATAGCGGTCACACCGTGCCTCGGATTGATGAAGGGTTTACTTTTACACATCAAAAAGAACCCTTGGATCATCATTATAAAATATCAACACAATCTGAATGCGTTTGGTTGGATTTCCATATGTCAGTTGTTGTTTTCACTTTAAATTGTGTCCATTTTAAACCAAAGAGAGACCCTTTGAGTGCTACCAACCACACCGTGCCTTGGATTGAGGTGGGGATGACTCGTACATGTCAAAAAAGACATGTGGATCATTCTCCTAATGTATCAACACAATCCGAATGCGTTTGGTCGAATTTCGGTAAGTTAGTTGTTGTTTTCACATAAAATTGCGTACATTTTAAACAAAATAGAGACCCTTTGAGTGGTATCAGACACACCGTGCCTTGAATTAAGGAGGGTTTGACTCGTACACATCACCAAGGACCCTTGTATAGTTATTATAAAAGATCAAGTCAATCCTACTACATTTGGTAAGATTTTCAAAGGTCAGTTGTTGTTTTCAATTAAAATTGTGTCCATTTTAAACAAAAGAGAGACCCTTTGAGTGATAGCAGGCACACCATGCCTCAGATTGAGATTAAGTTGACTTGAAAACATCAAAAAGGACATGTGGATCGTCCTCCGAAATGAACAACACAATCCGAATGTGTTTGGTTGGATTTCCGTATGTCAGTTGTTGTTTTCACTTAAAATTGTGTCCATTTTAAACAAAATAGAGACCCTATGAGTGGTACCGGCCACACTGTGCCTCGGATTAGTGCATTGTTGACTCATACACGTCACCAAGGACCCTTTTATCGTTATTATAAAATATCAAGGAAATACGAATGCGTTTGGTCATATTTCCATAGGTCAGTTGTTGTTTTCACTTAAATTTGTATCCATTTTAGACAAAATAGAGACCCTTTGAGTGGTACCGGCCACACCGTGCCTCAGATTGAAGCAAGGTTGACTCATACACATCACCAAGGACTCTTGTATCATTATTATAAAAGATCAAGTAAATAATAATGCATTTGGTCAGATTTTCATAGGTTAGTTGTTGTTTTCAATTAAAATTGTGTCCATTTTAAACAAAAGAGAGCCCCTTTGAGTGATAGCGGTCAAACCGTGCCTCAGATTGAGGATGGGATTACTCATACATGTCAAAAAGGACTCTTGTATCGTTCTTATAAAATATCAACACAATATGAATGCGTTTGGTCAGATTTTTGTAGGTTAGTTGTTGTTTTCACTTAAAATTGTGTCCATTTTAAACCAAAGAGAGACCTTTTGAGTGATACCGGCCACACCGTGCCTCGAATTGAAGCGGGGATGACTCTTAGATGCCAAGAAGGACCCAAGGATCATTCTCCTAAAGGATCAACACAATCCTAATTTTTTTGGTCGAATTTCCGTAAGTCAGTTGTTGTTTTCACTTAAAATTGTGTACATTTTAAACAAAATAGGGACCCTTTGAGTGGTACCGGTCACACCGTGCCTCAGATTGAGGTGAGGTTGACTCTTACACGGTACCAAGGACCCTTGGATCGTTCTTATAAAATATCAAGTCAATACGAATGCATTTGGTCGGATTTTCATAGGTCAGTTTTTGTTTTCAATTAAAATTGTGTCCATTTTAAACAAAAGAGAGACCCATTGAGTGAAATCGGGTACACCGTGACATAGATTGAAGAGAGGTTGACTTTTACATGTAAAAAATGACTTGTGGATCGTTCTCCTAAAATATCAACACAATCCAAATGCGTTTGGTCGGATTCCCGTAGGTTAGTTGTAGTTTTCACTTAAAATTGTGTCCATTTTAAACAAAATAGAGACCCTTTGAGTGATACCGGCCACACTGTGCCTCAGAGTGAGGCGGGGATGACTCTTACACGTCCCAAAGGACCTGTGGATCGTTCTTATAAATGTTAAACACAATCCGAATGGGTTTGGACAGATTTCCATAGGTCAGTTGTTGTTTTCACTTAAAATTGTGTCCATTTTAAACAAAATAGAGACCCCTTGAGTGATACTGATCATACCATGCCTCGGATTGAGGCGGGGTTGACTCGTACACTACACGAAGGACCCATGGATCATTATCCTAAAGGATCAACACAATCCTAATTTGTTTTGTCGAATTTATGAAGGTTAGTTGTTGTTTTCACTTAAAATTGTGTCCATTTTAAACAAAATAGAGACCCTTTGAGTGGTATCGGCCACACTGTTCCTCGGATTGAGGCTGGTATGACTTTTACATGTCACAAAGAACCCTTGGATCATTATTATAAAGTATCAACACAATCCGAATGGTTTTGGTCGGACTTTTGTAGGTCAGTTGTTGTTTTCACTTGAAATTGTGTCCATTTTAGACATAATTGAGACCCTTTGAGAGGTACCGGCCACATTGTGCCTCTGATTGGGGAAGGGTTGACTCATACACATCACCAAGGACCCTTGGATCTTTCTTATAAAATATCAAGGAAATCCAAATATGTTTGGTCATATTTCCGTAGGTCAGTTGTTGTTTTCACTTAAAATTGTGTCCATTTTAAACCAAATAGAGACTCTTTGAGTGATACCAGTCACACCGTGCCTCAAATTGAGGTGGGGTTGAATTTTACAAGACAAAAAGGACCCGTGGATCATTCTTATAAAATATCAACACAATTCGAATGCATTTGGTCAGATTTTTGTAGGTCTTTTTTGTTTTCACTTAAAATTGTGTCCATTTTAAACCAAAGAGAGAACCTTTGAGTGATATCTGCCACACCATGCCTCGAATTGAGGTGTATATGACTCTTAAACATTCCAAATTACTTTTGGATCATTATCATATAGGATCAGCACAATCCAAATGCATTTGGTCAAATTTCCATAACTCAGTTGTTGTTTTCACTTAAAATTGTGTACATTTTAAATAAAATAGAGACTCTTTGTGTGGTACCGGCCATACCGTGCCTCGGATTGAGGTGGGGTTTACTTGTACACATCACCAAGGACCCTTGGATCGTTGTTATAAAAGATCAAGTAAATCTGAATGCATTTGGTCATATTTTCATAGGTCAGTTGTTGTTTTCAATTAAAATTGTGTCCATTTTAAACAAAAGAGAGACCCTTTGAGTGATAGCGGGCACACCGTGCCTCGGATTGAGGTGGGGTTGACTCGTACAAATTATCAACATAATCTGAATGCATTTTGTTGGATTTCTATAGTCATTTTTTGTTTTCACTTAAAATTGTGTCCATTTTAAACAAAATAGAGACCCTTTGAGTGATACCGGCCACATCGTGCCTCGGATTGAGGCGGGGATGACTCGTACACATCACTAAGGACCTGTGGATCATTCTTCTAAAGGATCAACACAATATGAACGGTTTTGTTGGATTTCCATAGGTCATTTGTTGTTTTCACTTAAAATTGTGTCCATTTTAAACAAAATAGAGACCCTTTGAGTGATACTGGTCACACCGTGCCTCGGATTGAGACGGGATTGACTTGTACATGTCACAAAGGACCTGTGGATCGTTCTACTATAGGATCAACAAAATCTGAATGTGTTTGGTTGGATTTTCATAGGTTAGTTTTTGTTTTCACTTAAAATTGTGTCCATTTTAAACAAAATATAGGCTCTTTGAGTGGTACCGGCCACACCCTGCCTCAGATTGAGGCGGGGATGACTCGTACACATCACAATGGACCCATGGATCATTCTTATAAAAGGTCAAGACAATCCGAATGCGTTTGGTTGGATTTTCTTAGGTCGGTTGTTGTTTTCACTTAAAATTGTGTCCATTTTAAACAAAATAGAGACCATTTCAGTGGTTCATCATTATCGCATGTTGCTGGTGAATATCATCTATTAAAATGGTAAAATGACTCATTGGATATAGGATGTTTTATTTAATAACAATTACAATTTTCCTACGAACATTTACATACAACAATGTTTCATCTTTTAATCCCCTTAACCCCTCTCAAAAATGACCACCAATTGTACATGTCCCCAAGTTAGATCATCATTGTATTTTTGTACAATATGCCATCAGGTATGCGGCCCACTCATTTCTGAACGCATCTATATCATCTTGTGAGTATGAGGATTTTCGGAAGTCATAGTAGTACTACAAAATATAAAAAAAAAGAATTAATAAATAAATTAAATGAACAAGTTGTTGTTTTTGAAAATACCTCTTTAGGGATGCTAGTTTGTTGATGAAAAACAATCTCTTTCGAAAATTTACAAACATAATAACCGCAATCATTATAGTTTGTTTGTTTTGGAAATTGAAAAAAAATGATCATTAGGACAATAAGTAAATTGTGTTGAGATATGTTTGGATAGTGAAATTTTATTATATATACCCTAATATTTGTCCAGACGTAGTACTTTCTCGCCTCCTTATGCTCAGCCCCTTTCCTCATTCCTTTTTTTAGATGATAATGATACACCACACTATCATAACAGAATCCTAAGTAAAAGATAATATAAATTATATTACTTGATTTTTAGACCTAAAACGTAAGATGTAGTGTCTTATAGATTCACAAACTCCATCATGTGTGATCAGTTTGATGTATATCCTTACTTTGAATCCAAAAAATAAATCTTTGGAGGATCCAAGTTCACCAAAATTAGCAACCAATATTGCCTAAAAACACAAAAAGGAATAAGTAATCAAAGAAGTAAAAATATAATTGATATGCTTTAATCTTAGAGTTTTACCCCTGCATGGTTGGTATTAGGAAGAGTCTGTCATCTGTAATCTTGCATTCAAATGTTCTTAGCAAGCCATTCACTATTTCATCCCTCTTTGATGGATCTAATTTTGTTAGGTGTGTTGATGTGGTATAAGGACTAACGAGTCCAAATCTTGGCTCATGGAAAAATTCCTTCAACTATTTTTCATAAATGCGTCTGTTAACAATATAAAATGCATTTAGTCGTAATTTTCACATTAGATTAGCTTTTAGAAAATCAATTCATGGAAACATACCTCATATATATATTTACAACTATGATGCCTATCCAACCATTTTCAAGGATCTCATTTAAATTTTTAGCAGCAACGAAATATTGACTTTTCTCTCCATATATATTCTCTTTGAAAACCACTATAGGACTATTACCATATTTTAGCTTTGTATACACATGAGTCTTCAATGCTAGTAATTGTGGATAGGGAACAGGTGGTGTTATTGTGCTTTCAGTAGCTCCTTGGGATTGGTTGGTCGATCCTTTAGATGGTTTTGAGCTGACGTTTGTCACCCCCTTCCCTTTCTCTGTCTATAACAACAATCATTGGTTCAGACCCTTTTTTCATTAATTGTTAAAGGTTTAGCTTGAAAAAAAAGTAAATAAATACCTCTTTATCTATATATACTCTTACAAGTTGTGACGGGCATGCAATGAATGTCCCAATATCCTTATCGACTATATGAATATCATCATCAACAAGTGGAACAGGTAGCTATGCATTTGGATCATGAGCTACAGTAATCATCACTTTCAGATGGTCTTTAGGAAGTGGTCTATTATGCAGCATGGCATCTGGGATATTGAACATTGTATCCCTCGATACAAGGTGATAGGTGGGTGTTGACAGATAAATCACAATCATTATCACCCTGTATAAGATCAGTACAGAAAAATTATCAGTGTTTGTCTTTTTCACATTTCATGGGAAAATTATTAGAATATTGATTCCCATGGCTAAGACAGTTCTTTGAGGGGAATGGCTTGCCTCAATGCTGGTAGGGGGTGGGGCGGGATTTTCACATGCTAGTTGTTCCTAACTTGTGTCTTCCCTTTTCTTCCCACCCATAAAAGTTGCTATAAAATCTCCATGACATTGAAATCGTTCTTCAAGGGTTGCTATTTTTTCGCTCATTTGTTCCAATTTTTCATCTGTATCATCCATTTTTTTCTTCTTCTCAAAATATACTTGGGGTGTAACCCCAAACCCCGCACCTCTGACATGACCGTATTTTTCTAGTTGCTTCAAAGCCATCGATAATAGGTCTGTATCCTCTATAGGATAGTTGATTCTTGTGACTATCAAATATAGTAAAATAACTAATTATTTTTATGGAATAGAAATTTAAAACAAATCTTTTTATCATCATGTCATACATACACATATTTCCCACAGTTTTTGTGTGTTCTCATCTATTAACTTCCCTTCCTTATTCACACATGCCTCCTTCCATAGCACATAATGTGGAATGGAAGTGTATTTGGTTTTCGACTAATCAATCTACATATAAACATAGAAATATAATTATGATGTTGTTTATTTGCACCTAACAATATTACTGTAAATTTAAAATACATGACATTTTATTTTCTAATGAAGCGTACCCCATCCTTGCTTTACGATAGGGGTATGCTGGTTTTGATGCACGTTCCTTATTTTCAGTATAGAGTTTTTGTTTCATAAATGAAATATTGACAATCAAAGTGATGAATACAGGTATCCTCAAACAACGTATTATCACCCACAATGTACCTAAAACTTCTCATCCCCATGGTAGCCAATAAATGAATCCCATGCTTCTTGGGATATCAGGTGAGCGTAGACAATGGGTGGGTGTGGTTTTATTTTACCTTTGGAATCTTTCTAGTGACATCTTGTTAAAATAGTGCTAAAACCTCAATGAATCCATAAAGCAAGCCTTAGTAAATAATCCTTGTGTGAATTGTCTACTATAAATGTACTCTGCAAGATATTGAGAAGAGTAAGACATTGTTTAATTATTTTATTTTCTATTAAATTAAAGAAATAAATTCATAATTTTACCATAATTTCTTCTCAGATCACAGCCTTCAGCCCAGACACAACATGGTTCCATGAATCTATGTCAATAGGCACATGTTTCCGAGTGACAACTACAATGTAACTGATAAACATAGCCTTGTTTGGATTCACATGTTGTCCTCGTGCATTCCATCCGACTTCAAATTTGATGCCTTTGCTTTTCACCTTAAGAACATTGGCTAACACCGTCAAACTATGACGCACCTGTGTTTTCTGCAATGTCGGTCCTTCATTCCTGACCATTTCATCAATATCAACATCATCTATATGTTCATCTGAAATTATATCAACGACATGTGCTGATGGTTGTTGGACCTCAACACTAGGAGAAGCAGGAGCCACAGCAGCAGCAGCAGCAGCAGCCGCAGCAGGAGCCGCAGTAGGAGGAGCAGCATGAGCAACAGGAGCTACAGCAGGAGCAACAGTAGGAGCAGCAGCTACTGTACGAGCAGTAGCAGCCGCAGTAGCAGTAGCTTGAGAGACTTGTTCAGCCTCAAGGTTAGGAGCACTAGAATGTGCAGAAGTCATTATCTGCAAAATTGGTTGAACAGTTAATTTAGATTATATAAATTCGGTAATGATAAAATAATAACATGAGATAACAAGATCTATATTACAAACAAAATATAACCTGTTTATTGAAATCTCTTTCTTTTTTTCATAGGTTGAAGGGATTTGACACCTCTATCGATTATCTAAATCCCTTCATTATGGTCTACTATAACATACAAAACAACATCTACATTGGTACCGCTCCGAAATTATTGTGATGTACCATTAAAAGGATCGTCCTCAACTGAATTTTCATCCGAACCATTAGTAGTTTTGGATGATAACAGAACAATCAACCACTTTTGGTATGCGGGGTCTGGAACATAAAAAACTTGTACAGCTTGTGATGCCATTATAAACTATTCATCTTTGTACCCTTCTTTACTAAAATCAACTTTCACAAATCCCCATTCATCTATTTTAACACCACTGTTGTTATCAACCCATTTGCATTGAAAAATTGGCAATTGTAATGTCGTATAATCCAAATCCCATATTAGTTTTATAATTCCAAAGTATGACATATTTTCATAAATTGGATTTCTATCCTTACTACCAGAAACATGCATCGCCTCAGCCACTAGTGTAACTAAACTATTTTTCATGGTATTATCTTCATCATGTTCATCTATATAGAATTTATAACCATTAATTACATAACCACTATAAGATAATACATACACACTTGGTCCAGTGGCTATCCATTGAATTCGTTCTGAAACTGAATTCAGATTTTCATCCAACTGCTTAAAAATATGGTCCTGAAACCATCCTATAAACTGGTGATTATGTGTATTTGATAACGATTTTTCAGCCCTTGATGGATTCAACTGCCTAAGAATTTCTTTGTGAGTTTCAATATATGGAGAAACCTCCAAACTGTTATAAAAAACATAAATATGGTCCTGCTCCCGATCTGTAATACTGATTGTCACAACTTCTCTTCCAGAAATTACCTCACCCTCAATGCGTCCAGTGTGACGAGATTTCAGGAGACCAATACTTTCCACATCAGATAGGTATTCGGTAAAAAATTCAATGGCTTCCTCAAAAATATATCACTCCACCATACAACCCTCTGGCCGATTTCAATTTTTGACATACCCTTTCAAAATCATCATATATCATTCAACAGGATACATCTATCTATAGTGCACAGGACCACAAAGTCAAATCTCTCTCACCAAGTGAATCATCAAATAAACCATCATATCAAATAATGTTGGTGGGAATAACATTTCTAATTCACATAATATGATGACAATTTCTTTTTCCATGGCTGGAAATTTTGCCGGGTCTAAAACTTTTCTACATATAGCTTTGAAAAAAGAAATAATGTTTGGTTAACGTATGACGAACATTCTTGGGAAAAATGCAATGTAAAGCTATAGGAATTAGATCTTGCATCAAAACATGGAAATCATGTGATTTCAAACCTTTTAACTTCAAATCATTCATTGAAAAAATGTTCTTGATATTTTATGAATACCCCTCTCAAACCTTTACATCATTGAAGAAGTTGCAAAACTGATATCTCTCCTCCCTAAAAAGTGTATAAGCAGCTGAAGGAAGAAACAATAAATTTTCACCCTTCACAGGAGACAACTCTTCTCATATTCCTATGTCAACCATGTCCAACCTTTCCTTAATTCCATATTTTGTTTTGCCAGGGGCATTTAGCAATGTTCTGATAACACTATCACATAACTTTTTTCCACATGAATGACATCAAGAAAATTTCTGACGTACAAACAATTCAAGTTTAGTAATTCAAAAAAAACTGATCTCTTTTTCCAACCGATTTTTGAAAGGTTTTTCGAAAATGGTTTACAAAAAATAGTTTTAAGATCTTTTACTTTATCAAACAGCTGATCACATATTAGTGGAGATGGTGTTGCGCGTTGTTCTGAACTTCCATTGAATGATGTTGTCCAATATTGGTACCGATTCCGACGAGGTAGAAATCTACGATGTCCTAGAAACACAGATTTCGATTAATGTTTCAACCTCATTTACTATGTATCTTCTTCGCACATGGGACACCCTCGAGTTCCTTTAATGATATAGTCTGACAAATTTCCATAAGCAGGGAAATCATTTATTATCCCATACAACATCGCTCTCAATGTGAAATATTCACTTGTATAAGCATCATACAACATAACACCTGAATCCCAGAATAACTTCAAATCCTTGATCAAAGGATCCATTTAAACATCAATATCAATGCCTGGTTGTTTTCGTCCTGATATAAGCATGGATAACCTGATGAATTTTTTCTTCATGCATAACTAGGGTGGTAAGTTATAATTTACCAACATAATAGGACATGTACTATTAGTACTGGTTTGAAAACCAAAAGGATTCACTCCATCTGTAGATAATGCAAGATGAAGGTTTCTCGACTCTTTTCCAAATTCAAGATACTCATGATCAATTTTCTTCCACTGTGGAGAGTCGGCTGGATGACATAGTTTCCCATCTTTATTTCTTTTATCTACATTCCACGACAATTGTCTTGTTGTTTCCTCACTTCCATATAGACGCCTAAACCTTGGAATGATTGGAACGTACCATACAACTTTCATAGGATTGGATTTATCATTCTTGTATTGATAAACACCAAACTTTGGGAATTCTGTAAATGATTTGTTCTCCTTGAGAAACAATATACAGTCTTTTGGGCAGGCATGTATTCTTTTAGAAATCATACCCATCGAGCATAGAATTCGTCTAGCTTCATATGTCCAGCTTGGGAGCTCATTATCTTCTGGGACGATGTCATTCAAGAGAGCAAGTAGTTCTGTAAAACTGACATCACTCCATCTATTGCCTACTTTAAATTTATACAACTTCAGTACAATTGACAATGTTGTATACATAGTGCATCCAGCATACAATGGCGTCTTTGCACAACTCTTTAACTTCTAAAACAATTTTGGCCAATCACAGAGTTCATCTTCAATTGTCTTTGTCATTTCCTTAATACTATCTTCATCATCATTGGCATCTGTAATCACATCCTCCATACGGTCTTCTTCATTATCCATATTTGTATTCATATATGATGATCCATAAAACATAGTTTTATCCTAGCCAGTAGCTACATTCTCTTTTTCTCCATGTTTATTCCAACATTTATAACTTTGATCTATTCCATGACATGTCAAATGTTCTTCCAACTCCTCTAGAGTAAGTATTCTAGAATAACAACAATGTAAACACAGACAAAGTATTTGCGAAGGATCCTTTGCATGATCCTTTGCAAACTTGATGAACTCTTTCACTCCATTCTCGTACTCTATTGTCAAACGATTAGAATACATCCAATCTTTATTCATCTTCATCCTATTTGAATATCAAATATTAGTATTTATGGTTCAAATTTACAAAACAAGACTTCCAAATACAGTAGAAGAGAACCACTTCCTTATAAAAATATAGATTAATAGATCCTAACCATTATTATTTATTCATCTTCATTAAATATATTTACTTTAGATTCATTATAGTTTCCTCAAATCACCCCAGACCAAACACAAGAATAATAAATAATGATACATCTACCAATCCTAGGTCTCTTCCCAACATTCAATACCATCATGCCTAAATACCCATATATCCACACATACACATGTCACAAATGCATAAAAAACCATATCCACATCAGAACCAAAGTACCAATATGGATTTCAATAAGTTTACTCGACTCAAGTGGTGGTGTCTAAGAAATAATAAGAAAATATAATAAGTATATATTCACACATAAATCTCAAACTGGTGTTAATAATCCAATAAACCAAAGGTATCATTCCATCTATCAGGATACTCTGAAGGAGCCCATATGCGACAGTAGTCCCAGGTGGTGAAGGTTCTTGGGGAGGAAGGGGAGAACACACACCTATCAGGGTTCGAGGTCAGGTCACTAAGGTTTAAGGTGGACCAATAATCCTACAAGGGTTCATTCCATATTTCACAAACCATGTCCTGGTACCCTAGGATGCTAACCCACTGCTGGTGGAAGTGAAACCATTTCTGATGATCGTGCCAAGAATAAATGGAAACCAAGATTGGGGAGTGAATCAAAATACCTCAAGAAAGATGGAAAAACATGGTATTTGAGAATAGGTTAGTGTATTTCATGTTGGCTAGGCACCTATCCAATAGACTCCACAAGCGTTGATGGTCCCTGTAGTTGTTTCACTAGGTGAAACTATCACCTGATATGATGATATCAATGAGGCCCTTCCTAGCCATGAACTGAACAAACTCCATGATGGCCTTCCTATAGAATGGGCTTCTACCTTTCCTTTCCTTTTGTTGGAAATGACATTAAAGTCACCCCTAACAAACAATGGATGGTGGCCAGGATCGAACATATTTTTTTCACTCCATAGAGATTCCCTTTGAAGAGGGTCATAGCTTCCAAAAACAAAAGTCGTAAGGAATGAGGTGTCACCATTGGACACCTTGGTAGTGATGAATTGATTGCAATCTTGAACAGTCTCAAAAACATATTTATTGTGCCAAAATACCCATGTGTTTATATTGGAGGGGTCAGAGTGTAGAAATTCATGCTACTTAATATTTCAGGAGAATTATTTGATTATTATAGGGTTTTTTGTGTTATTTGACAACAACAACAACGAAATTATGCTTTTTTATTTCTATAGTGAATAAATCCAATTTAAAATGGGAACTAAGACCATGATAATTACATATGAAGATAATAATTATGGGTAGGACAGGGCTCTATCATTTGATCTTGAGCTAGTTGCCTTATTGAAGTCGGAGGATGATCTCTCCTTGAGGTCCCTTGATTTTGAACATGTTCATAATACCTTCTGGTTGGTAATTTTCTTATAAGTGGGAGATGAGGATCCAAAGGGGCAAGGGAAGGATGGGTAATGAAACTTGGGGGCTGTTGAGGGAGTTATCTCTAGATCAATAAGTATTTGGAGCTAGATGATAGGCTCAGAGCCAAGGGAGACAGAACAAACACTGCTGGGAAGGGGCCTGACCACTACAGAGAAGCAGTCAATAACCTCAGTGAGGGAGAAGGACAGAGATGGAGGTAGGGGTAGAAAGGCTAGAAAGATTTGTGGTTTGGACATCATTCCATACAATTGCACTGCCAGACAAAGTCACTTAGATAGAATAAAGGAAAGAATGGGGGAACCCCTCGAATAAAATAGGGTTCAAGAATTGGATGACCTAGAAATGCATCAGAACTGGGTGGTGTTGTCCTTAAAGAAAAAGGTTATCCTTCATTCCTTACTTTAGGGTGACATGGTGTTGTATCTAAGTGAATTGATGATACCTATGAGGAATCTAGTGAAACTGGAATCCAAGTGTGAAGGACCTTAAATTTTTCATAAACTTCACTCTGATAGTGTAAACTCATTGATCTCCATTGAAAATGAGCATATCAATCTTTCCACCAATACTAGGTTTATCAAGGGATATTTTACATGAATAAACCATCCATTTTAAATAAAATCAACCAATGTCAAACATTCCCCAAAGATTCCACATTTTTATTTACAGTAAAAAAACTATACTAATAGAAAATCCTAGAATAATGGAGTAATGATAAAAGAAAAAAAATATGTCATAGCCACATATGTTCAAATAGTATGTGAAATTACAAAAAATACCCCATAAAAACCACTAAGTTCAAATTTCAAACAAAAATATGGTATTTAATCATGCCTCAAATCATGATGATACTCGTGCCTTGATACCTACATCGTGATGCGCCTGATCAACATCATCGTCAACACCTTCACTGACAAGATAACAAAATAGAATTCATCACCTTAGGAACCTCATCACCCATTTCCAACCTAACAAATCCTAATAATATAATCAAATAAAAGAATATATATTCTATATTCAAACCACACCTTCTCATAAAGGTGATTGTTGGAAGAATTTATATAACATATCCATCCATACCACCATCAAATTGAATGGTTTCTAGGATCTATAATAAACAAATACCAAATCACCTATAACCCCACCATAGTCATTAGAAAAAAGGTGATAAATTATTAGTAATATAAATATTATGATCACCCCCAAGAACCCCATCAAAATATGTAGGAAGAACACTCATGGATCTATAATGAAGAAGAATCATCACCACCGGAGGAAATGAAACCTAGGGATGAAATAATTCAACACAAAATCCACTAGACCACCATTGATGGGAAAGCCTCACATCCCAAAACTCCAATTATCAATGTTTTAATAGTGTGATATGATTTATAGAATAATAGTTCTAGAACCATTAGAAGAAGTTGGACCATACTCGAGCTTCGACAGGGGGCATTAACCTAGAGACAAACATGAAGAAGAAATAGATGAATCATGTAGCCTAAAACCATCACAATATCAAATATCCATTAAATATATCATTACAAATCAACATATGGTTATGTGTGATGGGAGAGGAGAACAATATTAAAAAATTATTTGGAAAAAATGCCTTAAATGGAGGTCCGGAAAGGTGAAGCTCAGTGGGCAGTGGAGGTCCGGCAACAAAGAGCTTGAGGGCGTTGCGGGTGGCGGAGGTCTGAAAAAGCGAAGCTCGAGGGTGTCGGAGGTCCGGAAATGCAAAGCTTAGTGGGTGGCGGAGGTCTGGAAATGAGAATCACGAAGGCGGTGGAGGTCCGGCAACATGAACTCAGCGGGCGGCGGAGGGGAGTCGCAGGGTTCCAGTACTGCGAGAGCTTTAGGTCGCGATAAAACGAGGGCACTGTGCGGCCGACTTTATAAAAAAATGGAGTAAGGTTTTATCAGCGCTAAAAAAGTGCTTATAAAGACTACCTTTATCATTGCTAAAATTTTAGCACTGATAAAGGTATCCTTTATCAGTGCTTTTTTTAGCACTGATAATGGTCCTCTTTATCAGCGCTAAAAAATCGCTGATAATGGTCCTCTTTATCAGCACTAAAAACGCGCTGATAAATCCATCCTGTATCAGCACTAAAATTTTAGTGTTGATACAAGGATTATTTATCAGCACTTTTCTAAAACTGATAAAGGGTCTTTTTATCAGCGCTTATTTAGCGCTGATAAAGGTTACCCTGTATTAGCACTAAAATTATATCACTGATAAAGGGATTCTTTATCAGTTCTTTTCTAGCGCTAATAGAGGGAGTCTTTATCAGTGCTAAAAAGCGCTGATAAAGAATCCCTATATCAGTTCTAAATTCTAGCTGATAAAGAATCCTTGTATTAGTGCTAAAATTTTAGCATTAATACATGGTTTCTTTATCAGTGCTTTTCTAGCACTGATAAAGACTCCCTCTATCAGTGCTAGAAAAGCACTGATAAAGAATCCCTTTATCAGCGCTAAAATTTTATCACTTATACAGGGTTTCTTTATCAGCGTTTTTTTCTTAGTGTTGATATAAGGTGCTGATTACCTTGCCCATTTTTGTAGTAGTGTAATGTAATTGAAATTGAAAATTGAATACCCTTTATTGTTAACAGAGTGATACTTGTGGTTGTTTTTGTGTTGATAGAAATGGCACCGGGTAGGCATCGTAGAGACCAACCAGAGGAAGCTGATGAAAATGTGGTTGCACCTGATCTTTAGGGGAACCAGCAGTAAGTCTTGGATATAGTGAATGTTTTCCAAGTAGTTTAATTTCGGAATAAATTTGATGAGCCAAGTCATGAGGATATTTTGGTTTTGCGTCAAAGGTAGAATCCACCCATGTTTAGGGGTGATTTGGAGCCAGAAAGGGATAAAGCATGGATGAAATAAATTAATATGATATTTGACTTCATGGGAACACTGGAAAATCTAAATGTGAAGTTATACCTATATATTTTGTAATATCTTGATCTTCATTGGTGGGATCTTGTGGTCCAATCCATGACTTACTAAGGTGTGACATGGGAGGGTTATGAGGAATTGTTTAATATATAATTATACCCTCATAGGTTCAGAATTCAATGTACAACGTATCTCTTCAGTTAAAAGTAAGGTAACTTAGCAGTAACAAAATATGTGGATATGTTTATTAATATAGTTTTGTTTTCACCCAAGGTGATGGGTAGTACATCCTTTAAGGAATTGATTTTTCAAATCGGTTTGAACTAGGAAATTCGTTCCAAGATAGTGGTGTTGTGTATAGATGATTACACCGAAATAATGAATAGGGTTACAACTGCAGAGCGAGACCTTTTGTGGGATATAGGAGGGAGAAGTATGTTGGTGCCCATGGTAAATAGTGGGAACTCAAATAATGGGTTCAAGAGGAAGAGGGACACTTATTTATAGGGTGTGAGTACGGATCAGAATCCAATGGTAGGATCGGTTAATCTTCCTCCAAGGCTCTAGATCAAGACGAGATTTTTTCAATGTGGTTCTATGAGCCTCATCATTAAGGATTGTATGACATGGCCTTGAGCATGTCTTAATTGTAAATAGATGGAACTTCTTCAATGGTATTGTCAGAATGCTATGAGGTCGGGTGTCTGGGACACTCTTCAGGGGTCACATGGGACATCTTCATTGGTATTGTCAGAATGCTATGAGGCCTTGAGCATGTCTTAATTGTAAATAGATGGGACATATTCAATGGTATTGTTAGAATTCTCTAAGGTCGACCTTGATCATGTCCTTATTGTAAAGTGGGTCATGGTGATTCTCATAATACATTAAGATTCTAGTAGTGTGAATAACTATTTCTAGACAAGGGCTAAGTATGATCTACCCCCAACATGAAAAATAAAAATTTCTACTGACTTTTGATATGTGAGATTCATTAATACTAGACATAACATGAATTTTGTAATATAATTTTACTGAAAGAAATATGACGAGTGAAAAAATAAATTGAACATAAAATTAATATAGAATCTGTTAAATGAATATAACTGAGAATTGAACCAAGCTTTGACATAAATGAATTTCATTTTTTTATCTGATTCCATAAGTTAAGATAATCCAAATATAGGAATTCGACATAACTATTTTGATAAGAATAATTTAAAATTAATTATTCTTACTCAATTATAATCTATAAAAATTCACAAATCCATATTTGGTGATGAAAAACCCCCACCTAAAGAAGCAGATATTTTCAAGTTTAGAGAAGATGGAAATGGATGTTTTTGTGTCATAGGTATGGTTAGACATTGGAAAAGATAAAACAAATATGAGGATTTGTCACTGTTAGGAATGTTGAGCAGAATTAGAAAAGAGTGGAATTTACTGGGGTGTAAGGAAGGGATTTAGGAAGGAGAGGAATTCGGGAGGTTAGGAGGTAGATGGGGGAGAAAGTGAGTCATCTATGGATGTAGGGAGGAGTGGTAGTGAAGGAAAGGCTGAAATGGATTTTACTTACAAGATTTATAAGTTAATTGGAGATAGGAAAAGGTTATATGGTTGTACCAATGTGAGTTTTTTCCCTATCCCTAGGGCTCATGGGGCTCTCTCGTGGTCTGGACTTGTATTTTATAGTTAGGAGAGCTCCAAGTGAGAGAAATAGCTTTGGAGATGATTTCTTTTGTAACATTTACTCATGCTGATATAAAATCTAGTTTCTCCCTCTTTTTTTCTCTTCATGATCAGTGAAATAAAAAAAGTTGTATTAGATCCATTTGTGGTGAAAAATCGAAGAGAAATGGAGTTTTTCTGGTGAATGAAAAAATTATAGTTGTTTTGAGTCTTATATTAAAGGTATACTCCAAAATTTTCTATATAGGTTATTTAAATAGATCAAACAGTTTTGAAAATACATCAAAAATGATCTACCTAGTATCATTAAATGATCGGTCAATGTTTATGTGTTACATTACCTCTTTAGTGGAGAAGATTGTACTATTCCTTAGATGGAAATATTTTCCATGAAATTACAGCATCGTCTCTGGAACAGCACATCATGACCATGTGATTGGTTGATCTTGACTGTTGACAATTATTTTGTCATATCATGATCAATAAATGTCCAATTTTGACAATCTAGAAGTCGATTCCACCATTTTAGACTATTCCTAACAAAATTGGGCTATCCATTTTTCTAGATTGTACATTAATTATTATAAAATTGAAATTAAATGGATTCACCCTCCATGGGATTGATGATCATGTTGACTTATTCAAAATACTCCATTTGGAATCCTTTAATAAATGAAATCCTTAATGAAAAAACATTTTTAACCCCATTTAAAACATGGAAGTAAATCATGACACCATAAAGGAAGTAGATTTGAAGAAGTTTAATAAGAAAATGATCAGTAAAATATTTCAATAGAATGATCACAACGTCTACCACCATGTCTCTCAAGAGACTCACTTGTAAAAACTTTATAATAAGTTAGAAAATAAATAACATTCAATGACCACTCTCAATAAGATCCTCCTATTAAATTGGTTGATGAATCTTCAATTACAAAGTATAAACTCTTTAAATGAACACACCAACAAGTTCCAAAGCCTGGAGAATCAATTTTTGGTAACATGTAAGACTCTGACTAATCAAGATCAGATAAACCATCGACTATAAACACTTCCTAATAGTTGGGATACACTTTTCAATTTAATTAGAAACTCAATTATTGGATTAAAAAATTATATGTAAATGCAAAAGTATTCACTATTAAATTAGGATTTTAGAAGGAATGATGAAGCTTATAACTAGAGTTAAGATCTCATCCTAGATAAGTGAGGTAGAAAAAAAGGAGGATGTTGAGGGGAAGGCAGTATAGGCCGATGAAGGAGAAGATAAATGTACACAGATGAAAGGAGGTCATCATATGAATTTTACCATTGTTAAATAGAGGGACACTTGAAAAAGAACTATTGAAAGTTTCTACAAGAAAATAGTAAAATTATAAACCCACAAAGAATAAATAAACACACGTATGAGAGAATCATCGAAGAAGTTGTGGTTTTCTACAAAGAAGAAGAAGAGACTTGCATTCAAACATAAATCCAAGACACATAATGGGTTTTTTATACTACTTTATCATACCATGTCACTTCACATCATGATTATTTCTAACTTATCGAACCATTTAATTTTGTGAAGTCAATATGGGGAATAGTAGTTCAGTGGAGATTTTCAGAATGGGTGATATCCAAGTCAAGAGGAACATTGGATACAAACTCATCATGAAGGATGACTGATATGTTCAAAGCCTTTATCCCAATAGGTCATTATGAATATCCTTTTATCAATAAGTTTATACCAACATATTTAGTAATGGATCTTGAAAGATGATAAAATTATCTATCATCATTGCCCGAGGACACATATTAATTATGTTGTACAAATATAAAGTGAAGCTATCTGTAGAGAGACTCAACATTGTGGGAGGAGAGATGCCATTCCATATGTGGAATAAGATACTTGATAACATGTGTGAAAGAGGGTTATATACCCTGATGAGGGAGAATTACATTAGTGATGGAAAGGATGTATCACTTAATCCTTCAAAATACTGATTTTATGGGATGAAATAAAGAGTCTCATTTAATAATGATTCATCAAGGATATCAGAGATGATGGATTTGGTGATCTATATTGTATTCATACTCATATAGGTTGATTTAGAAGTAGGTAACAAATATTTACTATCATTTATTAATGATGAATCTTAAATTGTGTGGGTGTTCATATAGAGGATGAAGGACCAAGTACTGGACTACTTCAAGAAGGTCCTCTCCATAGTAGATTATGAAACTAGATGGGAGTTGAAGTGCCTTCATTCCTACAATTAAAGATAGTGCACATCAAGAGAATTTTATACCTATTACAATGTAGTGAAATTCTGCATCATAGGACAGCCCCACATACCCTACAACATAGTATAATAATAAAATAGATGAACATAACCAACATGTAGAAGTCAGAAGCATGATGAGTGTGTCTAAGATGCCTAATACATTATGTGTATAATTTGCTTTGGATTCATGATACCTCATCAATATATAACCATAAGTCATAATAAATATTTATATTCTATATAAGATACTGTCTCTTAAGAATCTCTAATACTCTCATTTATGAGAATTTTGATGTTTGGCATTTTCACATATATCTAAGGACCTCAGATATGAAATATAAAGGAGATATATTTTCTAAATCTGCATCATCTATGGTGATTAAGAGTTTAGATACTGACTTTGTGACCCAATTTAAAATAAGGCAATCAGATGTAGGGATGTCATGTTTCATAAAAACCAAATGATTAAGGAAGTTCGAATCCTAAAATATTTCAATGGGAAATTTTTGAATAATCAATTAAAGATGTAACACTTATACCTGCAACACTTTCCACTGGAGATGATGATATGCAATAATACTCATCTTTAGTAGACTAGAGATCATGGAAAATGACATTAGGTAGGGTAGAATGAATCCACTACACAAGAAGTTGCAAAAACATCACAGGAGAAAGGTGGTGTTGTTCCTCCCAAACCTAATCTTTCATGGTTTTTAAGATCTTTACATGGAATGATTCGATCAATAAAACATCTAGAGTCAGATTAAATATTTAAAACTGATGAAGGGAAAAAGGATACTTGGAAGAAACATCTTATCTTAACAATCTCAATTGGCTGCATGTAATAGAGGATGAGTTGGATTTGCTGATTAAGAACTAGACATTGATTTTGGTTGAACTACCAAAAGGTAAAATGGATGTAAAAAAATAGGTATTTAGGAAGAAGTAGTATGGAAGAAATTTTCCATTCACAATAACCGATTAGTATTCAATGGATTTATTCATAATAATGGAGTATAATTTGATGAGATATTTTCACCAATGGTAAATAAATCTTCAATCTGATTCCTTTTTTGAGTGGTTGCAAGAATTGATCTAGAGCTTGAAGATATGGACTTGAAGACCAATTTTTTCATATAGAACTCACTTAAGAGAACTATACGAATCAGACTAAAGGTTTTGAGGTTTATGGATATGAAAACCTCATCTAAAAAATTATGTAGTGATTTTATGGACAAAAACATGTTCCCAAACAGTGGTACAAGAAGTTTGACTCATTCAATGTGAGTCATGTATATAAGAATACACATAAGGACCAGTGTTTTTACTTCCTAAGATTTTAGGATGGTAAATTCTTTTATATTCTATTATATGTTGATGTAATTTTGTTCATTCAGAAGGATTCTTCTAAAATCACAAATTTAATGAATAAGTTATCCAAGTATTTGGATATGAAGGATTTTAAAGTAGCACCACATATTTTGGGGATATAGATAATTTGTTATAGAATATTTAGGTTTTAATGGATTGCTTAGGAGAAGTATGTTGAGAATGTTCTAAAACATTTCAACATTAACAAATCCAAACAATTAATCATTATGAATCATATAAATTTGAAGTTGATAAAGTGTTCTCTCCCATTTTCCAAGGATGAAATCTAGGTGGTGGAGATGATACCATACTCCCGTGTTTTTGGAATATTGAGGAATTTTATGGTGATTATGAGACAATACATTTCCCATTTAGTGTTGATCATGATGATATTTAACACCAATCTCAATAAGAAACACTGGGATACAGTCTAATGAATTATGAAGTATCTTAAAGGCACTTCATGGTTATGATTGTGTTACGGGGATATGAAAATATCATTAATGACTATAAAAATGTAATTACATCTTGAGATCATAATATTTAGAAATCTACATCAATATATGTCTATAATGATGTAGGAGGAGGTAGTCAAGATTTCAAAAGTGTGCATCTTTGTCCATGATTAAAGTAGAGTATATTTCTTATTCGGAAAATAGAATAGAGATGTGGTGGATAAAGAGCTTTCACTAGGATCTTGTATTCATCAAGAAGAATTAAAAGGTACATTATGAGAGTGAAAGTGCTTTGGACTTCAGTAAGAACTCCAGGTACCATGTATTGATGAAGCGCATTGATATTCATTATCATTGGATTCGTGAGGTAATGAATCAAAAACAATTGTGACATGGATGATCGACATGAAGGAGAACCTGGTAGATATGAAAACAAAGGTGGTTTCTCAAGAGAAGTTGGACCTTTTTATATTCTCAAGTGGATTATAGACAGAGGGGTAGAATTGATGGATATTTTCAGCTACTATTCTTAAGTGGATGGTTCACCAACTCTTCCCACCATGGAAGACTTCTACAATGGGAACTACACATTCTTGATGTGTTAACCTTTTTTCTTTGGAAACTATGAGAAGATGGTTGTTTTGGGGTGGGGGGGCTTATGTGAAACTTGAAACCTGCTTCCATGGCTATAAAAAGAGGTTTATGGGAGATTTCATTCATTATTTCATTTAGGTGTGCTCCATTGTATTTGAGAGCTGGGAGAGCTCCTTGTCAGGGAGAGAGAATAAGGTGTTGGGAGGTATTATTTTGTAACTATTATTCATGATGAAAAAATGTCAAATTTCTCTCACCATTATTTTCAATTTATGATCAGAGAATCAACACAGTATAATAATGGAATGGAAATGAAAGTTTTTAGGTGGATAAAAATGTGATATACTAGACTATGGATCACATGAAAAATGTTTTATTGAATTTATTTTTCAATCCAACAAACCACAGATACAAAGATCAAATCATGGTGAAAAAATAATAATTCATTAGCTTTGATAATAAAATGAAAAAAGAAAATTCTAATTTAGCAGGATATAATTGATTTACAAATAAAATTAATTGGTGATTAGTTTTTGTTTGATTTTTCATGATTTTCATGATAACTGTATTATGAAAAATAAATATTTAAGCTTTGATACAATGATAATTATGAGATAAAATAGTGTAAAAATATGAATATAATAATGAATGGTGGATTTAATGTGGAAAAACTCCAACAAAAGGGGGTAAAACCAACATTAAAATAAAAGGACCACATCATGGTAAAATCCATATAAAAAATATCTCTCTCGATTATAATGGAAAAATACTCTAAAATATTGTCTCTTGAATAGATAGAGAAAAGTATCATAAAATACAGCACTCAAATCTAAAACCATGAGATGGTGTGTTTCTTAAGAATCTGATGATCAAAAATATTGGGGGAGATCCCCATTTATAAACTACCCCCACCATCATTTGGTCTCCCCATATATAAATGATTTTTACCATATTTGATGTGTGAAATAAAGGCAGGTATCCACCTACGTTGAAAAAAAATTAAAATATGGAGACCATTATTTATTTTTCATTTACCCAAAAGTATTATAAAATATCTCCCACATGAATATTTCATTGAGGACTGATCAAATTTACAAAAAAAAATCTACATTTCAAACATGCTACTAATTTTTCTACAATGTCTCTCATGGACCTACACTAAATTTGAACTTATCAGAGCTAATAGCTTGCATCAGGAAATCAACCAGATTTTATTATTGAGAATTTTATCCATTATAACTCTTCCTTCTTGGACCATGTCTCGAACAAAATGATATTGTATGTCAATGATCATTATTATGGAATGAAAAGATAGATTCCTTGCAATATGCCAGGAAATCTAATTATCACAAAAAAAATATGTTCCTGTTTGTGCCCAAGTTCCTCCAACAACCTTTTAAATTGAAACCATGTCTTTTATAGCCTATGTATCTATCATTTACTTTTAATTGGACATGGATAAGTCCAAAACCAACTATAATTTTGAAATTAATCTCATAGATCCTCCTGCAAGAGTAAACAGATAACCATAGGTTGATTTCATTTAGTAAGAATCTCTTATGTAATATAAATTATAATAGACTAAGAGTGTAAAATATGATCCTTCATAAAATAATATAGGATCTGACATCTTCTTGATGTATTTTAGGATCATCTTCACCATGTTCCTTGCTCCTATCCAGAATTCACATCTAAATACTAACTACTCCCACTACATGTGCAAATACAGGTCTTATACAAACCATACAGAACATGAGACTCACCAATAATTATTCATATGACACTTGAAATAATTTTGTCCTCTCTACCTCTCTAATAGGAGTCATCGTGGAGGATAACATGAATTTAATGGGTAGAGGGGTGGAAATTTTCTAACAATATTGTATTTTGAATAATTTGAAGACCTTTCTAGAGTGATTCCTTTATAATAGCCAAATATTCATAATATTTATATCATAGTGTATCTGAATCCCAATAATATTATTTTTTTTATTCCAAGTCCTTTATATCAATCTCCCAAGCTAGCTGGTTCTTCTCCTCCAAGATTTAATCATTGATGGGTCCTACAACCAACATGTCATTCGTATACAACAATAGCATGATAAAATCATTTCTATATAGAGCCTTTAAATATGTAAAAGGATCTAAATTGAGTATATAATATATATTTATCCTAATATAGAAATAAAATCTTTTGTACCGACACCTTGATGACCGTTGGAAATCGTATAAATATTTTTTCAACCTACAAACAATTTTGAATTTACCTTCTTTGACAAAACTTTCTAGTTAGAGCATTTATATTTCATCACCAAGATCAAAATGGAGAAAATATGTTCTCACATATTTCTTCCCAAAATGTTGAGTGTATCTTTCACACATCACAAGATCTACATGAATATTCATCACTTTAACAACATTATAAAATATTTCAGTGATGTCAATACCTTATTTCTATGAATATCCTTTGACCACCAGTCTCACATGATATCTTTCCATCTTGAGTTTTCTTCCTACTTGATCTTTTACACCCATTTATTCCCAATGTCCTTCTATCTTTGAGGTAATTGAATAAGATCCCAAATCTTTTTGTTGTGTAGGTCTTCAAGTTCCTCCTACAGCATCACCACCCATGAATATAAATCTAGACTCTGGGTCACCACTATAAAATATATGGTTCTATATCCTCTATAAATAATCAAGAAACCATATTACGCCCAGTAAAATAATCTAAATTCCATATTGGGTCACTTTTCTATTTATTTGACCATCCTAGTTATACATCAACAAGTACTTCATCATCATGCTCTGGTAATGACTTAGGGAAATCCATTCTTTCTTTGTTTTATCATCCCCATTTATTGTTTTATCTTCAGTACTCTCTTTTTTCATTAATTTATTAGTCGTCATTTTTACCCTATATTCTAAAAAATGAAACCCCTTCACATGATATGATTGTGGGTAGTGGGATCCCACAAATGATACCCTTTCACACCATCAACATATATTAAGAAGGTACATTCCCTATATATTGATTCTAGATTCTATATTTCTTATTCATTAAATGGTGAACATACAGGACTTTAAAAAGTAAGAAACTAATAATTTTCTGTCGGTTTAAAACTCTAAATCTCTATTAGTTTCTTTAGATCAATTATCACTGAAGGAGATCAATTGATCATATAACATGATATGTCCACTACCTCTTCCCAGATCTTCTTGAAATCTGCTATAGTGTTTAGCATCAACATTGTTATATCCAATAGTGTATTATTCATCCACTTTATAACTCCATTATAATGAGGATTGTATGCCATCATGAATTTCAATTTGATTATTTCCTATTGAAAAAAAATCATCCTGTTTACTTGTATATTTTCCACCATTGTCATTTCTCAAACACATTATATTATTTTCAAATTAAAGAACCTTTTGTTCTTTAAATGATTTATAGAAATTAAAGAAATATGTGTTCCTATTGATTCAAAACACCCAAAATCTCCTATAATATTCATCAACGAATGATGAAAAGAACTTTGATCCCCCAAGAGATACAATTGATACTTTCTGAGCATCAGAATTGATTAATTCCAAGATCTCATTTCACCTCGCTATTAACATTACAAACATAAACCTATATCACTTACTCAAAACAGAAAGCATAAAAAACATTATTTTTAACTTTTTCATCTTATAAA
The DNA here is from genome assembly GCA_963277665.1 of Viscum album. Taxonomy (NCBI): domain Eukaryota; kingdom Viridiplantae; phylum Streptophyta; class Magnoliopsida; order Santalales; family Viscaceae; genus Viscum; species Viscum album. The sequence continues at coordinate 1,889,699,326 of OY728130.1, read as the reverse complement.
ATAACTTCGAATCAAATATAATCTTCAGGTGTTATTGTACATATGAGGATTATTCTAATTCCATAATTTCATCAACACTTACATTGAGGTAGTTGATGCAAAAACTATATATGCATCATTATACATTTCAACCATAGGAATTTAAAAGTTATTTGATATCTTCTCCACCATCATCACCACATACCCACCCCTTAAAATCCCCATTATCCCTTTCTTGGTACTTGTATTGAATCTGATATCATCAAATTTTTTCATGGAAAAATGTTCTTTTTTAGTCCCTTCACATGGAATAATACTATAATGGTTTGAACGAGGTTATCATGTATATTTAGTTTAATGGGTTTGAATCAAAATATCTTCAAGGAAAGATCATTACCCATGTACACATGTCCTTCTATGATAGCTTCATACTTATGAAACCCTCCCTGCTAAGACATCATATTCTATGTTTCTCTATAGTGGATAATATGTGAATCGTCTAAATGATATATATCTTCAGAAGTCTTTGTTACATCACTGACTAGTACATCTCCATTTATAGATTCACTCACCACATTTACATGAGAGTTATTTTTAGCACCATTATTATTCCAACCATATTTTCTGAAATACCCCTATTAGCACAACTATAATGTCATATATTTTTCTTATTACTCTTTAATTTTGAATTGCTAGGATCTTTTCTCCCATTGGAATCATGCACCACTATTATTCCTCTTTCCATTGAAAAAGAATCCACTTGTTGAACCATTATCTATACATCCACCATGTTCATTCATAGAATTTATTCTTCAAAAAATAAAAATTCAATGTGATTTAAGCATAAAATATCCATTATGATATTGTTAGCGTTGTTGATGAGAAGTTATCCATACAAATCGGAAAAATATAAATACACTCACCACACATTTTGTAACCATTATTTTGTATCCCAACACCATAAAATAAGAAAAAAATTATTTAGGGTCTTGATGTGGTCGGTCAATGATGATGACCTCACCCTTCAATGTGTGTATAATTTTCAATTTAATAATTTTATTTATGGAGTAACCCGGAATCATATAGCATTTTAATATTATGTCAAATTTCCCTCAACATATTTTTTTCAACATTTCATGATAGGATGATATCTGTCAATGCCATATGGATGTTTTCAATAGAATTATCATCCTTGTCATTCCATTTCTCCTCATTCACAAATTCTAGTTTTTCAATAATCACTTATAGACAATTATCTTTCCAAAACAACACTTGAATCTTCACATTCCATAAAGAAAAACTATATACATTTATTTTTTCAATCTCAAATTTCACTTCAATTTGGAAAGACCATCTGTCCAAAATATCTTTGGGAAATAAATTCCTTTGACACCTAATTTTAGGATAAAAAATAATACTTCCTTTGATAAAATTATAATTTCAAGATAAGAATAATGTGAAATAATAATGAAATAAAAATGAAAAAATGATATAACATGGAAAAAACCATAAATAAAAGGTTTAAAAACTATTGAAATATAGAAGGATATCATTATGCTAAAATGAAGGTAGAAACTATCTCTCTATCAATTACAATGAGAAAAAAATAAAAAAAATATTTTCTTTTTAATAAATTGACAAACACCTCACAGAATACCACTCTCAAAGTTGAAACCAAGAGATGATGTGTTTCTTGATAAGCTGATGATAAAAACTATTTAGGGAGATCCCCTTTTATTGGCCCCCTCACCCTCATTTATCCTCCCTTAAAATTAACACCTTTTATAAAATTAAATAGAGGAAATAAAGGTCGGGAGAAACCAAATTTGAATGAATTTAAATTAAGTGACCATAATTTGGCTTTTTCACTTCCAAATGTCTTTCGACATATTAAATGTCAAACATTTATTGTCTATTTTTTATTTTATCTTATATGTTTATTCTATTTAACTGAATGTTTAATCCTAAATGAGCTTCCTTTCAAATCATATGTGCTGACCATTTGTATCAATCTTATGTGATCTTTCGTAAATCATTCATGGATATATTATAGTTTTATTTCCCCTTATGGGAAACTCATTATTCTCATATGACTTTAGAATCATTCATTCTGATGTTGGATTATGTTAATATCATGTGAGCGTTGGGTTTCATAAGATGTGAGAAATGGATTTCATGACCATTTATTTTTCTAAACCATATATTATATTATTTAATGTTATGTAGTAGGTTGATTCAATAGACACGTCTTGTATCAGTTTCTTCCTATTTTAATCTACTTGCATCCCATGTCCCTCTGGGTTTCTATAATTAGATAAATATTATCATAGTTCTTTTGTATATTTTTTTGTATTGTATTCAATTGTTTTTTATTTTATACTTATATCTTATATTTTTATCCATCGTAGACCATTAATGAAATCAAAAATAGGGTGGTGTTATTTCCACAGACGTAGGACCAAAATGGTTTGAACCATGTCATATCGATGTTCTCTCATTGTTGAACCCTTTATCTTTATTTAATCATACTGAATCATCATGAATCCATTAATTTATGATTTTTTATTTTATGACTATCAAATTTAAAAAACATAAGTGTATTGAAAACTAGTATCATAAATAGATATACTAATTCTCACATGAGGATGTACCATTATGGTTTTCCTCAAAAATTTATATCAGATCATTCTATATACTACAATGATAGGGAAGTATGAAAATGAAACATTTGACCAAGATAATGACATTAAACTTTGAAAACTCAATGTGAGAGCATTTTTGGTACAACAAATACTATAATATTCACTTCATGAGCCCATGAAACATCATATTAGTATGTTTTATGATGGATGGGCTCTGAACACCCTTACTAAGGACCATCTAGATGTGTTAATGAAGGAAAAATGGTCTTATTGTGTTATCTTTTACTAATATGGTCTTGAGATATGTTGGTTACAAAATCACATTTGTTGGAATACTGTATGTATATGACAAATTATACATTAATAATTCATTATTAAGCAACATGTATACAAAAATAAATTGTATAACTTCATGATGGGTCCTAGAACTCCATTTTGGCACATCATTATGAGTTAAAAAATACCATTGGATAGTTCATAGGATAATAATACCGATTCAATGATATATGGAAAAGAATAATTGAATTTTGGGGAAGTGAAATTTTCATTTCTATAATGTGAATTTCATAGTATGTCTAAGGTGAAAACTGAGGATGAGGGTATAATTGTATGGGGTTAATCTGAATTTTAATGTAAAAAACAAATGTAATGGGGAGATGTATGGAATCAACTATATTCATTCTTATTGTTAGAGTTAATCATTGAACCTTTTTTATTTTATGTTTGGATAATTAATTTTTTTTTTGATATTTTAAAATATTTCGTAATTAATTTTTTTGGAAAAGTACATTTTTATTTTTTATTGAATTTGATAGTTAATTTCAAATGAGTTTAAATTGTTTAAATTATTCAAAATTTAAATAAAAATATGCTTCTTTATCACTATCTCTACTTGATAAGTATGGATTATTATTATTATTTTTATAATCTTAAATTTAAATTTCTTAAAATCACTTATTTTTTTGAGTTATTATTATTTAAAGGGGTTGATGCATGCATAAAAGAAGAGGTGGATAAGGTAGTGTAAATGTTATAATTGTGAAGGTGATCATGTTCCAAATTATTTCATCATTTGAATAACTCTTAAGGTGGGATAAATCATTTCTGAATTCATTCGCCTTTAATAAATGATTAATACATTACCAAAATTCCTTGAATTCATAATTAAAATCCATTTGAAGGGAGTAGAAGAATTTTTCAACACCCGCATTTCTATCTATAACTCCCCAGTGGTTCTGGAATTATTTTAATTATTTATTCTTATCCAGTTAGAGTTATTTCACTAAAATATTTTCAAAAAATTGTTTGTGCAACCTATAAAAATTAGATATTGGTTATGCTTACCTGACCAAAATACATAATACATAGGCTTGATATCTTTCTTTTAGAAATTTCTATGTTTTGTATACAACAAAAAAAGGCTAGTTAGGATTGGGGATTCACTTGTAAAAAAAGTACTAGGTTGTGATTTTTACTTCTATAAAATTTTTCAATCTGATTTCTCATGGGTAAAAGTTTTCCTATCATTCGTATTATGTGTCATATTTCATTGGTTGGTGTGTGAATAGTGGGATTAATGGATTAGACTAAACCACAATAAAATTTACTTATTTTCACCTATTTAATATTCTACGTACACTCTTCACACATCCACTATTATCAATATTTTATGAAATAATTGTAATATTTTTAAGCCACTAAATACCACAATTATTTTTAATCACTATGATAATTTTATGAAAAGAAAAATAACCAACCCCTTGACCATTTATATTAAATTGTTGGGACCCAATACTGGGTATTCCAAATATATACATTTCATCTCTTCCAGGTGAATGAAGTGGAATATGATTTATCCCACCATGATAGTTCTTTAACAAAAGAAATATTTTGGATAATGATCATTTTCTCAATTGTAACATTCATACTATCATAATCGTTTCCTATTAAATTCATGAATCTACCCCTATAAATACGAAAGTCTAAAAAAAATCAAGTGATCTGTTAGGAAATTAATAATTAACATAATAATAATATTATTACATAATTATTGAGGAGGGATATAGAGAGTGAAAAAATTATCCTTTAAATTTGAAACCATTTAAACAATTAAAAATCATTTTAAATCACTTTTTTAAATATTTCATAGACAATTCCATAAGAATTTATCAATGATAGCTAAGAAACACAAAAAAATCACAAACTCGAATATTTAATATCAAAATTTGATTTTCTTTCCATATTTCGCATGAGATAATTTTGAACTATAAGAATATTGCATTAAAACTATCAAACAAATTGAATGGATTTTCTAGCATAAAACATTCTTTCCTACACACTAGAATCAAACAAACCAACTCAAACTAATAATTTCAAAATATTTGAAATACATGTAGCATGTTTATGTGTAAATGATGAAAAATATTAATATTCATTTAAATGTGTTTAAAAATAAATAAAAAACTATTAAAATAGTTTATATTCCATTTATAAGAATTTATAAAATCACTAAAATGATATAAACACCTAAAAAATCAAGCATCATATAAAAATTCATTGAAAATCATGAAATAAAGAAATATGGAGAAAATCAAAATTATATTCCTATGTAAGGAGAAATACCATGTTTCACAAAGGTAAAAGGTAATTTAGAAATAATATGTAAAGGTAACAAAAACTTTTCACTTTCATCATAAGGGTAAAAGGTAATATAAATAAGACGCATAAAGTTATGTTCAATTTCAATGTAAAGATAAAGTATACCATGCGTAAGGGTAGATAAGAAAGTTCAACACATTAATAATGGTATATATAAAGCTACATAAGGTTATAATATAGTTACGTTAAGGAAAATAATAATTTATAAATAAAGTTTCATTGGTTTGAAAATTTTGATTAAGAGTAAGAATATCTTTCTAGGACATGTTTAAAGGTAACAAACACTCATATATGGGTAATGGTAGATTTCTAAAAATGAATAAAGGTATAAATTTACTCACACAAAGGTCAAATAAGTTTTTCACAACTCACATAAAGGTAAATTTAAAATTCAAAAAAGTAGTTTTCCATTAAATATAACACAAAAAATGTTATAGAATAATAAGAATAAGAAAAATAAATTATTAAATAGTTAATGACCAATTAAATTCATAAAAATTATTATTATAAATAAAATGAATATAAATTTTAATTATCAAAATAATTAATAAATAAATTGTAAATGAGTAAATCCAACACCATCCCCCTTTTATATAATTACAAAACAAAATATCAATTTCAAAATTTATCCCCATTTTTTGGAATTGATAAAAGAGAAAAAAAATTGAAAACATCATTTTTCCAAATTATAAAAATAGATAACAAAAAAATATTAAATTAACAACACAATTTATACCCAAAATGAAATATTTTCATCATAAAATAGAAACCTCTTATTAATTAAATTTATATTTATATATAATATATTTCTCCCATTAAAGTAACTCTTCTAAAAAAAGGAAGCATGAAATAAAATGTTATTCAAGGAATTTAAAGAGATATGAAATGATTTGTTTTAAATAAACCTATAGTTTTTACATGATAAAAAAAAGATAAATCATATAATACGTGTTCACTGGAAAAAATTAAATAAAATTTAAAGCACATGGACAAATACCTTATGATAAAAAAATATAAATATGCATACTGGAAAATATTAAACACTTTCTTCAGAATCTAAACCATTTTTTGTCCAATATGATTTATAATAGTACCTTTAGGAACCCATGATAATGAAGGTTTAATCCTATTAACATTAATATAAGATTTAGAAATATAATTCTTTATCTGTCTAAGAGATCGAACACATTAAAATGAATAATTAAAAGTATAATGGTCAAATAATCCACATATAAAGAAAGTTATATATGAGATACCATCATTTTGAAATTTAAAAAATATACTTTTATATATTTAAGGTAATATATTATCATAACCAATAAAATTTATATTGTATTTTTATGTTTTTTGGAATGTTTTAAATTAATCCAAAGATTTAATTTCAATGATAATTTTTTATAAAATTTCTTTCAAATATTAGATTCCATCCTTGAGCTTCATATTTTTATTTTAAATAAATTTTAAATCATAAAATAATTTATCCTTATGACTAGAAGAATAATTTTTCAAACAATGATTCTTCTTTTCTAGTTTATAGAAATCAATTTTTAAAAACAAATCTTTGTCAAACTCAGAAATAGAATTTTTCCACATTTCATTTTCCAAAACCACATTTCTATACCGGTATGCAAGTAATAAAGATTCATATATACCAATACACAAAGTATGTTTTGCCTTTATACAACTATTGATATTACCTTTACATAGCTTATGTATATTAACTTTTACCCTTATGTACCATGTGAAAAGATCATGTCACCTTTAATTATTATATTCAAATTATGTTTTACCATTTTGTAACATTGTATTAAACCCTTAAATCGGTATAAAATTTTTATTTTCATTAGATTAATATGTTTCATGACTTTTTTTATTTTTTATTTTTTGAATGTTTATTTTATGTTTTTAATTTTATTTAATTATTCTATAATGTTTTATAAATGATATAGAACCTATGAAAAGTATTTTTAATTTATTTTAAAAACATTAATATTAAGATTTATATTGTTCTTTATTTACACAAACACTTTCTGGATGTGTTTCAAATATTTCAAATTTATTTATTTGAGTTGATTTACTTGTGTGCAATGATTCCAAAATCATGTTTTATTCTAAAAAATATATTTATCATTTTTTATATTTTTTAATGAACTATCTTTATAGTTTGATATTATCACATGTAATATATGGAAAGAAAGATAAAATTCAAATTTTGAATATTATAGTTTGAAATTTTATGAGTTTCTTGGATATCACAGACCTATTCATATATAATTGTTTTTGAAATCATTGACTGGGTGATTTAAAATGAGTTTTAATTATTCAAATGGTTTTAAATTTAAATAATAATTTCTCTATCTTTATTCCCTTGATAATTTTAGATTATTATTAATATTACCTAGAATTTGAATTGTGTAACAGATCACATGGATTTTTTGAGTTATTATTATTTAAAGGCATTGAGGTATGAATATAATAAGAGAGGTTTATGATAGTTTGAATGATAAAATTATGAATGTGATCCTCTACCAAACCTTTTCATCTATTTAAGAACTATCATGGTGGGATAAATCATCATAAACATCATTTATCATTAAGAGATGTTCTATGAATTGTTGGAACACCCATACTTTTTTCGTTCAAATCAATTTGAAGGGACAGTAATTAAAATTCTCCACCAACATTTCTATCGAAAATTATCCTACTATTCATTATTTTTTTTATTTAACTATTCTAGGATTGTTAGAGTTCTCTATAGTTAAATATTTTCTTGCAACATATTATACAACATTTGAAAATAAGTCTCTGGTTAAATTTTCATAACCAAAAGGAAGAACACCTAAGTTGGGGATGCTCCTTGTAGATAATCATAAGGTTTTTCTTCTCCTATAAAAAGGAAAGTAACATTTTGGGATGCTCACATGTAAAAGACATGGGTTAGAATTCATCCCAATTTAAATTTATGGATTTATATTTGTCTAGTGAAAAGTCTCCCACCCTATCATAGTGGGTTCCATACTTCTTTGGATGGGTTGTAAATAGTGGATTAAATATATTAGACTAAACTGCCATAAGAATATATACTGTTCATATCTTTAATTTTCTGCATACTCTTCCCACATCCACTACTCATAATATTTTCATAAATAATTATTTAATATTTTTAAACCATAAAATTTTGAAATTATTTATACTAAATCTAATATTTTTTTAGAAATGAAAATTCACCCATCCTTTTAATTGTTTCCATAATCCTTAAGTACTTAGAAATTCTTGGGATAATCATTCTAGGTAGAATTCAAGAGATTTTACTCACCATATTTGTGGTCAACCTGGACATGCAAGTCCAAAGTTTCCTAGGATAATTTATTGTTAGAATACAAAATAATATATAGATAAATCCATATTTTCTAATGTAGGGTATGAAATTGATGAGGTGCTAACTATGTCTAGTCACATGTTTCAAGATAATTGGGTTATGGACTCAGGTTTTAAATTCTAAATGTGTCTTCATTGGTATTACTTTTCTAAGTTGGATGAGGGAGTAGAAGGGGAGGTAGTGATCAGTAATAATAATATATGTTAGGTAATGGGTATAGGATCTTTTTTATTAGAGTAAGATGACTATTCATTTGTTACCTTTTTAGAAGTGAGATTGGTCCCCAATATAAATGGAAATATCATTTCATTTGGTGTTTTAGATCATAATGGATTTACATTCAAATTTGAATCTAGTTTCCCTAAGATATAAAAAGGTTATTGTATGGTCATTATGGCACCCATAGTTAATGATTTTTATATATTAATTTTAAATAAAGATAATAGGATGCTAAGAAAAAATTATATCACAAATAGTGAACACACTATGATATGGAATAAGAGGTTGGGGCATGCATGTTACAAAGAATTATAGGGGTTATGTAAATATAGGAATATTACCCAAGATACACTAAATAATTTCCTATTAATAGATGCCTTTGTTCTTGGATAGTATTGGAGATTTAGATTTCATAAATTCATCTTTTTATTTAACCACCTACTTGAGTATGTAGACTGTGACTTATGGAGCCCTTCCAGAACTACCTCTAATGGAAAACTCTCATACTTTGTTACATTTATATAATATTTTTCAATGAATTTATATATTTTCATTCTATGAGTTACATCTAATGTGTTTGAGGTGCTTAAAACATGGAATTAATCTATAAAGGATCAAACTGTGAGAAAGTTTAAGGAAATGAGAACTGATAATGGACTTGAATACCTGCTAAAGAAGTATACATTATTAATTGGTTCCCATCCTCTACAAGTTGGCTTAAAATTGTTACAAAACACTAGGGACGCTATTGAAATTTAAGGGTTCTAGGTGCGCTACCTATGCCCATATAAAAATTGATTATCATGATCCCAGTGTTGTTAAGTTTATTTTCATACATTGTCTTAATAAGGTGAAGGGTATAAAATTTGAGTTCAAAAAACTATATTTTATATCTGAATCATTATCTAGGATGTGGTGTAATATGATTCATCTCATCCTAGATAAAAACCTCCCACTAATGATAGTGGTAACACATAGAAAAATAAGGATGTTGAGGTTGGTCCTCCAATTGATTTTGAGTGTCCCATTGAGAATACTCCTCTTTCTCATCAATTGGTGCACCATTATGATTATGATTACGATAGTGGTTTAGATACTAATCCTACTAATGATATTAGGAATTTCAAACTTACGAGGGATAGAGAGAGGAGAGTTATGAGCCCTCTGTCAAGGTTTAGTCAAGCTCATTTGTCTACCATTTCCTTCCATATTGACCAATATCTTAATAGTGAGGATTCCCAAAGTTATAAATAGGCTAATAATGACAGTAATTATAAATTTTGGATAAATTCCCTTAATGATAAAATAAAATCTCTTAAAAATAATAAAACATCTTCCATTGTGAATAATATGCATATTTCCAAGGTTATTGGATATAAATGGATATGTATGGGGAAAGTAGAAAACACTAAAATGGGTAAAATTAAATATAAGGCTAGATTTGTGTCCAATGGTTTCCCATAATTATAAGGACTGGATTACTATGATAATTTCTCTCATACAGTTAAACATTGTTCTATTATACTTTTACCTAACTTTAAAACTCATGTTTATATGAATATATAAAAACATAATAGTAAAACTAATTTTCTATTGTGGTGGTATTGATAAAAAACTATACCTAACTCTTACTAATGATTTTTATCATGAATTCAAGTCTAACTAGGTCTATTTACAAAATAAATCTATTTACGATTTTATATAAGCATCAAGATAGTTCTTTAGAAAATTTGACTCATTCTTGTTGCATGATAATTTTTGTTACTATAAATTTGATGGATGCCTTTATTTTAAATCAATTAAGAGATATATGATTTATCTACATTGGTTTTTTTAGGATATGTTGCTGATATTTAGTGATATGAGATTAATCACCAATGTTAAAATGAAATTTAAAATATCCTTTAAAAGGAAATACTTAGGTTGTGCAAGGAATATTTTTAGTATTGAAATTATATGGGATAAAAAACATATACTTAATTATTTTTCTTAGTATGATTATATAGTAAAATTTATTATAAGGTTGAAATTGGATTCATTAAATCCTATCTATACTCCTTTCCCTAATATTTTAAATTTCCCACTCTACCAGTCACCTGACACGAATATCAATATTGAATATATGAGAATAATTTTATATGATAATATCAAGGGTAGAATAATGTTGTCTATGATTTGTACTTTACCATATGATTTATTATTTTGTTGATTATGGAGTAAATTTATATGAAATTTGGGTAAGCCACACTATAATTCCATTAAGTGGCAATTAAGGTACATTTACTCATGTAAATCCCTTTAAAAAAATTTGGAAACTTTAATTTTGGATATATTTTTAAATTTTATATGGGATCTCATTATACTAGAAAATATTGATACTAGAAATTCTTTAACTAGTTTTTTATTCCCTACTTGTTGGGGAATAATTTATTTGAAATTCAATATGAAATCATTCTCATGGTTTATGTGATTCTTTATTTTAGTATACATTGATTCACAATATGTTTTGGATTTGTCTAAAAACCCAGTATGACATAGTAGGTATAAGAATATTAACATTATTTCAAATTTTATTAGAGAAGTTATTGAATGCGAAATAGTTTTTGTTAATAAGATACTCACTAATGATAACCCAACTGATATACTGAATAAGAATATGGATTTGTTCACATTTTAGAATTGTATTTATAATTTGAATATGGTTCCACATGAATAAAAAAAGTACAAGTAAAATACTATCTTAGTTTATTTTGAAAATGGTGAATATTTTTTATTTGGCATGAATTAATTTATTTAGGAATGAATCTAATTTATAGTTAGTTTTTAGTTTTTTTTTCATGATTTAAATGTTTATTATATTAAATTCATTATTCTATGGTTTTAATTTTTTTAATTATTCTCATTATATTTAATCCAATATTATTCATTGAATGTAAATTTTTGTTTCATTCTTACATACTAAGCTTAATCATATTTGGTGATATTATTGTTTCAGTTAACCTAATATGAACTTGTTGTAATCACCTAATGTGAGTATAATTCATTCTGGAATGGGATTATGCTGACATCACATGAGTATTGGGTTTCACGTGATGTGACTATTGGGTTTCTCCTTCCACTAGTGTTAGGCCCCACCAGATGTGAGATACTTTTCCTAGTTATTTATTCTTCCACAAAATATATTTTATTGTTTAAACTCAAACAAAAAAGTTGGTTCAGTACATGTGGTGTGTATCAAATACCGCCACTTTAAAATATATATTGTCACATATCACTTGGAATCTACCATTTCATGTTAGTTATTATGACTAATTTGATCATGGATATCCAACTGTCCTGGGATTGTTACATTGATATTTCAATTTTCAGGGATTCATTACTACCCTAGAGGATCATATCACTGACAGTGTTTTTGATTTTATCATCAACATCAAAATAGATATATATATAGAGCTTAAGAAAGAGGGTTTTCACCAGAGTCCGAGATTTTTACACATTGATGGAGTGTTCCTAAAAACTATCCATTATCATGTGAAACATATCTTAAAGTTATATTCCAATGGAGATTTATGGGTGGAACATGTTAGGATCTACATTATCACTAATTTCTGATGGTATCAATCCTTGTAAAATAACATGAAGATCAAGTCTATTAGTAATTATGGAAAACATATACGTGTTTTCATTTTACTTACTATTCTTTCATTCATTTTATTCATTAATCTTGTTTTCCTTATTTTTTCACCTCATATTTCATTAATTTGGTAACTAGTTTGAGAATTAATTAAATCATGGATTGGGTGGTTTTCTTTCTGTATATGTAGAAATAAATTTTTCATAACCATGTTATATAAATGATCTCTCTATAACTGTGATTATCTTCCTTGTGAATCATCTTGAATTATCATTTTTGCATTAACTTTTTCCTTTTAATTATTTTTCTTCTTTTGAATTTCAAAATCATAAACATACTTGAAACATGTAACATATATTTTGATATTTTATATAATATGTTGGTGCACCCTTAAGGTTATCCTCAAAAAAAAATAAGGTATTTACTTACATTAGTCTATGAAACTATATTCCTATAGATCATGGGCCTTTGGCTTGAACAAAAATATTTTACCTCAGGGGAATAGAGTGGAATTGTGACATGTGAACATGTTCTATAGAATATTCCAATAATGCCACCATAATTTCATAATTTTCCAACCATTCAAGTGGATTTGAGTATCTAGGAGGAATGGTTGACAGATTAGTTTACACCATTATCTCCTAGAATGAATTATAATCAATATTATTCTTTCTGAGTTGTTGATCCTCACATATTAGGTAATTATTTTTCTTCTGGTTCATTTTAGAATAATTTTCTTTTAATACCCCCTCATTCACATCCTCATATTCCTTCTCACATTCTTGAAATTCACCTAGATTCCTCCTCTGTAGGGTTGTTAGATGATTCTATGGTGCTATCTTTTATGGCCTCTAATTTTGAGGACAGCACATCGAAGTTAAGATGGACCCTTGTTTCTTGTTTTGGGGTGGATTGAAATCTGTTGAGATTATTTTATTCCTTTGTTTTCTAGTGGGGTATAGATCATATGGACATGGTGTTAGTGCTTAATAGAATATTTTTTGCATCATCCTAGATTTTCAAGAAGATTTCATTAAAGCCTGGTCTTGGCATCACAGATCCATCAGTGGCGGATCTTCTAGATCATACGGTGGTCTATAGAGGTTAATAAAGGATGGGACTTCCCTCAAGTTTTGGTTTGGGTTCATCTTCACTTCCTTTATCTCTCATCTCATAACATTTCATTTTTGGAAAAAATTACAGACATACTTGGGGAGTACCTTTGTGCAGAAGACTGAACCCTTTGCCTCCTAGAATCTTCATCGGTGAGGATTTGTGTCGCTATGGATCTATCATCTCTTTGTCCATCAAAAATTATTCTTTTCATTGAGGGATATATGAATTGGATGGAGGATATATTTTATCCTATGATCTTGTGATTTTTTACATCTTTTTTTCTTCTCATTCATGCCATGTCAGAGTGTAGAAAGAAAATATTGTATCCTTCCACTTCATGTCATCCAGATCACCCAACCTATGGTGAATCTTCATCTCTGATGGAAGGGATTCCCAAAACATTAGATCATGTGACTATTTCAATCTAGGATGACAAGGATTATCCCATGGATATCTATTCGGTGTCCCCTGCTGTAACATTTCAGATATGCGGGTGACAACTCCTTCTAATCTACCATGCTTAGATCTTGTCATGTTTCCCTTGATTCATCTCACAGATTCTATGGATTTCAATTTACCACCAAATTCGTGTTCCCATGTTCATGTTCATCCCTTATTCATCTTTCCATCATTATCTTCCTATAACAATATTATATTTTATATTAATGTAAATGTGGTTTCTTCTCTGTATCCTTTATCTGTATTGATGGATGTCCTAGCAACACCACCCAGATCTTATGGTCAGATGAAGAACATGTCCAGGTTTGGAGATTCTCAGTATCATCATGCCATTCAGAATCCTAAATTCATCTTGGGAAATACTGTGTCTTCTTTAGAGGTTTCTTCTCCAAGACTAGCATTTCCCTAATCTAACCATGATGAATATTCACACAACCCTACATCAATCAAATTCATCAATATAATGAAATTGAATCAGGTTTAAAACTAGTGTCTTCATGTTTCACTTCTATCTTCAAGTGGAGTTTGTACCAGATCATAGTCAAAATATGAATAATCCAGATCATCTTCACATTCAATGTTATTTATTTATCCAGGGGCCATAACCAAGTGACCGGTCTCTAAATGATGAAAATCATGATTTTTAATTCATGTGGTCATGGATAATGGATCAAGAATGACTATATATATAATGAATATAGGTGTAGCAATATTTATATACTAGCTATTTTTGAGTGAAGAAAAACAACTCAAAAATTTTGATTTTCTCTCGAAGAATTGGTCTGTTTTTTTATTTTCATGGGGTTCAGTCAAATAACAACATCTATATATTTTAGGATTCCTCTAAAATACTAGAAAAAATTAATGTTTTAAATTTTTTTTATTATGAATATGATATTTTATGGAAGTAATAGTCTTTTATTCATTTTCTTCATGCGTAATGTGATCAGAAAGGTAGTGTGGTCTTATAGTAAGACCTAGAATCATTCGATGCTAGTGATTTGGGCTGGTTTGTGGGTGGAAATTTTAATACCATAATGGAGGTTTCAATGAATAAAGGAGGATGTGTCTATCCATAGAGAGTGTGATCATACTTTTCCTCCTCTCTAGATATGGACAATCTGATGAATTTGGGTCACACAATAGATAAATACACATGGTGAAAGAATAAAATAGCTATGTAACAAACCTGATGTCTATTGGATTGATTGCTTGGAAATTGTCAGGATGTTTTTATTTTTCCAAATGTTGGAGTTAATCACTTGTTTAGATCTATATATAATCATTCCCCATTACACATTTACATGGGTTCTAGAAGGGTGGACATTGAGTGTTTTTTATTTTCCATGAAATGGTCTAACAATCCAGAGTATCATTCTATTTCTATGAATCCTTAGAGTATGGCCATACATGGATGTTAATGGAATGGTTTTCATAAAAAGATTAAACTGAAGAAGTAAAACCTAAATAATTGGTATATTCAAAGATCCTATCAATTTAAAAATATGGATAATATAAAAAATGAGAATAAATTCATTCAAACAAGCCATGAGGATGACTTAGATGAAGAGAATTTTGAGAAACAAGTTAATATGAAGAATCATTTTACTGAAAATATTCTTGAAAAAGACAATGTTGTTTGGGATAGAGCAAGGATCACTTGTCTTAAATAAGGAGATAAAAATACACCATTCTTTTATGCATGTGTCATGAAATAGAAATATAGAGACATAACAAAAATTTGTATGGAAGATGGGTCCATTTATAATGAACCACTGATTATTATAGCAATGGATGAAAAAAACTTTAAATCTTTTATTAATGATATTAATCCTAGTATCCAGTGTGATTATCCACAATTTCATGATGAGATCTTTGAATATATTCCTCAGTTGGTGTATAATGATATCAATGATTTTTTTGTGGCATCCCTGATGAACATTAAATTTTTGAGACAATTAATTCCCTAAATAAGAATAAATATCTTGGACCAGACAATTTTCCTGCATCATCCTATGTTGTCTCTTGGGAACATATCAAAGAGTACCTGATTGAATCAATTCATTATTTTTTCCTGGTGGGGATCTTCCTTGACCGATTGTGCAACTGTACTCATTCTGATTTTGAAAGTTAAATACCAATCATCCTTCAGTTTATTTCAGACCAAAAGCATTTGTAATGTATATTATTAAATTATGGCTTGTATTCATAATAAGTGACTATCAATATATCACAATGAATGGGTAGTTGAATAGAAACATTATTTTATTAATGGAAGGTCCCCACAAGAATCTATTGGTATTACTAAAGAAATGTTTGTCGACATCAACCAAAATACTCATGGTTCAAATGTGGCTATCACGATTAATATAGATAAGGATTATGATAGGATTAAATAATGTTACATTATTAGGGTTATGGATGGTATGGGGTATTCTATGTGGCTGTATGATTTATTTCTTAAGTGTCTTAGCTCACCCTTCTTCTTGGAGTCATTAGTGGGTAAGTGAAGTGGTTTCTTCAAATCAGTTTGAAGCCTCAAAAAATGTGATCCCCTATCTCCTAGTACTTTTATCATGGTCTAAGATCCTCTTAGTTGCCTCTTGGAGAATTAGATCAATAATGGAATCATTCTACCATTAAAATGAGGGAATTGGATTAATGTTATCTTCTACATGTTTTACAAAGTTGATATGATCTTTTTCATCAATGGAGGATACATATCCATTAGAGGCCTTAAGAAGTCGTTGGTTGATTACCATAAATATAGTAGAGAAAAAATTAATTATGAAAATATGAGTCTATATTTTATTTTTTCATATTCATAAAGGAGAAAAAATAGAGGATATGATATGTATTCTCAGTATGATATTTCCATAAGTTTAATATGGAGTTCTCCTTTCTCTAAGAATACACTATATCCTAAATTGTGAAGGGATGGTTTATAAAATAACTAGTTGGATCAAAAACTAGAAGAATCATTTTCTTTATATTATTGGAATAATTTCCCTTATGAACTATGTTCTCACATCGATTCCAATACATATCTTATCTGTGCTAAAAGTTCCTATTGATATATTGAAAATATTTTGACATCATTTTTCAAGGACTCTCATAGAGATTTAATGTTCCACTAGGGAAATTGGAAGAAAATGGCCAAACCAGTGTTTAAAATGGGGATCAATATTTGATGAGTGGAGGGATATATAAAAAGAATGCAAGAAAAATTGTTTTGGGAGGCCCTTGAATGTTCTTCTTTTTTAGAAAATTTCATCAAAAATAAATATAGATCGAATGTACCGGATTTTATGCATTTCATTTATTGGTATTGGTAGTCACTCCATCATCACCTTATGATCCTCAATCAAAAATCTCAATGGTTGGTGGAATATAGCTATATCAACATTTTCTTCCACAATTTGGTAGGTACCACCCTCATCTTCCCAATTTTCCAACACCTAAATTTTATTTTTCCCAATTGAGTCAATTATCAAATTTAATCTATGCCATTATTGATCAGTATCATCAAAATTTCTTTGAAACAATCGATAAAAATTCAAATTAAAATCTTCTAATTTTTACTAAGTCACATACCGGGGGGTTTTAGCCAAGAATTATAGACTTTCTCTTCACAAATTCACTGTTGATAATGGTGGTTTGGGAGATTATTAATGTGAATATCATACTAAAAAATATAATTTCTTACTCTATAGGATTTACAACAATTTTATTCCTATGAATTAAGTGATATGTTTTAATGGTGTGTGTTTTGTTTTGAAATGATGGTGTTGTCATATAACAAGTGTTGAATCGGTAGAGCACTATTTCTTCACAAGGGACTGGGCTTAGGTAATGTCGAGATTATTTTTTTAATGTTATTTTTCTAGATAACCAACAACTATTGGTTTTCAGTTTCTCCAATATTATATTCTTGATGTTGGATTGAATGAGAATGTGCACAAGGAACAATATTTTCTAATGGATTCAGGTTTCTGGACTATATTGAATGCAAGGAATAAAGAACATAATGAATATATAATGAGTTCTTCACTTGGCATGATATTTCAGTTCAAGAGTTTAGCGGTAGAGTTTTGTTATCTAATAAAACAATGGGACATTAGAAGACTCTTGAGGATGTTTCTTGCTTCTAGTTTGAAGTTTCCTTATGATGAGGCCATTCAATGGATTCCCATACAGGGAAGATGGGTCATTTGGAAACTAGTATATAGTGTTCTTAAACATAACGTTTACTAGTTATACGGCCTTGGTATAATTCGCGGAGGAGGAGAGATCAGGGACAAAAATAGTTTGGTTCTCATTGCTTTCAGTAGCTTCTACAATCAAGGAGACTCTATAAGAGGGGAGTTAAATTCACTAGTTAATAGGATAGAGGTACTTCATGACTTCAATTTACCCCCTTCCAAGATTAAAAAGGGCTCAATAGTGATCTATAATTCCATACAAGGAATGGAAACTACCCCTGGTGGATTGATTACTATATATGAAGATGTATTTGATGAATTATATAGTATGTGAAAATCCAACACACATAGCATGAATGAAAAAAACTATCATATCTATTTGCCTTTAGAAGAGTTCCAAATTAGCTTCACATTATTTTCTCTATTGTGTCCAGTCTTTCACCAGAATGTTTTGGCCTCATCTGGGCGGATGCACCTGGTTTGCACTATTTTAGGCCACCATAGTCCCCTATTTCTGGTTCTTGCTTTCTTATATTCTATTATGAACGTGATCTTTGATAATATTAATAAAACCAAAATTTGGTTGTTAACATGCTTCAGTCTATGTTGCGCCTAGAACAACCTACTATATTATTATTCATTAGTGTCCATTTAAAGTTATATTTGTTGGTTCATCGTGAATGATTCTCAAAATAATCAATTTAAGACCATTGAATGTCCACTTTATAAACCACAAATTGGGACCCTTTAAATAATTCTTGTGACATATGCTGATTTTTTTCAATTTTTTTTTATTTCAAAATACAATACACATTCACTAGTAATTTTAAATAAATAGAAAAAAACAAAAACAAATTGTATCAAAAATTTCTGAATTTCAACATATTTATAAAATTATGAAAAATTTTGTTAAATAATTTAATAAAATCATTTTTCAAACTCAATTTATCATCTCATTACATAAATAAAATAAAATTTAAAATAAATTTTAGTGTAAAAATTAAGTGAAATTGAAAATTTTCAACCCAATTGATTATTTAACTATATAAAGTTATGATTTAATTAAAAATTAACATTTTTTACAATAATAATACTATTAACTATTCTAACTATACAACATGTCAAATTAACATGCGGTTTGTTCATCGATGTCAAAAAAGTAATCTAACTATATTATTACCTCGTGACATAAATCGAATTATTTTTTGATAAATTAAAGTGGAATAAAAAATATTATAAAATTAAAAATATCTTCCCAAATGATTTTTTTTATAATATAATATTTTCTTAATTAAAAATAATATTATTTTTACAATATATATTAAATGGAATATTTTGACTAAACCACTTGTCATGAATGCACATAGTTTGTTATTATATGTCACAAAATAATAATTTATCAGTTTCCTATTATTTCCTAAAAATTCAAAATCATTTTCTACTTTTTAATCTAAACACTAATTTTTATTCAACTTTTACTCAAAAAAATGATTTTCCAGTCATTCTAAAACTACTAAATGATGTTTTGATATTTGGTCTATTCTTACTTGTCACAAAATAATGAATGATCATTGCCTTACATTTTAACAATATTTCAAGTGTATTTTCTAGTTTTTTATAGTATCACTTCTTTTTAATCAATTTTTTCTCTAAAATTTATTTTTCAGTAATTCTATCAATAATTAATGTTATATTAATGTTCCCTCTAATCATAAATATCATAAATTATGTAAAATTAATTTTCATATGAGTTCATTATAATAAAAGGTTATTTTCTATATTTTGATCATTTAATGTATGTTTTTAGACACTTTTAAATCTATGAAATCATAATTCCTCTTATTCTAAGAACACTATTCAATTGATCATTGTGTGGTATATTCCTAGATGTCCTAAAATAATTTAAAAATGTTGTCATATGATTTAATAATAATCCATGGTAATTTTTTAGATTTTAACAATGTCACAAGTTTTTAATCATTTATTACTATAGAATTTACTTTTGACCTTTTATTATGACAGTACCACACATTATAATGATGTCTTTTATATCCATAAATTTCAAAAAAATATATATTTTATAATGTCATGTCATGATTATCTAAGTTCCACTTCTAGGTTTTGATAATATCACATGTTTTTAATCACTTTTTACTCCATAACATTTTTTTAAAAACATTTCTACCATTCCATTGGTTAGATTGATGTGTCATCCATTATTAAATGTTAAAAATAAGATGAATATCATTATTTAAGGATTTAATAAAAAACTATCATTTTTTCATGGTTTTGACAGCTCAAAAAAAAATTTAAACAATTTTAAAACTATAAAAATATACTCTTAGAAATTCCAATAATACCACAAGTCAAAATTTTATGTTGTCTATTTCTACATGTCACAAAGTTATAAATTATCAATGACCTATTATTTCATTTTTATTAATGGTTTATTTATTTTAACCGTAAAACCTTTTTCAAATAAATTTTACTCTAAAATTAATTTTTAGTCTTTCTAATTACACAACACATCTGATTGAGATTTAATCAAATGTGACACATCCAAAATTAATCAGGGATTGTTCTCTAATGATTTCATGAAAATAGAATATCATTTCTCATTTTGACCAAATCACTTGTTTCTAATTATTTCTAAAATTAGAACAACATTTTTAGTCACTTATACTTCATCATGAATCATATTATTATAGTATTTATTTCAATAATGAAAATTAATTTGTGATCATTTGACCAATTTTTTAAAACAATATAAGGCATTTATCTTGTTTTTGATCATTCAATACATGTTTTTATACACTTTAAAATTAATAAAAAATACACTTTTGTTAATTCTAATAACACCACATATTGGATTAACATTAGGTCTATAATTTCACATTATAAAAAAACTAAATATCACTAGAATATGATTTCATATCTAATTTATTTTCTAGGTTTGTATTATATCATTTTTTATAACTTTATAATCTTAATGTAATTTTTCAGTTATAATGACCTCATTACACATCAGATTGATTTGTGGTTTATTTTTACATCTCACAAAATAACATAACATTATTTTTCTATGATTTTATAAAACTATGAGGATGTTTTCTAGGTTTTGACAATATCACTTTTTTTGATCACTGTATACACTAAAAATGTTTTTTGGTCATTATGACCACAATGCATGTCAGAATGAATTTTTTTTCATTCATACATATCATAATCATTTCCCTATACTTTAATAGTAATCAAAGGTTATTTTCTTGGTTTTGACCATTACAAGAACAATTATAAAGACATTTAAATCAATAAAACTATCTTTTTTCATTTTAAGAACACTTCATATTAAATTGGAAAGATTTCAATTCATACAGGCCACAAATAAATCAATGATTTTTTCCATTTGATATCATGAAAATCCAATGTGATTTTAATGGTTTTCACCCAATCACTAGTTTTAAATCACCTTTAAATATAAATTTATATTTATTTGGTAATTTTGACCACACCAAATGATTAATAAACACTTTAATCATATCTGCATTTCAAAAATAAATCAGGTATCATTATGCTTATACATCCCAATTATTTAAGATATTTTTCTTTGTTTTGGCCATTCGATTCATGTATCTAAATAATTGTAAATGTTTTTAAATGTTCTTACAATCATTTTCATCACACCTCGAATCAAATTGACGTGAATTCTGATCAAATATGCCATAAATTGATCAAAGATCCCAATCCTAATATTTCATGACAATCCAAGTTCATTTGATATGTTTTAATTATATCCCTATTTTTGAATCACTTTTTCATCTAGAAATAAAATTTTATTCATTCCAACCACCACACACATCATATTAATGTGACAATTTTTTCTATATTTTCAAAATTAATTAGGGGTCATTTCCATTTGATTAAAAAATCAGTATTATTTCTTTAAATTTTAAATCATTCTCAAGTGAGTTAGATAAATTTTTTCAAATTAAAATAAATTTCAAAAATATAAAAATAAACATTAAAAATATGTTTAAATAAATATTGAAATAGTAAAATTGTATAAGAGCATGTCGTAACCACCTCCCCCAATAGTAGCCTTTCTGGGATGGAAATGATAGAATGGAGATAATTTCACCCAAAGACTACCTCCAATATTCCATGGGTTTATGAAAATAACTGAGTGTGTATCATACACCCATGTTAGAGTCATTACCCTATATGACATAAGATAAGAGATAAATGATAAAACACCCAACAAAAATTACTCAAGATAAAATTAAAGTATCCCAAGTACATTCATGTAATATTATAGAACTATAAATAAAAAATTAGAATATTATAAGAACCAAAATTTAAAATTGGCAGTGACAATGAAACTCCAATAGCTCCTGAATAACCTGTGATCTAGTAACATCCATCCTAATCCCCAACCAAGTCAAGCTGACATAAAAAGATAGTTTATATATATGTAGTGATCAGAACATGTATACTAAATAAAATCCTCCATAAGACCTATCATGAAAAAGATAAAGAAATCATGATAAGGAAAAGTGAATGACTAGTGATATTAACTTGTCACCTAAACATGTATGATAAGTTCCCACCTAACTACGACAATCTATCACCAAATATAACGTATAAGTTATCATATAATATAATATTAGATGGAGGTACCCTGCTAAAAATTACACACTAGTTTTTCACTCTACCATAATTCCGCACATCAAAATACATATCTTTCCAAAAGAATCATGCCTGAAGTATATTGACCATATCCTTTTACACATATTATTACATGATTTTAAACATAATTATCCATCAAATAAAAACCAAGGACAATAGAGTCTATTGTATTTGGAAGATTAGGTACATAATTAGAAAACATAAAATCATATTTTATTTAATATCCATACTAAGCTCTAAAATACCTTTGTGCTCTTATATCTTCATAGGATACCCTTATGAATACATGAAAAAAGGGATGAGTAAAAATTCTCAGTATGGGAATAAACAAGGGAATAAAGAAAAGTGCATGGGTTAGAAGGAAAAACATGGGGACCTAAAAAATAAAATATTAATAAACATGTGAAATACTAATATATAGATAATTGGATCATGTGATCATTAAAATATATGAATATGTAAACAACATACAATATGTCATAAACATGAATCTAGGATGACAACTATGACTACATCACATGGTGGACAATTTCCCATAACATATTAGGTTTACTCTCTACTCTCATGAATGATGTATCATGAGACTAAAACATTACCCAATTAATTAGAGAACTATATAAGCTCACCCATCATAACATGTACATTCATATGTTTTCCACATAAATAACTAAACATAAGGAGTAAACATAAGGGTTACCCATGGAAAGAAAGAGGCATTATAATACTGTTTTGAGGAACAACCAAAGATAATATCATAATATTTTCCATTAAATAATGAATTTAAATAATACATGGACATTAATAAGGTAAAATAGACATATATAATTACAAATTATATCCAACCTAAGTGATAACATGTAAAATTAGTTTTTAGGAAACTTTAGAAATGAGATACTTTAGTGATATTTAAGGAAAATACTAAAGAGTATTTAAAGAGTATGGAGGCATAATTTTTTGTATAAAACTAGAAATTAATTAAGATATTTTTTATGATAAAATGAGTGATTTTATAAAAATAATTTTTTCTTAAAATAGTTCATGGAATGTAAATTAAAATAGAAAAGAAATAGGGATGTTCTCTTTAATCGGGATATCTTATTAGGAGGAATTGAGAAGGGAACCATATAAAATATGAATTTCCCGACCAAATAAGGATAAATTGATCTAGATACATAATTATGGAACATTTATTCATAATTTAGAATAATTATATAACAATAATTAAGAAATAAATTGATATAAATAGAGATAAATCACAACCCAAAGGTAATTTGGAGGTTCAGATAGATCTCTTACCTTATGTTTCAAATTTCTCATCACATGCACATAATGTCATGGATAAATAAATTAGATAAATTATTAAATTAACTATGAAAATATTTAACAAATATTTTTAATATTATAGTTATATTAAGTTCATTTATGGCCATTTTTATAAGTTATAATGATTAATTGTATTGTTCTGGGAGCTTTTGTTTCATGGTTTTATGGTCGTTTTACTTATTTATAATTATTGAAGTTCATTTAAAATGGAAGAAAAACACTAGAAGTTGAATTATTGGGTATTAATTAACTTTCAAAAAAAATTATTATCCAAGATATAATTTTTTTCTTATATATGAAAATGATTCATTAGATAAAAATTTAATGAAAAAATGATTTGTTTATTTTTTGGTTTTACAACCATCCAAAACTGGTATTATTGTATTTAATATTATGTTTATATGTTGGTTTTATAACATGATAATATTTATAATATAAATTTCAAAATATATATTAACCATTATATTTGTTTTATGACCATCCTTGATGGTGATTTTGAAACACAAAAACTTGTCATCCATGAACACGGTGAATCGACACATCACAAACAATGTTTTCATTCTTTGAGTAAAATTAAAAGAGAATAGATTTTATTATAAATATTTCATTAAAATAAAAAA
This sequence comes from Viscum album, assembly GCA_963277665.1. Lineage (NCBI taxonomy): Eukaryota > Viridiplantae > Streptophyta > Magnoliopsida > Santalales > Viscaceae > Viscum > Viscum album. The sequence goes on along the minus strand of OY728130.1, from coordinate 1,889,674,409 downwards.
TTACAGAATATATGTGATAATGGATTTATCATTTTGTTTTTTATAGTGTATGTGAAGAGAGTATAAGAAAAAGAATGAAATTAATAGAGAAATAAGGAGGATTTTATTTATTTTATATCATCTTCTTGAGAACCTCCTTAAAGAATATGGAAATTGTATTTTTGAGAGACCAAAAAGAATATGATTTAGGTAAGATTCATGGAAGAGGAATTGGAAATAATTTAGACAATATATGTAACTTCTTGATTCTGGGTGTCACCCAGAGGTGACCCATACCCAGTTGGTCACATGGACTCAAGAACATTTCCCCAAATGCCAGAGGCTACCGACTAGTAGCGAGGGACTTGGGTGTGAATATGGGGAAACTATGCCCTTATTGGAAAATTAAAGCAGTGAAAGTAAACAGATAACGATAATAGAAAAAGTGATAATACCATATAAACGGTAAACAGTATAAGACTGAAGAAATAAAAAACTGGGGTACATATATAAATGAACATGATACATATGTCTAGGAAAGCATCCAAACAAGTCACAATGCTAGAATATATTACTAAACCAAAATTAAAATAAAACAAGTAACCTCCAAAAACATCACAAGCCTCAACTTGGTCCCATGATCTCCTACTCCATAGTAGTCAAGTACCTAATGTTGAAGGGCATATTCCCTTATCTATACCTATAGAAATATAATATATTTGGCCCAAAAGTATGACCCAAATAAGGTGTGAGATGAATCCCAATAGGAAACCACCCAAATATATGTGCCTAACAATCAATAAATGTATATGGAAGGCGATATGAAAAATGAATCAATTAACAAATAATTACTCAAAGTAAACAATCCTAGAGTTTAAATTGCATCCATTTTCATTTATTAGTTAAGAAACCAACTATCCTAAGTAACCTTCTTAGAAGTACTCACAACATAACCCCTCTAGTTCAACCAATCAAACACAAGAAACTCTCTGGGAAGTACTCACAGTCTAACCCCTCTAGTTCAGTTTTAGCAAAGACTCTCTGAGGAAGCACTCACTATCAATTCCCCATGTGGTCTCGTATCTGTAACTATAGACACTCTTGGGAAGCACTCAATGTCTAATTCCCCATGTGGTCTCATAAAAAAGAACTAAAGACACTCTAAGCGAGCACAAAGTCCATCCCCCCTATGGTCTCGCAACATAAAAGTAAATAGACACTCTAGAGAATCCCACTGCATCCATTCTCCCTATGGTCTACTAAATCAGGTTCCCACAGCCTAGTGGAAATCAATCTTGAAAAAATGATATATGGAAGCCAATGTAAACGTCAAGAACTACTTGGATAAATAGTCTATAATATCTCACATTATGTCAGATAAATTCACTCCATCCAAACAATACTAGTCATGGAAAACAAAGCAGCCTAACTGGAAAATCTAGACCAAATGGTCAATATCAAGCAAACATGGGCAACACATACTTAGCTAGGTAAATAACCCTATTTACAATCATAAATCCTATACTAAATCACACAAGTCATGGCAGTCAATAACATGGCTAATAATCATAAACACGCAATACCCCAAACAAGGGTATTAGGCACCTTTGCACATATAACTCAAAGACTAACTATGGAAAGGCACAAACCACCTACCTTAGCATTGTACAATTGATATACAAGAGAATTAGGCCTTGAATCAATCTATCATACCATATATCTTCAAAATTGAGAAAAACATTCAACTGAGGATATCACATGAAAGAAGAAGAATCAAGAGATGAGACTCTAGAAGAAGGAAGAGATTTATGTGACGATTACAACTCAATCGACGATGGTCGATTTGGAGAAAAAATGGTGAGTCGGGGGGTCGAAGAAGAACCGGTGGTCTCGTTTACTCCTCGATAAGACAAAAAAAGAAGAAGGTTGTTCTGTCGATTAGATGTGACATCGGTCCATTTAATGAAAAAAATGTACATGGCGTGTTCTTCAAGGTTACATGGCATGTTCTTCAAGTTTACATGGAATGTACTTTCTTTAAATTGCCTTTGCTTTAGGAAATCTCCATGTCACCCCACACGACTATGTGTTCGGTCGTTACACGGCCGGCACACGGCTACCACGGTAGCTGAGTACTCAGCGTGTACATATAAGTACATTATGTGTACTCCTAAAATTTCCAGATTCTCTTCTTTTCCTAAAAACCACCAAAAAAAAGATTCATACCTGAAAAAAAGATCTGGGTTCTTACAATCTTCCCCCTTAAAGAAATTCTCCCCTGAATTTCCCTAGTAAGGTTGTGTAGAAGAAGAATCCTCGAATAGCTCTTTCCATTGTAAACATATGTTAGCCACACTCTCCCAAGTCTCGTCTTCTACTCACTCGTGCTTCCATAGCACTCATACCAGAGGAACAGACCGGCCATGGAGAACCTTCACACTATGATCAACAATTTGGATAGGATGATCCTCGAATGATGCGTCCACCTCTAGCTCAACCACCTTAGGTTGAAAAACATGAGATGAGTCTAATAAATAACTCTATTACTAAGAAACGTAGAAGACATCATGAATATCCTGATACCTCTGAGGTAATTGTAGCTGATAGGAAACCAGACCAATTCTCTCCAAAACCTCAAACAGTCTGACATACATTAGTGAAAGCTTGACCTGTCTCATAATCCTCCTGTGTGCCAACCTCGGTGTGACATGCAGAAAACCCTGATCTCCAACATCAAACTCCAGAGTTCATCTCTATCAATCATCATATGACTTCTATCATGACTGTGTAGTATAAATCCTCTTCTGAATCAACTCCACCTTCTCCATAATATCCTAAAAAAGATGAGGTCCCAGCATAGCTGCCTATCCTGCCTCCAGCCAACATAGGAGTGATCGGCATGACCTACCATACAAAGCCTCATAATGTGCCATCTGAATAGTTTCTAGAAATCTATTATTGTATGAAAAGTCTACTAGAGGTATTTACTTCTCCCAATAACCTCCAAAATCTAGGATACATGCTCGAAGAATGTCCTCCAGCACCTAAATCATACACTCGGACTAGCCATATGTCTAGGGGTGGTAAGTTGTACTCAGAAGTACCTGTATACCCAAATCCCTCTATAATCCTTGCCATACCTGAGAATTAAAATTGGCATCCCTGTCTAAAACAATGATGTTTGGAACCCCATGTTCATGTACAATCTCACGGATGTATAACCTTCCCAGCTCATCAACACTGAAGGTCTCCTTGATCAATATGAAGTTGGAAACCTTTTTGAGTCTATCAATGACAATCCATACTGCATCATTCCTTCAAGGAAACCTCAGTAACCATGCCACGAAGTTCATCGTGAAATAATTCCACTTCTACTTGGGAATGTGTAGCTACTAAAAAATCCTCGTTGTTTGTTGATGCTCCTCCTTCACCAGCTGACAAGTGGAACACCTCATGAAAAAAAGAGCAACATCTCTCTTCATACCTGGCCACCAATACTAAGGGTGTAGATGATGATACATCATGGTGACCCCAAGATAAACTATCCAAACTGAGGAATGAACGTCCTGCATTAGAACCTTGCGTATATATGCTAACACCCATACGTGTCCATGAAAATGAAAGATCTCATCCTCACCTACTGTCCATCCAGGAATATGGTCCTCTCCCGACATGCTCTCCCATAGGATTAGGCCTTCAGCATATGATAGCTGCATCATTATCTCTTGATAAATTATATTATAGGTGATAGAAATAGAAGAAAGGAACATCTGCCCCTGTCTGTCGGGAACCACCAAATGCATCTCAGAGAATAGAGCCATAAACTGCCACTCACTACGGGCCTCTTGAACTGCATGTATCTGAGTCCTCCTACTCAACGCATCATCTATTGTATTGCCTCTCCTAGGCATATAGGCAATCTCGAAATCAAAATACTGAAGGTAATGAACCCACCTTTTATGTCTCAGATTCAGATCAAAGTGAGTAAAGATATACTTGAGACTTTTTTGATCGGTGAAAACCAAAAAATGCTCTCCCAAAAGATAATGTCTCCAATAGTGTAAGTCATGAACCACTACAACAAAATCAATATTGTGCATCAGGTAATTCCACTCATGTGGCCTCAACTGCTGAGACCTATATGCAACAAATCCTTCTCCATATATAAGCACTTCTCCCAGCTCGATACCTGATGCATCATAGTAAACCGTATAGATCTTTCCCGATGCTGGAAATACTAGTATCGGGGATGAATTAAACCTCCCTTTCATCTCCTGAAAGGCTAAATCACAAGAATCTGACCACAAGTACTATGTAAAATTCTTAGTCATGCCATTCTATGGTGCTTCTAAGTGTGAAAATAACTGTATAAAATGTCTGTAGTATCTAGACAGCCAAAGAAAAATTCGTACCTCAAATAGGTTCTTTGGATGATCCTAGGAAACTGCTCCTTTCACTTTATCTGGGTCTACTGATACTCTTTTCTCTGAGATAACATGACCCAAGAAGTTAATTTGGTCCAAACAAAAGTGAAATTTTGAGATCATAGCATATAAATAATTCTCTCTCAGTGTACTCATAACGATCTTAAGATGGGTATCATGGTCATGTCGAGTGTGAGAGTACACCAATATATCATCAACAAACCCTACCATGAAAGAATCCAAGTATGGGTGGAATAATCAGTTCATCAATGCCATGAAAAATGTAGGAACGTTCATGAGACCAAAATACATAACCACATACTCGTATAGACCATACCTGCTCCAAAAGGTTGTAAGAGGTGTATCAGATGGTCTAATGCACAACTGATGGTAACTGGATCTCAAGTTGATCATTGAGAACACCTAGGATCCACAAAGTTGATCAAAGAGATCATATATCCTCGACAAGAGATATCAGTTCTTGACCATCAACTGGTTCAAATTTAGATAATCTACACAATGTCAGAGGGTTCCATCCTCCTTCTTCGCAAACAGGACAGGCAAACCACAAGGATAAGTATTGGGTCGGATGAAACTCTTTTCCTACAACTCCTCCAACTGCCTCTTTAGCTCTTGTTACTCTAGTGTAGCCATCCTATAATGAGTAATAGACATCAATGTCGCTCCTGGCATGTGATCAATAGAAAGGTCTACCTCTCGCTCCAGAGGCAAACCTGAAAAGTCCTATGGAAACACATCCCTAAAATGATCCACCACTGGAGGAAATTATAACTTTAATATCCTCTGGTCATCCAGATATAGACTAGAAATCTGGGCCGTAACTCCTCCCTACCCATGATGCTTGGGTCCCGCTCTACTTTCCAAAACATTCCAGTCACCCTTATGAAGAAATGATCCACCCTCTTGTGATGTGAAACTCACCCTATGATGATAGTAGTTGACAAAAACCTGGAAGGGAACTAACCAGTAAATTCTAAGAATTAAATCATAGTCGATCATCTCCAATACATAGTGGTTCCATAAGAATTGACACCCACCATCCTTAAGAAGGCACTCCTTGCACTGACATACACTAGACGTTCTAGTCCCCAATGGAGTGTCCAGCATCAAGACATCGGCTGAAGAAAATATATAGATCCCAAGGCTCTCTACAACATAAACATATATGAAACTATGGGAAGCCCCTATATCAAAAAGTATAGAAGATAAAACTGAGGAAACTCGGATCGTATCTCAAATTGTAGAGGGTAAAGGATTCTACTCCGATTGGTTCTACTCCACTGCAAAAGTATGGCATGTACCGTAGCCTTGTGACCCTACTTGACCACCCGGAGCTGATCCACCCTATTGTCGTTGAAATCCTACCGACTGCATACCCTGACCGCAACCTCCACCTCGACCAGAACAGAAGTAAGAACTCATGTTCCCAGACCGATGAGAAACTGGTGGTGTTTCTCCTGAATGCAAGGTCATAGAAGAACCTCTGTCACCCACTAATGGTGAAAAGATATGATAGAAATGTTGAAGATGTCCAATCATGCCACAACATAGGCACTCCACTGGGTCTCTCAAGAAATGTGTCCTTGTATTCCTACTCTTCACACACTAGTAGCACACCACTTGCCTACCAGAAGATGTATCTTATCTCCTTGTATCTCCATGCGTAGACTCCCTACGACACTTCCTGCTGTCAGTCTGAGGGGCACCATCTCCAGATGATGAACCACCCTGGCTCACTGCTCTATAATCCCTCATATTTTTCTCTATGATCAGCACCTGGTTGACAATATAAGTGATGCATAATGGCCTGAAGATGTTTAACTGATATCAGATGTCATTCTTAATACCATCCTCATACTTTCATTCCAAAAATAACTCATCAACTCCTGGAATAGGTGTGAATCACTGCAACTATGTGAATTTAGAAGAGTACTACATAATTGAAAGAGTACCCCGCTCTAGACTCATGAACTTCAGGGCTCGGTCTTCCCTCAAAGTCTCTGGGTAGAAGTAATCATAGAAGGCACACTGGAACTCATCCCAATCAATAAACTATTGGCGTCCATCCTATGAGATCACATCCTACCATCTCTTGGTGGAATCCTAAAACATATACATAGTGAGCTTCACCCTCCACTCTGGTGGTGTATCCTAATACTCGAAGATAGATAGCATGGATTCTAACCATGACTCTGTAGCCTGAGGTCCTCTGTCCCCTATGAAGGTGAGAGGATGCTACTGTTGAAAATACTCGTGTCAACTCTTCCATATATGGGGCATGATGCAGTACTCCTCGAAAGTTTTGCAAGAACCTCCTGAAGCCCTCTCGAAACTATGCATCGGCACCTACCTCCGGAATAACGGTTGGTGCCAAGACTGTCACTACAGGTGGATCTGCTGGTAGTCCATATTCAGCCTTGTTCAATATCTGATCACTACCCTATAACTGGCATACAACCATAGGATGTCTCAGTGGAATGACTCTGTAAGGTCAAGCACACACCTTAGTTCAGGATTATCAAGGACTGAAACTTTGAAGTGTAATAAGGGAACAAGAGAAAAAAAGAATCCGAGATTTCAAAAAGGTGGATACATGGTGTTTATAACTCCTACATGGAGTGTTCCCTTAATCTTTCACATGGATGTGTACTCTTTCCAACCCTGGTCATGTAAAACACCATACACATAGCGTGTTCCTCCAAAACATGGCGTGTACTTGAATCATGTTCCCCTTCCCAAGTTCTTCTACATGACTAACCCACACGATTCCCCTCGAACAAGACTACACGGTGTGTTTGTTCCAGACACGGTGTAAACTAGATGAGCTTCCTCGACCTGTGTTCTTAGTAACATGCCCGGTTACATGACTGACCCCACATGATGTGTTTGTGTCAGACATGGCATGTACTAACTACCCATTATCCACCAGTGTCATTGGTCTCCCAGTTGGACACATGGTCTAAACAGACAGTGTGTACGTCTGGTACACAGTGTGTTCCACCAAGGATTTTCCAACCCTGTGTCTCTTCCCACATAGCCAGTAACACGGTTAGAGAATACACAGTTTGTACATGCAGTACACATCATGTACATAGGAAAAACATTTCTTTCCCGAATAGATGGATGCATGGAATGTATTTATCATTAAACGCTGTGTATTCTAGGTTTTTCTAGACATTAAACCTCAAAAACTACTCTAGAACCCAATAAAAACCCTAAAACAAACAATAAAGTTAGAAATTTATGTCCATGAGGGCCCATACTCCCCATGAATCAAAGATTTACATCTTATAAATGTTATATACAAGCATAACAGTGCAATGATACACAAAATTCTGATCCATGAGGGCCCATAACACCTCATGAACCAAATATTGGAATTCATTTAAACTATACTTTTCACAAATCAATACCCTATAAAATAGCATTTATTTTGTCAAGGCATCTATCACAGCAGCATGCATATCTAGCACAAAATCTATCACAACAACATGAAATAAATAATGCACCCTAAATGGAATGACAAGAATGCATGAAATATGATCTCTAGAAAGATCCTATATCATGCATGAGACGGTATACCCTCATCTCATCAGGATTCAATAGAAATATAACCTCAATAATAATAGCACAAAACATGTGAATCACCCAATAGTAAAATCAAATAAACATTAACAATTAAAAAACAAGAAAAATCATAATATACGAGGTAAATTGGTTTTTTCATGTACATGGGTTAGCTACTACCAGGAACAGGTTATTATGAATTACTTATTCCTTCGTATCCCTAGCTATAACTCCAAACGGTAAGTCAAGAATAAATGAATTCCTTTGAAACCACATTGTAACGTCCTGGTTCCAAGTGATGTCCAAAGGTGCCTCATACCCAGTTGGTCACATGCCCTCAAGTGCATTTCCCCAAACTCCAGAGGCTTCCAACTAGCAGTGAGGACCTTGGGTGTGATAGTGGAAAAACTATGCCCTCATTGGCAGAGTAAACCAGCCGAAGTAAATGGAAAACAATAATGGAAATAGTGATAATACTATACAAAAGTAAATAGTAGAAGATTGAAGAAATAAAAAACTAGAGCACATATATAAATTATCCATGATACATATGTCTAGGAAAGAATCCAAACAAGTCACAATGCTAGAATATAGTATTAAACCAAAGTATAAGAAAACTAATAAACTCCAGTAGCATCGTAAGCCTCAACTTGGTCTCATTCTCTCCATCTCCACAACAGTCAAGTGCCTGAAGTAAAATAGTGCTTTACCTTATCTATACCTATAGTAATAAAACTTATTTGGGACCAAAATCATGACCCAAACATGGTGTTAAACGAATCCCAGTAGGAAACCACCCAAAACTTTGTGCCTAATAGTCAGTGAATGTATATAGAAGGAAATATGTAAAATGAAGAAATAAACAAGGAAGTACTCAAGGTAAACAATCCTATAGTTTAAATTACATACATTTTCATTTATTAGTTATGAAACCAACAATCATAAGTAACCCTCTAGAAATTATTCACCGCCTAACCCATCCTGTTCAACCAATCAAACACATGAAACCCTCTGGTAAGTACTCACAGTCTAACCCCTCTGGTTCAGCTTTAGAAAAGACTCTCTAAGGAAGAACCCACCGTCAATTCCCCCTATGTTCTCGTGTTGGTAACTATAGACACTCAGGGGAAGCACCCAACATCCAATCCCCCATGTGGTCTCATAAAAAGGAACTATAGACACTCTGTGGGAGCACAAATTCTATCCCCTCTATGGTCTCACAATGTAAAAGTAAACATACACTCTGGAGAAGTCCTCAACGTCCATTATCCCTATGGTATACTACACTAGGTTCCCATAGACCTATGTCATTAAATATTGAACAAAATGTATATGGAATCCAAAGTAAACCACAATAACTACTTGGATAAATAGTCTATAATATGTCACAACAAGTCAGCTAAATTTACTCCATCCTAACAAATACTAGGCAAGGAAAACAAAGCATCCTAACAGGAAAATCTAGACCAAACGGTCAATATCAATAAAACATGGGAAACAAATTCATAGCAAGGTAAATAAACCTATTTATAATAATAAATCCTCTACTCAAGCACAAAAGTAATAACAGTAAATAACAGGGCTAATAACCATAAACACGCAATACCTCGAACAAGAGTATTGGGAACTTGTTCACATATAACAAAAAGACTAACTTCATAAATGCACAAACCACCTACATCGACATATTACGATCGATATACATGAGCCTCAGGACTCAAATCTCCCAAGTACACCATAGATCTACAAAAATGCTAAAAACATTCAATCTAGGATATCTCACAAAAGAAGAAGAATCAAGAGATGAGACTCTGAAAGAAGAAAGATATTACTATGATGATTTCAACATAATTGATGGTAGTCAATTAGGAGAACGGATGGTGAGTTGAGGGTTCAGAGATGAATTGGAGGTCTTGTTCACTCCGAGATGAGATGAAGGGAGAAGAAGGTTGTTCTTTCGATTAGATGCGACCCCAGTCTATTTAATAAAAAAAGAAAGTGTGTGACGTGTTCTTCCAGGGTAAATGGTGTGTACTTTATTTTAACAGCCTCCACTTTAGGAGGTCTCCAGGTCATCCCACACAACCATGTGTTCGGCCGTTACACGGCCAGCACACGACTACCTGCAACAACCGAGTACACGGCGTGTACTCCTGAAATTTCCAGATTTTCCACTTTTCCTCAAAAACACCAGAAAACAAGATTCATTCCTGGAAATATGATCTGATTTCTTACAATATACAAGGATTTTAAGGTGTGAGGATAAGGGGTGATGAGGGGTGATATTTACAGTAGGAGGATAGGAGTGGTTTTCATTATTTTATCAATTAGTTTTTTATTTTGGCTCAATAATATCAATAATACCGATTCCCATAAATAAATAAACATACTAGTGAATGAGAGTTTGAAATATTTTGTTCTTACCTCAACCATACATCATCCATGACTCAAAAATCCATATATATGTCAAGTATCATAAATTTCCATATTTCACTATTCAATAAAAATTCAACTATTTTAGACAACTCCAAAAAAAATTAACCCTAACCATTTTTCAATATGTAGATTTCAAAAATAGAGTCTATTTTATGATAATAATTGTCTAATTATGATAAATTTAATTTTTAATTAAAATTATCATTATTTTAAAAAGTACTTATTTTAATATTATAACTGATTTTTTAAAACATTCTAAAATTAATTATGGTCTCCTAAATTTATCTTATAATTATAAGAGAACAAAAAATTAATTTATTAATCGGTTTTTTTGAAATAAATTTTATTTTAAATCATATTATTAATTCTAAAGTTGTAAATAAATATTTACATTTCTCAAAAATAACAACATTTTATTTATCATTTTAAATAAAAATATTTTATTCTTCCATGACATAAGTATATCATATTTTTATTTATAATATACCTAAATATTATTCATACATTCATATTTTAAATTAATATTTTATTATTAACATTATGAGTTATTTCAACATCTTTATGTTGGAGTTGGTTCCGTATAACCAACTTTGGTGTACTTTATGATGACCTGTATTCATATTTTTGAATATTTATAAATTCTTTACCAGACCATGATTTTTTTATATATAACATAGTACGGGATAACGTTTTAAGAGTATTTATCACATTAAATATTCATTGATGTTCCCCACTATGATGAGAACCTAGAAGTTCTGTGACACTATTCTTGAATATATGTCATATAACCAGATGATATCATTTGAGGGACATATATGGTACATGAAATGAAGGGAAGAGACTCATAGGACATTGGTGAACCTTCTCATGGTGTATGTCCTTTTCAATATCCAATAGGATACTTTGAGAATGAGACCCGCTAGTAGGAAATCCACATTTACATTTGTCATTGGATGTTTCTATCCGTGAATGTTTTTACTGATCCTTAGAAAATAAGAATAATATTAATGAGTATTATTAGTTTTTTACTTTGATGTATTGATGAAAAAAATGATGACATATGTTTTTAGTGTAGTAGGATACATTGGGTTTGTTAATATTTTTATTGAATTAATAAATAATGTGAGAAAAGATTTGACCCTTCTGTTCTTTAACATACATTTATATCTCAGGGCCATTGATGAATGTAATATATACTAATTAAATCCATAGTCATGGTGTTATATAGGAATGTTCAATTTGGGAAAGTTAATGAGATAGAAATAGAGCACATAGGTTCCCAACTCCAACATGCAACCTACATGATTTGAGCTAATGTGATAAAGGGTTTATATTACATAGTAAGCTTTTGTGTCAGGTATTATGTCATTATGATATTAACTTCTTTCTCTACAGGTGCCTTGGTGTGTTTTTAGATGCTAACCTTAGACATTAGGTTGCTTTACATAATTCCACTAAGAGAGAGTCCTAGAGGGTCACACAATATGTGTATCTAAAATATGGGTTAAATAATATATTATTAATTATTATTTTACAAGTTGATTAAAAATTATTCATGTGCATGGTTTAATAATTATTCGTGTATGATTTATAGAATATATCATGTCACTAGTTATCTGAGAGAATATAATATGAGTATACTATTTAATCAATATTTATGTTCTATTTTTTGAATATAATATTTATTTATTTATTGGAAAATAATGTAGTGGTATTTTTTTAATAAATAATTAGTCCTTGTTCAAGGCCCCAATTAATATTGTGGAGGAATGGAAAACTAATTTTTAATGGTCCGGTGAGAAATAATAAATATTGAATATTATTTGATTAAATAATATTTAATTTAATTCCTAATTTATATGATTGCTGATAAATAATATTATTATTATTATTATTTGACATGGGGTTCTACAAGTATTAAATAAATAATAAAGGGAACTTTTGAAATTATTTTATTTTAACCCTAGAGATATATATACCATATTATTTTATTTTCTTAGAGAGAAAATTCATCTTTTTGGATATGCACAATGAATTTGGAGAATCGTCTCAAGAACAAGAGAGATCCTTTATCCAAGAACACATCCATGAATGGAGTGTGATCTTCTTCATCCATCCACTATCATGTCAAGAGTGATCAATGAGAATTTTTTGGAAGTGGTTCTAATGGTGATCAAAGTCAGAAGCCACAAGCGATAAGATATACCATTCTTTCACCTAGAGATTCCTATGGAAAAATTTATCTATTTTTGGAAAATGTGTGGATCACCATCAGAGGGAATATTTATTGATTCCTACAATGTAACAACCATAGAACATAGATCTGTAGTTAGATATATCAATAAATAATGAATCCCAAAAATGTAATTATTTAATTAATTAAATTAATTTAAAATAATATGTGATGATCTGCCCACTAGTTCCAGCATGATTTCCATTGTCTATTTTATTTTATTCAATTCTATTGATCAAGACATTTATAATCATGTATATCTTTCATTGATCACCGATAATGACCAAAGAAACGTTGGGAACGACCCACCACATGCTTCTGTTATTCCCAGAACTGACAAGTTGTATCATAGAGGTTAGTTAATTATTCATAATTGTTTAATGATAATTGAATGATTTATGCATTTCTAATTTAGTTTTCAATTCAATTATAATCATTATTTTAATCTAAAATGTGATATCTACTTCTTCCTCATCCGTTTATCATAGATTTAATAAATAAAAATAATTTTATGAATGAAATAAAATAGAATAACCCATCTAGTGGTGATGAGGATTATGGCTAGATAACACATGAGTACATGTCATGTAACTAGAGTTGCATGTCATGTACTTGTGTTCTATATATCATGAATTAATTTGGAAAATTATTTATACTATGTTCCATGAATACATGCGGCACATTTACTTCCATACACCTCATGTTGACTAGGCCATTCTCTCACACGGTCAATGGGATTACACACCGTGTATCCCACGTACATTGAATGTTGTCACGTTGAGTTGTAGATGGGTTGGTTATTACCATACATGGCCTACCTAAATGGTGACCATGTAACTTAGAGACCACACACCATGTATTCATTTATACAAACCATGCACTCCAATTTTTCAAGGTATGATTTACACACAGAGTCGCAAGGTGTGTGCCTCAAATAAATGGTGAGATATGTACATTCCATGTATCTCACGTGTGCACACCATTCACTTATACCAAATAAATCATATTTGAAATTTATCTATTATACTGTGTAAACATTGAGACAGGTTCTTTTATGTGGTCATTGATTTGATAGGAAACACCATGTTATAGGTTTTAATATATACAAATATATAAATTTTTATTTAATATCTGCAAAATGTTCAAATCTAAATATCATGTATGAGTTGTATTATAGTTGTTTCTATATATGCATTAAATCATAACACATGACCAAAAATCATGTAATCATTAAGGTAAAGTATATTTCATTAAATTACATGATATTTCATGTATTCCATATGTCACAATAGTAAATATTATTTGATTGTAATACATGTTGGGTAAAATCAGGCAGGAATTCACCATGTTTCCTCTATGATACATTTTTCTAAATTTTTAATTTTAAATAAATAAATTTAATTTTTTTTAATGTTTTAGGGATGATAATCTCAAGTAAATTAAAATGAGAATTAATATAAATGAATGGATTAATTAAAGAGAGTGATTAATTTATTCAATCGCAATTTATCTTAAATAATATTGATTATGAATTGAATTCTAGATTTATTAAATGTAAAATTCATTGAATTCATGTAGATGATCAGGATCATAGATGAGACCTTTGTATTTTACAGGTTTCATTTTACTTTTTATTAAATTAAATTGTTTTCCATCATTCCTTCTCTCCTATTATTATGTAAGGGTTTCCATTCCGATGGTTTCTTTTTATGAAAACCCCTTGTTTCCAACACCTCAATGTGAGTATAAGAATATTTAATGGATGAATATACCAATCTAGTATAGGTTATTAAAGTTTGGATCCAAGGTGAAACCAATCCAAGAGAGATACATAGTGGGATAGGTGGAGAGTTTTAACACAAACATTAATTGGTTCAAGGTATTTTCCCCTCAGTCAACGATTAGTTTATCAAACACTATATAATGTAACCATTAGTAAATATGCAAGATGATAATGATTTGTTATTTTATTTCTATTAAGATACATGGTTATTTCATTATGGATGTTTTTTCATGATCACAAGAATTAATTAATTAATAGTAATGAAAGATTGAACTAAAATAAATTAGATTATGCATAAATATTGTATAAGACATGGTTAATCGCTTAAGAAAATTCACTAAATATTAACAAGAATATAATAGAGATAATATTTGGAAATTAACACATAAAATCATAAAATACCTCAATCTTATATATTATATAGATATGGAATTCAATTACCTCAGTTAAAATCAAATCATTGTTCAAAGTGCTTGACCAACCAATATTTGGGTGCTTTCAATTATCAAGGAATTCTAACATGATGTTTTGGTTTGAATTAACTTAGTTCACACTAAGATATGAATACTAATGTAGTACGTGATTTAACTGAGAGAAAAAGGTTGAGGAAATTAAATTATTGATTTTAGTATTGGGGAGTCCACTCAATAGATCAAGTAACTATGAGTTAGTGAAGTTGTCATTTGGAATGCCTAATTAAAAGCATTCAATATTCTTGTGAAACCAATGTTTGGGTAAGGAGAAGGGGAATATGGATCCTTGGCACTAGAATATCCAAGAAATGTGATATTCTAAATCCAATGGTGAGTGTTATTGTGTTTTAATAAAATAATGGGATATTAATAAATATTATATTTATTCTTTTGTATAAATTTTATTTGTTAATGTACTAAAATTATTCTTATCTTATTTTGTAGAAACACCATTAAAACAAAATAAAAAATATCACTATGATACACATTAGAGAGGTATAACCTTCTCACCGGCACAAATTTCCAATATTGGAAAATTTTCTTATGCCTTTTCATGCACCATCAAAGTAAATTGTACGGTATAGAAGAACCTATTCCTGATATGCCTGGTAATGAGCCAAGTGATATAGAGTTGTCACTCTATGAGAAAAAATTTAATGATTCCCAAAATTCTAAATGTTTCATGATATTATTCATGTATAATGAGATTTTAAATCTACTTAAGGACATGAATGCATATAAATTGATATATCACATTCGGCTTCACTTTTAAGAGAAGGTGAGACATGATAGGTAAGTGATCTTTAATTATTTGTTTAAAACTAAACATGGAGATTATGGCTGGCTAGTTGAACCTCATGTACCCAAGCTTATTGGCTACATTGAACTCTTAGACATCATATGGATTAAATTACAGGATGAGTTGCATATAGATTACATACTTTCATCACTTCCCAATATCTTCTCTGGTTTTATTGTTAATTACAATATCATAAATAATGAGAAGATTATTTTGGAAATTAATACATTGATTCTCCATGTAGATAATGACATGGGGCGTGAGAAACCTATGGTTCTAATGGTAACTATGAAAAAGAATAATAATGGAATGGGGCCCAAGACTCATAATAAGTCTAAAGCTCCCAAGGGCCATCATTTCAATAAGAATAAGATTTATATGGAGGGAAATTAAAAGGAAGAAGAATGTTTTTCATGTGGAAAACTAGGATACTAGAATAGGAACTACACCCAGAAGCAAGGGAGTGATAATGGTGCATTCTTTATTAAGTTTGATCTTTTTATATCTACACATTGGTTATTAGATATAAATTCTGGTGCTCACATAATTATCCAAATGTAGGAAGCATGAATATTATGAAATTATTCTCATGTTGCCTCTTAATATTTATTGTTCCTCCATAGTAATTTGACCAGGTGATTATTCTTGTTATGTATAAAATATTATCTATAGTCCAAGATCTTCACTGATTGATCCTCATTAGATATATAATTTTCTAGTTGTACCACTTCTGAATTCATTATAAGTGATTCATTTGGTATGTACTTCCTTAAGATAGATATTTAAAACACGTCATAATCTAAGACATGGTCGGTAGAAGTTCTTCTCTATAGGCCACTACTCCGACCCAATCAGGAATCTTGAAGGTGTGAGGTTATTGGGACATAGATTTCCATTAATTAAAAACTCCTAATCTTATTTCAAGTAGATATGTGGATGAATACCTTATAACCATCCTCAATCTCTATATCCTGTCTATGATTATCTGCATAGATCTTCTGTTGACTATGGGATTCCGTGATGTACTAGTGAATGGTTTTAGCATTTTCTATGATTTCCTTGACAATTCTAGGCCCCAACTTCTTAAGGTCACCGACTTCATCCCAGCATATAGGTGTTTTTCATCTATTCATATAAAGGGATTCATATAGATCCTTTTGGAATATTTATTGGAAATAATTTTTGTAAGATTACTCAACCAGAGGTAAATGTTTGTCCCGTCTTACTTTGATGTCCATAGAACATTCTCTCAACATTTATTCCATTGTTTGAACAGTATGCTCATATTGGGAATATGTTTGATGATGAAAATCCATTTTTATGTTCAACATAGTGTTTATATAATGTTAGTTACTTTTTTGGAACTTGGAGGTGAATCTCATATCACAATCATATAAAAACGGATAATGGTACTCCAAGTAGCCTCAAAACATATTTGATGTATATCCATGAAAGTTGATTGAGTGATAATTCCTCTTGAATTTTTATAAAGTGAGATATGTTTGTAAGATTATTTAGAACAACCCATATAGAATTATTTCCTCTCAATGCATTCAGATGTTTGGTGAAAATGTCAATAGTGGTGTTTTCCCATTTCCATGTTGGTATGGATAGTGGATACATATTCACCTTAGATTTATGTCTTTCATCCTTCACATACTAATATTCCAGGAACATTGATGTAAATTCTATGATCTCTTTCTTCTTATTATACCAACTACAGTGCAATCATAGAAGTTGATACATCTTTCTGCTTCCATGGATAATAGAGAACATTGAGCTTTGTGCATCATCCAGAATATCTTTCATTATCTCTAGAGTGGGGGTTCACATAATTGTGACCCCAATATTATAACTCCTTACATAATTTATTATTGTGAATCATTTAAAAAGTATTCAAATACTCCTTGTGTTCCTCAAATCTCTTAGAGTATATTATAATATCATCGATAAAGGAAACCAAATGTTTTTTGAGGTAATCTCTAAAGACTATATTTATTAGGCCCATGAAAATTTCTAGAAAATTATTTAGTACATAAAGAATATATATAATCTCATAGTGTCCATACCTCATTCAAAAGGATGTATTGGGAATATCTTATTTCATCACCTTTAATTGTTGAAATCTTCACCGAAGGCCCACCTAAGGGAAATACTTGGCCCTACATAGTTGATCCAACAAGGAATCTATTAGTTAAAGGGATACTTGTTCTTTATCTGGAATTTTTTTCCAATTATTATCAATAAAAATATTCATTGATCCATTCTTCATCTTGACGAAGAGGACTGGTGCACCCCATGGTGAAACACTCGGGCATATGAAACCCTTGTCCAGATTCACCTATAACTGCTTCATTAGTTCTTAGAACTAAATGGTGGCCATTCTATAAGGATTATCTGATATCGCTAATGACTGAGGAATGAGGTCTGTTGGGAACTCAACCACTCTGTTAAGAGGAAGTCTAGATAATTATTTGGGGAATACCTCATTGAATTCCTTCACAATGGGAATGTCTTCGAACAACATTCTATACTTTGTCTCATTAAATTGATCTACATATACTTGATCCAAAAGAAATAATATCAACAATTTAGATGAGTATTCTAAAGTAGATTCATCATCCTCCTCACAATTGTACAGAATCAAAGGATGCATCAGGATGTGACAATTTATTTCTTTTTCTCAATAGTTGACATTGGATTTGTATAAAGATAGACAATACATGCTCAATATAGCATTAAACTCAAAAAAAAGGAATTAAGATGTGATTTTATGGGAGGTTTTTCCCACAAATATTAACCAGGGAGGATTTATATACATTGGATGCAAGAATTTTCTTATTTTCTATTCTCACAGTTTACTCAACCTCTATATTTTGAGGTGGTGTCTGAATAGTTCTACTAAATATGTAAGATAAATATGAATGTGTAGAACTAGGATCAAATATTAAGTTTTATATTCTTGAATGAATAACCAACATACCAATCACTACATCATTGTTTTTCTCAACCTTATAAGTAATGATATAATATTCCCTTCCTTATTTCCTTGTATGTTTTTGTTGTTTATTTCATCTAACAACACTTTGCATAGAGAATTGGCTCCCATAATGATGATGGCCATTGTTGTTTAAACACTCCACTATAGGTGGAGTGTTGATCTGAAACTTCCTTTCTTCTTCCTAATTTATAGGCTTCTTTATATTTATTCGATAAAAAATAGCATAATCCCCTCCCTTCCACACTTGATGTATCTCTTAGTTCCCTTTATATAGTTCCCAAGATGCTTTTTTCACACCTTTGACATGTAGGATGTTATGTTTTATTTTCATAATGGAATTTATGAGTTGATACTACCATATTAAATTTCATTTTCTTATTTTTATCTCTGATCATAGGAGACTAATAAGAGTCTCCAATCTCCATCTCAACCATAAGGGAAGAACAAAAATCTACTTATAGCTGTCAAAGTCTTTAATTTCCATCATTTTTCATAGAATTTCATATAGTACACTAAATAATAGATCCATATTTCTTTCAGTGTACATGATAAATATAGAGTCTTATCATGAAGCTTTTTTATGTTTTCTTCATACAACCTGATAGATTCATCTCCAATTTTTTTAGTTTGACGAACTACTTCTACATCTAAAGATTGAGAGTTCAAGGAAAATATTTATTGGAAATTTTTTTCTTGAATACTCCCCATTTTAGGGATTTAATTTCCTATTTATACATTACTTTCTTGATCATTTTCCCCCAGTGATCAGATTCTTCATGAAATGATAGACTATTGGAACAATATTCTCTTATTATGTGCATTTAAGGATATAGAATATCTTCTCAATGGATTTATTGAATTGATCTATGATGAGGGGATCATAATATCCACTAAATATAGGAGTCCTTATTCATATAATAGATTCAACAAAAACTTGATATTTTTATGATAAGGAGGGTGTTTCACCTGATTCAAGTTATTATTCATAACTTTAGCCAGTTTTGGTAGTACTGTCAGTATGTTTTGAGATCTAATTCCCATCAAATTTTGAATTTCATTAGGGAAATTATAACATTGACTGTCACATTAATAGTTGGAATGAGTTATCCTATTTCCATCCATTATCTAAGAAATATAAATTACAATTAAGGGGGCTTGAATTCAAATCTAATAATCACATAAAAAATAAACTTTGAATAAATAAGGATAAAAATGTAGATAAAAATTATATCCTAGCTTGTGATTTCCCAAGTTTAAATCTCGGTTATCCACAATGATAGAATTATCGCTAGGGTTCTTACTAATGTTCCCTAGCACTAACATCTAAAAAATACTAGATAATTCCTCTAATACCAACAATAACAACCCTATCGTTTTACACTTATTATTGCAACATTCTAAACATAATTATCTATAAAATAAAAACTAAGGATCATACAGTCTAGTTTCAATGTACATAATTAGATAACATAAAATCTACTTTTATTAAATATTCATACTTTTCTCCAAAATTCCTTTGACCTCTTACATCTAAACATGATAACCTGTGGAATACATGAACAAAAGGTTGATCTAAAAATCCATTTAAAGGAATAATCATGGGAATAAAGCATATTACATGGATTAGAATGCATTACATGATGAAATAAAAAGTAATGGAATAAGAATAAACATGGTGAAGAATATCCTATAGAACATGGGATTATATGATTATGGAAAATTGAAATGTGGTGATAATAGACAACATGACATAAACATGATCCTAGGATAACTTCCAATACTATATCACGTGGTGGACAAAGTCCCATAACGGAAAAGGTTTACCCCCAAATACTATACATCCTATATCATGAGACTAAAACCTTACCCAATACATTGGATCACTATCTGGGATCACCCATCATAACATATTCATGCATAAGTGGGCCACATAAATAATCAAATATAAGGAGTACAGACAAGGGTTACCCATGGAATGAAATGGGTATCCTAATCATTTCATAAGGTATAAACTAATAGAATATCATAACGGTATCCCTGAATGAATGGATTTATATAATACTTGGTCATTGATAAGGTAAAATAGGCATGGATCATGATAAATGGTGTCTAACTGAAGTGAAAACATGTAAAATGATTACTTGATAATCATTAGAAATGATACACTTTAGTGTAGTTTAAGGAAAATAATAGAGTATTTAAAGTGGATGAAGGAATGATGTTTTGTATAAAATAATAAATGAAATAATATATTTTTCAGGATAAATTTTTTTATTTTTGAAAAATAATAATTTCTCAAAACATTTCATTGAGTGTACTTAAAATTTTGTAAGAAATAGAGAATTTCCCTTTAATCAAGCTTTCTTTTTAGGAGAAATTTAGAAGGGAAGCATATAAAAAATGTATTTACCATTAAAATATTGATGAATTGATCTTAATAGATTATTTGGATCACACATTCATAATTTAGTAGGAGTATATAAGAATTTATGAATAAATAAATTGGTTTAAATAGAGATAATGTGTAACCTAAAGGTAATTTGGAGGTTTAGAGAGATCCCTTACCATATGTAGAAAAGTATTATGCACATTCACGTGAGGAACTGGATATTAAATTTAGATAAATTAATTGATTAATTTAGATCCTAATAAACATATATTTGATTTATTATAATTTTATTAAGTTCATTTTTGGAAATTTTTATGAGTTTCTATGTTTACATTTGTTGTTCCTCGAGCATTTGTTTTATGGTTTCATTATCGGTTCTCTTCTGTATAATCATTTAATCTCATGTAAAATATAATATAAACAATAAAAGTGGATGTATATGGTAATAATTTACATCCATAAATTTAAATGGTCCCATATAAATTTTTTTTCATATATAGCAATGATTCATTTGATAAAACATTAATGAAAAAAATAATGAGTTTATTTTGGCAGGTTTTTCGGCCATCACAAACTAGTATCATTTTATTTAATATTATGTTTATATATTGGTTCTAAACCATGATAATAGTTATAATATGAATTTTAAAATCTATTTTAACAATTATAATGGTTTTATGACTAGAGTTTAAGATAATAATGAAAAAAGAAAACTCATCATGCATGAAGACAGTGAACAGACATGTCAAATGGGATGTTTTCTTTTTTAGAATACAAGGATAAGAGAAGATATTTTTTATGAATATTCAATTAACTTAATAAAATTATAGTATATATGTGATTTTAGAGTTATAATTATGTTTTGGATTGTGGAGGTTATCATATGATAAGAAACGGAAAGAAATTAAAATAGAATGAAGGAGGATTTTACATCATGAATATTGTATCCTTGAAAACCTCCTTAAGAAACATGGAGATGGTATTTTGGTGAGAAACAAAATAACATGATTTTAAAAAGATTATTTGGATAGGAATTGTGTAGAATACTATCAAGTTTCAAGGCTTTGGGGGTGTGAGGAGAAGGGGTGGTGATGGGTTTCATTTATCATGGGAGGAGAGGGGGTTTTGATTATTTTATTCATTAGATTACTATTAGGATCATGAAAATAAATATTGTCAGTTCCTATGACTAAATAATGTTACTATTACATTTAAATTTGAAATATTTGGTTCCTACCTAATCAATACATCATCCATGACTCAAAAATTCATGTTTATGTTAAATACTTTAAATTTCCAATTTTCACTATTCTCCCAAAATTCAACTATTTTATAAAAATCCCAAAAATTAACTCTAACTATTTTTTGACATTTATATTTTGACAATGGACTCCATTATAATGTATTAACAACATAATTATGTGAAATTTAATTTTTTATTAACATCATCATTTATTTAAAAAAATACGAATTATAATATTATAACTGAGTTTATGACTCGTTGAAAAATTAATTATGGTCTCATAATATTATCTTCATATTATATGAAAACAAAATATTAAATTTTTAATCAATTTTATGTTAATAAATTTATTTTAAATCATTTTTTTAATTATATAATTGTAAATAAACATTTTTTCCCCAAAACTACCAACACATAATTTATCAATTTTATAAAAAATATTTACTTATTACAAGATATAAATATATAATATTTTTATTTATAATATTTTAAATTTGATTTATATTTTAATTTTTAAATGAATATTTTATTATTAACATTATGTTTTTTTCTATAGCTTTGTTTATGGGTGAAACCATTCTAGTAGATCGAGAAGATCCAAATTTTACTACTCTATTATCATATTTTATATTTATTTTCCCACTATAATTATTGGTTTTTTACTAACTAATGTATCATTACTAATTTATGAGAATAAAATTTTGTGATTTCTTAATGGGACGATTGTGAAGACATAATTATATGAAGGGAAATTCTATTGATAAAATTCAGAGTATGTTAGATCCCAGACTTTTATAGAGCAATATCAAGAATGTTTTTAAGTATTTTTTTGTTTTTATTAACTACCTTTGGGTTGGGGTATGACTTGGGGTGCTTTTGGGTGATGTTTTTAAGAAACTAGTGGAGACATGGGATGTGGATAGTTTGGGTATGGTTTGGACAGACCATACACAAGCTAATCGTGCGAACTGTTGGAGTCAGCATGGTCGGTGCACAGTTAACCTAACCATGCACCATGAACTCATGCATGTAGTGGAATATCGCACATTTGGTGCATGGTTTGGCCTAACCGTGTGGCCTCCCAAGTGAAACCATGCACACAGAGAAGTTTATTAAGAAAATTGTTTTTAAAACCACTAAAACCCCCAAAACCACTATATTTTGACCTATGATCAAGGTTGTCAGTTTATAGGTGTTCCCAAAGGATTCTAGAGGGATTCCAAACTGATCCAAACACTGTTCTGCTAGATTGAATGCCCGGAATGAAGATCCAATCTCCTCCTGTTAAGTAGATTTCATCAAGATGATTCTTCTATTCTTTCTCTTATCTTTTCTAAATATTTTCATGGAAGATCCTTCCCATATTATTGGATATAAACCCATGAGTTGACATATAGATCTAGTATTGTGGATATAGATCTAGATTTTCATGATCTTGATAGCCTTTTATCTTAATTTTGGTTTAGGGATTTAGATCCAAATCTTGATCCACGATGTTGTGCCGCTCGGATTTTGGTGATTTTCGGTTGGGCTAACATATGTCAATAAACCGATGAAAATGGTCAAAATAGATCTTTTATAGTCATTATTTATGATATGAGAATGTGAGTTTATAATTTTCTAGATTCTCATGATAAATGATTACCTAAATAGGAGTAATTAGGAAAGTGGAATTTAATTTATTTTTCCTCAGTGGTTAATTGATAATTGAATCATGAAACAAATGAAGGTGGTTTCCCATATAGGAATTTTGAATATTTTTTATGGGTTATGATATATTAATTGAGATATTGAATTGTTGTGTTAATTTTATTAATTTTGGGCAAATAATTATGAAATAATTTTGTTGGCTATGTAAGATAGTTAATTGTGAGAATTAATTATGTGCCATGATGTTGACAAAATATATTTAATTGAAGGAATTAATAATGTGCCATGATTTTGAACAAAGATAATTAATTCAGAGAATTAATTACATGCCATGATGTGATCAAAGATAATTAATTGTGAGAATTAATTATGACATGTTGAGATTTGATATGGATAATTAATTGTGAAGAATTAATTATGGAATAATAATTGTATTGACTGATTAATTAATTGATGAATTAATTAATGGTTCATGTTCTTAGTTAATTTTTGAATTAACTAATATACTTTTAAATGTGTAACTAATTTTTGGATTAGTAACGGAAAAATGTGGTAAATTCTTGTGAATTAATGAATTATTGAATGGCTGAAGTTTTTGTGGTTCTAGAAAGGGAATTCTAGACCAATTAGAAGATGGGACTTGGACATGGAGTTCCCCTCCAATATTTATGCAAGCTTGATATTATGGGGTTATAGTTATGACAAACTACACAAAATGAGAAAATGAGTGATAGGCTTGATGGCCTACACTCAATGAGATTATGGTGCTAGGCATCACGACCTACACCAAATGAATGATAATAATGAATAGGTATTTGGGGTTCTAGGCATGAAAACCTACATAAAATGATTAATGATATTGAATGCTGATTCAAATGGGAAACATGAGTTGAAACTAGGCCTAATGAGATGATTAAGGATAAAATGACAATGTGATAACTGTTTAAATTATGCATTGTATTTATTACTTCATAAAATTGCATGCACTATCTTTTCACTGCACTCTTTTTAGACACCATTGGTGGTGGCCTACTGAGTTGTACCCACACTTTATTGGGTTCTCCTGGTCAACACCTGAGTAGAAATTTTTGTTGTTGGACAGGATAAGTCAAGGCCCTAGTATAGCTTTTAGTTTGGGATTGGAGCATGGGAGAGGGAACCAGACAAGGTTTGGGACCCGTTTGGGAGTATTTGTGTCATTACATTTAGTTACATTGTATACAATTTACATTGGCATTGTCATAGAATGAATTACCATTCAATTGGGTATTTTATATTCAGGTTTTTGTTATCATATGATGTGGATTTTTTCTGGGAATTTATATGCTTTCACACATTGTATTTTTAATTTTCATCCATTGGTGTTTTATTCTAATAAAATAGGGCATAGTCTCCCCAATACTAACTTTCCGGACCCTCTCTAATAGTCAGCACCCTCTGGGATATGGGAACGTACGCTTGAGGACATTTGGCCAACCGACTTGGGGCACCGTTCAGTGGCTCCTGGGTCGGGACATCACAAAGTGGTATCAAAGGATTTTTGTTTTCATTCTTCTTTTTTTTATTGTTTTGAGAAAGGTAGATAGAAGAATAGGAAGATTAAAGGCTTGGTAATGAGCTCATTAATGGGAGTTTCAAACCCATTTACGGGGGAAATCCAACTACTCATAGTGGGGTTGTTGGGATTGTGGTTTGTTGTTACAATTGCACATTATTTCACCATAGGGGATGCACTTGTGGTGTGATGTGATATTTTTTTTTAAAATTGTTGAATTTTGATTCATATCTTAAATAGGAACAATACATTATTCGGAATGCATCATTCTAGTCACCCTAGGTTGTTGTGACATGCATCATTCTAGAAACTCATGGGAAAATTGGTTATGGGTGTGTTGTTGAAATTGAATTGTTTTTCCTTGTTGTGAAATTAAAATAATGATGCAAAATGAGAATAAATGTGTGTCTAATGAGAACCTTTATTGATGAAATGAGTATGATAAATTAATTTATTTTTTAATTAATTAATTGGAGATAATGTGATTAATTAATGGTTGGATTAATTAATGAAAATTGTTTCACCCTTGTTAACTAGGACCTATGAGTATGGTCATTAAGGGTAGTGATAAGGCCTTAGTGTTGACTGTATGGAGAGTAAAGGGAGAAAGGACATGTGGAAACTTTATGTGTTAGTTTATTCCCTTACATAAATGTTATATGGTAGTTTATGAGACCTAATATCTGTGTTTGGATTTGTAGAGCTATGCCTCTATGATGCTTGTTCAGGGAGAGACTGAGGGGTATGGCATGGAACGAACTTCAATACAGGGTACTTGAGGAACCATTGGTGAAAGATGAGGAGGAAGGGGAATAATTCTGAGAGAACATTACTCATTTCATGCAGTTCATGGAAGGATACCCAGGGAAGGTTTAGAAAAGCAAGTCGGCGTTAGCAAGGGAGTTTCAGCTATATCACCCTCCTGCTTTTACTAGATAGGGTAGAAAAATGGTAGAATAATTGTGGATTGAAATCATAGAGATGATAATTGACCATTGGGAGACTTCGGCTGGGAGGATGGTCATGTTGGTTGCTTATTTCTATGGGGTTTATGGAAGCGCTGGTGGGACATTCAGGTATGATCTTGACAGACTGATGATATGTTATGGGAGGACTTCTGGGATAATTTCTTGGAACACTTATATCCAAAGATGCTGATAAAAGATATGGATTCAAGGTTTATTCATATTACACAAGGAAGCATATCCATAATGGAGTACACTGAAAGTTTCACGGATTTACAGTGTTTTTTCTCCAGCCTTGAAAGTAGATGAGGCTTCTTTGGAAGAAATATTTGAAGAAGGAATTAGTTGTGAAATTATGTCCCAGGTGAATATCTTAAGCTGATGAAATTATAACATGTTTTTAATCAGGCTCTCATTTTAGAAGGGAACCTGGAGGAGGCTTGAAGTACTATATAGGTAGCTAGACGATTATAGAATGTGCCTTCTGATGGTAGGAAGCTCCATCATGAGAATCTTAGTCAGGACAGTGAAAAGAAAGGTGGATAGTCAAAAGGAATAGTTACACTGAATATTTCTTATATACCTTTTCACTAGTGCGATAGGCAGGGACACTATCATACACATTGTCCTTGACCATCTATAGAGTGATGGTTTAGTGGCAATATGGGTCACCTACATAAGATCTTCAGGAAGCAACGACATGCTGGTGCTAAGGGAGTAGCTGCTCAGAGTCAGAGTGCGGGAAGGGGGTCTTCTGCACCATATAGGTATGGTAGTTGGAGTTTTACTAACAGATGTAGTAGAAAAAGTGGTTGTGGTGCTTCGGTTTATGAGCACCCATATCAGTAGATTAGTGCTACTCAGCGGAGTGATATGACACCATAGGGAAGTCGATCATTACAGTTACTTCCTGTGCAGCCTACACTAGTGGAGATCGAGGCTGGTCCAATGATAGTGAGAGGTACAATTCTAGCTTCTTCTACTTTAGCTACTACCTTGTTTGATATTACTACCTCTCATTTTTTTATATCTTCAAATCTTGTTAATGGATTGAGCATGGAGTAGGAGTACTTAAGCGGAGTGATGAATATCGATACACAGTTGGGAACATGGTCTATGGAAATTTGTTTATGCTAAGGATGTTCTCTAGTGATCGAAGAGTATCATTTTCTATGGGATATCTATGTCCTTGATATATTGGGATTCAACCTAATTATGGGTATAGATTAGTTAGCCGCATACTGAGGCCACATATATTTTTACCACCAGAGAGTTACCTTTGTATCTCTTAAGGGTGTCTATTATATTCTTCATGGATAATGGGATATCCTTGAAGGCTGTGTTGGGCCAATTACTCAGTTACTAGAAGATCTCACAACCCAAGATTCATGCCTTTTTCTATATGATAGGAGTGGTAGGAAAGATGTTCTTCCACTAGTAGTAGAACTATTTCATGATGTCTTTCCTGAAGAATTTTCAGGGTTTCCACCTAAGATAGATGTAGAATTCACTATTGATATCTTGATGGGGGGTAAGACGGTATCTATTCCACCTTACAGAATGGCATCGACTGAGATTCAAGAGCTCAAAACGTAGTTTGAGGAGTTTAAGGTTAAAGGGTTTATCTGTTCAAGTACGTCTCCTTGGGTATCACCTGTTTTGTTTGCAAAGAATGCCAATGAATTTTTAACATTCTATATCGATTACCGGATGTTGAATAAAATAACTATAAAGAACTGAAATCCTTATCTATTTATCGATGATCTATTTGACCAACTAAAGTGGGGTTGTGTGTTCTCAAAATTGATCAGAGATTAGGGTATCATCAGGTGAGAGTTCAGACTTCTGATATACCGATAATGGATTTCAGTTGTAGGTATGGTCTTTATGATTTTGTTGTAATGTCATTTGGGTTGACAAATGATCCATCAGTGTTTATGGAATTTATGAGCATGATCTTTCATCTGTACATAGATCAGTTTGTGGTTGTGTTTGTGGAAGACATCTTGGTGTACTCTAAAACTCATGACGATCATGTACAACATATTGAAATCATCCTGGGTACAATGACAGAGCATCTTCTATACCCCAAGCTATCTAAATGCCAGTTTTGGATTGATAGGGTACACTTTTTGGGTCACATCATCTCAGTAGAAGGTCTGGTAGTGGACTTAGAAAAAGTGCAAGAAATGATTTATTAGGAGCATCCAAAGAATATTTTTGATATTTGAAGCGTTTTGGGATTAGCCAGTCATTACAGGAGGTTCATCCAAGACATTTCCTGATTGGAATAACCGCTTAAAATTTTGACAAAGAAAGGGATAATGTTTGATTGGAAAGGATCATGGTATAATTATTTCCAGGAGTTGAAGAAACTCTTGAAATTAGTACCAATTTTGATCTTACTTGAATCAGGTGAGGAGTAAAAGGTGTATTGTAAAGCATCTGGGGTCGGACTTTGAGATGTGTTGATGAAAGTGGATAAAGTCATTTCTTATGGGTCTATTTAGTTGTGGCCATATGAATGGAATTACTTTACACATGACCTCAAGTTGGCAGTAGTGGTTTATGCTCATAAGTGTCTGTGAAAATATCCTTTGGGTGAAATGTTTACAGTTTTTGTTGATCACAAATTCTTGAAGTATATCTTTTCACAGCGCAACTTCAATCTTCGGCATTGAAGATGGGTGGAGTATATGTTGTCCTTTGATTTTGAACAGGCATATACACCCAGGAAGGGTAACAGTGTGATTGAATCCATGAGAAGGAAAACTCAGACTCAGTTGGTACATGAGTCAAGTGAAGAGTGGAAGATGATTTCCTAGATGGAGGAAATGCATATGGTAGTTTAGGAGAGTCATGAGATGATTATTCTAGTTTCTGTATTAGTGGAGTGTAAACTCTTCAGATAGATTAGGGACAGACAGTACAAGGATCTGTAGTGTTTATCCTTAAGGGAAATCCTTGAAGGTGGGAAGACACCTTCAAACTGGATAATAGATGAGGATGATATCATCTATGTCAAAAAAATTAGGTTTTTGTTCCAAAAAGTATGCGAGAGGCACTCATGTGATAATTTCATGCTTCAAGGTGGGTGGTACATCCTTGGGTGAAAAAATACATTGTGACCTATAATGACAGTTTTGGTGTCCATGAAAGAAAAAGGAGATATCCGGGTTTGTAACAAGATGTTTTACCTATCAGTGGGTGAAGGCAGAGCATCAATGACCTATAGGCCTATATTAGCCTTTGTCAATTCCTGAATATAAGTGGTATGACGTGACTATAGATCTCATGGTAGTAATTCCAAAGACTCATAGGAAGAATGATGTTATTTGGGTCGTTGTGGATCAACTAATTATGGTATCACATTTCTTTCCTATCAAGGAAACTATTTTAGTAGAGCAGTTGGGAGAACTGTATGTGAGAGAAATAGTTTTTCTTCATATGGTGCCATGAACAATATATTCAGATCACAATTCACACTTTATTTCGCGCTTTTGGAAGTTCTTGCATAAGTAACATGGTACACAGATTATGTTAATTACGGCCTTCCACCCACAGATAGATGGGAAGTCGGAGGGTTCCATATAGGTGTTAGAAGATATGATGTGAGCATGTGTGCTTGACATTGGTGGATCTTGGGAGAAGCACTTGGTTTATTGGAGTTCTCCTATAACAACGGTTATCAGGAAACGATATAGATGGCACCATATGAGGTACTTTATTTATGACCTTGTACATCATCTCTATGTTGGTTAGAGGCGGGAGAGTAAGAGTTGTTGGGATTGAGGCTCATTTAGGAGACATCAGAGTAGGTATAATTGATTCAAAAACATATTTATACAGCTCAAAGTAGGTATAAGTATATGATGATATATGTATAGGACCCCTAGAGTTTACTGAGGGTGGTTGTGTATTCCATCGGGTGTCTCCAAGAATGGGTCACCACAGGATACGAAGGCAGTGCAAGTTGGCACCCATGTTTGTTGGACCGTTTGGGGTGTTGGAGAGAATTGGTCTGGTGGTGTACCAATTAACACTTCTATATAAATTCAGCACTATACATGATGTTATCCATGTGTCACAACTATAGTGGTATCACCTCGACCCTTCTCATGTGATTGGTGTTGAAGAGGTTGATCTCGTGGAATATGCATCCTTTGTAGAGCATATGATACGTGTGTTGCATCATAGTGAGAAAGTTTTATGAGGAAATACCATGACATTAGTTAATGTGTTATGGAAACATGGAAGTATTCAATAGGAAAAATGGGAACGTGAAGCATACATGAGGGCTTAATGGAACAATCTTTTTGTCTTATAATCTTAGAGGAGTTTAGGAGTACAGCTCGAGGATGAGCTGTTATAAAGTGGGAAGATTATAAGATCACAAACATTAATAGAGAAATTTCGGGAGTTTTTTTACGTAATTTTTTGTTGTTATTAAGTTTCTTTGGGTTGGGGTGTGTGTGGGTTATGTTTTTAAGAAACAAGGGGAGACATGGGTTGTTTAGGGTTTGTGCATGGTTTGGACAAACCGTGCGCATACTAACAATGCAGATAGTGGTAGTTGGCATGATTGTTTCATGGTTTTCCTAACCATGTGCCATAAAGACATGAAATCAGTGGAATATGGCATTATTGGCACAAGGTTTGGCCTAACTTTGCAGCCTCCCAGGTGAAACTGTACACGCAGATCTGTTTATTCGAAAAATTGGTTTTAAAACCACCCGGACCCCCGAAACCTCTCTATTTCAACCTAGACTCAATCAATACAATTTCTAGGTGTTCCTAAATACTTAAAGAGGGATTCCAAGGAAATCCAAACACCGTTCCTCAAGATTAAAATCCTGTATTTAAGATCCTCTCTCCTCTTAGTAAGTGTATTTCCTCCTAATGCTTCCCCCATTCTTTCTCTTATCTTTTCTAGATCTTTCCATGGAAGATATCCCCCATTTTCTTGGATCTAAAACCATGAGTTGAGATATATATCTAGGAATTTGGATCAAGATCTAGGTTTTCAGGAATAGTGATTTCCATTGATCTTAAGTTATGTTTAGGTATTTAGATCTGAAGCTTGACCGACAACATTATGCTGCTCGGATTTTGGGGTTTTTCCATTGGGATAACTTCTATCAATAAACCAAGGTATATGGTCTAAATCAAACCCCCATAGACCTGATTTATGATATGTGAATATGAGTTTATTATTTTCAATATTTCATTGATAAATGATTTCTTAAATTGGATTAATTAGGAAAATATAATTGAATTGAGTTTTCCTGGGTTGTTTATTGATAATTGAATAATGAAACAAATGAAGGGGGTTTCCCAAATAAATATTTTTGAGATTTTTTATGGTTTAATATATTTTAATTGAGATATTCAAGTATTGTTTTAAGATAATTAATTGGGGGAATTAATTATGAAATAATGTTGTTGGCTATGTAAGATAATTAATTGTGAGAATTAATTATGTTTCATGATGTTGACTAAAGATAATTAATTCATAGAATTACATATGTGCCATGATGTGGGCCAAATATAATTAATTTACAGAATTAATTTTGTTCCACGATGTGATCAAATATAATTAATTATGGGAATTAATTATGACATGATGATATTTGATATGGATAATTAATTGTGAATAATTAATTATGGAATGATAATTGTGATGATTGATTAATTAATAGATGAATTAATTAATGGGTTATGTGCTTAGTTAATTGTTAAATAAACTAATTTGCTTCATTAATTTTAACTAATCACTGGATTTGTAAATGGATAGCGTGGAAAATTCTTGTGAATTAAGTAATGATTAAATGGCTGAGATTTTTGTGGTTCTAGGAATGGCGTTCTAGAGTGATTAGAAGTTGGGACTTGGACATGGTGTTACTCCTAAATATTTATCCAAGATTGAGATTACGGGGTTCTAGGCATGAATATCTACACCTAATGAGAAAAGGAGTTATAGTTATAGCGACCTACACTCAACAAGATTATGGTTCTAGGCATGAAGACCTACAACAAATGAATGATAATAATGAATGGAGATTTGGTGTTCTAGGCATGAAGACTTTCACAAAATGATTAATGATATTTAATGATGATTCAAATGGGAAATTTGAGTTGAAACGAGGCCGAATGTGCTGATTAAATTTTAAATGACAATATGATAACTGTATAAATTTTTCATTTTAATTATTGTTTCATAAAAATGCATGAATTTTCTTTTGACTGGACTCATTTTAGACATTGTTGGTGGTGGCCTATTGAGTTATAGTAACACCCTATTTGGGCCTCCTGATCGACACCCAAGTAGACTTTGTTGTTGTTGGACTGGATAAGGGAAACTCCCTGGGATAGATTTTCAGTTTGGGATTGGATCATGGGAGAGATAACTAGATGTGGTTCAGGACCTGTTTGGGAACCATTGTGTCTTTACATTCAGTTTCATTGTAGACACTTGACATTCTCATTGTCATTGAATGCTTTACCTTTCAGTTGAGTATTGTATATTCAAGTTTTGGTAATCATATGATGTAGATTTTTTCTGGTAATCTATATGATTCCACACTTTTTTATTGTTATTTTTTTTCATTGGTGTTTTATTTTAATAAAAAGGGGTATAGTATCCCCATAATTGAATTACCAAACCCTCACTACTAGTCAGCATCCTCTGGAATACGATGAGACACACTTGAGGGCACGGGTCCAATAGAATTAGGGCATCATTCAATGGCTCCCAAGTCGAGACGTCACAGAGTCATTACATGAAGACACTTGGGAAAAAGTATCATAACATTCCTCTTGTGAATCACATCATCTAATCATCACCTAATTTTCACCACATAGATCACATCACCCCCATCACATATTCAGATATTAACATAGTAGCCTCTAGGATCCATTATAACCCTTTTGTTGTGTATTATACCTCAATCCATAACATCCCATAAATGTTATACCTATAATAATCCATATGATATTGTATTAGGAGATACATGTGTATGAAATAACCACAGGCCATTATATAAATCAACACACATTTATGGGGAAATATATCCATTATGCATAATAATACATAATACAAACCTTGGAAGATATTAGGGACAAAGGGGGTATTCATCCATCTGTTCCTCACTAACTAGGGTGTTGGTGAAAACACGAACCTTGAGTCTACATGGGGCTAGTTGTTGTACATACCTGAGTGTTGGAACCTATGAAATTAAAAAATATAAGGATATAATATATTTGACAACCACACTATTGGAATTAAGCCTAGTATTTGGGTCAACTGCTATTATCAGCACGCATCCACCTAGTTTCCACTATTAAAGACTAGATATATTTTAGGAACACCAACATTAAAGGAGATTAATCTATTTATTTATCTCTATTTAACATTTCAATTTACATTATTTAATTAATTATCCATTAATTAATATTATTCCATTAACATTACATTAAACACTAAATGATGTCCATTATCTCCAGGCATAATCCAAAAGATTTCATGATTCCACAAGATTAAAACATTTTCATTCCATTCAGGCCCTAATCTTGTGGGTTAAAAAATGTATTCTTCATTACAATTCTATAATTACTTGTAATCTATGAGATATCTTAAGATACCATAATATTGATGCATAATAAATCACAACCAATTACCTCAATAGGTGGGGAAGGAATACAATTAAGCAAGAAACTCATCTATCCATCCTTTAATATAGAAAATCATCAAGAAATAATACTTTATTTTAACACAAAAATAGGAAATCCATACTTCTTCCAAAAATCCCAGTTTCATTATCAACCCCATCATGAATATTACAATGCATATCACCATGTATCTTTCTATCATGAAACCCATCTATTTCCTTAATCATAGGCCTCATTAACCTTATCTCATCATCTACTATCCATTATAGGCTCCAATCGCATCAAATAGAAAGGATTACATTCAATGAATTAACAGATGGAATAAAACAATAAATAGAGTCGACATGTCATCTAGGCCCTAAACACAATGCATCCAAAGTTGACATGAAAATGGGCTCTCTCAGCCCTAAATATTCATCTTTATCAAAATAAATTTTCAATTACAATATTGTATGAAATGATTCATTTGACATAGGATAAATCAATGGGTAACCTAATGCATCATCAGTCAAAAGCTATAAATTATTTAAATATGCTCTCAAGCATATCTTTTATTTTCAACACTTTAAGGAAGAAAAATACCATTAAAAAGACTATTTTTTATTATCAAAAAAAGGCCTTTCTAGATTTTCTTTCATTATCAAATTTCATTAACTTATGTAAGAAAAAATATAATTAAACATATGTTAACCAATAATTTTGATTTCCCATTGAACATATAGTGAACGGTTTACAAAAACATACCTCTTTAATAATTTAGCCAACCAAAATTAATGGATTTACATTCTTTAAAAATTTTCATAAAAAAACTTTTTGAACCCAACCATAACAAAAAAAATTTATCAATGTATAAAAATAGATACCACACTATATTGTAAAATAATGGGAAAATGTTATTGTAGTTGAAAATCATGTGATCACTACAACTATAAATAACTTCTATTCTTTAATATGGTTTATTCCTTAATTGGGATAATTCCAACAGCATACAAAGGAATGAATTCAGATAACGGTTTGATTATAAATAAAATAATAAGAGAGAAATGAATCCCCTACCTCAATTCTCTAATTTTTCTTCAATAGATTATATAATAATAATGTATAACTCCGATTACATCTCAGAGAAGAAAAATATAGAGCACCCAATACATCAGGCCAAAACCATGCGAACAAACATCAAGAGAACTCAATAAGAACAAATGAGATCAACCACCATATCATTGAAGGAATAAAAAAATGAAAAAAAACTAATAGAAAAAATAAACAGTTGAATAAATTAGGAATACTCACCTCTAATCACCATTGATAAAAAAAGAAATTGAGGATCTATCCCTTTTGAAAGGTCTCTTAAAATACTTGAGAGAGACCCTATAGAAACCTAGGTTTGAGAGAGAAGCATATTATTTCTTATAAAATTAATGATGTGATTACATTTATATGTTCATTTACAGAAGAACTTTCATTTAATGCCTACGCCATTCACATCATTATTGTCCCAATTTTAAGATCCTAAGAAGAATTTAGGGCCTAGATCCACACAACATGGAATTAATTCACATCATGAACTTCATGTTAAAATCATAAGTAATTGGTAATAGATTAAAGAGGTCCAAGACATCATGCATTCATGTCTAGAATAATCCTTACACAACCTAAATACTCCCTATAAACAA
Organism: Viscum album; assembly: GCA_963277665.1. Classification (NCBI taxonomy): domain Eukaryota; kingdom Viridiplantae; phylum Streptophyta; class Magnoliopsida; order Santalales; family Viscaceae; genus Viscum; species Viscum album. The sequence continues at coordinate 1,889,638,550 of OY728130.1, read as the reverse complement.
CACTCACACAAGTCATGAACTTATATTAGGGAAGTAACTGAACTCTCACACAATCAATAAATTTCACATTCATGAAGTGAATTATGTTTGAAATAATGAAATCATTTTACATCAATATTAATTCTCCCAAACATCATTGAACCTAATATACCCATTTCATGCACCACAATATTCAAAATCATGAAAAGCGACATGATAGAATGATCTTGTCCCATATATTAGTCACCTCTCAAACAATTCTTATCCTAGAGAAATTAAAACCAAATCTAGAGAGAATAAAAATAAAAGGGGGAATCAAAAAAACCACCTTACAATATACCTCTAAAAAATATTTCCATCATAGGATCTCAACCACCACACTCAAAGGATCAAAGTGAAACACCATGAAAAAAAACTAAACACACTCACAGGGATGATACCTCTCAAACAAGATAAATGAATAAAACAAGGCATTAAAGAAGATAAAATAATCTCATAAACCAAATAAAGGTCAACATCCTAAAAATAATAAACACTAAAACAGATGATCAAAACACACACAAAAACTATATACCGAGTGCATATTTGTGACTCAAGTTCCCAAGTACTCTCCTATAGGACACTATATCGTTGAAAGATAGAAACTAAGGGAATAACACACCCTCAAAACACCTTCTCCTGGAGGTACTATATATCCACAAGACACTCATAGAAAGATACATCATCATCAATAGCAATATCACCCCAATAAGTGATATGAGAGTCATCATGAAGATAATAATGGAGCTAAAACACATAGAGGACATAATGTATCTGGCTCATCGATGGGGGTATTTTTGTTTGATAAGAAAGGACTACAATAAAATCAAACACATTAAAAGTACCAACAAACCATATGGAATGCTATCTCCCAAATCTAATATGTAGCTGTCCATGATGAGGATTCACATTTGAGACTATATTATCCCCATCATTGAACTCCTGAGGTTTCCATCCATTATTGACATATATCTTGTGATGATACTATGCTACCATCACCATCTCACAAATCACTTAAACCATCTATGTCGTGCTCTAAACTAGTTTTTCCTAATAATTAATAAATCCATGAACATAGTCTATCATGGAATAGAATTAAAAGTAAAACCTTTAAAATCATCAAAAAATTTCATTCAAATGGTGGAGTGAAAAATATTATTGTATGTAATCATGGAAAAAGGATCATTCCTTATCCATAAAATTTATAGAAAAAAAATATTTTAAAGATTCTATATAGTCCACTCTATTTGAAAATCCATCTATAGATAAAATTTTGTGTTAAGAAACAACTGAGAGACAAAATCATGTTGGTGAAAAATCCAAAACATTAAAGAAAAACAAGATCAAGATCATAGATAATCATCCCTCTACCATAGAATTCACTTATTGTACTCCTCCACCCATTTTCCAAAAGATAATTGCACCATCATGAAAAAATAATTCGAAACCCCAAACACTACCATATAAGGATAAATCTCTAAAATATCTTCCATCAATCTCCATGATTCTCTAGAATCCCACACAACATCACTGCATGAATTCCTGATCATCTCATCAGTTATAATATTACCCTTACCCAGTGTGTATGAGTTCTCAAAGTCATAATCCAACAAGAATTATATCCACCATCACTATCATAGTTTTAGGTTATGCTTGGAGAATACATACATCAGGCTCTTGATATCTGTAAAAACAAAAAAAAATGCTTAACTATAAGGTAATGTTTCCAAAACATCAAGGAGGTCACGTCTATTTCTAACAATAGATAATGTGTGGAATAGTTTTTCTCATTGGGTAATAAATTCGGATACATAGAATAAGAAACTAATATATACTACATGAGAAAACAATCCAAACCAAGAAGAAATTCATCATGGAAAACATCGAACTAAACTTCTTCTTCTGGAAAATATCAAACTTGTGTGCTGAGAAACTTATCCTTTAGGTAATCCAAAGCTAACTGACCTCATTAGTCCCAAGGAATGCATAATTTTCTATAGTAAAAGTTATTAAGGGAGTCCAAAACTGAGATAAATCAACTATGAATCTCTTATAATAGCTATTAAGACAACAAAACTATGAACCTCTTAAACTGTCTTCAAGGATACCCAGTAAATTACTACCTAGGACATTAAAGGATCTATAGATAAAACAAACTAAGACATGAAATTACCTAAGAAATGAATTTCACAATCCCAAAACTCACACTTTGAAAATTTCTTGAATTGAAATTGATAGAAAATAAATCCCAAAATAGAATTTAGTCGCTCTATATGGTCTCCATCAGATGCATAGTTGATAAGGATTTCAATGATAAAAACCACCATGAACCGATCCAAGAACTCTATGAACAATATTTTCATCAAACACAAATATTTGGATATAGTATTTTTCACACTAAATGATATCAAAACAAACTCGCAGTACCAATAATGACATTATTAATTTTTATTTAGGATATCCTCATCCTTCATGAACATCTGATGATATCTCAATCATAGATAAATATTCTTGAAATATCTTGATCTTTTTAGATGATCCAATAAATCATCAATTAAAATAATATGATACTATTTCTTTACATTCATCTAGTTTAAGCAATAGAAATTGATACAAAGACACTTAATTCCTTTTTCCTTCTTCAAAAATAGAACTGGATTCCCCTAAGATGGCACTCTCAGTTAAAGAAAAACATCACTGCCAATGATTGTTGATTTATACATTAAACTCTCCCAACTCAAAAGGCACCATCATAGATGGAGACATAAAGATCATAGAAGTTCATGTAGGTATCTCTATCCCAAACATGACCTCCTATCGATGGGGTAATGCCACTACCACCTCACAAAGGACATTCGGGTAATGTTTTATAATGTTGGGAAACACCATCATCTGAATATTCAAGGAACTAAGTGTCATGTCTTACATCAATGAAGAGAAGGAATTAAAATTCCTTTAACCCATACGTGGGTCTCACTCACTAATGAGCACTTTAGGCTCTCCATTACAATTATACAATAAAATGTATCTCCAATAAAAATGAAAAATATACTATACCGAATACAGCTAATCCCTGAAGAGGATGGAGCCAAATGGATGTATCCATAAACATATGAAGTATCTAAAAGAGTGGTTCTCTTCTATCTCTTGATCATAGTCATATATACTATATAGAGATAGGATCGACCTACGCCTCACATAGTCAATACAAAAGACACTAGAATCCTATCCACCTCATATACCAAAGAATGAACTAGGGAAGGTGATATTGAGGATTGAATAGATCCGGAATCAGACAACGCATGCACCTAAGTAGAAAAATGTAAAGGTTTCCTAGAATGAAATATGGATTTTCTAGAATTGGTAACTACAGAGCATGCATCTTACAACAACCTACTCCACAACCTCTCTGACCTTGATGGTGGCCACCACCATGGTTTTACTATACTCTATAATGATGAGGAGCATATTAGGGTTATCCCATGACAAGATCATATCCTCTATAATGATCCAAAGCTGGTTCAACCTACTAATGTTTCTTTGGATTGAGCTTCTTTAAGGAAGGAACTAGAAGCGTAAAACATGATGCATAATTCCATCACAGAATGGTCAATCACTCTCACCACTGATGAAATTGACTGCCATAACAAAGTCATTCATCTGATCCCTTGGTGTAGACCTAAGATCCACCACTACCAATGAAACAAGATGATGAGGGATAGGACCTACCCCCAACTATCCAAAAGATTTTATTTCTAGAAAACTAGGAACTGTATACCATATCTATGATACTTGGAGAATCATGAATATACCTCTCTTTTGATGATATGGTCATAGCCACCATCCTCTCAATAATATTTTTCCTCACCATAACCTTGAGATATATCGATAGTATAAATGGGGTGAACCAGTACTAGACCTATAGATACAATGACTACACGAAATTCCTTGACTTGGTCTCCCTATTTAGAAACTGGTCTAAATCATAATGGAGAAGGGTCATAAAAGATATCATGGGCCCCACACACTATAACTCCCCTATCAAAGGGTAAGAAACTCCCAATGACTTTTCTCTTTTTTGGTCAAAGAAAGAATCACAACTTGAAACTTGTCATAGAAATTCTCTCACAATACTAATCACTCCTCATGATCCCCAAAGAACAGAAATCACCACTACCTTACTGCTCTACAAAACATCATCACTACCAATAAAACCCTTTACTCCTAGGAATAGATTTTAAGAAATTATATCTCCACCTCCTTATACTAGTTATCTATAACTAAGTATGTGATGAATCCATCATTCTTCTATAGAATATAGTGTTAAAAATCTCATAGATTCCTTCATCTTGTTTCATTTTCATCAACCTATAATATGTGGAGATCTACCAGAACACCCTACTAAACATATTCGGTGTGAACATGATAAGGTTATCAACCAAGATCCATACCTAAAAAAGAAAAAATCATTAGGGGCTCTAAAACATGGAATATTAAATATTTAAGGTTTATCTAATAAATTATATATTTATTCAATGTTGAACCTATTCCAATGGTATTACCATTTCAAGAATATATAAAAATAAGAATAATTCATGACCCTTTCCTAGGTATTTATCCTACAACCAGTATCATTTCTAATGTTAGTCTTAGTAAACATAAAGATTTTTTCACTAGATCATAGGGATCCTAAATACGTGTGTCTCAATTGGTCTCCCTTGTTCACATTTCTTACAATGTTTAGATGCAACCATTTACCTCTTAATCCATGTATTCCTAACATGATATGACCTTTAGAATGCATATTATCCCTCAACTCGAACCTTTGAAACCACTCTTCGATGACCCCTTCCCCCAAAGGCACCCATCCTAGTTCAAAAATTAGAGAATTGAGATAATGATGCATGAATCTCACCTCCAATAGGCCACAGGTCAGTGGAAGGAAGCCTTGGTGTATCATACAGATAGATAAGAGGAATTCCACTATAAGATAAGATAAATGATAGAAAAAATAGAACACCCAACAACACCTACTCAAGAAAAAAAAGTGAAAGATCCTGGTATATGCATGTAATGTTATACAAATCAAAGAAACTATAGAAAATGAAACTAAATGAACTAAAAGATAATATCGATAGTGACTGAGAAAGAACAAAATATCCTAAAACCCCACGAGCTAGTAATTTCTATCTTCATCACTAACCATATTACACTAAAATGAAAAATGAAATGTATATAGATAGGGTGAGAATAACATATTCACATAGTATGATCATCCCTAAAGACTCTCGAGCAAAAGATAATGAAATCATACTAAATCCCATTAAACATTATGTGAATTTAACTCATCACCTAAATATGTATTCTATTTTACTAGCCTCACTAGGGATATCTATCACAAACTATCACATACAAGATATCATGTAATGTATTACCCAAATGATATACCCTGTCACCACTTCCCCACTAGTTGGTTACACTTCCCCAACATCAAACATCCTAAGCTATCTTTCTATAAAATAAGCTAGCATGAATTCATCCAGGATAAAGTATCATAAAATACATATCATGTATCAAATCATCCCATTATCACATACCATTCACTCCATACATAACACAATCCCATCATATCTCTAGATAGTAATCGAGTAGTTTCTAGGAGCCACCACCCATGTATGTCATGAATTATACCTCAAGCCATCACAAACCATAAAAGTAAAACCTATAATAATCCATATTTTAGTAAATATAAATATACATGTTCATGAAATAAATACAATCCATTATATCCATCTATACATATATATGGGGAATGATAACCATGGTGAATACCAACACATAATACTACGAGATGAAGAAAGAATGGCTAGAGGTTGTAATAGGCTATTCATTTCTCACCAACCTGGATGTTTGTGAAAAAAACCTCCCATAGTCCATCGGGTGTTAGTCACTGTAAATATATGGGTGTGGTAGATTATGAAGTCACAAAACATAAAAGATATAATATAGCTCACAACCATGCTATGGGAACTAACCTAGCCTCGGACTCAAATGCAACTATCGCCCCTCAGACACTTGACTACCACTACTAAGGGCCAAATATCATAAAGAACAAAACTAGTGAAGGAGATTCATTTAATTTTCATATTTCACTTTAGATTAATCAATTAATTATCCATTAGTTAAGATTATTCGATTCAAATTCCAATAAACTCAAAATAATGTTCATGCCCTCAATTTAGAATTCAACTAATTCCATGGTTCCACAAGATTTTAAACAATTGTATTCCATTCAAGAACTATCCATATGGGTTAATAAATTTATTATTCATGAAAATTAAATTTTTTAGGCACTCTATTAAACATCTCATGATAACATAAAAAATTGGCATAACTAAGAACATCCAGATACCTCAAGTAGTGGGGAAAGGGATGAAAATAAACAAGAAAATCGACCATCTAGCCTTTAAGGAAAACATTTATCAATCATGTATCTCAAATTTACACAAACTAATGTGTAGTCCCAACTTAATCTAATTTTATAAATCCTGATTTATTCCCCAACACAATCATACATATCACCATGTATAAAACCATATATTCCTCTATCACAGGTTGGATCTTCTACCATAAACCCATTCCTCCCCACCCAAATCTATTCAATTGTAATCTATCTAAGGATCGCAACATGGAACATAAATCGTCACATATCTAAATTATAAACAGAATGAAAAAAAAAAGTAGAGTCAAAAAGGCATCTAGACCATAAAAATAAGGCATCTATCCTATGAATTCAAACAAGATCGCTTAACTCTAAACATTTATCTTTATAAAACAACTATTTTTATTACAATCATAGATTTACCAACTCATTTATTATAATTTAAAATTAATGGAAACCTAAGGCATAAGATATCAAAATATATAAATTATTTAAAAATTCTATCATGTATAACTTCCAGTTTCAACACTTGAAGGAATAATAATTCCATTAACCAGCCTCTTTTTTATTCTCAAAGACAATAATTTCTATCTTAATGTTATTTATCTAATTAGATTAATATATTGATGAAAAAAATAATTAAACGTGTGTTATGAATTAATTCTTATTTCCCATCAAACATTAGAATAATGGTTTACAAAAATATGCCTCGTTAATTCTTTTTCCAACCAACACTACCATATACATGTTCTTTAACAATTTTAATCAAATTTACATCCTAAAAAAAGAATAACAAACGTTATAATAAAATAATAATCATAGATAACACACTATATATTAAAATAAGAGATATAAAATTATCACTATGGAAATACATGTGATTACTATAACCATAAACCATTTTTTCATTAATCTGATTTATTTATTATTAGGTTTAATACCACCATCATTTAAAGGAATAAATCCTAATAAATTTATTATTTCACATAAAAAAATAGTTGAATCCAAAAAATCTACAACCTCAATGATTTCAACATTATTTAGTCAATAATGGAACAACAATGCCAACTAGTGATCACATCTCCCATAAGAAAATAAAATCACTCTAAGAATGTTTCACCATTAACGCTAAAAAACATCATAAGAACTCTATATTAATAAATGAGGTAAACTTATAGAGAATAGGAAGAAATAAGAAGAGTAAATAAGATCGATGAAAGATTAAACCACAAGAGAAAGGGAGAAAACTCACCTCAGTTCACCATAGTTCCAACATGGGAATCCAGGGATCAATACATTTTAAAAAAAGATTCAAAATTCCATGAGAGAGATCCAATGGTTTTATAGTGTTGGGAGAGAATTAGAGGATTTCCTATAAAACCAATTGTTAGATTACCCATATAGGTGAACTTCCATACAAAATTTCACATAGTAAATGGGTTATTCACATCATGAATGCCACATGTTTAAGAACATCTTAAAAACACATCGCCCTTATCCAAAAATACTGGGATTAATTCATGTTGTGAAAAACATATTCAAATCATGAATCTTCAAGAATAGATTCTCCAAGTCTATAACATCATCCATTATTTTCCTAAATATACCATACAAATAATGAATGCACTATACAAACTACCCTAACAAAAATCACAAATTTATATTTGGCAAATGGAATGAATGATCATGTCATCCATAAACTTCCCATTAATGTTGTGAACTATTTTTCACATTTTGAACTCTTCCTAATTCCAAATTATATCCCCTAAACACCACCAGACTGGTTCTAGGAATCCTCTAAGCACCACATACCTAATAAATATATAAAGTAATGGGCTATAATGATTCATTCCCTTATATAGAAAACCTCATGAACCTAGTGTATCCACCCCTAGATCACATAAAGACTCATGATAAAAATAACTATTTTCATTTAGAACCAAAAATAAATAAATATGCATATTATAATAATCTTAAAAAAATCAATGTAAATATATTTTATTTATTTGATTAACAATAATATTGAAAATCATGCAACATTAAGAGGTACATACCCCTATCCAATATGTTTCAACGCCACCTCATTATGACATAATGAACTATAGGAAAATATTTCCCCATAATATATCCCATGATATATAAATTGGTTATCATATCACACTACCTAGCATATACTACAATATCTACATCAGTATAATTGTACATCCTTTAATATCCCCATGAACCCATCACCTTCTCTCTCAAAACCTAGTATTTGGGATACCCTTGAAAAATGTGAGTGAATATCATGACCAACATTCCATATAACACACTGAATTATATCATACCAATATGAGGTAATATATTGTTTCCCCTCTAGTATATATACCAGATTAGTGCTAAATAGAACCTGTCAAATACACTTAATGAATAAATTAAAAAATTAATATTAGTTATGCCATAAAAATATATTATTTTATAAAATAATATCCTTATTTTAACACTAGAAATAACTTTATCATAATCCAAATGATTGATCATCCACAACAATATATGATTTATGGGAACATCTCACTCCTATAACTATGCATTCAGAATAGTGATTATATATTTATATGTGTCATATGGTTGAAAATTTAAAATATTTGAATGTAAAATTAATTCTAAACATATATCATGTCTAATTAGTAAAACATTCTATTTAAAATGTCTATAATATTTCCCTTACAGAGATAAATTTTAAAAAAAATGACCAAACATGTTTTACATTTAATGTATTTTTTATTAAACCTATGTAATATTCAACATGCATATATATTCAAAGAAATAAATATTACCATCATTGCCTCACTCAACCAATAAAAAATTATTTCACTTGTTGGGAAAATGCATACTGGTTTTATGATGTTTGGAACACCCATAAATGATTCTTAGTAGTATATCTTAAACGTTCTCTTATATTTATTTCATAATTTTTATCATTTGGTGACACACACTATCCCAAACATATCTAGAGAGAATATTAAACTAAAAAAATTAAAAAAAATATCATTAATTATAATAATAATATTTCGAATATGTTAAAAAATTAATTTTCCTCTTACCAGAATCTCCCACCATAATCTATAAACCATCTCTAGGAAGAATTTTTTCTAATAATTAGTTATAAGGTGAATATATGAGGATCTTGTATCATATTCTATAAGTTAATAATAATTTCACTCTCCCCCTATAATGTAGTATGCAAATTTCTATTAAATAATACCTCAATTTTAGGATCAAAATTCTAAGCATGATCCCCACTACTAAACTGCTTGTGTCTACTAGAATATGCACAATATCTCACTCGAAATAAATTTACAATGTTATAAAAATATATTATTTTTTATTAAAATGAAATTATTAATATGAGAATATATATATTCGAAAATAGTTTTAACTGTTATGAAATTAAAATAAGGTACACAATCACTACTAGAAGAAGAACATTGTGCTCCCTATTATATATTTTCATTTATAAAAGTAAAATAATGTTAAAATAATTATCTTTTTGACAAATAGGTTGTATTTTTTTTTAAATTGTGAAACATTTTCATATATAACTAAAAGAATTATAATAAAAAAATTATTGATTATGAAAATATTCTGTAACTCCTTCAATGGAATCCAAAACCTAATAAATATCTTCTTCTCAAACAAATACATTATGTAACACCCCAAATTATATAGTAGGAACATTGTATTTGATAGCATGTATGACACACCACAGTAAACGCATAAGGGAATATAACATCGTAATACATTACAATAAAATTAATTATTTAAATAAATTAAATCAATTATATAGATTGAAATTTCCATGATACTTAGTTAGCTTATATCACATGAAATAACTCCTTTCTTCGATGACATGTGTTACCTGCATGACAAAGTTTTACCAAACAACAATATATAATAAAAATATTTTTTTAAATATAATAATTCATAAAATATCAATTAAATTAGTGTCTATGAATAGGATTAACTAACTTAATAAAATATGTGTTCTGAAAAAATATAAAATGAATTCATTGGTTACAAATTAATTTGAAATGAATTTAACAACCAATTGAATATAAAGAGAATATTTTAATAGAAATTTATTTCGACGCCCATAATGTTGTTTTATCATAATAAATTAAAGTAATTAAAATTAGTGAGTGGTATTAATGTAATATATATTTGATATTAAATAAAATATTTTTTATTTTAATCCAATAGATTTGATAAGCATAAGAAAAGAACAAACCCAATATTTCACATAAAAATAAATGTTTTTCTAAAAGAACTTGTAACGCCTTTTAAAGGGGAACCTATATATAATACAAATTTTAAGAAATTTTAAATTTTATATATGTCAAAATAAACATAATTTTTTATATATAACAATAAAAATTATTTTAGTGTAAATTTTGGGTATTTTTCTGTGATGTTTCATTTTTTGATGAAAAATGAAAAGTAATGAATTTGATTTCAAAACTAAATTTTCATCTAATTTTTTATAAGAATAAATAATATTTTATATTTGTTTTAAATAATAATTAGATTAATTTTATATCTATTAATAAAATTTAGTCCATTGGAATGAACTACACTTTGAAATTTCTTATAAAAACATAGCATTCATTTGAACATTTTTACATAAAAAACCTGCATTGTTTTCCTGTCTACGGGATTAATTTTAAATTAATTTCATCCATTTATGTGATTGGAAATTATAAAAAATGATTCAATATTTAGAATCCTAATAAAATATAAATTATAATATTTTAAAAAAATGACTAAAAATATTAATGCGTTTAATTAAAATTAATTATAGAGATTAAGAAGAAAATTAGCTTAAAAATGAACTAAACCTTAAAATTAAGGTCAAAATGACCTAGACATTTTTTTAAAATCCATTATATTCTCATATTAATACCCTATAATCCATTTTAATTTATTGTGTTCATTATTGTAGCCACATGTCATGGGATAAACATGGGTGGAATTCCCTTTCAAAAAAATTACAACAATATCACTCCTCCTCCTCTATAAGAAGGTGTTCATACCTCCCACATCCTCACACCTATCTGGAAAATTTGTCTCTAAAACAATATAAAAAATAGCTCACATAATTTCTACAGTAATCATATAATCCTCATATTTGGAATAAATTCCTCCAAGGAATCCATTTGGTGCAAACCAAAAGGAGTTACCCAAAGAAGAGGTAACATCCTTCCTCAAACTCTTTTACTTTATTTTCATTGTCTACCACTCCAAATATTCTTATTACATGAATAAATAATATGATAATTATACTATATATAATAATATGGTTTTAAGTTTAGATTTATACCTGCACATACACACACATCCATAAAATGGGCAACAAACATACTGTTCGTCTGTACCGTGAACTACAGCCTCATGAAACGATGTCGTTCACTTTTCTTTTACGAACTTTCATGGTTGGAAATTATTATAGAAAGGTATTTATATATAATAATTATAAAATTTATAATTTATTTTTTCTTTTTAAATTATTATATAACTAATACCATCATTATTTCCATTTATTGGTAATATGATAACATAATTTGTGTAAGTGTGGACAACCTCTAGCTCAAAGTGATGTGATTCATTCAAACTATAAATAGAGTGTATAAAATATGGTTTCAAAAAAAATTGTGACATATATGAAATTAATATGATACATTAATTATAATATAAATATGTATCATATAATTTTCATTTTATTAATACAATAATGAAATTAAAGTATCGTTAATGTGTACGTACGACCTACCATCTCCATGGACGGTTCATTTCATTTATTATCTCCAAAAATTATAGGTTATTATAAATAAATATATACTGAATTTATATGAAAATTAAATACTGGTTTACATAATTTATATGATTATATCATTATCTACATAAGAATAATATAACAAGTCGAAACATACTAAAAACTCTATAATTGACACCCAAAATAGTGAAAATAAAGAATGATTCTTAACAAACAGGTAATAATATATTATTATAATATAATACATGTTATTATAAATATGATTATGGTTATGTTATAAGTTATTAAAATTCATAAAACCATTATAAATGATTTTAAATGATGTCCACCTAAAGGGAAACATGGGGTAAGGGATTCTTATCTCACTCTTCTTTTTGTGAGGCATACACCATTAACACCAATTACTTATTGTGTGTAGTGTACCTACTACCAATTTTAAAATAATATATCATGAATTATTTTAAATTCATGGTATTTAAATATTTCATTGTATTATGATTACTTTGGGTCTTCCAATTTATATGTTACCACAATGGTAAGGGACTTCATCTCAATTTCCATTCTTTGAGGAAAACTTTTTTATTTTCCACCAAATTTCTTATATATGGTGTAAACATTGCAACATTGGCATGTCATATCATGAATAATTATTTAATCCTGGTAATTTGAGTTTCAATTTAAATTATTTTATCTAAGGGTACATAAACATTAAGTTACACATGTGGAAAATAAATTTGATAACATGATTCATTTTCATTGGGTTATACTACTTCTTAATTGATATTAAGAATATATGATTAAGTTTATTATTAATTTTAATAACTATTGAATTATTTAAACTTGTTTTTTGGATATAGAGTTTTTCTACACAATTAATTCAATTATTGATTCTCACTTCATCATTATAAATTTTTCAAGTTTTTACATAACAATCTTATTTTATTCAGGATTGTTTGTACTTGAATTTCCATTATATGAACTTATTTGATCATTGTTAAATAAAAACCTTAATTTTATTCTCCTATGGTTTTTCGTGACCCTTTTCAAGTATTAGTACAATTTTACTCTTTGTTACATAAATTTTTTTTAAGAAAACATGACTTCTTTTATCTATTTTTCTGAAGAACCTATTTTCTTTAAAAAACCTAGTTTATAAATTAGGTTTTCAAAAAAAATTATCTTTCCAAAAATGATCAATTAAATAAATTTTTCATATTTTTATCTTTTTCAAATTTTTTAAAGAAATATTATTATCTATTTCCTATCAAGGAACTTATCTAACCTTTTTACCTTGTAAAAGGAATGTTATTTTTAGCTTATACGACATGTATTGATTTAACCTCTTTTATTTCATTGAAACTTCCTTTGAAAGTCTAAATGGTTTATTTTTATGGAAATTTTTTTAAAAAGTTAATTTCAAAGAAAATTATTTTCAAATTTTTTTCCAAATGAAAAGCATATTTTCCTCAAGAATATTTTTAAGAAATATTATTATAGAATCTCAATTCATTGTTTAAAAAATCATTTAATTTAATAAAATTGGGATATTTTATATCAATATCATCCTTATTATTATTCTAGATGGTTATTGATTGAATAGTCTAAGGATAGTATTAACATTTACTTTCTTGATTTCATTTTTGTAGTCCCCTTTAAATATTAAAATCTTTATGACCATTGAACATTGAATTTACCCTATATATAAATATCATTTTTCATAGATATGATTATTTTATAAAATGTATACCATTTTTACATATACTGTGTACTTGATATTTATTTGATTAACTGGGGAAATATTGAAATATCCATATCTTTACTCCATATAGATATTGGATAAGGCACATTATTTTTGAATAAAATCGATTATTTGACATATAAGGAATTCGTTGGATAGGTATGACATGGGTGGGGACTAATTATATATATCCCCTGATGTGTTGGTAGTATCATGGGATGAGTTAGTTCACTATCCCTAGATGGGTTTTTACTTGATATGATAATCCTTCTTGTGAAAGGTCTCAACTATAAAGGTACCATGTACCTAGGAAACATGGAGTCCAAATATTAAGAATTTACCTTATTTAGACTCAATTATTACTTATCCATGAGATTTATTCTTTGAAATATCTATGGATTAATTTTGTTCTCTATTTGTTGATAAAATATAAAGTTTTTTAGTTTCATGCCTTTCCATATTTATTATGACATATCTAATTATTTGAATGGAATGAGTTACCAGTTATTTACCTTACCTTGTTGATTATCCTCATTAATTCATTATTACTTCTAATTTACATAAACATAATTAGTATTCGAGATCTCCCTTATTATTTTTCTTTTCCCTAGGAATATAGGAAGTATACCATGAATGATATGAATAGAAATTATTGTGGGAATAATGTTATACTTAAAAAAAATATGTTGTAATTATTGTATTGATTTATAATAAAAGACTCATTTATCTATCTGGGTTACCTAGACTACTAAACTCTTCAGTCCTTGGTGATTTTATTCCTTATAATCATGGAAATGTAACTATACTAGAGACCTAATATTGGCTTACTAGGGTTAGGGGATATAATAGTTATTAATGTAGTTATAGTATCAACCTTGGGAACTAGAATTAGAAAACATATGTTAGAAAATAAAACCCTAAGGTGGAATTTGTGTATAAGTAAAGAAGACCATCCTATAATTTGTTATGGTATATATTATGTGTTTCATCAAAGCAATTAGTCAATGTATGGATACTATATGAGCATGTGGTTCTAGGATAGATTTACCTAGGGGTAACAACACTGACAAGGTGTGTCTAGCTTGACTCGGGCGTAACCTGGTACATGAAAATATTCCTTACTACACTCCAAGATTGACACTATAGGGGGATATGCTTAGGATAATTTTCATTTTAATTACAATACATTATAAATAATTTGAATAGATAAGGACAATGAATGACCTAGGATAAAACTTAGACCAAGGAAGGACCTTTGTTAAAATAAAACAAATGAAGTATTTATGTATTGATATTGTACTGAAAACCTTAGGTAAAAGGCTATTTAATGATTAAATTTCAAGTATGTACATCAAATTTATTTTTTAAATTAAATAAATATGCTTTTAGAAAAGTAAAAACAATATGACAAGTGAAATCACATCATGTCTTACAAGGTCATGGAACATGAAACCATGACAGAAGGACAATAATGGTTTAATTCCGACCAATAACCTACAAATTTTATTTCTTAATATGTCATTGTTTTTTAATAAACATGATGAATAAACATTAACAATAAACCAATAGTGTTATTTTTTTCATTGAGATATTATTTTATTAACGATATTGTCTTTGGAGAATAGTTAGAGAAACATAGTTAGGCCTTTCACACTTTTATGGGTATTAGGATTTGTTAAGAGTAAATTTTAGGGCATTAGGAAACAATGTTAATTTTGGATATCCATTTCAAGGAGTAAGGGATGAATTATAATTTTATCGAAGAACAAACAAAAGATAAAATTGTTCTTATGAAATTAAAATGTATCAACTATATTTTCTTACATTAGTTTTCAATACAATAATTCTTCCACATTTGTAAAAGGATCATAAAAAATGTTTTCTTAATACCTTAATTTTTGTTGAACTGATGGCTTTTTAAATCATCATAGATTTATGAATTTGATGCCCTAAAATTTCTATTGACCAGTACATTGTTTGTGATCGATAAAATAAATCACACAGTATAATTATTTATTATTTTCTTCTAAGTCAATATTTTCACATTCCACTAATGATATTTTCTATAGAAACCTAGTTATATGTTATTCAATGGGACCTTTTTACTTCTCATTCTCTCTTTTTCGAGAGGTTGGTTTACTAGAACTTCTCAGAATGTGAGAATTTAATGAAGGAATTTCCAAATATCAAAACTCTGACTACTAATATCATGTTTAAACTATTAGGATGCAATTTAATTAAGTTGGTCGGAATGTAACTCCACTAAATCATAATGTAAGAACATTCTATTCGATAGAATGTATGAAACATGACACCAAGCACATAAGGGAATATAATATCCTGAGAGATTGTAATATATTTACTAATATAAATAAATTCAATCTATGGCATATATTTAAATGAACATGATGTTTTTTTAGCTTGTGTCACACACAACAATGATTTTCTTCGAGTAATTTCATTACACATAGGACCAAGTTTTACCCCACAATAATATATTATTAAATTATTATTATGTAACATAATAAGATATAACCAAGCTGTAAAATTAGTGATTATGAATAGGAATAACTAAATTATTAAAATATATGGTTTACACAAATATAAAATTAATTTATTAGTTACAAGTTAATTTGAAACGAATAGAAGAACCAATTCAATATAAGGGTAATGTTTTTATAAAAAACTATTTTTATGCTCCTAAAGATGTATTATCCTAATAAATTAAATAAATTTTAATTAGTGAGTGATATTAATGTAATATATATTTATATATAATAATCAATAAAAGTTTTTATATATGCATCCAATAGATTTGATAAGAAAAAGATAAACACAAACCCAATATTTTTATAAAGGCACTTTTACACCCTTTTAATAGAGATTATTTATTAAATCCAATTATTGGAACTGTAAATAAATTTTATATGTTAACATAAACATAATTTTTGAAATAAAATAATCTAAATTATCCTAGGATAAATGTTTTTCTATTTTTCTATTAATTTTTTTTAATGAATAGTGAAAAAATTGAATTTTAATTCAAAACATGTTTTTCATATAATTTATTCATAAGTTTAAATAAATTTTTTATTGATTTTAAATATTAATTAGATAAATTTTATATATATTTATCCAATTTTGGCCATTTAAATTATTTTGACTTTGAAATTGGATAAAAAAACATATGAAACATTTGAATATTTTTACTTTAGAAACCTGCATTGGCGTCCCGTCTCTGAGATAAATTTTAAATTAATTTTTGCCACTTCTATAATTGAAATTTAGAAAATTTGATTCCAAAATTGAAATAATAATAATTTATAGTTTATAATATGATCAACTTATCTTTTAACCAAAAAAATAGTGAATGTATTTAAAATCAATTACATTGATTGAGAAGAAAATTAGCTTAATAAGGTACTAAACCCTAAACATAAGGGAAAAATAACCTTGAAACTAGTCAAAAAGTAATAAGATGATCAAATTTATTCCCTACACTCAACATAATAAAAACAATTCATTTTTTTACCCAATTGAAATTGAAAAAACATGGTTGGAATTCCCTTTCCAAATATTTACAAGAATACGACACCACCTCCACTATAAAAATGCACTCAACCCTCCCACTTCCTTACACATATCAAGAGACCATGGATCAGGAAAACTCTAATCATATATCTAAAAACATCTCTCCACTAAACCTATAATCTTCACATAGGGAATAAATCCATTCAATGAAGCCCTTTGGTGTAAGCCAAAAATAATTACCCAAAAAGAGGCAACACCCTTCCTCAAGATCTATTATTTTATTTTCATTTTACACCACCTATAATATTATTATTACATGATTATATAGTATAATAAGTATCAAAAATATAATAATATGTTTTTATTTTACATTTTATACTTAAAAATACACACCATTCATTCAATTATTTAACAAACTTACTCTTTCTGTGTAAGGAAAACTACCGCCTCACGAAAGGATGTCATTCGTTTTTTTCCTTTACCACCTTCCATGGTTGGAAATTATGAAGTAAAATCATTTTATATATGATATATATAATATTTATAATATCTTGTTGCTTATTTATTTCTTATATAACTCATACCTTCATTCTTCCCATTTATGGTAATACGATAACATCGTGTGTGGAAGTGTGGACCACTGCCTCCTCAAAGTGATTTGATTCATTGAAATTATAAATAGAATGTATAATGGATTGTTTTAATAAAAATATGTGTAATATATGAAATAAATATTATACTAGAATTATAATATACATATATATCATTTAATTTTCATTATTTTTATCTGACAATGAAATGGATGTGACGTTCATGCATACATACGATCTACCATCTTCATGAACGGTGCATTTCATTTATTATCTCCAAATATTATAGAATATTATAAATACATATATATATATATGGAATATATATGATAATTAAATCTTTTTTTACATCCTTTATATTATTAAATAATGATAAAGGTTTTAATAACATAAATAAAAAGTCCAAACATACAAAAAGAATAATGCAATTAACACAAAATAAGTGAAAAAATGAAATATTTTTAACAAAAACAAAATAATATATTATTATAAATTAATAGATGTTATTTTAAATATTATTATGATTATTTTAAAATTTATTAACATTATTAAAACCATTATGCAATATGTTAAAGGATGTTCACCCAAAAGAAAACATAAGGTAAGGGATTCTAGTTTCACTTTTCCTTCTGTGTGGAAAACACCATTAACACCACTTACTTATTTTGTGGTGTACCTAATTCACATATTAATATAATATATCATGAATTATTTTATTTTCAAGGTATTTAAATGTTTCATTTAAATATTATTAATTTTGGTATTCTAATTCATATGTTACCACAGTGGTTAGGGACTTCCTTTCAATTTCCATTCATTAAGGCAAACTTTATTATTGCACAATTAATTTATTATATATGATTTATATACTTCCAAATTGATAATAAAAACCATGAATATATATTTATTCATGGTATTATGAGTTTAAATTTTAATTTTTTCATCTAACGGTATTTAAACATAATGTTACCCAAATGGAAAAGTAATTTCATAACCTGATTAATTTCCATTAGGTTATACTAAATCCTCGTAATAATATTATATCATTATTTATATAATTATGTTTAATATATATTAATCTATTTCCAACTATTTACTTGTATTTATATTTTATACACATAATCCATTGATTTATTGATTCTTACTTCAACGTTATAATATTTTAAAGGTTTTTCTTCACAATTGTATTATATTTAGGTTGTATCTAGTTGAATTTACATTAGAGTAAATTATTATAATACTGTTCAATAAACCCTTTAATTGTATTATCCTCTAGTTATTCATGACCTTATTTAATTAATATTAAAAAATTTACTATTTGGTACTAAAAAGTTTTAGAAAAAATTTTTAATAAAACCCAACTTCATTTCACTATTTGGTTAGATATTCCCCTTTCTTCTAAAAACCCAGTTTTCTAATAATATTTTCAAAAAAGTTTTCAACCTTTTAAAAATTATCTTTTAAATAATTTTTATCCTTTTTTTTTTAAAAAATGTTTTCAAATAAATCTTCTTGTCTATTTCTTGACAAGGAACTTTTCTATCCTTTTTTAATTTCTAAATGAATGTTCTTTTTTACATTGTATGAGACATATGGATTTACCCACCATAATTTTTTGAAGCATCCCTTGAAATTTCAAAAGGTAAATTCTTCAAAAAAAATAATTTTAAAAGATAATTTAAATGAATTTTATTTTCAAAAAAATTTCCAAAATAAAAGGATATTTTTCCTCAATAATGTTTTAAGATATATTTTTATAGTATTTCTATTTATTTTTTATAATGAACCATTATTTTACTCCACTTGGAATATATTGTACTGATACCTTACTTATTCTTCCAATGAGTGGTTTTAGATTTAATTAGCCAAGGGTAGTACTGAATTCACTTCCTTGATTTATTTTTTTATTCCCCTTAATGTATTCAATTTCTTATAACCATTTAACATTAAATTTACCCTAAATTTATATATCATTCATCATGGATATGATTATTTCCTAAACTGTATATCATTTTTACATATGTTGTGTACTTGAATGTCATTTTTTAAATTGAGGAAATAATTATAAATTCGTATATACTGCTCCCTACCTATATTTGACAATGCACATTGTTCAAGAATTAAATATATTATTCGATATATGAGGAATGATTTAGAATTGTATGACATTGGTGGGTCCATGTTATAGATATCCCCTCAATGCATTAGTAGTCTCAAGTAAAATGTCAATTGGCTATCCATAGATATGTTTTCACCTTTTATTTTATACCGTCTTGTGAGAGTTCTTGGCGATAAAAGTACCATATACCTAGGAAACATTGGGTCCAATAATTATGAGTTTTTTTTCATTTAGACTCAGTTATTAATTTTCCATGAGAGTTTTTCTTTTACATATCAACAGATAAATTTAATTCTAAATTTATTGATTAAATGGAAGGTGTTTCTTTTTCTTTCCTTTCCATATTGATTATGTGTTATCCAGTTATTTTAATGGAATTTGTTGTCAATTATTTACCATTCTATGTAGATTATTTTCATCAATTCATTATTTCTTCCTATTTACATACCCTTGTAGAGTATATGATCTCCTCCTTTTTATTTTTCCATTCCCAAGAATCTAATAATTATACTATGAATTAAATGCAAGGATATTATAATTAATAATAATTGTATCCTCTAAATAAAAAAATTATGTTTTTTTAGTGTATTCATTTGTAATGAAAGACTCATGTATGTGTATGGTATAAGAAGACTACTAAACTCTTCAGTATTTTAGGATTTGATTCCTTTTAATCAAGACAATTTAACAACAATAGAAACTAGATTTGGGATTAATTAGGTTGGCACATTACAAATTAGTTTATTTTAGAGTTTTCTTTTTAAATACAGTAATATCGTGCTCCTAACATTTAATAATGAAAATTGCCCTTTTGGTCATTTTTTCCATAACAATCTAGTGTTAATTTTTTTTTAAAAACAAAACTATTTTTCTTGTGTTGACTATATAAAGGGTTTACAGTTTACTGTATTGTCATTATATAACATATTGTTAAGTTTATAAGTGTAAATTTGAAACAATCATCCTTCATTCTAATGAATTATAACTAACCAATGTCATATAAAATATATAAATTTAAATCCATGACTATAGATAACATTAAAAGTGTCTCTCAATAAATCATAATAATAAATTTTACTAACAGATAAAAATATAATACCATTGTTTTTTATTACAAAATTCCCTTCAAATTAACTGACATAAAATCCAAATTCATTGGCATCTAAGGACATGTAAATATGATCTATAAAAAATAGTGTTACGAACCAACCTGGGTCACCCCTGAACTCGGAACCTGAGCAAGACCTTGGAAATGATCAAAGGGAATTTATGATCCCCACAGGATAGTGACAAGAACATGGGAATAAATAAGAATAAATTGGGAATTATTTCACTTAATAAAACACAATACATCATCAAATAATTAGTATAAGAACAATAACAAAATAGGAATAAACCAGGAACTCGAATATAATAAATAAACTAACATAAATAAATGATACTTAAACATAAGGTTGACGGTTGATAGAACTACTGAAACGGAAAAATATATAATAAATTCACCACCATCTAGTCTCTATGTTAGAGTAGGAAAAAACTACTTTCACCTCAATCAATAACAAACTAAGATATCCATGAAAACCCACTACTTTCAAGTATAATGCTAGCCTGTAACATAAAGGTGTCATCTAAACAACCAAGTATGCCACTACATACTAACTCAATACATAGTATTTAAAATAAAATCTATATCATGCTAGTTTATAAATAACAATATGAAATAAGTTTTCTATATTTTCTCATTTAAATTAATTTAATGAAGTTTCCTTTGAAAAACACCCCACATTCACATATCTAGGAATATTTAAAATTAAAAAAAAAGTATTTTATTTTCCATTAACAAAATAATTCATAAGTGATAGGTAAAAAAATGTATGTAAAAACTTGAAATAATTTTGAATAAACTTCACAAACTACAAGAAACCTTACTTTAGAAAACATATCATAGTCATGGAATCCAAGGTTCTCAAGGGGAGTAATCTAGAATAGATAAAACATGATGATTAATTATGTAAATTATTTATGTTTGAAAAAAAACTACACACCAATCAACCAGCCTAGAAACTCGATATTACCCTTCCCAGAAAAACAGAGTGGAATCATCCCATAGGTAGACCTAAGTCCCCACATAGGGCCAGTATCTTGAGAAAAATTATAAACTAGTGTGCATCAGCACCTTGTCATCACATATAGCAAATAATGTCTTCCCATAACATATGAATGAATTTTAACATTTCAAAACAATTATCATACCATATAATCATATTATTAAAAAACTATTTATATCCCTCACACATCAAAACACACATATAGTAAAATTTCATTTATCCAAGAAAATAATACATATTCAACATCACCCATTGGGATAATTATCCCATGGAATTCAAAAAATATTAATTTCAATAAAATATTTATATGGTAATGTTATATGGTTTTTTATTTTCCAATTAAAAATTTAAAATGACAATCAAATCTTGGGATCATTCTTAATGGATAGAATTCCCTAAATCCCCTTTGTAAAATAAATGACATAATTTATCATTTAATGACTTCAATAAATATGTGTTTTTAAAGAATTATCATAAGGTCCAAACATATTCAATTTTAAAAAAATTACATTCACTATTATTTTATCAAATAATCCCTATATAAAATTTCAAGACACAATCATAATAGAGACAACTAGGCATTTCAATTTCCAAAATAAGTATTTAACCATTTAAATCAATTTAAATAATAATTTATATGAAAAACCCATTTTCCACATTTTTTGAAAACTTAATAAAGTAAGTATCATGTGATATATCTATCCAAATATAAGTGGTATCATTAAATATAAATTTTAAATCCATAAGAGAATAGAAAGAAGTAATTGTTCTAATTTAAAACAGAGATACACAGGACACCTACTTGAAATATCAACGCTTTCAATGACCATAGATGTAATAATAGAAAACACATCCCAAGAATAATTAAAAATCATGATGGATCCAAAGAAACCCTAAAAAATTTAAAACCAACAATTAAAAACAAACCTATATCTCATATTAATCCATTTTGGCTTCTAGTAATAAAGAGGATAAATGGTCAAAAGAGAAGAAAATATGAGATATTACCATGAAGAACCAACCACGAGACTTGAATAAACAAAAAGGGTCCACTATAAAGGAAGATTGAAACAAAGAATTCATTTTTTGGATTCATATACATTGAATGAGAGTGATAAAGGCCCCTAAAAGGGTTAAACTAGAGTAGGGGAAAAGTAGTGAAATCCAACTAGTAAAACTAGATTATTGGTATTCATGGAATGAATCACAATTTATGGAATGAATGAAATTTTTCACAAAATAATCATGTTATGAAATTACTTATCACAATGTGAATATATTATACCTAAAATTGAAAATGGATTTGAGATAGGACTGATGAGGTCTATGTAAAAGCAGTTCATATGATGAAACCATCATTTACAACATGAAAAATTGTTGTCTATAATTTCTAGCACAAAAAACTATCATGGGCCCTCTAAAACTCTAGAAAACCAAATATTAATATATTTCTAAGGTAAAAATATAAAAGTAAATAAATAAAATAGAAATTCAAGGCCGGTATGTGATAATTCTCCTCACCATAGCATTATTTTCACTAAAAATATCAAAGACAATGGGTAATCAAGAGTGAAAGAATTCTAACATCTATGGAAGAAAAAAATAAAAAAATAAATTATCAATAAATATTTCCAATAAACGCCACCTATGAAATCAGAGAAACACCACTACTATGTTAAACTGATTATAGAAAACCATTGAACTAAATCCATCTCCAAAATAACTCACACAAAAATGAAAAATAAATAACAAATAAATGGCTTAAAAGTGGATTCTCTAGGTTATATTTATTCATCATCAATGTGATGTTTCCTAAATTAATCAATTAAACATGA
The DNA here is from genome assembly GCA_963277665.1 of Viscum album. NCBI lineage: Eukaryota > Viridiplantae > Streptophyta > Magnoliopsida > Santalales > Viscaceae > Viscum > Viscum album. The sequence goes on along the minus strand of OY728130.1, from coordinate 1,889,614,360 downwards.
TTATAAAGTAAAATTCCCATATGATAAAACAATGAACTAAATCCTATCATCATAGGATTCAGACAGGAATAGTTAACCTAGAAAATTATTCACTCAAATAAAAATAACCTAGAATGATCAATAAGGAGAAAAAGAGATTAAATTGGTGATGCCTCCAATGTACTAATTAGACAATAATAATTACATAGACTAGATTTGGTTCAATTGAGGGTGACCTAGGAATTCACTTTTGGAACACCATCTCCTAATGAATCAAAAAAAACAAATGATCAAAACCAATGACTGCTTCCCATTTTAGTAACACTTACCCAAGTTTCCCTATATACAACTAAATTGAAACAAAGGCCCAACACAAAGCCTAAAACACATTTAATGAGAAATAAAACTAATTACTAAGGTATGAGAATTTCAAATTTAAAAAATCCTATATAGGATACCCAATATAACACATGATATAATAGATCAAATATAGATCATCTCTATGTTTCAACATCCTTGGGACTCTATTACTTTCTCCCAAACCATGTCACCAAACTCCTTGAAGAACCAAATACAAACTAAAGAAGTAATCACACTAGGGTTCACTCCTATTGATAGTTTTTCTATAAAATTATTACCATGTAATTCAAAAAAACATATAGAAAAATCCCAACTGGTCCAAATTTCAATAAACATAAACTATAGAGAAACCCCTAACATATAAGGTTAGGGTTAGGGAAGGTAGGGAACAAAATCAAGGAAAGTCATCCTTACTGTAGTAAAAATAATTAAGGAATGTGTAAGGTCAAGGTAAAAATAATTTTATTTTAGGATCACTAGGACATACCCACCAATTCCCTAGAATGAGATAGAGGTAACATTTCCACATGAGAAACTTGCTTATATTGGTCTCCCTATTATACTGTAATTTTTGTCAAACACAAACTATTCAAAATAAACTCATAAAAATATAGGAACTCTAGATAAGATAAAGATCCCATGAATATATATATAAACTATATTCTTATATTTCCAAGTTAGAATTCGTCCAGGTCATGGGGAATTTTACAATATTATCACTATAACTCCAGAATCATCCTAAAACAACTCCCGATATCAAAATATTAACAAGGAGAAATTAATTTAACAAAAAAACATTCAAATGGTAAATACGTTTAATTAAAGGATATTTATAATAGTTTATTTCCGTCCACTTTTTTTATAAGAAACTCCCTTGTAAAACCTATATTGATGTCTCCAATAACCATAAGTATGGAAGGTTTTAGGTTTCCTTGGAAAATAAGTATTATTATTCGCCTAAATTATAAATTCATATAAAACCAAGTTATTTCTTCTATAATAATATTATGAAATGAAATAAGTCTTTTTTACCCCAAAACCCCCAGGTCCAGACATGTAACACATTCTCTTTCCCTTACCAGAACTACCTCCACCAAACCCAGAAATAAGAGAACCCTATAACACCTATGGTGCTCTTACCATTCCCTCTTTAACATTGATATATTTTTTTCACCACCTATCCATAGTATTCAAGGGGTGATAAGACACTACCAATAATAGATTTTTTTAAAGGACATCCCAAAAAAACTAATCCATTAAGGAATTAAACAAATATTGACGATGAAAGTGTGACACCAACTGAACAAAATAGTGTGTGAACTCCAACACTATTTTTTCTCTATACCGGAGGACATAAAACCCTATTTACTCAGGCACCATCACAAGATTAGGAAGGAAATATTGAATGAACCACACTATGAACCATTACCTAGAATGTTCCTTTTAAGGATTAGTCTAGACTACAGAATTCCACCCTTTCCAACCTAGAACCTCTAGAGTAAAGGTTTAAACTTTTACCTTAAGAGATCCATCGAGATCAAGCTAGATAAAAATATACTCAATCCTACGTAGATATACCCCTTCTTATGTTGAATATTATTTCTGAAAATAAATGAGGAGGATTATGGATTTCGAAATCTAAAATGAAATCATTATATTGGGGAAAGAGAGGAAGAATGCTAATTTATGATAATGAAGCGGATGGAACAACTATCCCAATAATATATTGATCAACAAACGAGTGGTTTGGGAGGGATCCACTCACAAATTCTTCATAAGAGTCCATAAAATCTAATTCAGGTACTATATATAAGGAATAAAAACACCATAATAAATTATAGAATTAAAACTTCATGAGAAACAACATAAATCAATATATAATCTCAAAAACCATTAAAATAAACCTCAAAACCATCAATTAATAAATTGAAACATAAACCAATGATCCCTTTTATTTTTAATAGACAAAATAAATTCACATATTGTAAAAAATATGTTTTTATAAAAACATATTTTAAAAAGGATCATTTATTCATTAAAGAAATATTTGAACGTGATTAAATATTCTAATAGAACTTCACATAAAATATAAATGATTCAAAAAAACCTATTTTAAAATTGTTTTTAACATAACCCCATTAAAATATATTAGTAATTTAAATGATAAAAAATATCCCCTATTAAAATGAAATTAAAAAAACATTCCAAAATCCAATAATCATTTTATTCCAAAATAGTTTAGAAACATTACAGAAATAAAACATTATTTTGAATTGAAATCATTCTTAGAGTATTTAAAAATTTATAAAATAAGCACCTCTTATAAAAAATAAAAAAGTCTTTCAGTACATTCCTATTTTAGAATTCCTAAATTTAACTCCACATAAAAAAACCCTCATAAGATACATACATATATCATAAACTAATGATAAATAAAATGGAAATATCTAAAATTCCTGAAACAAAAAATTTTAAAAACAAAGAAATTCTTCGATATGTAAGGATTAACTGCATAGTCTGGCCAACCATATTTTAACCACACAAAGTCTAATGGATGTCACATAGGTAACATATCTTAGTCATTGTTTCCTAGACCATGTAAAAGAACCTTATTCCCCTGAGTTCCTCCCAATTTCTAGTACAACTCATAAATCATCAATTTAAAACATAACATTAAAATAAAGATCCAGAAATTCTCAAACATAACTTAGAACAAAAATTTATTACATAATATACACATCCTTGTAAAACTTTAATACTAAAGCCTCAATATGAAAGATAGTGACCAAGAGCCTACTCATCATCTACCTCCTAAGAATCAACGATCCTAACTCATATCTACTAAAATTATCCAAATGAAAAGAATACATATACTTGATACCAATTTTTCATGAACCATCCTAGATCACCCCTAAACCAGGAACACAAGATGGACCATAAAAATTAATAAAGGGAATTCCGGATCCCCATAGTCTACTGAAAATCTTATATGCATCAGCAGAACAAATACAAGATACTAGATACTAGGCTAATGGGTGATACAATTAAAAATAAGGAAATAAATACACCAAAGACCCCACCACCAAGCCTCTATTTGAAAGTGGGGAAACAAAATTTCACCTACATAAAACCCGAACCATGAGATATACCAACATTATTTTCATCCAAGAGACTTTCTAAACTATAATATATTGATGTAAGCTAAACAACCCACTAAGTCCCCACTCACCAACCTGATGCATAATAATTAAATGTAAATATATATCATGATAGTTTCAAAGTAATGATATTAAATGGTATGTATAGATTTTCCCATTTAAAATATGATTAAATTAGTTTACCTTGAACCCCCCCCCCCCCATATTCGAAAATCTAAGTTTTATTCCAAGGAAGATGACAATTTATTTTCCTTTAATAAAATAATTCATAAATTACCATTAAAACAGTTATAAGGGAAACCTATAATGAAACTAATATTAACTTTACAAACATCAAGAAACCATAGTTTGGAAAATATATCATTACCACAGAATCCTATGTGTTCAAGGAGAAAAATCATGATTAGAGCTAATGTTGTCATAAATGAAATAAATTTAATTCATCGTAAAATAACTTCACACCAATCGACCTACCAAAACACATATTATTACACCAAATAGAATTACCAAGGGGTAACATTCAATAGGCTTACCTATGTCCCCACCTTAGGCTATAGTCGATAGCATTATTCTATAATAGTGATTATGTATACCGAGAATTCAGACTTAGCTAACTACCTCTTACCATAACATATAAATGGAGGTGATCATTTCAAAGTAATAATCAGACCATATAATCATATCATAAAACAACCATTTATATCACTCACACCACTAAACACACACATAGGAATATTCCCATTATCTAAGAATGAAAAATTCAACTTCCCCTTGCTGAGATACTTATCTCATGACTTGAAAAAACTATTAATTTCAATCATTTATAATGTGGAATGTGTTATGGGATTTAATTTAAAAACAAACCATTTAAAATCAAATTGGGGCTTGGGGTCATTGATTAAGGATAAAATTCCATGAAACCCATTTGTAAAAAAAAGTTTTTTAATTAATCATTTAACCACTTTAACAAATATGAGTTTTTAAACCATTCTCAAAATGGATAAAAAAATTGAGTTTAGAAAAAAAAATATTTTGCCATTATTTTAGAAACTCAATATTACCTATAATTTAAATACATAATCATCAAAGATAAATACAATCATTTCAACTTCCAAAAAACTTCATGAACATTTTAAACAGATTTAATGATCAATTAATTTGAAAAATCTCATTTCCACATTTTTTGAAAACTCAAGAAAGTAAGAATCATTTTATATGGCTACCCAAATATATGAGATAACAATAATGAGGAATTTAAAACCCCTAAAATAAGAATAATCATTCATATATCTAATTTTAAAGAGGGAGATTCATGGGAGAACTACCCCATATATTGTCACTTTTAATGACCATAGAGGTAATCCACCACACCAAAACCTAATAATATTTATGAAATCAAAATTTATCCAAATGAAACCTAAAACATAAAAACCCCAAATTAATAGAAACACTAGATCTCATATTCAATAACCATATATTATAGTGTTTTGGAGGATATAATCATAGGACATAACACAAGATGAGATCTTACCATGATGAACCAACCTCAAAATGTGAAGAAAACAAAAGGATCCAACATGGAGGATGATGGAAATAAGGGAACAATTTATGGGAGTTATAGGAAATTAATAATAGGGATGGGGAACCCCAAAAAAGGGTTAAACTCAAGAAGGTAATATTTTCAAATACCCACAAGTAAAATTACGATGATGGAAATCCCGATAAGAGTTGATATTCATAAAATGAATGGGATTTTTTCCGGGATAATCTTGTTATGAAAATAAATTTCATGGTGTGACATAATTCTACCTAAAAATGAAAACAGATTCTATATGGGACCAATGAGAGATTCATAAAAGTGGTTCATGGAATGAAACAATCATTAATTTCATGAAATAGTGTTGTCTACATTTTCTATCACTAAAGCCTCTGTTGGGGCCTCTAAAACTCTTAAAAATAAAATAACAATAATGGTTTAAGTTAAAACCCCAAAAAAAGAAATAAAAAGTAAATTCATGGGTGGGATTTAAATAAAGGAAAAATGATTTAATTGAATTAATTTGTTAGATATTATAATATTATTTTATTTACACAATTTGATAACTTGAAAATTTCATATGTGTGAATAGTGGGAATGGGTGTGAAAATGAACTTTTAATGTGTTTTAATAAAAATTAAAGAAATTATTTATATATAAATAACTATTGAACTACTCATTAAATGAGTTAAAATGAACTTGTTGGATTTTTTAGTTAGTATCATGGTGAAACTTCTACTATAACTCAGCAATAGGTCCAGAATTGAAGGATTGCAATGGATTATTAAACATAAAGAATGTATTTAATTTCATTTCATCATCTTTAATATATAAAGCATGAAAATAGGTTTATTCATTCTTATAAAAACAATTTTTTATTAAATGTTCTGAATGATATGTGTTAAAAACATAACATTTCAATCTAATTGGGTATCACTTAATTATATAAATATACATAAATTGAATGGGACTGTAAATAAATTCTCCACTATTCGAATGTGTATTCATGTGGGCCATGGTCTCAAAAAAATATCGATGGAGAGTTTCTCTAAATGACATAATGTGAGAAAAATATTTCCTTGGTTTTTTTCAAATCACCCATGGGATGATTTCATAAGTAGATATATATAGAAGAATTAGAATCTTCAATCAATTACCCAACAACATAGTCAGAAAAATAGTCTTAATCTGCAATTGGAATTAACTATTAAAGTACAAAATTATTATTGTGACATTTCAGCCCCTATAATATCCTACTAACCACATACACATGCTCATAAATAGTATAAAAATAAACATTGGGTTCCTTGACTATATTTTAAATATAAATAAATGATTATTACACTTTTTGACGCATCATGTGTTGTGCATCAATCATATATATACCTTATTACCCGCACCCAATTATAAATATTATTTTTTCTCAATACAATTTCTTAAAAATCATGTCATGTGTTTCCATCATCTTTTGATTTACCCATTATACAAAAAATAGTCAAAAATATATTATCAGTCATGTTTTTTTCATTATATATCATACCCAAATTATGTATTTAAATGATATCTGTCCAATAAGGATATTTAAAAAATAAAATTTTTATTCTTATGATTTTTATTGCACTATCTATTTTCATCAAGAGTATATAGAAGTATTGGAGATATCAAATCTTAAAAATAATACATTTTGTGAATTTATTTTAACAACTTTCATTATTACAGGTTTTGAATTAAAAGGAAATTTTGATTTTGATCTCTAGAGGAGTGTGTGTTTTGAGGATTCTATATTGGATTGGAATATAGATGGTTGAGAAGTATATATGATTTTTTTCAAAAAGTTATAGTTTCTTAGTGATAATGATGGATTCAGAGCTGGGATGGGATTTCACCACTACTATTTATAGTCGATGAGTGTCACTGGGGACCCTATGAAACTACACTACATACCCCAAGGATATTTCAAGTGTGTGAGCCTTTGGATTCCTCCCTAACTAGATAATGGAGTTATAATAGGTGGCATGTGAAGCATTGGTTACCCAATATTGATTAATCAGGTACCCAATATAGGTGGTTGGGGGGGGGGTTTATGAGGATATAAATGTTATTTTTCCATCATTTTTTTCAACTTCAAGTTCCTTCTCTCCTAACTAGCTAAATAAAAGGGGAGGTGCTCCCCTACCCTTGTTTTTTCCCTTCACCTTTAGATCTATGTTTCTGGTGTGTCTTGGGTTCATTTATTTATTCAAAATAAAGGATTGTTTCCCCATTATTCTTATATTCCTTTTTCCTTTTATTTTTATTCTTTTTTTCATTCGTTTTGATAATGATTCCACAAGAGTATATTAAAATCCTCCCCATAAAATAAATTTTTATATTGTGGTGTATTGACATCAAAAAGAGGTGAAATACATCATGTTTCTCACTATTTTTATAGGTATATCACTCAAGGGATTTCTTTTGTATTTTACCATGTTATCTTGGAATTAGTCACCGATTAAGTTTCATTTGAATGTAATTTTTTTTTAAGAGTTACAAGTGAATGGAATGGGTCATATATGTGTTTTTACTCGAGGAATAGTCCATGGGTGGATACTTAGTGAAATTTTGGTGATAATTACTACTTTTATAAAATTTATAAATTAATTTTAAATGTTATTAATTATTTTTTATAGATTATAGTGTGATTTAGGGTCTTGAGAACATGGTAATTCTTGGTTCATGATTGGTTCAAGTTTTTTCCAAGCTTTTCAAAATTATGGAAACTCTAATAAGGGGTTGATGGTCCCTCTAATACATAACCTTTTTCATATATATATCTTTTTGTGTGTCTGCCTTTTGGTATAGGTGTCTTGCATTTGGTTTGGAAATCATGTGATAGGGGTCGGGTGTGTCTAATATTGAAGAATTGGATTAGGTTAATCCTTGTACATGGGGAAGATGTGTTACATGAAATGGTTAGTGATTTGAGAGGTTCTCTGTGGTTAGTCCCTCCTAGGGTATGATTTCTAAAATTGTATGACAGACCTCAAGTGGGTATTAACTAATTGAATAATTTTTGAATGACCTATAGTGAGCTCAAGTGAGTGGGTTAAAATATAATACTTAGAAATTCCTTGAGTAATGATCTTAATGGATATTTAATTTTTGTGATTCTATGGTAACGGAAATTGGTATAACCCAAAAACAATGATAATACATAGATAAAAGGATAGGTCTATTGTGAATTGGTCAAGTTAGTAATAGTAATCCATTATGCTTGATTAATATTCTATTTTGGTTCTAAAATTGATTAGTCGATCCACCCCCTAAGAATTTCAAGTTTCACCTAGTGATAAATAAATTTGGGATTGGGATTTTTATATAATAAATCTTCCTTGGGATCACAGTTGGAACTTTAGATATTCATATACCCCTAGAAGAAATTCTTGAGAGTATTTTCTAGGGTAAAGAATATGATTCCATTGGGTAAACATGATGGTAGGGGTAGTTAGTATATGCATGGATTAATATTTTTAGGGAATTGGGAAAGGGGATAAAGTATATAATGAGAAACTACTCGGTGTGGATGCATTCTAGTAGTGTAATATAGATCATGAATGTTCTTAACCTTTATGGGGAAAGGTCTTGGTATAACCATATGTTCAAGTAATTTTGTGAGAATAACATGATTCTTTAGAATACACATGTGGTTGTGGATGTATATTTTATATTATGATGGCATAATATGAGGTTTTTTAGGGTGGGATATTGTATGTTATGTGTGCTACCCTCTAATAGATATTTTGGTGGTGATGTATGAAGGGGTAGCTAAGGGGTAGACTATAAGTTATGTTCTTTATTCTTATCATTTTTATTTATTGACCATTATTCTGCAACAGTGATGAGACCCCACCCTGATTGGGAGAGTGGTGGAAGGAGTTGTAGTATGTGATATGGTTCATGGCCTCAATATGAGTGATAGGGTGGTGGAATATGTTATGGTATGTAATAGGGTATGAGACCTCATCTTGAGTGATATGGAGGTGTTATTACTAATGGTATGTAATGTGGTATAATAACTCACCCTGAGTGAGAGGGTGGGGGTATTATTCAAGTGATTTGATATGTTAGGAGACCTCGCCCTAAGTGAGAAGGTGGTAGTACATGAACGGATAAGATATTGGGGCGTGTTGTGAGAACCAACTTTGAGAGAGATAGATAGAGTAATGGTCAAGATGCAGTTATAATTCCTCACCATGAGAGATGTTAAATGGTCTAGGATGTCTTGTGAGATGACTTATTCCACTAAAATTAGCATAATTAAGTTATGTCAGGTGTCCTAGTGGTGTAGTTAGAACATGATAACTAGATGTGTTTTCTTCCATGGTATTTGTTTATTTTACTTACATTGATACATGGATATATCGACGTATGTGGGAGAACATTGTGAGACCCTACTAAGTGTTATTATCATGCCCTTAAAAGTCTCCCGAGTGCATTTTCATACCATATATATGACTTTTATGTCTCAATTACTATGGGGGATCTGGTAGGGATAGTCAGATGGAGTAGGGAGATTGGTCTGGAGAGGGACCTATATTTTATTATTGAGATTCCCTTTTTATTTTTTTGAGTTCATTTTTTAAATGACGAGAATAATGGGTGAACCTTGTTTTAGTTATGTATGTTGGTATTGGGATTCATTTATGTTATAAGATGTGGATAATAATTACTATTGATGGGTAGCCTTTAGTAATATCCTTTGTGATTATTCTGATAAAAATTTTATAATCTATTTTTTAGTTTTTATAATTTGTGATGGTGTTGAGATATATTGTACAAATTTTTTATATACTCTTACCACTAGTCAATAGCCTCTTGAATATAGGGATTTTTTTCTAAGGGCATATGGAGTTATGGCTAGGGTTCTTTATGGTGGTTTTATCCAAGGTGTTACAAAATGGTATTAAAGAATTTTTTTGGGTTTTTTTATTATTATGGAATTATATTTAGTGGTAGGATGTTGTCAAATATTTTTATGGACCTTATTCTAGGTATTAACTAAACCACATATAATTAATGTCCATGTTGTTCGGGGATTGGATACACTATGAGAAAAATAGATATAACCACTAACCTATAACAACATTTGGGCTAGACCATGGTAATAACTTATCCATTGTTTGAATTATTTTTGTAGAAAGTGCACAAGAAACCCCTATATCTTGGATCAAAGGATGTAAATGTCTATCATTCCCATGGACGGAGACCCTATTATCACATACTGAGATTCCAGTGGAATTTGTGAAACTATACACATGGACAATCTCACCCATGGTTATAGGGATCCTAAATCCATGGGAACATCATCCCATGGTTATGAAATTTGCACCATAATTGTACCATAATTAATCAAATATTAACAAAAAAAATATTTTTAAATTCTTCTATATATGAATAATAATAGAGTTTGTGAAGTTACAATTGTACATATTCTACTAGAGTGAGATTTTTTTTCTTGAATCTGACGGGGTTTATTTTTTCCCTACAATAACTACAATAAAATTTATAAAAGGAATTTTACCTTCTTATAATTATGTTATAAAACATATTCATCCCCAAGAGAAACTAATAAAAAATTAAAATGAAGAATTAAATAAGTGGTATCTATAGAAATTAAGGAACCTATACCATTGGAATTGTAACCCAACCATTGGAATAATAACATGACCTTTAGGAATAGTAATATGATAAATAGAGTAGTGACCCAAGCTATTAAAGCATAAATAAAATTTTAGCATCTTTTAAATGAATACAAGATATAATTACAACATAGTACAAGTAAAATGTTAATGAAAATAAGATATAATTATATCATAAACACTTGTATCAGGATATGAACAACAACTTAAACCACATGGGATATATTCCTTATTCGAGGAAAAAGAAACTATCCATTGAGTCCAATATTTAGAAATTTCCACTGACATTTAGTGAATCTTCTAATCAAAATATCTTGGAACAATTGGTTAACTCAGTGGTGAAGAGATTTTTTGTGCTCCATTATTCTGGGAAGAAGAAGGTGAATTTGTTTTTCCATCATTGAGATGGGGAAGCTGATTAATGTTGGGAATTGAAAAATAACACCAAGATTAAGGGTTAAATGGAAGATATAGAGTGTGAATAATTTAAGAATGTATTTCTTAATAATTATTTATGACGTACACTTAGTGCATGGATAGAGATAGAATTAATAGAGATGAAGAAAAAATATGGTGAATCGGTCGCAACATATGAATAAAACATCACAATGATTGAAAGGTATTCCTAATGTTTTTTTATATGAAATGATAGAAAAACATATATATTCTTTAGTGGTTTAAAACCAAAACTTTGAAAGCATCTAGACATTTTAGGCTCTCGGAGTTATGAAAACGTTTTCTAATGTTCTCTCAATGTAGATATAGAGTTCTAAGAATGGTCCCATGATTATGAAGATATGAAGATAAGAATGGAGTTTAATTCAGGTGGGAAAAATTAAAAAATAGGAAAGAGGATCCAACCACCCACATGTCAAAAATTTCAGAAGAAACATCATGGGAATTTCCTCAAATAGAAAAGGAAATTAATCAAGAGTGGGAGATAAGTACACCAAGATCCTGACTGTTGGAGAGATTTGATGAAGTTGGAATACATGATGGACTAAAGTAGAGCACCACCCATGGTTCAATGCTACAACTATAAGGAGTAAGGGAACAATGCAATCTAGTGCACTACAACTCGACTCAATGAGGGTAGTTAGCATTAGTAGCCACCAAAGACAAAGGAGAAAGGGAAAGATTATGCCATTAGTACTATTAAAGTGGAGCAAGAAAATGAATTCGTACAAGGTATACTTTATAATCACTCAAGGATGAAAAAATTATTATTTTATTATTGTTCAATGAATCCTTTTATATCATGGATGTCTTCTAGAACTATTGTATTGATGCCCTGATAACATTAAGTTGAGATGTCCATAAAAAACATGTTGGTGTTGTCTTTTAAAACCAAGTGTTGGACTCTTCTCTTATTTGCGTATGTGGGAATATTCTTCCATAAAATATCATTATAAATCCATTAGTAGAAATCAATTCTATATTGATCATGAATTGGATATCTTTATATAGAGAACACATCAACCTTTAGGAAGAAGAAAATATATTTTCGTATTCCTAATCATCCTATGATCCCCTACAAATGTAATTTATATCTTGAATATCTTTTGGAAAATTTCTCATTTGTGTGGATGTTAATAACCTGTGAACAAATATACCTTTTTAAAAAGGTTGAGTCAAAGGAAGGTATCACCTTGGAAGAAATTCCCATCTGGAGGGAATATAAAGATGTATTTCTCAAAGAGTTACTTGTATGTCTCCCAGATCATGAGGAAGTGTTCTCAATAGAACATACATCTAGATCCAATCCTACCTCAAAATTCAACATGATGGCATGTATCAAACTAGAGTAAAATAAGTAGTTATATGAGAATTTGGAAAAAGGGGTTTATACAGAATCTTTTATCATCTTGGAATGCACATGGGATCTTCTTTATAAAAATGGATTGATCAATGTGTCTGTGTATCAGTTACTGGGATCTCAATAAGTTCACCAGAAAGAACATGTATCCTCTTCTAAAGATTTTTTTCTTGTTCAATCAATTATAAGGATAGCAATACTTATTAGAGGTTGATCATCATTCTTGTTATCATTTACTAAAATTTAAGAAGGAAGATGTTCAAAATAATTATTTCTGAACAAGTTATAGGAACTATGAGTTTATAGTGATTCCCTTTGGACTTACTAATTCCCCTAAAATCATTATGTATTTGAGGAATAGGTTATTTAAGGACAACCTTGAAAATTTTATTATAGTGTTTATCAACGATATTCTCAACTACTCCAAGAGAAATGATGAAAAGTAAAAATATCTAAGGATTATTCTTATGATATAAAGGAAGGATAAATTGTATGCTATGTTCACCAATTGTGACTTCTGGATGCATAAAGTATCATTCAAGGGGCACACAATCCCAAGTGATGGAATTTTTGTGGATCCTTCAAAAACAAAGAAAATTTAAGAATGAAATAGACCCGCTAGTGAAATGTAAAAGCATTGTTTTCATGGATTTACTTGGTACTACTGATATTTTGTGGGGAATATCTCATGATTGTCTAACCTGATAACTATGTTAAAATGGAAATTTGGTTGAACTACCTTTATAGTAAGAATTGTGACATATGTACTAATCACAAGATTCTAAAGTAAATATTCTCATAGAAGGATCACAACATGAATCAAAGAAAATGGTTAGTTTGAAGCATGGACTATTATTACGCAATTCAACACTATCCAATAAAGGAGAACAAGTAAACTGATGCTCATAGAAGAAATGATCCTGCTAATCTATCCATGGTGTGGATTTATAAAGACTATATCTTCATTGATATTTAAAGGATGAATTTGTAAATCATAATGGTATGGAATACATGCCACTTTTCTCAAATAATTTCCCAACCATATATCCAAGATAAGATCAATGAGGCATAAATGGATGATCTATAGTTACAAAACAATGTGAATATAGTAATGGAAGGAAAGAAACATTAGATCCACATTGATGATTATGGTGTGATTCGGTTTGGAATATAGTTGTGTGGGACTTCATTATTTGAGATAATGAACAATATATTGGATAATACACATAGCTCACCATTCTCTATCCATCTCATAAGTACCAATATATATAGTGATCTTAGAGAACACTTCTAGTGAAACAACATAAAGAATGAGATAGCTAATTATATCTCAAAGTGATTCATATGTGAGTAAGTTAGAGATGAATGACATAAGTGCAAGGGAATAACACAACTGTTGCATATACCAATGTGGAAAGAAGATAATGTCATTTTTCTACTTTTTCACTAGTCTCCAAAATAAATCTAAAGGAAACAATGTGATTTCAGATGTGGTGGATCTACTAACAAAGACTACCCACTTAATCACTATTCGTGAAGATTTATTGCTTGAACAACATGAATGGAAAAATGTTAAGAAAGTGGTGAGGAAAAAAGGGGTACCACTTAAAATCCTATATGATCATGATCCAGGGTTAAAATATAATGTTTTGATAATTCTTAAACATTCTATGAATAATGAATATAATTTCATCATGACTTATCACCCCAAACTAATTGACAATCTGAAATGACTATTTAGACACTAGAGGAAAATCTAAGATCATGCTAAATTAAATTAAAATTATTATGGGTTCAACATATCCCATTGGTTGAGTTTTCATAGAATAACAGTTTCCAATCAAGTATTTAGAAGGATTCATATGATGTTATATATGGTAAATGATGTAGAACTTTAACATATTGGTATGAAGTTGGGAAATGAATGATATTTGGACCTTATCATTGGAAAGAGGTGACTAAGAAGGTTAAATCCATTAAAAACACTTAAAACCTTATCAAAAAAAGAAAATTATCAATGCTAATAACCATCCAAGGTATTTGTAGTTCGAAGTTGGAGACATGGTTTTCCATCGAATACCACTATGCAAGAGAGTAATGTTTTTTTTGAAAGAAATAGTATCTTATTCCAATGTACAATATCCTCTTTGATATCCTTGATTACATAGGAGTAGTGGCATATAATCTTGAACATCCACCAAATATGGCTCAAATTCAGGAGAAGTTTCCTATATCTCCTTGTAGGAAGTACATACCTAACCCCACACATGTACCAAATCTGTAGGTGGTACAACTAGAGAATACCCCCTCATATGAAGAGAAGTCGGTGAAAATCATTGACCATAGAGTCAAATTACTATATAGAAAGGAAAATAAACTAGTAAAATTGTTTTGGAGAATCCATAAGTATGAAGAGGATTCATGGGAAATGGATGAAGTAATGAAGGAAAATTCACTCACCTATTTTCACCTTACTGTATAAAATGAAATTTTGAGGGTGAAATTTCAAAGTAGGGGAAGAATGTAATCACAAAAAATTTTATCAATTGAATTTTATATTCTTATAATTATTTCATAAAACATATATATCAATAAGAGAGCCTAATAAAGACATTATTCTCATAATAAAATTTACACATATTATAAATTAAAATATGATATAATTATATCATAGTATAAGTATATAATTATTTTAAAAATGATAAATTAAGTGGTGATATTTTTTAAAACACAAATTTCTATTTACAATTTTTTAATCAATATAATGATTTGAAAGAATATTTATTTTCAAAAAATATATTATTAAATTAATATTTTTTATTTTAATTTTAAGGTAATATAATGATACTTTAATAGTTTTTTCAAAATATCTTAAAAGTGGCTATAATATTAAAATTAGTATTTTTCGTATATATGATGATTTTTTTTAGAAATTAAATTTCTCATATTTGTTAAATCATTTTCTTAAAATTGGTTCCATTTTGGAAATCTTCAAATCCAAAAATGGTTAGGATGAATTTTTTATATTTTTATAAAATAGTTGAATTTTTTGTGAATAACGAAATATGGTAATTTACAGTATAAGTTAAATTCATGATTTTTTGAGTCATGGATGATGTATGGATTAGGTAATAATACTTTAGATAGAAATAAAATGTGATATATACTTTACATGGTAATTTTAATCATCACTATTTGTATTCTTGAGCCAAAATAATAAACAAATGAACAAAATAATCAAAAACACACCTCTCCTCCCCTATAAATACCACCCCTCACCACCCCTTCTCCCCACACCTTTAAAGTCCTATATCCTGTTAAATTGTTCCCAATTTCCTTTCCAAGACACTTACCCCCAACCAAGGGATTCTGGTCTCCAAAAAAGGCCACACCCATGTTCCTTAATGAGGATATCATGGAGACATCATTCTATAGGAAAAATCCTTAATCCCACTCTTTTATTTTATTTTATTTTTTATCCTCTCCATAACTCCTCTATCCAATGTGGAATAACAAATCTATTATATTGTATTTACTAAAATTAAATTATTTTAATTGGATATCCATCATCAATTCTCTTATCCCCTCTATCCATTCTAAATATGAAAACATCGTATGTGATGTGTTGATTCACCACCTTCCTGGAAGATGAGTTTTTATTTTCTATTACCACATTCAAGGATGGTAATAAAACCATTATTATGGTTAAAAAAGATCTAAATACGTATAATATGACTTTTTTAATTTTATAGAACTAATTTAAAGATATAATATTAAATAAAAAGAAACTATTTCATTATGGTAGTAAAACTGCCAAAATAAATTATACATTTTTTCATTAACATTTTATAAAATTTATCATCCTCATACCAGAAAACCAAATGATATATGATAACATTTGATTTTATTTAATTTCATCAATAACATATAATTTCATTTCTATAAAATTATTCCCATTTATAATTATGTCTTTAATTATGCATTACAAAACCGTCCATGAAACCATCAAGGAAAACTCCCCAAAAATGATGATATTAAACACTATAACTCATTAAAATGGCCATAAATGAACTTAATAAATGTATAATAAGTAAAATAAATTTAAAATGGTTTTTTAATTATGTAATTAATGAATCTAATTTTATTATTTAGGACGTTAAGTGCAAGTTCAAAATGTATTCAGACTTTGATTATGGGGATTCTCAAGCCCAACTCCTTTCATTTGGGTTATCCCTCTTTCATGAAAAATTTCTATATGATTATTATTTTAATATCCATAAAATATAATTTATTTGGTCTTATATATTTATTTTAAGGGATATATATGATTCCAAACTAATTTAATTAAAATACAATGATTTTTCAAAAGAAATATTCTTTTTAAAACACATCATGACTCCACTTGAGTTGTTTCTTATTCTCTGAAGGATGATGAGTCTTATACCAAATATTTTTTTATTTTTTCTTTTGGGAAACCAATATATTATTCATGAATTTATTATTTATGAAATATTTATGAATCCTATTTTATTCCTTGTGTTTATCTTATTACTAGAATTTTTATACATTCTATTTGGCCCGCATGATTATGTAAATGTTAGGATGTGACAGGATGGCATGGAATTATATAACCCTCCAATGCATTTGGTAATGTGATGTATCTCATGAGATGATGTGTATTATTCATGAAAATGATTCTATATTTGTTCATAGGATTATGTTATGATTACACACATATATTATGAATGAACATGATGCTATCTTTTTTCACAACTATGTGTAGTATTTGACCACTAAGACATGATGTTTCATTTTTACGCATTGAAAAATTACATATATTTATCTCATTTTTTCCCTAATTATATTTATGATGGTCCCATGTTTATGAAATGATAATGATGATTGTTCTCAACTATATGATATTGATTCTTATCCCATATTCATCTTATTACTCATCTTTTATCTCACCCCTTTCCTTTGTTGTATATCCTCATATGTGTACTAAAGAGAATGTGAGATTGAAAGGGATAAATATGTTTTTTTAAAATAAATTTTTATGTTTTATTATTGTGAATGTTATGAAACTGTCTAATTTTACCAAGACACTAATCCTTTCGATCCAGGTTTTGTAACACTATTATGTTTTTTTCATTAAAATGATGTAATAGTAACGTAGGAAAAAGTAGGTATGATATACCACCATATAGTCTTGGTCATCTACCAAGAGGCCATACCATGAATATATCATTAGGTATTATATCTACACCAATATCCTTCATGATAAGACTAAACATGGTTATGAATTATAATGAAATTCATAGATCGTGTCTATAGTAGTTTCTTTCTATAGTGATTTTTATTCATTACTTTTCACTATCAAACATTTTATGATGATTAAAGAAGTATGTTTGGGAGTAAGATGTTATTTTTTACACTTTTATTGGGGATTAAATATGGTGTGGTTTCATGAATCATCTTAAACATATAGGTATCTTAGATATGTATATGCCTAATTGTGAACATTAAATACTTTTTCAGAATGAAAATGATTTTGGAATACAATTAAAAAAGAAATGTTTTTAGAAAACATTTTGAGAAAAGAGGTCCTAAATAATTAAAGCAGCAACAATAACTTATTCAACATTTTCAAAAATAAATTATTTGTGGAACATTACATAATCAAAACCTTTGTAGTGTTTTTCTTGTGTTAATATTTGATATTGTTGTACCTATAGTTGGATAATGGAATGTAAATTCTCTATAATGGATATGTTTAGAGTATACATGTTTGGTGATAAACTCATGAATGAGTGATCTGGTATGGGTGGTATATATGTTAAGATTTTGATGAATGACAGACCCTTTCATGAGTTAATATGAATAGTTTTTCTGCATTGATATGGCGATATATTCCTCTAGATGAATAGGGTTAGGTTAGTTATATGATATAGAATATGGTTATGTCGAACAGTGTCATTATTAAGGGTTGGATAGAATGGATTGGATAACCCTCATTCACATGAGGTTCAAATGAGTGAGTTTTTATAATTGAGATAAGGGTTTGTAAGGGTGTTCCCTAGGTTGAGAGGAGAATGGTTAAATGATCAAGTTGTAGGGTTATTCTCAAGTGTAGTGAGGTATTGATTTATTCATTTGGTTAGGAATATTCATGGGTGTTTTTGAAATGGAATAATTATTGATTATTTGTGAGGGATTTATTAGGTCACATGGATTCAATTGGATATTTTTAGTTTGTAGTTTTAGTTTGTAAATAGGATATTCATTTTTGGTTGATTTGGAGCATGCAGTTATGGATCGGTGGTATGAATATCCATGTGAGTTATGATGGGTTGAGTAGTAATGAAATTCAATATGAATGAATGATAATTTTTTTGGGTATTTATTGGTCTTTGATTCTAGATTTGAGAATACTTGGGATTATATATGGATGATGGTTTTATTAGAATTTATTGTTCATTGATGTATGACCATTTGGTGGTTCCCTTTCCATTGAAGATAATTTCATGGTAGGAAGTTTCTCTAGGAAAATCATGTGTGATGTAGGAATGAATTTTAAGGGTAGTGAATTAGTGAAACAGACCTAGGATAAGTGTTTTATATTCTTGGAACTCTTTGTGGTGAGTTCATAAATTGGATGATAGTGATATATCATTAAGGTTCAACAACAATATTGTCAAGATCATGGTGGTTTGTGGTATGATTGTGGTGGGTTGTGTGAGGATCAATTTCTTCTTGCCCTAGGTCTTCTTGGTCCAACACATAATACCATATGGGGTTCTATCTTAAAAACCATTGCTGAGATGAGGAATTGGCCATATAATATTATATGTGAGCCACCTTTCTTTTTGGAAACCGATTTTTGATTGGGTTTTCTCCCAAAAATCCTCCCCTCAAATAGAAGACCACACAACTAGGTCGCCCCTTCATTAATAATCCATCGAATTCAAATTATCTTGTACTTCCATCACCATATGCCTATCCAAAGGGACGCACATCGTGCCCATTATTTTTAAAAATACATTAAATACAAGGAACCGCTATGGATCCACACTCTCTAACGTGATCTATTAATATTGTTTTTAAATTTTTTTGGGGGGAATACTTTACCCTGCATCACGCATGGGCTACACCATAGCTCTGATACCACTACTCATGGGTAAGAATATCAACATATAGGATCACCCATATAGAAACCCAACCCCCTTCTTAGTGGTTTTTGTTCATCTATATATCTCTTCAAATGATGTGAGGTTCACTGGGTTTTTATTTCCACGGAATCATAAGGAGACCAGCCAAACTCCCAACCAGGGTATTTCGGAGACTCACACACACCATACCTAATTTTACCATTCTCAAATTTTTCACATAAAATATACCTTAGTCGGATCTCTATCTACATTGGATCATCCATGTTGACACTAGCATGATTCATCAAACCCATTATAGTTTTCATCATTGAATATCTCTTATGAACTCTTCAATGTGACTCCATTGCTATATCTTGATCTTTTCAGGTCTGAACCATGAACCTCCTCTACTACTAGTTGTTGGGGTGGATCCAAATGCTACTATAGAAGTAGTTTTAAAACTAAAAAAACTAACAAATTAACCAAATTATTTTTTCACCCAAATGAATTTTTATAAATACCTAAGGATTTATCACAACAGAACTAAAGAAATTTTGTAGAATAACATGAAGGATTTTGACACAGAGAAGATTTTTACTTACCCATATGAACCCACCATATTGTTGTACCACTTATCCTGGGAGCCAGAAAACACTACATGATCTTTGAAATAAAGAATAATTTTTATTTACAGATCTCCATCTTGTATCCCATGTTCTTCATCATTAAACCCTTCATTCACTATCATCGATTCGACATCATCTTCATTATCTCCTCACATTAGCTACCATAAATAGAATATTTTATTACCAATTATCTATATGATGATATATATTTCCTACCCTCATTCTACATTTTCTATTCATTATGTCTGCATATATATAGTGGAACATGCGCCAACCCTATCTCAAAGATAAGAAAAGTATCTCATCTCACATATATATAATTTTTCCAAAATCCTTGATCCCTTTTTCTATAAATCCTACTTAAAATTTTAAAATCAAAATGTCTCAAAAATCACAAGCTTGATTTAAAATTTTAATAATTTATCAATATCTTCATCATGATTATCGATTGGGGGTGGCATGATAGATATGGACACACTCATGGGAATGTCATAGGAATGCATACCACTAAGAAGGGTGGGTTTTAATGAGACCTACGGTTTGTGACCTAGATATGGGGTATACTATAGAGTTGGTTAGTTTGAGTGAACATCCCCTTGGACACACAAGGATGGTAGTCAGTTGGAAGCAAATCACGTCAAAGAAACACTGAATAACATGATCATATATGAATGAGTTCATGCATGTAATGGTGGTGGGTGAATGTCACGAACTAATCATGGGTGCCTCATAACACACTAGTAAGAACACCAAGTCTATGATTCATGTTGTTTTTCCTTATATATGATATGGAAGTTACCCAATCAATGTCGAGTATGGTGTGTGTCAATACCGACACCACCATTTTTGTGAGTTGGGGACACTCTCCTGAAGAGTCCATGGAATGAAAAAACCAGTGAAATTCACTTCTTTTAAAGATCTTTATTATTGAACCTTTATCACCGAGGAGGGGGATGAGATTTTGAATGGGAGATATATAATGATGAGACACTCATACCAAGATAGTTTTTAGTTAAATACATGATTAGGATTATTATTTTATAAGAGAAGTGATGGTAGCTATGATTGTTTGAAAAGAAGGAGAGAGGATTTATTGTGATGGAGAACTATTTACTGATCATTGATAAAGGTAATTATAAGCTGAGGCAAGGTAGGGATACTCTAGGGGTTATTTTTTCCATTATTATAGAAGTGTAGTATAACACCATGAGTGATATTGAAATGTGAGGTAGAGGTCGAGGGCCATTATGAAAATTTTTATTTTGTTATATGGTTGATGTTGTATTACCTTAGGGGAAGTACAATTTCATTGGTATATGGGGATGAATGAGGGTTGTTCAGATCAATTAAGTGTTCCTAGGGTTCATTTAATATCGTAGTTTCCACTGCATAATTTTGGGGGTTGTGCTTAATGGATTTTTTCTAGAAAGTTTCATGTGAAGTGGCCCATATAGAATATTGTATTCCATGAAAGGGGAAGTTCAATAGATGATGATAGATAGATCCTATGGTTCCAAGAGTCTCAACTATCCTTCGCATAAAACATAAATGTCAGGTGGGAAAGGTTCAGTGTCGAGCTGTGGAAATCTAGGTACATCTGGTAGACCGATGAATCTGGTAATTCTTTTGATGGGAATATACTATAACATATCTATTTTTTGGACCAAGATATAGTTTTTAGGTCAAATTAAATGGTGGTTTCTAACACCACATTTGGTAACTGATGAGGGATTTGTTTTAGTGAATAAATTTAGTTGAGTTCATTTGATTTGTGGTGTCATTTGTAGTAAGAATGCTCATATATATTAGGAGTTGGTATCATGGTAGGTTAGTGGTTGTTTTGAAGATATATATGCAAGGGGGAGATTATGAGTGATAATGTGTGTAAATCTAAATGAATAATCATTATTTCATTAGATACATTATATAGATGATTATTGATACATAAATGGTATATATTCAGATGTTTTTGCGGCAAGACGATTAGATTGGTGTGGGTTTTTATGACATAGAGATGTCAATAGACAGAATTATAGATGAGTGGTGGTATATATTCTTATGGATGAATTTATTATTATTAGATCATACCATATGCTTATGAGGGATAGAAATAAACATAGAGGGTGTTTTTAATGACCCGTATAGTTATAGGTTGTCTAATTTAGAGTAAATGCAAATTTTATGATCTAAAAGAATGGATATTTTGAGAATTTATGCATGAATTATAATTATATGGGTTGAAAAATATATAATAGGTGTTTTTTCTAAAGTTTTATGGGTTTTGTGGTTAGTAATTTCTTTAAAGAATGGTCAATAATACTTTTTTTAGAAAAAGGGATCCACGAGGTACTTGATTTTCCTACTCCAGGTACAAGATGGATTTTCAGTGTAGTTAAGCCCCTAGATTCTCAACCAGATAACTATTGGGCTTATACTCGATGGGTGGTGAAGAACTTGGAACTTAGTACAGGTTCATTGGGTAACGAGTAGGGTAGGATTTTTTTTTTAGGGAAGAATAGTCATTATTTATCCTTCTATTAGACCACCATTTAGTGTCCTTCTCTTCTAGGTGTTAGAACCAAAGGGGTGTAACCCCTATACCCTTATTTTCCATACCCATTGACTCTATGGTTATATAATGGTTTGGGTTTGTTCCTTCACACCAAAATGATGAATGACTTCCCCTTTATCCTTCTTTCAACATTCCACTAATTGTATTAGTTTTAGTTAGGATTTTAATTAATATTACAATAGGATATTGGAAAATTATCATAATATGATGGGTATTTATGGTGTAGTGGATTCAAGATGTCAATATAGGTCAAATGACTCCCATATATATCTATTTAATTATAAATACTTAACATTGTTCTTTTTATCCTTCAGATTTCACCAATTTAGCTTGGAATTATCAATGGATTGAGTGTTGAATGATAATTATTTTTTTCAAAGGGGTATCGAATGCATGTTGAAATTTTATTGGATGTGATTCCTCAAGGATTTCAGCATGGTACATTAAATGGTGATAATTTAGTGATTGTCCATCCTTATATTAAATTTGTTGAATACTTAAAATGTTTATAATTATTTCATGTTTATTTTGGTTTGAGTTAGGGGATTGATAGTATGGTGATGATCTTTTTAGTCTTGGTTCAAGGAATGGTTTAATTTTTTGTAAGGGTTAGGTGGTCCCTTTTAAAATATAACCATATTTGTGTATATAAGAGATTGAATAAATGTACTTGGATTAAATTAGGCAATCCTATGAAGGGGGATGGGTGATTCCTGGATGGAGTAATGGTCTAAGGTAAATCATTTTAGTTATGAAAGGGTTGTTCCATTCAAGTTTTGGGGATTGGGGTGGTTCCTAGTGGTTATGTCTCCAAGAAGAACAATTTCCAAAATTTCATGAAAGAACCCATGTTGGTATTTGATCATGGAATAAGTGGAAAAAGTACTATAGAGTTATCTAGTTAGTTCTTTAAGGGATTCTAGGTGGGCTTCCCTTGAGTAATGGTTATGTTAGATTTCATACCTTAAAATTGTATGGAATGTATATGCGTATAACCCAAGAACCATGAAACTTCTTGGGTGAAAGGAGTGGAAAGTTTTTAATGGATTAAGTGAGTTGTGGTAGGCTTTTACACTCAATTTATAGGTGATGTGGGTAATGAAATAACGTATTCACTCCCCTTCTAGATTCCTAGTAGAATCTATGATAGTTAAGTTGAGGGTTGGACTTCCTAAAGTATAGGTCTTCCTTGAGATAATGGATATAATGTGGGATAACAATGGAATACTAGTTGTATACCTTGAGGGGATTGGATATAATATGTAATGTGATTAAAATAGATAAAATTGAGTGGGGTTTTATTTAGTATATGTTTTGGATCAGTGTGTTGAAGGTGTTAGGAAAGGGGATCGGTCATCCACTAAGACTTATCTAGGCATGGATTGGTTTTAGTGTTGTTCAAAAGATTGATATAGTTCTTGAATTAGGAAAGGAAAATTGTTGGTGTGGCCTTATGGTTGTTTTATGAGGTGAGTATATCTTGAAGGCATGAAATCATTATGGTGGTTATGGAATTATTGTTTTTATAACGATTTCATGCGATAAGGTTTTTCATTGTGGGTTTTCTTGAGTTGTATGTGCTTATCTATAGTAGGGAGCTAACTTGGGATTCATCTTTTCATATCCACGGTCTAGGATGTGTATTATATTTTCCATTATTGACATTTTTATTTCATGACCATGTTGTGAAGTTTATATGAGACCTCACCTAGAGTGATTAGTTGATAGTGTGAGTTGTGGTATATAGAATTGTATAAGGAAACACCCTAAGAGAGTGGGTGGTGATATGAGTCAAGGAACAAGACATGGTACGAGGACTCATCATGAGTTATAGGTTATTAATATGAGTCCTAGTATGTGACATAACATTAGGCCTCACCATGGGTGAGAGGGTGTTGGTATGAGTTGGGTTATGTGATTTGGTTTGAGACATCACCTTAATTGAGGGGGTGTTATTAAAAGATTGGTTATGATGTTGGGACGTTGCATGAGAACCTACCCTAAATGAGTTGGTAGTGTTCAAGATATAGTTTTAGGTACTTTACCTAATCGATATGTAATATTTTGGGTTGTTTTGATAGATGACTTCTTCCACTATAATTGGTCATAGTATGTGTGGTGAGGTGTTATGGTGGCTAAGTTAGCACATGTCGACCTCATGTATTTTCATGTGTATTTCTTACCTATTTTTCTAGTATGCATTCACTAATATGATAGTGTATGTGAGGTGAAATTCATGATACCCTACTACGTGTTATGATCACTTTATGTATTGAAATCATGATTATCATGAAGACATTATGTTTAGATTTCTAATGAAATGTTATTTACTTGTTATTGATTCTAATAGTACTAAGAGTAAAATCTCTCTATGTTTATCATAGAAACATTTCCCTAATTTGTTTCTTATAGCATATAGGGTGGTCTTTAAGAGGTCTTGGGGTTCTCTAGATAGGGTTCTATCCAAGAAATGTTTTCAAGGAATTACAATATTATTGGCCATGATGTGTTAAAATTTGAACCCTTTTCACTATTTATTACATCTATACTTCTTGATCCAATCAAATGAATCTATGTTTTTTAATCATGTGTATTGAAGTAAAAAATATTTCTATAAACAATGTATAATCACACACTATATTACTCAATCCATATTGATTTATTACTTTTTTAATAACTATAGAATAATTACCTTTTTTACTCCAATATTTTTAATTCATATACATTGGGAAGGTATTAATTGCCTACAACCAATTTTATCACACTATAAATATTTTATTACCTATGGATTAAAAATTCATCCCACCATCTTTCCAATATTATTATATATCATCAATCAATAATTTAATATAATCCAAAAGTTCATTATTAGTTCCACCTCATCTATCATTAGATTTCACTATAACAAAAATGGTTTTTTAAAACATAACCAGGGGGTAAGGTTGTGTGGAAGCAACACCATTTCCTACATACTATGAGTTAAACCATCAATACGCCTAAAAGGGTTTAAACAATCAACTATAAAACCTAATAAGACATTACGATTATCCAAGAAAAGTTATAAGTGTCTCTAATCAAATTCGTCAATGCTAATGATTCTACTAAGTGAGTTAAATTATTAGTTTACCTATATTTCATTTCATTTCATGTAATGGATTTAGTGATTTTATATGAAATTATGAATTGCATATTTCTTAGTTTTATTGGAAGTAATACATCTATTTTATGGATATTTTCTTCCCTATATTCAAGATCATACATGGAAGGATCTAACATCCTTTTTTACCTTGTTTTCATTCCACCTGGATGACTAATAGACACTAAAATAACTAAGAGTCACATTATTTTTTCTAAACCACATAGAGTTGTTGGTACATGAATCAATAATATAATATCTGAAACCATGATTTCCATTCAATTGATGAGATTGGAAGTACGACTCTAAAATATCTTTTTCCAATAGGTAATATCATATATAATAATAAAAATAACATATTTACAGTGGTTTATATATAATAATTCATGGTATTAAAGTGTAAAAACTCAATGATAAATGATTATTTAAAAAATCCAATGCATCAATGATATAATTTATCATGCATATTATCAATAATTTAAAATAACTTAAATTTTTCTCAATCTACATCAAAATTGTTATTATTTCATCCAAGGATATTTTTTTAAAGTTACTATCATTATGAGGAAATTGACATATCATGTAATTTAGCATTACATTCAATAAATCAAATGTTAATAGATCAAAATCCACCTGAACACTTCCTGGTCAACGAATTGAGACATTATATTCCCCATCATGTGTCCAATTCTTATGGTTTTCTGATACATGTTTAGAAAAAATTGTTCCCTCATGATCTCTCATTTAAAAAGATGTGTATTTTTATATTTTATGGATATAATGCTATTAAATTCTCTTGAAAATACAATAGTCAAAATAATAAATTGCTTAGTTCCCTCAAAATATTTTGTAAAAAATCTATCAAATAGATCAATCCATTATTTATCAATATCTGTATCTATTGAATGATATATGA
This sequence comes from Viscum album, assembly GCA_963277665.1. Lineage (NCBI taxonomy): Eukaryota > Viridiplantae > Streptophyta > Magnoliopsida > Santalales > Viscaceae > Viscum > Viscum album. The sequence continues at coordinate 1,889,587,434 of OY728130.1, read as the reverse complement.
TTAACAGGCTTGAAAATTATTTTTTAAAACAAAATAATGACTTATAATTAAAAAATAAAAATTTATAAAAAATAAAATCAAAGAAAACATGACATTTTTAAAATTATAAATCAAAAACATATGTTATGTATGAAATATATTTAAAACAATAAAATTCAACATTATCAAAAAATAAAAGAAGTCAAAAATAATTTTATATAAAATAATTATTACTTGTATTGGATTAAATAATTTATCCCTTAATTTAATTAGTTTATTTGAAAAATAAATTGATAAAAAATAAAACAAAATATTATTAGTTTTGGTTAATATGTAAAGGTAAAAAGAAAAAAATGATGGGAAACAAGTATACATACTAACATCTTAGAAAATTGTTATATTCACCATTCTATATAAAAATGGTGAACATTAAATTTAATTAATTCTATAAAACTTATTCAACAATTATAATATGGAATAAAATCTCCATGTACTCCACTGGTTAATTTGGTACTCTATCAAAATATATATATTATATATTCAACATTATTCTAAGTCTATATTATTACATATACCATGATCATTTAAATATGATCCAATTATTTAATATAATTTCATTTAATTATTAACATTATATTTTATCACAAGCACCAAATTTTTCATTCTCAAATAAAAACTAATCCAGGAAGTGAAATAGTGAAGCTAACCACTAAATGAGTTCTTTTGAAAATTAATATGTGTGTTACCATTAAACAATAATTGAAGGAGAAAAACATAATGGAACGGTTAGGAAGAAAATAAAATATTGATTCAAGAGAACATGAGGATGGTTGGGAATTATTGAAATAATTATTAATATATTATTCATGAGAATGATCAAACAAACTCCATGACATCTGATGTGAGGAGAATCAATGAGAGATGTGACAAAAATAACTAGTAAATCAATTAGAAAACTATCACAAATATAAACCACAATTTGAAGAATATAGTTAAAGAAGATAATAAAACCAAAATTAAGTAAGTTTATTGAGTGAAATATGGATAGGATCAAAGGGATAACTATAAGGGCCACACCATATGGGCTAGTAAACTGATAGGATGAGACTGAGAATCAAGACCTAATGGATAAGTCTAAATGGAATTCAATAATGGTTGAGTATGTTCTAAATAGAAAAACCATACCCACGTTGGAATAATTTGATAAAAAAAATATTTAAAAAAATCATTGTAATTTTCATATAGAAGTAACAAGAAAATTACATGGTATTTAAAAAACACGTAAAATTAATGTTATATGAAAAATTAAGATCTAAAATGTACACTTGAGGGTCAAATAACACTTGGAGGTACATATAAGTGTTATAATACCCTTTTAATAATATTAATAAATATATTTCATTTCATACACATCCAGTTAGAGAGAATTGATCAAATAACACATTATCCCTATATTTATCCACTTTGAGAAAAATACAACCAAACAGTGAGACGCACAAATAATTTTTACAAGGTCTTGGACTCAATTTGAGTGGTTATTTCTTAGGGTGTAGAGGTTGAAACACCATTACACATGTATTGTTTTTATTTTATCAAAATCACCCTAATTAGAAGAAAGATAATAACCTTGAACTTCATTTAATATTTTCTCTCCTCATCTCTTATTGTTCTTTTGCATAATTATAGAATTTTGATTATATGACATCCAAGGAATAATAATATCAATAAAATATAGATGTGGTATCAATAATATATAACCTTTATATTTATTTTTTATAAACTCAATAAATCTTTCAAGATGATAGATAATTTTTTATATAAGTATTTCCTTCAAAAACAATGTTGAATGCTTCTCAAATCCTCAAGAATGAAGTGAAATTAAGCTGATGAAAAACTTAGATACTTTTTATGGAGTACCTTGAATATATTTCGGTTAAATTAGTTTATTACTTCTATGAAAAATAACAATTATAGTAATAATCTCATAAAGAAACAAAATTCTTTATTGTACAAATCATCATCCCTTGTTGAGCTTTGAAGGTGTTATCCCAATGAATTTCCTAGTACATTGCTTGATATAGAAATGATCTATTAATTTTACCAACGTAATTGTATCCCAAAAATCAATCCATAACCATGAAGAAGTATTTGTAAGCTCATGGAGACAACAACCACACACACTTTCCAATTCTTTTCAAACATTTTATTTCAAATCAATCAAGATCCATTAATTAAGGATCTATTACTAATTGAATACAAACAATTTTAATTCCACCATATTAGAATATTAAATAAGTTTAAAATTAATCCTTACAAACATATTCAACTATTTTATAGTCATTGGTATGCTTTCATATGCACAAGAAGTCAAATTCATCCAAAGGAGTTAGTCATGTGTTATCATCCCATAACTAGTTCAAGATTTTTTATGTAGTTTGGATATATCTCCCTCGTTATTATTCAAAATGAGAAGATTAAATATTACCATAAAATATATTTTTTTTAATTTTAATTATCTAAATTGAGAATATGAACCATCCTCCTTCATATACCAAATAATCATTTATTTTATTGCATGAAAGATGGAAATTTTTGATTCACTAATATAAGATAGAATCATGTTTTGATTATAAATTTTGATTATGAAATCCAATTGAGGTGATTAAATTTTTTTAGAATTGATACTTCATTACACATATATCTATATTTTTATAGAATATTTTTATTATAACATTCTGAATATTTCATTTAGGTACATTGAACTCTCATTTTATTTTACTTCATTTGGTGTTTTTATAAGGTTGTTTTGGGTGACGTTTGGACATTTTTATATTTTAATGGGTCTCCACACAGTTTACACATAATTAAAGAAACCATGTTGGTCTTCCTAGGAAACTGTTATCCTTGAGTTTGAATTTTAGTGGAGGGTTAATGGTTTAGACACATAATTAGTAAAAACCATGAAATGCTCCTCTCAAACCATATGACTTGAGGAAGAGATTCTTTTCCATGATGGAAAATGGTTTGTCAAACCATGTGGCAAAACCTTGTGGCTTTACAGTATCCTAGAATGGGGATAATGGTTTCCAAAACCATGAAAAATGAATCAATAAATCTGAATTTAATTTTCAATAACTAAAACTCATCAATTTTCCATCATTATTCTCTTAGTGGAATAGGATCCTGATAAAGGAGAATCCTCTCAAATATTTTACAGATTTGTTATTTAAGAACCTGGGTTTTTAAAACGAGTCAAAATCCTGACCCTGTTTGAATTTTTGACTAGTCCCTGAGAAAACTGGGAAAATATGGGATGTTCTGGAAATTTCCAGACTACACACTATGTACTCTGAAGTACAAGTTGTGTATGGATTAGGTGGTTACCGGTCGTGTGCTCACCGAGTACATGTCGTGTGGTGACCGTGTAGGAATTTTCTTACTACACGGCGTGTAGTTATAGACATGTCGTGTACCCTTGACTGTGTGGAGGCCATATATGGCGTGTAGGCCTAGAAAGTTTTTAGCAAGTACATATCATGTACGATTCATACACGCCGTGTAGTGGGGTCATGTATGGGGATATACATGGCGTATTGGGGATGTTAGTAGGGTAAATATGTACACGTCGTGTACCATAGGTACATTCCATGTAGTTAGTTGGAAAGTCCTCGGCAAAATTTCATTTGTCTTATGAACAGTAAAATGAAACACGTCGTGTAGTCCTAAAGTAAATGCCACGTACTTTCGTTTTTTATTAAAATGGTAAGTATCCTCGTTTTGAGGCAGAGGGCATAGGGGGTCACTCGGCTTCATGAACCAGGCCACTAGAACATCTTTTATCTCTAATTTCTTCGTCTAAAGTTGGATTCAAACACCGTATGATCCATTGCAACCCCCTCGGTAAAGCCTTGATTCCTATTGAGTTGTTCTTCTTGATTTATGTTCCAGGATGAGTTATAGGGGTTTGAGTGGTTTTGATTATTTTGTAAATTTTCCGCGTTTTAGACCTAATTGGAGGTTGTTATCGGAGGAGTAGCATCATACGTGTCTCAGGTAGGTGGTGCATACCTCTTTTTGTGTTTTCGCAGACTTTTTTGTGGCGTGACCTATGGCACTTTTTCAGGTATTTTGAGCGAGACCCTAATTTATCTATTATTGCTTGTTTAATTGTTTATTTGACTTATGGGATGCCCTTAGGTATTCCCTTTTACTGTTTTTATTGAGTAATGTCGGGCAAGGGACTATTGTTCATCGAAGAATTTTGGCTATGGGATTCCAAAATGGTTATAATTGTTTTGTATTATTTCAAACTATTGAGTTTAGTGTATTGAACCTTGATATAAATTTTTGGATACCTTAAAGACCCTAGTGCTAGTATGGGACAGCACTTCGTTAGCACATACTACTGTTTAGTTTTTTTTCCTATTTATTTGTTTTGTTTAAATATAATTGTTGAATTGCATATGTTGGAACCTTTGGGTTGTGTTGGGCATGGCCCATATATTCTTGAGTGATGTTGATCATAGGTTGGGCTTGGCATGAGTTACTTTGGGTGGTTTTGACCATGGGATTGGGCGTCATGGGCATCGGCTTGAGGCAAGATGACTATCAGTTTGGGCATGGCCCGTGTTATTGGGATGGCGAGGCCATCAAACTTGAGCGACATGGTCGCAGGGACATGAGGTGTCAGAGGTGTTGTGGCTTGGGTACTATTTTGGTGATTACCTCTCACCCATAACAATGAGTAGTGTGCACATAGAGAGAGTCCATGATGAGGTAGTTTTGACCACTCATGTGGGTAGAGGCCCCTGTTAGTTGCAGTTTAGGTACTATTGGTTTGGGGGTTTTATCGTAGGGAGCCACGTGGAAGTTGAGGAGCCATCAGGGGATAGCATTGAGGCTATCGGGTTGGGGTAAGAGGCTCACCGTGATATGAGGGCAGATATCATTGTCCGTCCGGTTACTTTTTTTTAGGGAAGACATCGTTGTCCCTCCGGATACTTTATTTTGAGGCCAAACATCGTTTTCCCTTCGGTTACTTTATTTTGAGGGTAGACATCGTTTTCCCTCTAGTTACTTATTGAGGATAGGCATTGTTGTTCCCCTGGGTTACTATTTTTCAGGCGTGCCTTCAAGACGTCGGTATTTGAGACACGCGGTGTCAGGGGGCACATAGTGCTGGGTTACATGACAGATATTCCAGTGTTGGTCAAAGTAGGAGACACTCCATGGTGGCTGCTAAGCACCAGTGGAGATTGTGTTTATTTTTTCAACATATTATTTACTATTTTCCTTATAAATTCATGTCTGATTAAACACTTATATTAGGTACACACCATTGGGTGATATCCTACTGAGTTTCATCTCACATCCTACATGGGCCCTTCAGGGCGTGTGTAGACTTTATGGATTTACGTGTAGGAAAGAGGCATGTTTCAGGAGCTGGGCTGCATTAGCTGTTGTATGGAGATGGTATGGACCTTAAGGTCTTTCCTAGTTGTAGTTTACTTTGCTTTGATTACTTCCTATATCAGCATGCTTAATTGTTCTATAGCTACAGTTGGTTAGCCATTGGCGCCTTTACATATGGATATGGGTGACTTTATTTGGATTCATATTGTTGTTCAGTGGTAGTTATAAGTGATCAGAATGTTGTTGTGTTTACTTTATGCTACTGTTGTGTATATTTATTGTTTCCAATGTTTATCAATATTGAATGTGATTCTGCTCTATGGGTCTGATTCGAGTCTACTGAGTCGTTTATTCTGCTTTATATTTATTATTATACTTGGACCAAGACCATAAGTGTCCTCTAAGATGGTATAGCCTCCCCACTATACCTAACAAGACCCTCACTGCTAGTCGCAAGCTTTTGGAATTCAGGGAGGTGTGCCTAAGGTAGTAACACTCAACCCATTTATCACTGTTCAGGTGGTTGTTTGGGTTTGGTTCATTATAAAGTGGTATCAAAGGAGTTCTTGATAGGGATTTAGTAGTGGTTTTTTGATGGATACTAATGATATTGAGGCTTCTCTTTTATTTATACTAGTTTTACTACTTGTGATATGGTAGACTAGAGATAGGTTGTTACTGGAACTACGTTTCTATCTTGTGCTTGGGTGCCTATAGCCCCAGGTACGAGAGATGGACCAAGTTTCCAGTGGTGGGAATTGCTGCTCGATTTTTGCTCAGATTACAGTTTATATGATTTCCACCTCGGTGGCTCACTTGGTGTGTGATGTTAATGATTATGATATGTAAACCTTGACCCGGTGCGGTAAGGGAGAATTGGACCATGGCTCGATATGGCAAGGCTTGTTTTCTTGGATTTTGATAGGCACATTTTTAGGGTATTTCAATTTCATAACTGCACATAGGCTTTGTGAAGTGATAATTCTATGTTAATGATATCAATTTCCATGCTTTGTATTATTTGAAATGTGAAAAAGGTGGAATTCTTGATATAATTGCTTGTTTGTTGCAATGTGTTATGCCATGCTTTATACTTTTGTAGAATTGCATGTGACAGGCAGGTATTATGGTTGAGGTTATTTTGATCACCAGGATTGGGGGACTAGGTCATCGGTTTGAGGTGACGTTGGTTGTTAGGACGGGCATGGCCCGAGGTACTTTTGATACTTCACTCTGTTGGGAGCGGTAAAGGAGGCCATGAGGCCGGGATGTCATGGGGCATGGTTGTAGTAGGGGAGAGTAAGGGTGGTAGTTGTGTTATGCCATTTACTATTTTCCTTATCTATGTTGAATATATATCATTATATATATATATGTGGTTTTTTTTACCATTTATAGTATTCAGCGGGTTCCCCTTATATATCTCGATGGAGAGTTAGGCGGGTGATGATACAGTTCCACAGGTGCAGGATTAGGTTCAGGATCCGATGTAGGTAGAGTAGGAGCTGTAGGTACAGTATTAGGGATAGAATCATGTTTAGGATCCAATACAGGCAGGATAGCAGTCGGGTTTGGAAGCATTCATACCATGGCTCGATGAGCAGCTCTGAGCTAGCCTGGTAAGTGTCTTGCAGGGGATCGACAGAGGCACGCAAGGTACAGATCCATCTATGGCATATATGATATGACAGTTACAGTCACAGCACCCGCCGCTTTTTCAGGCTGAGGGCGGTCCTCATGCGGCTGAGAACTGGATAGAGAGAATGCAGATGATCTTTGAGCAGCTCGAGTTGCCTCCAGGGTGGAGGGTTAAGCTGGCGACGTACATGCTGCGAGGACTGAAAAAGAATTGGTGGGATGTGCAGTTTTAGGCTCATAGGAATGAGGAACTAGCATGGAAGGACTTCGAGGATAGTTTTTTCAAGAATTTTTACCCATAGACAATGAGGGCCAAGAGAGCTTGTGAGTTTTTGAGCCTTTGGCAGGGAGACATGTCTGTCATGGACTATGCAGCTACTTTTATTGAGTTATCCCTCTTTGCACCTAGTATGGTTAGCGATGACGTGGCTAGGGTGAGGTGCTTCGAGGATGGATTACGAGACACCATTCATATCCAAGTGAATATCTTCAAGCTAGGTTCTTTTTCAAAGGTGGTGAATCAGGCACTCATAGTGGAGGTAAACCAGAGGGAAAGGCCCCGGGTTGGTTGGGCGGCGGCTTCAGGTGATGGTTCAGATAGCAGTAAGTGAGGACAGGATGAGTTCCAGCAGGGCAGTCAGGCCAAGGACTCAACTAGACCACCTCATTGTAATTATTCACTGGTTTTTTTCAGTGTGGATATCTAGGACATGTTCGGACTCAATGCAATAGGCCTCCAAAGGAGTTCCGTGAATATGGATAAGTCAAGAAACTTGAGAGGTTTTGTAGGAAGCCTTCTCAGACAGCCGGCAGGTAGGGACTAGGATAGACGGTGGCATCTGGAGTTGGTTCAGGTTCGGTAACAGGAGAGGGAAGCCAAGGTTCAGCTACACGCGGAGGACGTGACAAAGACAGTGGGATCTAGTTGAGGGGTCAGTGGTCGGTGACTAGAGTAGCACCACAGGGAGGTTAGGCATCAGGAAGCCATACTTTAGGCCAAGTGCATGCTGTGGAGAGGCTGAGTAGGCTGGTGAGTCGACAATGGTTAGAGGTACACCACGGGTGTGGCTGTTATTTCCATGTTTTCTTTTTGGCATAACCTGTAGAGGCATGTCTGTTTTGAGTACATGTGAAGCACAGGATCTACATGGACTGACTAGATGGTAGTCAATGGGATTGGCACCATATCGGTTGAATGATATATTTATATATATGTATGAGATGGATAACATTAGGATAATCGGGTATGTGTCTTACTTGAGGAGTCATGGGCATCAGGGCATCAAGGATGAGGGTTACTTGAGGTTCTTTGGGAATCGAGGCATCAAGGATGCGTGTTACTTGAGGTGCCTTGGGCATTGAGGCATCGAGGATGCAGGTTACTTGAGGTGCGTAGAATCAGGTTTTATTTTGAGCATCCGTGAGATGTAGGACCTCGTGGAGGCGAACATCGATGCGGTGCAGGATACGTTGGGTTGTCAGAAATTATGTGGGAGCACCAATGAGGAATAGAGGTGATGATGTGTCACAAGAGGGCCATGTGTCTAGAAAATAGTTTGGTGAACCTTTTCTTGTTTTGATTTTTGTCATGTTGAGACTGAGTTAGGAAAATCCTAAGGTGGGGAGCCCCTTGAAAAATTTGTCCAGAACCTTTAAGACCAGGGAAGTCAGGGTTATTTTGATCGAGGTGGTATGTTTGATGCCATCTCTAAGTTTCTTTTGATAGATCAGGGACAAGCTATGTTAAGGTGGTGAGATTATAAGAACCCATGCTTTAGAACAGGTCAAAATCTCGACCCAGTTTTAATTTTTGACTTGTCCCTAAGAAAACTGGAAAAATCTGGGATGTTCTGGAAACTTCCAGACTACACTCCATGTACTCTAAAGTATACGTCGTGTATGTGTTAGGTAGGTACCGGCCATGTGCTTTCCGAGTACATACCGTGTGGTGACCGTGTAGGAATTTTCTTATTACACGGCATGTAGTTATAGACACATCGTGTACCCTTGACCATGTGGAGGCCGTACATGGCGTGTTGGCATGTTGGCTATGAAGAAAGTTTTTAGCAAGTACACACTATGTATGATTTTTACACGGCGTGTATAGGGGCCATGTATGGGGATATACATGGTGTGTTAGGGATTTTGCCAGGGTAAATAGGTACACACTATGTACCATAGGTACATGGTGTGTAGTCAGTTGGCAAGTCCTCAGCAAAATTTTAGTCATCTTATGAACATTAAAATGAAACAAGTCATGTAGTCCTAATGTACATGTCGTGTAATTTATTTTTTTTGTTAAAATAGGAAGTAGCCTCATATTGAGTCCTATGGCATAGGGGGTTGCCGGGTTTCGTGAACCAAGCCACCAGAACTTCTTTTCTCTCTCGTTTATTCTTATGAAGTCAGATTCAAACACCGTCCAATCCATTGGAACCCCTTCAGTAAGGCCTTGATTCCTCTTGAGCCATTCTTCTTTATTTCAGTTCTAGGATGAGTTATAAGTGTTTGAGAGGTTTTGATTCTTTTATAGATCTACCGCATTACAGACCTAATTGGAGGCTTTTATCATAGGAGTTGCATCGTACAAGTCTCAGGTAGGAGGTGCATACCTCTTTTTGTGTTTTTGCAGACTTTTTGGTGGTGTGGCCTATGGCACATTTTCGGGTATATTGATCGAGACCCTAATTTACCTACTATTGCCAGTTTAATTGTTTATTTGACCTTTGGGATGCCCTTGGGTATGCCCTTTTACCATTTTGCTTGACCGAGGCTGGGAAAGAGGTCGTTCCTCATCAGGTAATTTTGGTCGGGGGATGACAAAATGGTTATAATTGTTTTGTATTACTTTAAACTATTGAGTTTAGTGTATTGAACCTTGATATGAATTGTGGGAGACCTTAAAGACCCCAGTGCTTGTATGGGACAACACTTTGTTAGAACATACAATTGTTTAGATTGTTTTTCCTATTTATGTGTTTTGTTTAAATGTAATTGTTGAATTGCATATGCTGGAACCTTTGGGTTGTGTTGGGCATGGCCCGGATATTCTTGAGTGATGTTGATCATAGGTTGGGCTCGTCCCGGATTACTTTGGGTGGTTTTGACCACGAGATTGGGCGTCATGGGTGTTGTCTTGAGGTAGGATGACTGTCAGGTTCTTCATGGCCCAGGTTATGGGATGGTGAGGCCATCAAACTTGAGAGGCATGGTCGCAAGGACACGAGGTGTTAGAGGTGTTGTGGCTAGGGTACTATTTTGGTGATTACTGCTCACCCAGAACTATGAGTAGTGTGCACATCGAGAGACTCTGTGATGGGGTGGTTTTGACCCCCCATGTAGTTAGAGGCCCCCGTTAGTTGAAGTTTAGTTACTATTGGTTTGGGGGTTCTTGTCGTAGGAAGCCACGTGGAAGGTTAGGACCATTCAAGGGATATCATTGAGGCTATCGGTTTGGGGGCATAGGCTCTCCGTGATTTGAGGGAAGACATTGTTGTCCCTCCAGTTAAATTATTTTGAGGGAAGACATCACTGTCCCTCCTATTACTTTATTTTGAGGGCAGACATTGTTGTCCCTCTGGTTACTTTATTTTGAAGGCAGACATCATTGTACCTCCGGTTACTTATTGAGGACAAGCATTGATATTCCTCCGGGTTACTATTTTTCAGGCGTACCTTCAGGACGTCTGTATTTGAGACACACAGTGTGAGGGGGCACATGGTGCTGGGTTACATGACAGAGATTCCAGCATTGGCCAAAGCATGTGATACTCTATGGTGGCTGCTAAGCACCAGTGGAGTTTGTGTTTATTTGTGCATTATACTATTTACTAATTTCCTTATAAATGCATGTCTGCTTAAAAACTTATATTAGGTACGAACCGTTGGGTGGTATCCTAATGAGTTTCTTCTCACACCCTACATGGTCCCTTTAGTATGTGTGTAGACTTTATGGATTTACTTGCAGGAAAGAGGCCAGCTTCAAGAGTTGGGTCGCATTAGCAGTTGTATGGAGATGGTATGGACCTTGAGGTCTTTCCTAGCTGGAGTTTACTCTACATTTCTTACTTCCAATATAAGCATGATTACTTGTTCTGTAGCTAAAGTTGGTTATATATTGGCACCTTTACATATGGATATGTATGAACTGCTTTGGATGCATGTTGTTGTTCAGTGGTAGTTACAAGTGATCAGTTTACTGTTATGTTTACTTCTTACTGTTGTTGTGTATATTTATTGTTTCCACTGTTTATCGATATTGAATGTGCTTCCACTCTGTGGGTTTGGTTCAAGTCTATTGAGTTGTTTATTCCACTGCATATTTATTAATATTCTCAAAATAGTACCATTATTATCCTCTTAAAGGGTATTGCCTCCCCACTATACATAAAAATACCCTCACTGCTAGTTGGCAACCTTTGGAGTTTTGGGAGGTGCACCTGAGGTAGTAACACTTGACCCATTTAGCACTATTCGGGTAGCTATTTGGGTCCGGGTCGTTACATGTTCCACCCCCCGTTGATCATTTGTTTATGGATATTAGATTGGTGAATTTAGTTTTTCAATGGTATGATTATGTTTCTTGTTTTAATTTATTGTTCTTATAGATCCACCATTCTCTTCACAAACTAAACCTTAGATCAGGGCTTTGGATTCTAGATCTAAGGTTTGTGATATTATCTAATTATTTTTCTTATAGTTTTGTCATCTTTTTGGGTTTTTTGAATATTCATTGTTCAATGTCTATTTTTATTGATTAATTGAGTAAGTATTTTCTATCTCCCTCAAATTGTTCGTGAGATTATTAATTAGTTATTCATATTGTAGATTATTGTTTCTAGGGTCACCTCTCTAATTTTGATCCTTTTTGATTGACTGAAAATACCGTGAATTGATGTAGGTGGTTTCATAATTAAATTCCAATCGATTTAAACCATTGTTAATTTCTAGATATTAAATTGATTTACAATTGATTAACAAAGATTAAATTTGGTCTTTGGATAAATGTTTTTGAAATGTAATGGGGTGTGTGTGATGAAATCACTTTATAAATGGATTTAGAAAGGAATCATTGATTTTAAAAAATAATTTTAAATTTAAGTAATGATTTGAAGAAATAATTTTATGATTATTCTTGAAAAATAAAGTACTAAAATGTTTTATGGATTTAAAATTAAATGAATGTTTTTGAAAGGAATGAGTTTTTTTAAAAACCATTTGATGCTGGTTTTTGAAATTAAATGGAATGTTTGAAACTTAAAATGTGTCTATTTTAATGATTTTTTATGAAACTAATTTGAGATGAATGATTTCCCCCAAGTTTGATATAATTGAAGCATGTGGGAGCTTGGGTAGTTTGGTGGGTGGCTTGGGATATGTATGCTAGGAATGTATTAGCTCTACCTAGGAATTGATTAGTGATGAAAAGGATAAGTGAACATGATGAGGGGATGGGGTTCATTCATTAGTACATATTCTCATTCCCCATGGGCCTATAATCTAGGGATGTGTGTTCACTTGGTGGAATTTTCCTTGAGAATGTGTGGAACCTTTATCATTTATCAAACCAAACTTGTGGCATATTAAAATGGTTATGTGATTGAAAATTATTTATTCATACACATTTTTATGAAATTATTTATTTATGCATATTTTTACGAAAATAAAATTTTTACCTTTTTTACACTTCACAATGAAATGATTTGAAAAACATGTTTTATATTGAATCATGAAAATATTTCCATGTCGTTATTTATTTTAAACTGATCAGAGTCAGTTTATTTTATATGGACTGATTATTAAATTTCTATAAGGTATCCTACTTGGTTAGTGTTTCTCACACCCTACTTTTTTCCTTTGGGAATTTGTAATCATTATTATTCTTGGTCAAGGCCAATTGAAGGAACCACTTAGAGGTGGTGGGTGTTCTTGATAATGGTACCTAGGGAGTTGGTGGAAACAAGTGGATTATGTGATCCACCTTTCATGAGGATATCTTATGTTGAAGGAATTTTTGAGTTTTATACATGTATATTATGGTAATTTTTCTTGACGGTTTTTTGGCATACCAACTATTTATAGATTCTTATTTGTTGTTTTATTTTATTTGATTATTATCATGGTTAAATCATTACATATTGATTTTTTTCAGGATTATTATGTTCTAGTTGCTTGCCTGTGGGAATTAGGAACACCTTTTAGTATGTTATTGTGGTTAGTTCATGAAAAATTGGAAGCTATGGTGAGGTTGACCCTCTTCTTGGATTTCTGTTTATAGCTTGAGATGTCTTTGAAAAGAGTAGAAAATAATGGTGGGACTAGATGGGTAGGTTATGAGTGGGTTCCTAGATAAATTTCATCATAGTTATCTTTATGATACAATGGGAAGTTGTGTAAAAGTGTATTTGAATAGTAATTTGATCTGATTCATGACTTTTCCTAAACATTGAATTTATATTTTTTATTCCCAATGCTAATTCTTATTCACATATTGATGTTCTAGTGACTCTTGACTGATTTTTTCTTATTATTTGATGATGTTTTGTAGTTTCATAACCCTATAAAATGTTCAAATAGGATTCATGAGGGAGTTTATAATGAAAAAAATAAGAAAACCCTCTAATTGACTAGAATCACATAAATTTTATAGTGTATTAAGTCCAAGTTTTGGGCCATGGATCTGGACATATTTCCATTTAAGAACCAAATGATGTACATTTAAGGGATTAAAATATAGATCATGCTTAGGTATTTCATCATTAGAAACCACTATATTTTTAAGGAAAAAATTATCCCCATGAGGTGGATGTGTGGTGGAGAAATATTGAATGTCTACTCATGTTTATTGAGATTATAAATTGTGTTAAGGTGAAAAGTGTCATCTTCAATCTTGATGGATATTTTAAGTGATGATGTGGTGATATAGTTCTAGAGAATCTAAATGCAGGTTTGGAGTATAAACACTTCAATACTCTTTTCACAAAGGAATTCAATCAGTAGTTGATGGTATTGGAAAAGTCCATGGAGCTTATCAACCTTCACTAAAGTGATTCTTAAGAGAATTATTATTCCAATTGTTTTGGTGAACAAGATTTTTTTTCACTCATGGTAGTGTCGAGAAAGAAGATTAAGGTATAAGGGTTTGAGATGGGTCATCATTTTGATATATGAAGTCAATTCATTATGTTGAATCTTAATTAACATGTTAATGTTTCTAATAGATCTTTTATGGCAGAGCATGAACTGGATGGTATGTTAGGTTTGACCGAAGTACCTCATACTCCAAGTGGTAGCTTTAGCAGTTCCTTTTTAGGAATGAAAAAGCTGAATTAGCTTCATAGTGGAAATAGTGGTGGTTGTCCTTGATATTAAAATTAATTCAAATCCTATATGGTATCTAGTATAAGGCATCTGAATTGTTCTTAGTGTGGAAAGATTTTTCACTCAGTGTGTTCTTTTATGGAGCACCAAATATGGTTAGTTCATGTGGATGTTCAGGACACATAAAGAGGGTTTTATATGATTTTACCACTCCAGATAGTGCTTAGTGTGGAAAGAGTTTTCACTCAGTGTGTGCTTTCATGGAGCACCAAAGATGGTTAGTTCATGTGGATGTTCAGGACACATAAAGAGGGTTTTACGTGATTTTACCACTCCAGATAGTGGTATGGGATCATTATTACATTGAGGATCTGTTACATAGTTATATGCCTCATAATAATTAGGTTACATCCATTGGAATCAGGAATGAATCGTATTCATATAATGGATGTGTGTCCAATGGGAACTCATGTGAGGCATGTGAAAGTGAGATTAACATTATTATTACTTTTTATTTAGTTGATGATTTATTTGATATTGATGTCTCTCATTATTTCATATCAACCAGTACCATGTCATTTTTTAATCTTCCTATGAATATCATGCCTTACGTGAAATAAATTGCAACAATTCTAAAGATAAAGAGAGATTGGGGAGTCTGATGGCCCTCTTATGTCTTCTCATTATCCAATATTGATCTCATAATGAAATTATCAGTTATTGATATTATTCCTATTGTTTTTATTCTTATAATAGACTGTTTGGTGACTCTAAAATATTTCATTGACTATTTTCATAGGTGAGTTTCCTTTACTTTCTTAGTGGGGAGTCTTATATTTTTTAGTGAGAATGGGACTCGAGGTACAGCTGAGTTGGAAATCCTATTTCAGATTTGGGTATGATTTTATCAATGTTTGTTGTTTAATTAGAGGAGAATCTTCTTATAGTGAGCTTCCTCTAGTAGGTTATGAATTTCACAAAGATTTTCCAACATACATTTTTGGTCTACCAACAGAGAGGGGGTAGATTTCTCTATTCACATGGTGTTGGGTACCCTTCCAATATCTATTCCTTCCTACCATATAATAGTAGTTGAACTGAATGAGTTAAATAATTAGTTAGATGATTTGATTTTTTAAAAAATCATTTGACATTGTGTATCACCTTGGGAAACAAATGTGAATTTCTCCAAGAAGTATAATGGAACTCTTAAATTGTGTGTCAATTACTGAAATCCCAATCATGTTATAATCAAGAACATGTACATGTTTCCAAAAATTGATGACTTTTTTTATCAGCTAAAATGGGATAAGTGGTTCTCCAAGAATGATCTTTGATCGAGTTTCCACCATCTTTGTATCACAGAGTTTGATATCCAAAAGACCACATTCAAAAAAAAATCATTGTGGGTATCTTATTATGTCATTCGTCTTGACCAATTCTTCTACTATATTTAATGTGATTATGTTCTATATTTTCACTGATATCTTGACCCTTTTGTTGTTTTATTTTTGGATGACATATTGGATTATTCAACTACTTAAGGGGATCTATGTGCTTTATTTGAGATTAGTTTTCAATATATTGAGGAATCCCTAATTTCATGACAATTAATCAAAGTTATAATTATGGATTTGAGAAAAATATTTCTTGGGGCATGTAGTCTCAAAACATGGTATCATAGTTGATCATGAAATAGTGAAAGTTGTCATGAATTATGAAGGACTCCATAATTCCTTTTAGATTTGGTTCTTCTTGGGATTAATAGGGTACTATCACAGGTTAATGAATGATATCTTTAGGATATATTCTCCATTGACTATACACACATCGAAGGGAGTGAATTTCATTTGGGATTCAAAATTTCAGTCTTCCTTTGTTGTGTTGAAGAATCTTTTTTCTTCTCCTCTAATGTTTACTCTTCCAGAGGATGGGTAGGGCTGTGTGGAATTTTATGATGATTTAGGTTTGGGTTTGGGTTGTGTTCTCATGAAGGGTGATCATGTGGTGGCTAATGATTCTAATCTTATTTGGACTCATGAAATGAACTATCCCACCCATGATTTATAACTATCATCTAGGATGAAAACCCATAAGAGTTGGTTTAATTACCTTTTTTAGAGAAGAATTTCCATTTAATATGATAAAAAACTTTGAGTTATTTCGAGAAATTTTATTTGAATCACTATAAGAGGCGAAAGGAATAGTACCTAAAATATTTTTAATTTTACATTTCATACACCCCTAGAATTTAGAACATTATTTTTGATGCTCTATATAAAAAACTACCATCCCATTCCATGAGGGAATCATCATAGGTCTATAATTTCATGGATCTATTTGCTCATATAGAATTGGGAGTTTTGGAGGATGAGGCCGAGGTTATTTTTGAAATTGTTTAGATTACATCCTCTATTCATGAGATGGTCTTCTATGATAAGCATCATGATGATGAGTTCTGAGTTATTAGTGATTATTTATATGGTGGTTAGACCATCAATTAATGGTCTCTATCTTCAAATGATGAATTGTTTTTCTTGAATCTTTATGTAATTCCATCACCTTTATGAAAGGATGTGATGGTGGATTTTCATCATTATAAATGGTTGGTTCACCTAGGCATAATGAGGGTGTTTTATAATATGTGTTTTCAAGGATCTTATCCATAAATTTTATTAAGCTTCCCAAGAATCTATCTATAGATTCTAGTAGAAATATACCCATGAATCTGTCCACATATTTCAAGAACATCATTAGTAAACACCCCAAACTCATTAGATGGAATGATTATTTCAATGTATTTCAGGTCCTATAAGTCTTCTATCTTCATATTTATATCTATTTTGTTGTTATCATTGTCTATTTTTACTAATTATTTAAGTAATTAATGAAATATTTAGTTTTTTTGTATAATGACATATATACTAGTAATGGTAACTCAGAAATATCTCATAGATGTAGGGCTGACCAACTAATCCATCACCATAGGTGAATCAAATGATGGGCTAGAAATAATAACTGGTGATATTATTGGATCTCTAGAATTCATTGGTAATGTAGAATCACATGGATCAACTGAAGATAGTTGTTGTGAGGGTGTCCTTAGAGATGTTGATCAACTAGGATCTAAGTTTTTTGTCCTCTTCATTACTCTAACTCAAATGGTATATAATATATTCAAGGTATATAAAAAACCATAAGTAAAAGATTTATTCAAAAAAGGAAAAAATGAACAATGTATATATGTACGAAATAATTATAAATGAGAAATTGTAATGTAGTTTCATTTCTAATTTATACATTCAATTATCTTCATCTTCATTCTCTCAATTGTTATCAACTTCCATTGAAAAGATTACTTCATTTTTTCCCTCTCTTGAAAGTTTTATTATCTCAATATTTTCATGAAAAACTATTTAATGTTTTTGGTTGATGAGGTTCACTATAAAAATGTACTAATTGTCCTTCATCACCCATATCAGACAATTCTTTCAGTTCTATGTGTACAATAACACTTTTACCATCATGTATTTCATCATCGAAATAATTAATCATCTTCTATTGTGAATTCAAGATAAATAGATCATTCTCCACGTGCTCACTGGTTTAGATATAACAAGATAAGTTGAAAGAATTAAAATCCAATGAATCATTCAATATAAACTTATCAATGTTGAACCACTTGAGTTTGATTAAGTCAAATGAAATCAACCAGGATAGTTTAATTCGAATATATCAATCATCTTTCAATAGTATTCCATATCTAAAATTGTAAATACACCACTATTTTTCTGTTTAAATCCTTCTTCATGATAAATTTTACAATCATGAATCCATGAATATTGTAGACATAAAATCTCGTAGCCTTCCTTAGAGGACCTTGATAAAAAACATCAAATGATTTGATGTTTCAACTTGATACTCACATTAATTATTTATACAAAAATATATAATGTGTTACATTTAACATACACAATATAACTTCACATTAATAATATTAATATTATTATATACTTACATGATGGGTGAACAAATCAAAAATATCCTTATTAATATCTTTTGTTAATTTCAAATCATTTTGATATTGAGCCCTTTGTATTCATTTTGATTTCAATTTAAATTTTTTAATAAATTGATCTACCATAAGAATATTGGGGAGCACATATCTATGTGA
This sequence comes from Viscum album, assembly GCA_963277665.1. NCBI lineage: Eukaryota > Viridiplantae > Streptophyta > Magnoliopsida > Santalales > Viscaceae > Viscum > Viscum album. Next base: position 1,889,568,911 of record OY728130.1, on the reverse strand, counting down.
TTGTACTAACTCCAATTTAGTAAGTTTAAAATGTGACCCCTTTCTAACCGGTCATCCAATAGTTGGAAATACCAATGAATGGATTTCAGAATAAGAATATTAGAGATGTCATCAACATGAAGAAATCTATTAAATCTAGTCTCCATCCCAAAAAAATAAAAACAATAGAAGAAAAATGACTCTTTGTCTTTGTAACCTTCAATAAAAGATCATTTTGGTAGAACATTATTTCTCTCTTATGAATTTTAATAACCAAAGAATATGATGTTAAAATAATAATCATATAAAAAAATTTACTCATGAATTTTATAATATTGAATTCATTAGTAGAAATAAAAAATTTATTAATGTACCTATCAATTGGATAAATCCATAGATATTATACAAATATTCCACATCTTTATTTTTCAAGAAAATTCATAGTCAAATGTCCATGGCTATGAAAAAAATTAAGGGGGAAATAACAAATCAACATAGAAATGTCAAATAATTATTTCAAGAAGTTTATCAAGATCATTTGGATTTAGAGTTTCTTCATAAATATCTTTGAATAAGGTAAAAAACTCAACTTAAATATATGTTAATTCTTTAAGTAGTATGTTACTCAATGCTAATGGAAACAGATTCTCCATTAGAAAATCTGATTCATGCATTTTCAATCCATGCAATATTTGATGTTTTATGTCATGACACCATGAAATGTGACTTTAATATCCATATAAAACTTTTAAATTTTTTATATTTCAATGAAATATTTATTTCTCATGAATTTTCATTGTAAAAGTTTCTAAAGGAAACTTTCCATTCCTATTTTTTAACAAATGAAACTTTGTATTCATTGATGATAAATCCTTATGAGCATTAAATTGATCCTTCAATTTACCCTACTCATTAAGCAATGTAAAAATTACATTGCCATTGAGGTTCTTCTCAATATGTATTATGAAAAGATTATTATGTATCAAATTAAACTCCCAATAGAGGATTCATAGAGAAAATATATTCATTATCTTTCACTATTGTGTTCCAACTGCTTTGAATATTGTATCTCATACCTAGTTCTGCTTTTTTAAACTAATTTAATTTTTTAAATTTGTTAGTGACATTCATTAGTTTTCTGATGATTTCTGAACTAGATAACACCTTTGGGGACTTTATCAATTCAATATCTCTATTTAATTTTGTCTTGTTAATCCTGAATTTAAGTGAATCATCTAGAAATCGATGAATATACATTAAACACCATTTTTTACTATGAGGTAATTTTTTAGGATTAAAATCAAAATTACAAACTACATAATCCAAACTAGAATGAATGACCCAACTGAATAAGCTTCCAAGTCCAAGAAAGTCACTAATTTTCCACATTAATGTAGCCTAAAATTTTAATGGTTTTCTCATTGAACTATTATATTTTTCCATTACATCATCCTATAATTATAATAATTGATTAAGTAGAGGATGAAAGTAAACATCGATACCATTTCCAAGATTTTTATTCTAGTAATATTCATCAAAATAATTAAAAAGGTATTCTTCATGAACATCCATTGAGGTTGATTATAGGGTATCAAAAAAACATTCCATGTTCTATAATTTGAACTTAATATACCAAAAGTGATAAAACTATGAAAAGAAAATACAAAATGTACATTCCTGATATTTGAAAATAAATATGGATATAATGAATCAAATAAATTTCATGATGTTGAATATTTTAGAAGTATCATTAATCTATCATTGTTAGTATCATGATCATTCCACTTCATGTAGTATATAGTAAAAAATAACATGAATAATATTTTCATGCATGTTTTTTGAGGAAAGTAACAAAATATATTTGCGTGGGTTTTTTCCGTATTATTCTTCATGGTGTTTCTTTGATATCTACTCTCATTATTCCTCACTAACATCCATTTACTTATATGACATCTTATGCATTCTAATTTATCGAGCCCATCTCCCCAATAAATCATGAAATCATTAGGGTATGAATGTATCATTGTATAATCATGTCCAAGATTTTTAATCATTTTATTCTTATTTTAGAATGATGAAAGGATTTTAGATTCTTTAAATGCATCATCAAGAATCTATAAAATCAAGGAAAATAATTTTTCAACCATTCCACAAATACACTTAATATGATAAAACTTATGTAGAATAGAAATTTTCTAATAATTTTCACACTATTCATAAAGTCTTAGTTTTATATCTAAACTAATTCATAAAAATCAATTTTTTTTTCATAGATGTTTTGAGAAATATTAACCTAATCAAGATCAACTGGTGAAACAGTTGATCTATTAAATTCTTTGAAATTGTATCTAACAAAAAGAAATGCATCATTTCTACATCATTATATTTTACATGCCAAATATAACATACATATCAAGATGAAAATAGTTTCAATATCTACTACTCATAAACGTGATTTCTATTGAACAATCAGTTGATTTTATAACTTGGACCCATAAATTTTATTCTACCCTCCACAGATCAGTTTTGATTTGCATAATTTAAAACTTCTTCCAGACCCTTGTATTATTGAGGTGTGCTTTGAGGTAAATTAATACAAATACTATCCATAGATATTTTTTTACAAATTTTCTCCAAGTACGTTCAAATATAAATATATAAATATTTATTCAAATAGGTACAATTAATTTTTAACAACATTTAACTTTTTTGTTGATGTGGGAAGGCCCTTGATTCGACAGAATAGAAATTAAACATGTAAATGATTCAATCTGACATGAAAAACATAAACAACATAAATGAATAAATATTACCCCTCACAATATCCGAATAAAATGTCACGGAAGAAGGTCACTAAGGTGAGTAGGTGACAAAAAACAGCATGGTGGTTAGGGATATGAGACCAGCTACATCTAATTCATGTATGGATAGAAGTATGGAGAAACAAGGAGACTGGGAGGAGGAAAGGATCATGGGGAAGGGGATAGGGCACTGCAACCATTAAGGGAGGTGGGGTTCAAGGGAAACCATCCTGGTAAATGGTAAATATCAAGGGAGGGGGATTGGGGGTGGGGCCGTGGGGTTTAGAATTGTGTAGGAGAGTAGTTAATTAGATTGTTCGTTGAAGTATATAGAGTGTTTTTTTATAAAACCACTTCTAAATAGAAAATTATTTCAAGAAGTGCCATAATTTTTTTAAACTACCAATATATTTTAAATAATATTAAAATGGTTTATATTAGTAGTGGATATGAAAAACACAACAAATAAACCACCACTAAGACCAAATTTTTTGTAGTCTGTACCATTTTATCCTAAAAGAAACACTGAAATGATATTTTTAAATGTCATTTTAGTGTGATGAATTTAAAAAGGTAAAGTATTAAATAAAAATCTTAACTTATTTCTTACAAACTTATCAACTATGTATTTATATGGATCTGTAATAAACATTCCCTTTTTGTTATCCTTTCCCTTATCCATTTTTATGGCGAGTGGGAGGAGATAGAGGGTCAAACTAAAACTCTGCTGTACTACTACATGATTTAGATCATAATTTGTCAAACTCCTCTAAACATATGTGACCCTATAGTAAAGGATACCCTCTACATGAAAAATTATGAGAGTATAATTTATATTACTTGATCTCTTTGTGACCTAGAGGCCTGTTACAAAAGAAAAGATGGATTATAAATCATGTAATTAACAAATAATGTTACAAATTTACGTTAATATGTAATAATTTTCATATCAAAAATGTTTCCTCCCATAGGATAGAAACCAACTTATCCCATGTTTATACATATATAAATCTATATTTGAGGGATTGGTTTTCATTATATTCCTACCTAAAAATATAAATTTAAATGAATTTTGTTTTAAAATCTTTCAATTTAGTTTCCTTAAAATATAATCAATTCTTCTTAATTTTGTTTCCTACCTTGAATGTCAAAATTTATCTATAATTCAATAGATTAAATATTAATCATATGAAATATAATATATTTTAAGAATTGAAAAAAATATATATGTTAAGATATTTTACCATTATAGACTCCCAAAACTGATATTTTTCTGTCTGGTTGATAATCCTCCAATCATGACATAGAATTAAAATACTGCAATGGAAATTCATGGAAATATAACTCCTAAACTACATTGGATTAAAAATAATATCATTATTATTAACATAAAATTCAATTTTTTATTTTTTCCATGAGAATGTAAAAGTTCTAATAAACATGTAATCCGACATCACCCAAGATTATGTATAACCATCTTCGTAGAAGAATAATACTCTTCCATGGAGGATCACCAATAATGATGTAAATAATTTTGACAAAAAAAGATTAATTTCATTAAATAAATAATTATTACTAATATATTAATATGAAAAGATGTATTCCTACCTTGGTAAATGTTTTTTGGATCCAATGTCTTTAATTTTCATTGATGATTATAATGAAATTCCTTACACAATAATCTGAAAAGAATTAATGGATTTATAGTAATAAAAATTTATTTTTAATAACAGAATGTAAATTATATCTATATAAAAATGATTAATAAAATGAAATATTTATAACAAAACAATAATGTGAGGTTTCTTCAATCAAAACAATTATGACTAAAAAACAAAAATATAAAGGTAAATATAAAAAAGGTAATCAATACTAATAAATTAAAATATCCAAGTTAAAAAAATTGTTTTATTATTTGTATAGGTTTTCCCAAAAAAATATTATTTCATACTTCCTCAACCAAAAAATGTATAACTGTAACTAATGAATATAAAAAAATAACATAAAATGAAAAAAACTATCTACATCTATATACTTATATATCCACATTAAAAAACTATTTTTACACCTATAAGTTTCATAAAAAATAATTATTTCATACATATTCAACAAAAAAATGTTTAATTATAAATGATGAATGTAAGGTTTATTATAAAACATGATATAAATGGTAAATATTTGTATATGTAAATATAAAAATTTAAAAAAATAGAGTTTTTATAAGTGTATGTATTTTTAGAAAATAGATAATTATCTGAATAATTAAGGGTTTAATTAAGTGTTTTACTATATCCCTTCTATGTGGTCATTTTTTTAGAATATACTATGTTTACAAAAAACTCTCTATTATCCAAAACTAATCATTTAATAGAAAAAGAAACCTAACAAAATTCAACAACACCATCAGCTTCCACATCACGGAAGTGCATTTTTTACCTTGAAAAACGAATGACCATTTATCATTTCATTGGTAAATAACATTAAAATATCTGATTTACACCCATATCCATGATAAGAAGTTCCTCATTACAACTAAACCCAATCAAATAAACTAGTAAAAATATTTAATTTTCATGTTTGAAACTACAATTACTATCAAACGAATTTCACTTAAATACCAATACTTGAAATTTAGTATAATCAATTTCTCCTCAAATACTCAAAAATATGTTGTTGATGTAGATTTTTTTATTTTTTATTTTACATTAGAAAAATTCATTTCTTCACTAATAACCACTTTTCTGCTCTTTTGAAGGGTACACATGTTTTCCTATTAATTTATGTAAAATGTGTAACAATTAATTTTATAACTATACAATGTCATTTAATTAATAACTTGTACCATAAAAAACTATTTCAATATTGATTATATAGATGAATAAATGTTGAATTTCTATTTAGACCATGAAGAAAATTTATTTTTAATCACATTTATCAACTAATTTCAACATATTTTTGGATATGGTGACTTCAATTTATTTATATGTGATGATATATATGGTTACAACTCACCTATGTTGTTTGAAATTTATGAATTTTCCTATATCACAATATCAGGTGTAATTACCTTTACTTTTAATCCATATATCTGCTTACCTTCATTATTGACTAATAGATGCCATGATATAGGGAGACCAATGTGCTCCACTTAATACAAATAGTTAGTACTAAAATAAACCACCCACATCAATATTTTTTTTAATAGTTAGGGCTCATATTCAATGTGAATTTATATCTTATATTTTTAAGATTTTGATATGTCATACAAAGGGATACATGTATTATTGGAATTCATCATATTTATTCAACAAAAGAACCAGAATTTTTCATTGAGAATGAATCACACCTTGATCTCCCATCCATTTTATATTATAAAGTCTGATTTTTATGACATTCTAATAAAGCTTAATACTATTATGTCTAGAGAACACAATAATTTATATGAGCATGTATTTTCTTATATCTCTATATCATCATACATAATATGTTTTTACATCATAATTTGAATTTAGAAGCATGTTCTCATATGAAAATAACTCTTTCAAAAGTTCAAGAAATTTAGTGTGAAAGTTTTCACTCCAAAAATTTCATGATTTTAGGTTTACCAATTTCATCATTTCTGATAAAACTATAAATTCTATACAACCTAGGAATATTATTATTTCAGTATCTTTTTATATTTTGTAAAATATTATTATTTTTTCAATGGTTTTGATGCATATATCGTGACTTTATTCGTATACCCCATCTCAAAATGAATATCATAATCAATGTTCGACATGAATTTTCTATTATTTCACAATTCTAGATCTGGTGTTTATAACTTTGATTGAAAACATAAAAATCAGATGTTTTTTGAACTATTTGGACCTTAATATCTAATATTAACACAATTCACAAATTAATTTCAATAAATGTATCTATTTTCAAGATTCCATTTTAAAATTTTCATGACAATTTCAACCTCTTTCTCTTATTGATCATTAGATCTTCATATATTTATCCAATTACGATCCATTAATCTCTTAAAGTATCGAAAAAAAATTAAAAAATTAAAAAATATGCATATTTAATCATATATATAAATAAGTAAATTTAAAATAATAAACATATAAATATATAAACATATATAAATTTAAAATATATATATTTAAATTATATATACAAATAAAAAAATAAAATTCCAAAACATTTAGATATATTAATATAAAGTTTCTAAATAAATGAAAAGAGTAAAAAATTAACATAGAAAAAAGTTATAACTGAAAAACATATGATAAAAAAATATACCCACAAAAAAAATGGATATGATTTATAACTATAAAAAAATTTAGAAAACATAGTATAATTGATAAAAAAATTACATCCATAAACTATTTTAGATCAAAACAAATTATAACCAAACACAATTTATAAACAAAAGAAAATATAAATCCAAAACATTAAAACAACAGAAAAATTATGACCATAATTTATAAAAACAAAAAATTATAATCACATAGAAATTATAAAAATAACAAAAATTGTACCAAGGAAAATTTTTAACAGAAAATAATTTACATATATGAAATAAAATAAATGAATATAATTTATAACCAAAAATTAATTGATAAATATTCTAAACATCAAAAATAAAAAATTAACATAAAAATTTTATAGATTTAGGTAGAATATATTTCATTTATATTACCAAAATAGTGATAGAAAAAAATCATATTTCAAGCAATGAAGAAGTATGATTGAAAATAGATATCGATGTCCTGAGACAGTGTAACTTGAATGAGACAAGTAGAACACAACATTAGTGGATGGAATATATACAGGGTTTGTGAAACTATAGTAATGAAAGTTGAATGTGGTAATGTAAATAAGAAATGATTCCAAAAGGATAAGTTCAATTAAATGAATAATATAGTGGGTGGTTATGAATCATGAAGTATAAGTTTTCCAAAAACCAAAATTTGAAATATTGAGGATAACAAAGAGACCACATATTTTTTTAATTTTTATTAAAAGGTTTTAATATTAGTTATAACGTAATATGCATTAATATATACATTTATCATTAGTTATTATATTATTAATGTTAAACATACTGTATTTAAAATTATTAATTAATATAATAGTTATTAAAACTAATATAGTTGTATTTTTGGCATTGGTTATACTAACAACTGATGTGAAACACCCCACCGGTGGGGTTTTAATATTTTTTATTATAATAACAAATGACAGAACCAAAAAAATGGGTTTTCATGACTGTTAATAATAAAATATGTTAAATCCATGAATTGAAATATGATTTTTCTTCTTGTATATTCTTTACAATAATAATAGACTTATATATTTCAGGTATAAGGGAAAAAATTTAATGTCTAATCAGTTTAGTGTATAAAATAATACATTCATTTAATAATGATTATATACTATATATAAATATATTTAGAGTTTTACAAAAGTGTTCAAAATATAGAACAATCAATTATATATTATAAGAAAAAACAAATATTCAATATTCTAGATTTATAGGAACAAAGCCTCTTGAGAAGAACATTTGGAATATTCCAATAATACCTTGATTGAATTGATTATTTATAAATTACAATAGTGTTAAAAAACTATATATCATTTATATTAAATAAATAATGATGGAAAACATTGATATTTGTAATATCCTATTCAATCCAAAAGAAATATGATAACATGATTCCTAAATTTGTAAATGAGACATTTTAGTCTTGGACATTGTATTAATGACAAGAATCTATAAAATAAACTAAGTAGGTGAAAATGATCTTGGCCCATTTTTTTGACCACCTCTAATCCATCCACACAAATTTATGTGAAAAAATATATTATTATACCTATAATAATATCAGGTCTAAGAAAATTATAAAATGGAATTGATGTTTACATAACACCTTTAATTGATGACTTGAAGCTTTTATGGAATGAAGGTGTATGTGTATGTGATGAATATCTATAAGTGTTATTTATGTTACACCAAATGGTTCTTTTCATAATAAATGATTTATCTTTTTTTGGAAACATGTAATGATATAGTACTAATTTTAATAAATCATATCCTATATGTAAGGAAGGCATGTCATGTATTCAGCTTCAATATTATAGGATAGAAATTTACATCGAACATCGAATATTTCTATCACAATATCATCCATACTAGAAAACAAGGAACGAATTTAATGACTTTTTAATCAATATAGGTGCTCCCAATAATTTTCTATTGAAAAGGTTTATTAAAAAACTTTAATACAATATTTGGATAACACCTAAATCTCTAAATGAGAAAAGTATATGGAAGAATATGTCACTTTTCATTAATCGATATTATTGGGAACAACTTGAATAAAAATATATTATTGATCAGATACATATTGAAAATAATATTTTGGATAGTTTTATTAGTGAACTATTAGATATAAAGGGTAAATTGGATAGATTCAATGTAAGATTAGATTTATAAGGGTTATGTATATTATTATAATTATCCCTCAAAAATATAATAAATCAAACTTATATACCTTTTTCATATCATAAATTATTAAATAAGGAAATAAATTTAAATTTAAAAAATAAAAGAAATTATGTCGGTCTTTGAATCATATTAGTGTTCTTCCAAGGTATTATTAAAATGTGAAAAATATCATATCATTTAATGAATTAAAGCTAGTGGTTATAATTCCTCACGAGTGTTGGGTTTGAATATATCAATTTTTTAAAATTATGATATGGGTCATATTACCTAAAAATTTAAGACAAAATATTATTATATTTTACAATATTTTAATTTTTTTTAATAAATTTATTTTTCTAGCCATCTTGACAAACCCATTGATGAAGGTGGAATTATCTTTAGGTGGGTTTATGATGTCGTGATATCCATGCATTCTAAACATTCACGGGATTTTATAATAAGAATTTCACTTTTGTCCTGAGTGGATAGAAACAAATATGATCTACCAACTAATATTTCTACTACTAATTATGTTTCTCCTTCATCGTCTCCAATGTGGGGGAAGTCTACATAGAACACATCATATTCTTCTAGACATTTTTTCATTGGTTATTGGCTGGGGTGATGTTTGTTTCTAGAAAGATAAATGGAAATGTAATTCCCTATACAACCCTTATCACCAAACCTGAATTTTAGTTTTAAAAATAGTGGGATCTCCCAAGATTTACTGAGAATGGTTTTAATGAAAATAAATATTATTTTTTAAAATGAATGAATTTATTGGATGAACATGGATTTTTTATTTCACTCCTTCTATCTCTGGGGTTTCAAATATCCAATCTTACTATAATCATTTCCAAATCCCTTATAGAGATGATCCTTAAGGAATGTATTGATAGGAAATGGTTATTTCAATGACAATATATTTTCATATTTGGTGTTTTAAGCACTAGGATATTTCCACTGATAACAATTTTCAATATAGAGGGTCTAACCTAGATTCTAAATGTTATTAATATGATCACCCAAATATTGAGACTGAAGAACATATGATTTTAGAAGGAGAGTGGTAATATTATATTTGGTTCCAATGAGGTGGACAAACCAGTCTTTTTTAATTATTTTATAGATTTATTATTTGAAGGATATGTTTCTCCAGATATTCTTTTAATCTTCAGAGTGGTCCTCCCCACTCAGTTATAGATTTTGTTGGATTATCGGAATGATTCATGTGAATATTTGAATGTATAATTTTTTTATTTCCAATCAATAGAATTAGTATATATTATTATAGTATTTGATATCATGGGAATATTGTATGATTTATGGGCCTCTATTTTTTCATAAATTATTAAATCCACACTTTATTACTTTTTAATTTTTGATTCTCAGTTTTCTTTATGAATTTTGTTAAATTTGGAAAGACAATTATTGAAAATGAAAATATAATTGTTTTTTATTTGTTAATTTCATGAATAATCTCATTTTAATGTTTTTTTACCCTTTATTGATGTTTTATTAAGATTATACTTCAGTTTTAATGTGTTCTGTAATGTTTTCTTTACCTTTATATAAGGTTATTTAATCCATTTGTGAGGGTCGATTACCTTTACATTAGATTCTATTTACCCTTACATAAATTATATGTTACCCTTATGTAGGTCATGTTTTATCCTTATCTTTTAATTAACTTTTTGTGTTAACTTAATGTTGGGGTGGTTGTACCATTACATGTTTTTGGTATTAGGTGGGAAACAATTGCATGCGGGATTGGAGGCCTTTACATTGCAGCAATATTTCCCATATTTAAAGAGGATAGAATATGGGTTACCTTTACATGGGAGTATGATAACCTTACATTGGTAGTGCATTGGAGGTACATTCCTTTAAACACAAGTATTATGTCCCTTATGCAAGAAGTAGTGCTGGTGGTACCATTACATCAAGACAATGGTACCCTTATATGGTAACAGTTTCTGTCGAGAGACCCTTGTATAGCATTCTTTTGACCCTTAAGTATTTCCATTTTACCTATACACAATGAGACATGTCTCGTGCATAGAAGTAAAAGTTTAAGATAGTGGGGGAAGTTAATCTTATGAAAATTGGAACCTTTTCATGGTGTGTTGAGGAACATTACACAAAATTAGTTTGGCCTTTATGTAGTGGAAATCATTTATATTCATTGTAATGAATTCTTCCCAAGTATCATGATCCATCCACACATCCCAAGTGTGCTTGAGGATTTTCTATGAAGGTTTTTTAATTGTTAAATATTATACCTTCTTCCAAGATGAGATTAGCATAATTGAAATATTATATAGAATGTGAATCCAAGAGAGAGAGTGCGTGAGAAGGGAAGGAGATGATCATGAAGTGAGGGAATATCTATGCCTCTATTGCAAACACTACTCATAGGTGTTACCAAGGTTTTGTTCCATTGTTTTACTCACATAATATTGGTTTATATGGAAAATGAAAGTGTTTTATGCCTTCTTGGAAGAGGTTTTGGTAGGTGAAACTGAATCCTGGTAACAGTGTTAGGGATTTTTTTCTTTTTATCTTTTTAAAATTAATTCCTTGATATTTTTGTTGTTATTTATTTATTCCTAGTTTTTTTTAAGATTTATTGAATCATTTTTCTGAAGTTTGTCTAGTTTTTTTGAATTTCCCTTAATTGATTTTGTTGAATCTCACACTAGTTTCATTGCTTAATAATAAGAACAAGGGGTGTGGGTGGTGTTCTTTTTAAATAGAAGAATCAAAATATCAGAACCATGTTAATACTATTTGATTTTCACTTTATTGTATTGTTTTTATTCTTGTTGTGATATCCTTCCATTCTATTATTCTCATCGCAGCCTGCTTCTATTTTGTATTTTTTTCTTTTGAAAAGTATATTTATTTTAATCAGATCTTGTTTTGTTGTGGCGGGTCATGAAACATTACCTCTTACCTTATAAAATTGTGTTTCACTGGGATTGTCTCCCATAATAAGTTGTACTAAAGGGGATTTTAACATGTCTATAAATGTATTTGATATGATTCGCCATATATAATTTCGATAAATAGAGTGATTTTAGTTTATGGAGGGTGAAAATTTGTGCTTTTTGTTTCCACAATGGTCTTGATGAAGCATTGGGAGGCTCCAAGAGAAAGATCACAATTATTTCTCCTACAAGAAAATTCTTGTCCAATTTTGAGGATATTGACCAAAATAATTTAGCCAAAGATCATTCCCTATTATTTTTGACCCAATGTTATAATTTTTTGTGAGAAGTGATCCATTAAAAATCTATTAGTGAAATCTGGTTAAGGTTAGAAAATACTTACATGAATAATTCCCTTATAGGAATGTTATAAAAGAAAATGAATATTTACAATTTCAAAATAGACCCATACATCTATATGCTGGTTAATTTAGATAGTTTTTATAATATTATAATTGATTTAGCTAATTTTGATTCTAAAATTAATGATTCTGTAAAAAAAATTATTTTTAAATTCCTTGGATGAATCTGTTAATTCAGTAAGAGATTATATGATGTATGGTAGGGATTTTATCACATTATAGGAACTGAAATAATCATTCTTGTATAGGGATCATGAAATTCATGATTTCAAGATATAGTTTGATGGGTTAGGGTTTGGCTATAATATTATTAGTATGAATAGTCAATTAATGTAATGAAAAATATATGAAATGAGGTAGTTGGTTTAATAAATTTAGGATACATTGGGGTAAAAAATCATACCCTGTTAAGGGATATAGCCTGAAGGGTCCAAAAAGAGATTGTACGGCCCAAAAAAATGTGTCATACATAGGTTTTGATAGTGATAATTTTCATTTATTTTCTCCAGTAACCCTCAAACTAGATTAGGTATATACCTAGGATGTATTTTTTTATATTCCTAGGACTGGATCTGTATGTGATTTATAGGTACCCTAGGATGGAAGAGAGGGTGTTGGGTATGGTTGGTAATATGAGCTATTTGGGATCAGGCAGAGGCTTGTCTCTAGTCCGCTTGATATTTTTATTGTTATTTTATTTCTTCTTAAATTATAGATATGATTCACTTTTGAGATGGTTTATACCTAACAATTATGTCTGTCCATGTTTTTTCTATTTGAGGGATTGGGTTCTAATATGGTTTCTTTGGGTGTTTTTATGCATATAAGTTTTGGGAATGACCTATAATGAAATTTGTGTAGATGGATATAGGTATATGGATGATGCAATCTTTGTTAAGTAAAGGTAGGAGTTTTGGTTAAATTTTTTTATTATAGTTTTTTTAATGCATGTTTAGCAGTTTTTAGTAGTTGATTTGTTAGTGGAGTTAGAAATGTGCCACTATGGTATGTGGAATGAATTTGGTTAGACTGGGATGATCAGGGTTGGCTGTATGGTATTTTTTTGGTTAGTACTATCTGAACCAATTAATAGGTTAGGTTATAATAGGCCTATAATAATATTTTCCCTATGTTTTTTATATTCTATTTTGTAAGGTGGATATTTTTTAAATTTGTCATGTTGGTTGTTACAGATTAAAATTTAATTGTTTTTTTTAATTCCATGAATAATCTCATTTTTTAATTTATTTTCTCTTCATTTAAGTTATATTATACACAGATTTAGTTTTTTTGTGTAATGACATGTTTTATTTACATTTTTGTAAGGTTTTTACCCATATGTGAGGGCTTGTTACCTTTATGTGAGGTGTTGGTCACCTTACGTGAAGTACATGTTACCCTTACATAGGTCGTATATTACCATTAGATGTTCATTGAGTTTGTAGGGTTACCTTTACATAGGGGTGGTTATGCCCTTATTTTCATTTGGTATGAATAATTCCTCTACATGGTGGTTGGTCTAACATTTCATAGTAGAGAGTTGACCCTTAGGTGAATAGAATAGCATATGGGTTACCATTACATGGGAGTAGTTTACCCTTATGTGGGTAGTTCACTAGAGTTACTTACCATTATGAAATGGTAAGATAACCCTTACATGAGTTAGAGAGCTGGTGGTACCATTACCTGAAGACTCTAGTGCCCCTATGTGGGTACAAATTCATTCAAGGGACCCATACATAGTGGTTCTAACCCTTGTGTAGAGGTATTTTGTCCCTTAACTATCACCACCTTACCTTTAAGCTAATGGATAAGAACCTTATGTGGTGAACTAGGGTTACCCTTACGTTGTTGGGGAATTTACCCTTATGTAGGCAAGATCCTTTATATAGTGTGTGGAGGATCCATACACTAATCCAGGTGGACCTTTCATTATCTGTATCCATTCAGATTTGTTTCAATGATTTCTTCCCAAAGATCCAAATCCATCCATATGTCCCAAGGGTGTTCAAGGGTTTCTTATGAATGTGTTTGAATTATATTATCTCTCTCCTCATGTAGATAATAGATTGAAAAAAATTGAAATCATGGAGAGAAGGTGATACTAAGAGAGAGTTTGTAAGAAGGTAAGGATATGAAAACGAATTGAGGGTCTATTTGGGTTTATTTGGAGTACTATTTTGGTGTTGTGATCATGCCTTATAGGTTTTTGTAGTATTGGAATATGGTGCAGGTTTTTCTGAATGTGGCTTCCATACGTGAGGTTGAGCCCTGTAAATATGGGTTGTCCCTATTTTTTTTTTGATCTTGTAAAAATTTATTCTATGGAATTGTTGTAATTGTTTATTTTTTCTTCATTTTGTGTGAGAATTTTTGTATGGTTCTTCTCATGTTCATCTGTTTTACTGAATTTCTACTCCAAATTTTTTATTTGTAATAAAAAATTAGTTTCCTTTCTTAATAATAAGAATATGGGGTGTGGATGGTGTGATTTCCATGAAGTAGGATAAAAATATATGAACCATGTAAATAATGTGTTATTTTCCCTTTCTTTTATTTTTTTATTCTCACTATGATATTATTTCATGATATTGTTCCCATAAAAATTTGAATATGTGTTTTATTTATTCTCTATTGTGAGGAATATTTATTTTAATCAGATCTTGTTTGTTTTTGTTATGTAGTGGGTCTTGAGACACCGCCTCCCACCATAGATAATTATGTTTAACATGGCATCCATCCCATAACATTTTTTGAGAACCTCATCCTAATTCATGAGAAATTTTTCATGTATGAAATTTTTTTGTTTGCAATAAAATTTAATTTGTATTTATTGTTTTGGTTCCCTATATATTTTTTATATTTCATGATTTATGTGCATATATTTTATCATGAAAAAATAAATTCATAATCTCTTATTTTGGAAATTTGAATTATTAGTTTTGATTAACCATATCTGAATCATGGTTAAAGGTACTTCCAACTTGTTTATTATCAATTAATAATAATATGAAGGTAATTCCCTAGATCACATAAGGGTTTCTCTCCCATTGTGTAAGGGTAAAACATTGACTCTCTGGATAAATAAGGGTAATCCTTTGTCTTGTTTAAGGTCCGGCCAATCTCGCATAAGGGTACTCCCTAGATTACATATGGGTACTTCATGGCGTGAATAAGGGTACTCCCTAACTATATAAGATTACTTCATGGATGCATAAGGGTACTCTACAACTGTATAAGCATACTTATTATCTTGGGTAAGGGAACCTAGTTTATGTAAGGGTAAAATACTCTTGCGTTAGGGTCCTTATTAAATTTCATAAGGGTATCTAGCTCATGTACGTGTAAAACTCACATGAGAAATGTTAATGCCTAGTTACATATGGGAAAACCCCACTTGTGTAAGGGAAATGAATGACTATATAATGGTAAATCTATATGAGGGTAATATGTTTCCTATAATACCTCTTCTACTATCCTAACCATTTCTTGTATATCATTAATTCATGTTGTGCACATCCAACATTTCCCGCATGATTTGGCGATGCATCGTCTACCATCAACATTTCATAATGTGACTCATTATCATAATTTACTGTGTTGATAACTAAAAGTACCTAATACCCACTATAGATGAATTTCAAGAGATTTAATTTTAGGATTTTCAGTCCAAGTTTCAAAAATTCAGCTGATTTATATCATCTTGGTCATCGCCAACATGGTCTACGGTTTCAGTGGAGAGCAATAGAGAATAAAATCATTCACAATGGGACACTTTCATTTAAACAAATATATTTTTAGATCATGCACAATTTGATCTTCTTATAGGTTATAGTATTATAAAATATCACTACAATAAGTTTATTCCACTGTTTTTTCTATTTTTTATACTTATATGATATTGTATCCTTTTAGTGTGTATGTGTAGTGTGAGTCCGTCTAGGAATTTTGATTTCTAGCATAACATGGAATTTTTCATCACCTCCATCCTTTCATGTTAGATATGATCCTTAGATATTTTATCTATCCCTTTTCTATTTTCATTTCTTATAATCTATATATTTTATGACTTTAGTCATAAATACTTCTAGTGACATTCTCTCCATGTGCATAGGTCCACAAGGGACCATATCACATTATATATCTATGTTCTTTTCTTTTCTTGCACCATGTACATCATGAATCCATATTTCTCCTTCCATTTAGTTGTTAATGGAGTATAGTATATTAAAACATGATCCTAGTACATAGATGAGTGGATCATAGTTGTTGCATAGGGACTACAAAATCAACATGTCCCATAACAAATTGTATTAGATCCACCTAATATAGAATAATGTGATCGATGAAATTTGATATAGATAAATTCAATGGGGATACGAATTTTAATATACAGTGGATAATTATGAATTCACTGCTAGATAATAATGATCTCCTTGAATCCTTGTGTGGTCCTAAAAATAATTTTTTCACACTATCTACTGATGGAATGTCCACTACAACTGAAGTTGATTTCTATGATGATGAGATTTTGAAGGAATATATCTTAATGATCATGACTTTAGGTGATATGGTACCAATTGATTTATATTCTGAAACTACTACTCCCCAAATATAATCTAAATATGAAAAATTATATAAGGAAAAACCCTTAGTAAGCTGGATACATAAGAATATGTGACTGTATAATTTTTTTATACATCTTGAAACTATAGTTAAAACTCATATAAAAGATTTTAATAAAATAATTTCATGATTTGTCTAATATAGAAGTTAATTTGGATGATGAGGATTTTGCTATCATATTTTTTACTTCATTAGATGAATCTTATAATTAAATTAAATATTCAATGATGTATTGAAGGGATTCCTTAAACCAAAAAAAAAATTAGATCTGCCTTTCTTTTAGAATGAATTCAAAATAAGAATCATAGTTTTGTTAAAAACGACTTTGAGGGGAATAATGTTAGTAGAAGGCTTGATCATAGAGGGAGTAGTAGGTTAAGTAAAAAAAATTAATCATTGCAAAAAAAATCATTCTAGGGATTCAAGGTGTTGGGTTAAGTAAAAAAATTCATTCATTGCAAAAAACCAGGTAACATTAGATGAAATGTTTTCTAAGGACCAATTATAATAACAACACAAATATTAGGGAAATTTCATTATTTGATGAGATCGATTTTAATATTAATTATTTCAAAAAAAATTATTCTAATACTATGAATGTTGAATGAATCTTATATTCAAGATTTTTTTCATATGAATCTCAAACATGAGTACTTCAATGATCTGGGAGAAACTGAGGGTGGTGAGGTTTACCTATGAAATAAAAAAACATAAAAATCATGGGTAGATTTACAGTCTCTCTAGAATTACATGATGGGTTAGTTAAATCCCTAGAGTAGGTTTGGTGGGAGGATAAATTGAAAATGAATCTTATTTCATTATGTGTTATTAACCAAAATTGTTATTCCTTTAGGAATGATTCATGGATTCTTGGGATATTTTTGTAGGATCGAAATAATGATGTAGATGCTCAATATACAAGAGGGGGGTGAATTGTATACATTAAAAATTCCTTTAACAAAGGAAAGAGCTAAGTTTAACAAAGTTAACCTAAGAAAATTCACAACACCTCTAACACCAATTGAAAACTTGGAATAAGGAATGAAGTTATAAACTTCAAGTCCTATGTACTTGATTAAAACTAGAAAGAGATTTCGAAAGTAGGTTCTGGAAATATGGATCCGGAAATTGAAACTTAACTAAAGATTACAATATGAGATTCTACCTTAAAGCATATAGAATCTAAAATGGAACAGAGTACAAGTAAGGAAGTATAAGAAAGTTATACGTTCCTTATAATACCATATGCAGCGGAAACAAACAAGTAGTAAAACTAAAAGTAAAAAGATATAAGTCTTTTAACCCAAAGAGAAGGGTATCCAACAACCATGGATAAAGGTTCCTTGATTTATACTTTCAAGAAAGTCTGTCTTACCCACACCAGGGTAAGCCCTCGATATGAATATCGGAATCTCCGTCTGGCTATCCCCGCAATCCCTCAACTTTAAGGTAGTTGGCAACCTCTATCTTCTTTAGCAAGGAAGCCCTCGAAATTTAAGGTAGTCGGCACCTCTGTCTTCCTATCCCCGGAAGTCCTTGAATTTAATCACCAACATTCGGAGTTGCACGAAGCAAAAACTGAATGAGCGGTTCAGTACGCACAAGGCATGAAAAGATTTCTCTCTCTAGAAATCACCTTAGCAGCATGTGGTCTCTAGATCGATCAACTTCTATATCGTTGTGAGCTCTTTCAAATGATCTCCTATTTATAGGCAAGGTCAGCCTCCTTTCCAACGGTCATATTTTCCTTAAAAATCGGAGGGACCTGTACACGTGTAACTTAACCAATGGTTAGTTTATAATAGAATAAATGACATCGTTTTGTAACAAAACAAGTGTAACAGAATGTACGACATCGTTTTAAGTCCAACTAAAAAATTCGGAGTGAAGTTTCGAAATGTAAGAAAAATATTAAATAGTAGACAAATTATAAAAGTGTAAGAAAAATGAAAGTTCGGAGTCTAAGCAAAAATAATATTCTGAGTCTAAATAAATTCGGAGTGTATAAAGCAAATATGATCAGATTCTATTTCATAGGTGAATTCGGAATGACAATTCGGAATGACAATTCGTCATCAGAATTCGTAATGAGAATTTGTAATTAGGATTCGTCATTAGAATTCAGTGTCGAACTTCATGAGACTTCGTATCCAGAATTCAGAGTGGAACTTTATTAAAGTTCGTATCCAGAATTCGAAACCTAAAACATAATGCTTTATATCAAAGTTTTAAACGATTCTGTGAATATAGAAATGAAACCGATTCTTATACTTAAGAAATATATGGATATAGATAATGAAAATATGATAAGAATAATTTTCCTTATAAAAGAAATTTTCCTTATAAAAGCAATTTTCCTTATAAAAGAAATTTTCCTTATAAAAGCAATTTTCCTTATAAAAGCAATTTTCCTTATAAAAGTAATTTTCCTTATAAAATCAATTTTCCTTATAAAAGTAATTTTCCTTATAAAATCAATTTTCCTTATAAAATAAATTTTCCTTATAAAAGCAATTTTCCTTATAAAAGCAATTTTCCTTATAAAAGCAATTTTCTTATAAAAGATAAGGTGTTTGTGATTTTCAAAACAAGAAGGAATGGAAAAGTCATAAGGAAAACCTTATTGACTCAACAATTTTTTGGGTTACTCTCTATATTGATAAGAATCCTCACCATTGGTCTATATTTCATAGATGGTATGGAATAATTAAATGTAAATAGTCCACCCATGATAGATAAAACAATGTCATGATGCATAATATTAGAAAATCTTAGTTCAAAAGGGTTGAATAAACTAAGAATGCAAGGAATTTTAAATGATGATACCCTAGTTAGTCTTCTATTTTGTGAAGATTTTGTTCTTGGTAAGTCCAAATGTGTTATCTTTAAGAGCTATACATATAGAGCTAAATCTATTTTAGATTATGTGAATTTTGATTTTTTGGGTCCCTTTAGGGTTTCTTCCCATAGTGGGGGGAACAATAATGTAACTTTTAAAGGTGACTATTCACTGAAGGCATTATTACATACCCAAGAATAAATCTAAAACCTTGGAAAACATCAAAATATGGAATTAAAGTTTTGAAGATGAATCTGGAGAAAAAATCAAAACACATTGGATAGACAATGGTCTAGAGTATTTTTTTTCAATGACTTTATATACTATAATAGTTCTAAAGGTATTCTTATACACAAAACTATTGTTGATACTTAATAATATATTGTTCTATATGAGAGGATGAACATGAATTTTTTAGAAATTGTGAGAAGAATCTTCTCATGTTTTGGTCTTCCTAACTCCTTATGCAAAGAAACTGATATGATGTATCTCTATCAAAATAATTTATTCCCAATAGTTTTATTTAATTCAATACCCTTAAATATATTTATATTGGTTCAACTCATAGCTTAAGATATCATAGGGTTTTTTATTGTAGTTCCTACATACATATTAGGGATGATAAACTTTAAATCAGGGAAATGAAATGTGCCTTTCTGGGATACCCACATGGAGTCAAATGGTATAGTAATTGGAGTGTTAATCCAATTTTTCATATATTTAGAATGATTCATGATTTTTTTTTCCATCAGACCTCTATTTCTAAAAATATGGCTTCAGATCCTGTCCATATTAATACATTTGAACCTGTAGGTGTTAAGGTTAGATTATAATGTAAAATAAATCATGAACCCTAGGTTGTCCCTATTAATCATCCTATACTGACACACATTAAATGAGAACCTGTTAGTGATACTATATGAGTATGAGGTTAAGAGATATGTTAACATGAGATACTACTAGTTGAATTGTGATAGGACTAGATGAACCATTAGGCCTCCATCCAAGTTTACTAGGGCTAATGCCACTAAATTTTCCTTTAATATAGGACATGAATGAGGTAGTGATAAACTAAAAATAATTTAACAAGTTATTAAGATGGGTAAATCTAGAAAGTTCCATTCATCCATAAAAGAGTAACTTGATCACTTTCTTAAAATTCAAACATTGATAATTGATAATAAACCTGAAAAGTAAAAAATTATAGGTTGTAACTGGTTTTCTAAGAATATAGAATACAACACAAGTGGAAATAATATTAATTAAAAATCAATATTTATTTTAAATGTATTTATATAATGTGATGTAATGGATTATATTTTAATTTTTTCACCTATTGTTAAGATTTCCTCTATTATATTTTTGTTAGATTTTACTACCCAAAATGATTTTCATGTTGAATAATTGGATGTTAAAATTTCCTTATTAAATGGTAAGTTATATGAAAAAATTTATATGAACCTACCTAATAACTTGAATGATATTTTAAAATAGATAAAGTGTTCCTTCTAATAAATACATTTTCTGGCCTTATGAAATCATCTGAAAAGTGGTATTAGGATATTTATTTTTTATTCCTAAGAATAATTTTACGATAATTTAATATAATTATTTTGTTCGTATTAAAACTATAAATATTATTTATATTTATTTACTTCTATATATTGATAATATGAATGAAATTTTCAATTCCATAAGGTTAGTGAATCATATGAATAAAAAACATAATGCCTTTATAATGAAATATTTATGGAAATCATGGAACTTTGGTCGTCTGGAAATCACCTGGGAAGAAAATTCATTGTTGTTGTATTTGTTCCAATATTATTAGGTTTATAAGGTAAAAATGTGATAGTTTTTTGACAACATGATTCTTATGAGTGTTTATTTAGGTAATAACATCAATTTATCATTGTTCCAATCCCCTAATAGTGATTCTTACATTGAAATTCTAATTAAAATAACTTATACAAGCATTTTAGGTTGCCTCAATTATTCTATGATAAGATCTCAGTAAGAAATATCATTTTCTATTTTTACCTTGAGTAGGTTTATAAGAATTCATATAAATATCCATTATCATGCATTAAAATGGTTACTCAGATATGTTTCCATGTCTTTTGAGTTGCGTATTGTTTTAGAACAAACGATTCTTATGGTCAAGACATTGTTAGATTTTTTCCTAACTATGTGGAAAATATAAATATTTGAAAATACACTAATGGTTATGTATTCTTAGATTTTGGTGTTATTTTTTTCATGTAAATGTAATATGAAATATTTTATATCCCAAACCACCATATAAGGTAAATATATAGAATTAACTAAATTAAAAACATTTTTTCCGACGATGATAAAAATTATTAGACATTATATTTCATTTTTTAGGGATGGAATTAAAACTAATTTGGTATGTGTCACTAAGATACATAAATTAAAAAATCCAACTAATTTCTTGAATAAGGATTTTCAATTGCCTAGTTTTATGAATTGTTTTGATATGAATGCATTTCCATTTCAATGGTCTATGTTATGAGAACATCATACTATTTAATTATTTTATTACAAAGGTGGGTATTTGTGTAAATTTTAATGTATGAATTTTTTTTGTAAAAAAATTGATTTAGTTTATATTCTATTGCTTTTTAGTCTCTTATGAATATTTCATGATCTATATGCCTCTATTTTATCATGAAAAAATAAATTCAAAAATTATTATCTTTAAATTTTAAATTCTCAGTCTTTTTTAACCATGTTTGAATACACCGTGAAGGAAATTCTAGCTTCTGTAAGGGTTTCATTCCCATTGAGTAAGGATAAAAATTTTGCTCGCCTACTTTATAAGGGTAAACTCATGGATTGTTTAAGGGTCATCTTTGATAATGTAAGTGTACTCCCTAGCCTACATAAGGGTACTCCTTGGTTTGTGTAAGGGTACTCCCTAGATATATAAGGGTACATAATTGTTGCAAAAGGTTACTTATTATCTTCTGTAAGGGTCCTCGGCTCACTTAAGGATAACCCGACTCCCATGAGGGTACTTCTTAGATTTCATAAGGGCTCCTAGCTCATGTCAGGGTAAACCCCACTAATGTAAGGTGTTTCATGATCATGTATGGGTATTTCATGGTAACATAAGGGTAAAACCCACTCATGTAAGGGTGATGGTTAGTTTCATATAGGTAAATCTACATAATGGTAAGAGGATGTAATCTCTACCTCATATAGATGTTAAATCATCTATTTCCTATCATCCGTCGATGTGTTTCACATCCCTCTTATACCACCAGACGTATCAACACCTCACCTACCATCATCATTAAACCTCAAGGCTCGTCATTAGGAATAAGTGTATTGTTATTGAATAATTTCTGATTCCCATTGGATAAAGATACATTGAGCAGTGCATGGAGTAGTTCTAGTCAAAGGTTCCTTAAGTTCACTAACACAAATCATATTTATTGTCACCAACCCAATTTAGGGTTTTTGTGTAGATTAGTGGAGATTTTCAAGCATTGTTTTTGGATAATCTCATTTCAAGGAAGACATTAGTAGCCTGAGGATCATTTTATATTATTCTAGATTCTTGTATTAGGACCTAGTGTTATAAGAATTTTTTTTTCTACTTTACTATTTCTAGTTATTACTAACTGTATAATCTTTATCCATGTATGTGTGATCATATCTTGAATACTTATAAGAAGTATGTTTGATATCCACACATTATATATTTAATCACTTCCATTTGACCTAGTTAGATTTGTTCCTCAGATAGTTTCTTTATGTCTTTAAAAATATTCTTGTAATCAGGTTACTTTATTTATTTAGTACTAAATTATTTTTTGGTGTTATCACAATGCATGTAGGTATATAGTGTACTGTATCTTTTCATTTATCTATGTAATTTTCTTTTCTTTTGCCATGTTTATCTTGAATTATTCATTACCCATCTATTAAATTGTTAACCGAATTCTCTATAGGAAAATGTGAACCCAATACATAGATTAGTGGATATTTGTTCAGGTATAGAGGATACCAAATAAACATATCCCATAAAAATTCAATAATTCATGTGAATAGATACTATTTTTGTATGTGGAATTTGTTTCCATATTCTCAGTTTTTCCAGTAGGAAACTCTAGTTTTATAGGTAGATGGTTTCATTGGTCTCCCTATCTCAAGCCTCAAATACAATTTGGATGGTTATTTCTCTGATGGAACCATGTATGGTGGGGTCATTGTTCATGAAAACCCCATATCAATGTTTCTTTATTATAATTATTCTTATAGTGATGACAATTTACTTTACTTAGAAAAGAGAGATATGCTAAGTGGTCTATCTATTTGTAGATATTGTAATATTCATATCCATATCTCTGTTGTTTTATTACAATGATTTTTTCATTTAATATTTCATATACACTAGTCTGTAAAATTTTCCATATGATTTTGAAATAATATTATAAACCACAATGTAATGATTTTACACACCTAAAAAAGAGAAATATGACATCAGACTCTTTGGATACTAAAGGAAATTTTTCTATTCGTTATTTTTGTCTTGTTTTGGATACATACCATAGGATTGTAATAAAATGGTCTTCAATAATTCTCTTAACCTCCATTATTTCTAACTTATTTTAAGTTTTGAGTATTATTGATTTTAACTTTTAATAAATAATTTATTTTTGATTGAGAATAATAAGGCCATTATTCTGGAAAAAAATTGATGAATTAGAGAAGGAAGAAATTTTTATCATATTAGGTTGAGCTTTACTTCCCAGAACTATTAAAATCATGGTCCTTTTGATTATACATTTAGTTAGATAAATAGAATTTTGAATACCCATTAACTTATGTAGGATTAATTCATTTGAAGAAACATCAAAAATAATATTGGATTATGTGAATAAACCATACAATCAAGAAGCATCCATTATTGAAAAATATGTTCATAATGAAGTTATAGAGTTTTTTAATGGCCATTTTGTTAATATTGAAGCAGTTGGATTTCCAAATCCTATCTATGTGGGAAATATATTGTATGTAAAGGGAGAATGATTTAATAAGGTAATAATTGATTCAATATCATGAATTTGTAAAATCACACATATATATTTTTAACCATATTGGTAAATTGAAACAGTATATAAATACACATAAGAAATTTTTGAATGGAAAAAATAATAAATTGAATTATAATTCATTTAAAACTAAACATTATAGAACATTTATATCATGGTTCATATAATATGATTTGAATAGTTCGAATTTTCTATATACAGTATGATTTTTAAGGTGTAGTCCTTATTTTAATATTATTACACGGACTGGGTATTCAATTTATGTGCATTCCTTGTACAAAAAATATTAATAAAATATAAGAACAATATAAACTACTGGAGTGATGGTTCAAACTCAAATAATAAAATTTCAAATTTCATATCAAAAAATAATTTATTAGAATCCATACCATATTTAGAGTTATTGATTAGATATAGTGTAATGACCCACCAATTCTCATTGGCTTGAGAGTACAATGAGTCATTACTAGGCCTTAAACGACATCCCCAAGATGCCAAAGGTAGGCAATAAATGCCGAAGGGTTTCAAATATAAGTTGGGGTGTGATTTACCCTTTAATAAATAAACCCATAAACCATTCACTATATGATTAATGAACAAATGAAGACCAATAAACAAATTCATTTATAATAAACCACATCAAAGTACACAACAGCAGAAGACCAAACCAAACATCAAAGTGCACAATGGAAGAACCACTCGAGAATCTCAAAAGACACCAAAACTCCATGCTCCACAAGCTCCAAGCTCCACAACATCTCCCAAGAATCACTGCGAGCCACTAGCAATAAGGTGCTTTACCTTTACCTGTGTCCCAGAATACAACATCTACAAAAGCACCAACATGCCAAAGCAGGGGTGAGTATAAAATTCATTAGGTTTTCCCCAATGACTTCCCTACTCACGCCACTAGGATAGAAGAGTTAGCCACATTTATATAAAAATAGCTTATATAAAACATTTTCTCAAAAGAAGTTTATAACTAAATATAAACAAGTTTCCAAAACCATTCGTAATCAAAATAATTGAAACTAGTTTCCCAACAAGTCATTTTTTCAGAAAAATCACCAATCAAGTTTTAGAACCATCTCATAAAACATTCCTTTTTGGCATACCCAACCATTTCCACAAACCCATGCAACCAACCATGCATGCTACCTGGAAGAGGGGAGAATCCCTAACCCTTATCCATCCCAACCATTATGGGGGAGACTTATTACCCTTATCCAACACAAATTCACATGAATTCTTGATGGCGGAGAGCCCTGACCCTTATCCATCCCAACACTGATGGGGGAGATCCCTAACCCTTATCTATCCCGAATGCAATATGAATGTTTGAAAGGGGATATCACTAACCCTTATCTCTCCCAACACTGATGGGGGAGGCTCCTAACCCTTATCTATCCCGAATTCTAGATGAACACACACCACACATTCACAATAATCATGCCAAAACCATCCTTTCAATAAAACACCTTTTATTCAAAACCATTTCCATCAAAACCAAGTGTGTTCAACCAATTCAAACCATTTCAATAAAACACCCTTTTTTTATTGAAAACCCATTTTTCATCAAACTATTTACCATTCTATAAGATCCACAATTTAAAATAAACATTTTAAATTCAATAAGCCAAATCACTTTTCACAACAATTCACAAAGATTTTACAATTTCATCAAAACCATAAATCATCACTAAATAAGATTTATTATATGATTTTCACAATCAAATACATTCAAATAACCCAATTTTAATCTAATCCAATAAATTCTAGTAAAAGGAGTCGAGAGTGAAGCCTCCTACCTCAAAGGTTTTGATGAAAACTCTAACAAATGGAGAATGCACAAGAAAATCCGGCCGATTCACAAAGGATCCTCATTAGATCTCTTCTCCTAACACAACAAATACCAAAACTCATCATACTTGTCAACCAGACACTTAGATATATCCATAATGGGTGTAGATCTAGGAAACCGAGAGAAGATGAGAATTAGATCTAAGTAGATCTAAGAAACCAAACAAGAACGGTCACATACCTTAAGAATCCGGCTTCGATTCGTCAAGATAAGCCTTCAGATCGCCTCCAGAATGATGGGAGAACCCCCTTTGACCTTAGGAGAACCAAAATCCTGATATAGGGCTACTTAAAAGGAAAAAAGATCCACCTAGAGGCAAAAACATGTGGGATCCACTTTTATAGGATCTCGTTTAAGTGGTCGCACGGTTAGTTCGCATGGTTTGAAAAACTGTGCACTAACCGTGTGTTAGATACTGCCTATGCCACCCTTCTCTCACGGTTTGGCTACACAGTTTGACAAACCTTGCACTGCACGTGCGGAAGCTACTACCTCCCAAACCAACTCCGCATGGTTTGGCCGCACGGTATGGACAAACCGTGCGTCGCCCGTAAGGCTTCCCTTTTTTCCCCAAAACTCATTCCAAGTTCTCTCGACTCTCCCATTCATCACCCTTAACTATATAACCAATAAAAGTATCAATAAAGGGTAACATACTAGAAACTAGAGGTACTACATATAGGATGTTGATTTCAAGAATTTTTAAGTAACTTTATTCAAATGTAAATTTTATTATATTCATAAACATTGTTTAAAGGGAGGAATTTTTAATTTAATTAATTAATTTTAGTAGGCTTAGTGATAATTATGAACTACATCTCATGGTGACACATTCAAACAAAATTTCCTTTCTGAATGATCCAACTAATCATATGTGTTCAATTTTTCTCTATGGAAAAATATTTTCATGTAATAACATGAGTAATGAATTGATTGATGATGTTTCTAATTTATATCCATTGATAATACCTTGAGATATATAAGATTTAGTGCTTGATAGTGTGCCTAAAATTATAGAAGACCATGAAGAAGGTATTTACAAATAAAAAAATTTATATCAAATATTTGGTAATTATATTTTTTTATCTTATTAAATGTTTTTCTAGTTTTTATTAAATAATTGATTTTATTGTTGATTTTATTATTCTTTGTTAATGGAATTTTTTTCTCATAATTTTTTTTGATATTTTTTATTATTTATTTCAAATTAATTTAACATGATTTTTTATTACATGATTATTTTTAAAAAAATGATAAATTAAAGTGAAACATTGATTTCTAAAGTTAGAAAAATTATAATAACATGTTAATATAAACATTCATTCATGAATGGATATAGAATGAAAAAAATCATTAGTTGAATTTTATGATAAAGGAAATTATACTTGGATAAATTGAATGATATTTATATTTCATGTAACTTTTCTTGGTTATAAGATGATTATTATTTCATATTTTGATTTTAATCATGGTGATGAAAATTTAAAAGAATAATTATGGCTGATAAATTTGGTAATTTACATTTATGGTTTTTTAAGGAAATTAGATATTTATATATAAATTATAAAATAATTTAGTAAATTGTATTTTTATTTTATTCATTTACACATTCAATTATCTGATTCCTAGTTCGTAAAATAGAATTTTTCACATGTTACTAAAAGATATAAATAATTTAAGTCCACATTAACTTCTCACATCATATTTAGAAGTTGTAATGATTAAAAGACATGTTCTATCTATTATTTTCTTTATATAAAAATATTAAAAAAAATTATTACTATTAAAAATGATATAAATATTTTAATAATACACAAAAACTTTTAAATTTGTTAAATTTATTTATTTTTTAATATAAATTTTTACTTATAAAAAGTAATTTCAACATGAATGTTAATGATCAAATCAAATAAAGTAGAAAAATATTTATCTACATAACCAAGCATGTGGTGGGTATACTTTTCAAGAAACTATAATGTTAAGGGAGAAGTGTAATTAAAATAATGAATAAATTATAAAAAGTTAATAGGTCCCTTATCTATGCCTTCTAACAAAAATGAGGAATTAAAAAATTGTTATAAATGAATATCATATGTCTTTAATTTCTTTGTTAGATCACTTTTTATAATTTAATTTTCTACCACTAATTTATAACTGCACTATTAAATATTTTTTTGAAAAACTACATATAATACATTTTTTTTCTAATTAATAATTTTTTAAATTCTAGTGCATGTAGTATTTTAGAGATGGGGTCAAGATAAATTATTTTTTATAACCGCATACCATATATATATATATAAGTTTTTTAGAAATAGTTTTAAAAGTGATGAGTGTTTTTTAGAAAATGAACCAGCATATTTTATTTTTTATAAATTTGTTTTATTTATTGGTATTTATATAAATAGTTTTAGAATGTCATAGAATAATTTTAGTATGACTATTTTTTTGAATTAAAAAAGGAAAAAATTATTCTGTAAATCACAACCTTTCTTTTCCCTTCATATATTATTTTTGATGACATGGGAGGAAAAGAATTTTAGTGTTATTTTATCACCAAAGGAATGATATATTGGCCACTACACTTGGGAAGGATGATCACTTAGGTTGAGTTGGGGGTATCATGGTTGGGATTATATAAAAAATTATTTTGGACACTCTAATTTTTTCTTCATAAATATATATTTTTTATGATATAATTAAAAAAATGTTTTAATATATTGGTTATATGGAGAAATATATATAGGATTGGATAAGAGTGACTATTACATCATTGTTCAAGGAGATGGTCTTGCAATAGAGTGGATATTTGTTTCCTCTATATTTCATGCCATAATATTTTTCACCTTTTGGTAGTCCTATTGCATGTGATATTTAAATGCATCGTCTATTATATAACATTGTTGGTTATGGAAAAATGTACTCATCTGGGGTAAGACAACATCATGGACAAATTGATTCCTGTTTTATGAAAGAAATAATTGGTGTTATTATTATTGAAAATATAGTAGTAATATTTTCAAATGATGAAGTGACTACTACAGGACAAAGTAATGGGAGTTTCTTATCCTGGACTATTAGGGTTGTTTAATAATGGAGATCAAATTAAATTTTATTTTATTCATAATTAGTGTTATTCATGTATTTTTAATTCATTGTGTTTACAATATCATTTGGCATCCATAATAAGAATTTAAATTATATGGCTATGATTTTCAATATTAGGATGATAAAGATTTTATCAAAACTGAATAATTTTATTTTGAAAGATATCTTGGGGAATTTAAAAAATGATAAATTTTTTAATATTTATAAGAATATTTAATTTACTTGAAAGAATAATGTGTGAATTATTTTTTAAAAATAAATTCTATAGTTTATATCAATTTATGGGATAAACATATATATAATTTAATATTTCTTAATGCATGTATTCATATTAATTTTTCAAATTACTTTACTTTCATACATATATATATTTAATACATGTAAAATTATAATAGGTAAATTCATGAATAAGCATTAGAAAAGGAAAATTTGAAGAGTAATACTTTTTAGAACCTTAAATTTTATACCTTGCAGGTAATATAATGGTTTTGATGACAAACCATAAAACTGGTATATTGATATCATTAGAAAAACCATTTAGTTGGAACCATACATTAATTGGTATTTATATTATAATATTTATTCATTTAATCATTCTAAATATTTATGTATATTATCAATGATTTTATTTATATTATATAGAAAACAAATGAATATATGAGTCATTAATCCTATTTTGAATATCTTGTATTAGATTCGTTCTATTAATATCTAAGTTTATATTGACATAAAATTCATTATTGGAAGGTGTTTTTTTCTTAATAATAATTAATTTAATACACATGGATATTTTTTATATGTGTTGGTTGGATTAGTTTAATCAAGAGGGGAGGGGTGAATTGAGTAACTATAAAAATTTCTGTTATGAAAATATTATTTTAAAAGAAATGGTTTTCCCAAAAATAGATACAGCCCAGTTAATCAAGGTTATACTTTTATAAGGTTTTGACTATTTAAACAACTTTTTAGAAGATTGATTATTTTTTAGTAATCTTAATATGTATTATTAATTTTAATTTTGAAGTTATTCTACTAAGACAAATCAGTTATAACTTCTTTCCAAGACTAACTATCAAAGTGAAATTAGAGTTTTCTGTATTATGCAATAAAATAGTAAAACACAGAAGACTAAATTTAAATAGCATAGCGGATATGAAACAAGTGGTTCAGTCTCAAGCCAAGAACTCATCCACTCCACTTGGTGATCACCTGCCACCAATCAATTTATATAAATAAACTTTTGATCCACACCCTGGATCGGGGTAAACAATAGTACACAAACTGTCCAGGTCACACTGGGACCTCTTCCATAGTTTTTTTGGGTAAACAAAAGCAATAACCAGGCCACACAGGGACCTCTTCCATAGTTTCTGTGGGTAAACAAGAGTATAAAGAGTTTGGTGTAAGGATTTAGAAATCCTTCAGTTTAGAACAGGAGTCAATGTGTGTATGGGATATACAGAGTATACACACTTCTCAAAAGTAAGTAAAAGAATCACTAAGAGAGAGTAGATATAGGTTTATAATGCTCTAGTTATTTGAAGTGTAGCTCTGGACTCCTTTGATTTAGAATAAATTCTTCTGATACCTTCTCTGGTTTTTGTCTTGAAAAACAGAGGGTCATGATTCACCTTGTGTTCTCCACGATCTTTGATAATGTGAAGATGTTCTCTGGATTACGGTGTACTTTGTATGTTCTTCAGTAGAGTCAGATTGCATGCATGTGAAGATTCTTTCTTTGAAAATCTTGCAAAGTTTTCTTTGTGGTCGTGCTCACAGGCTTGTTTCTCGTTCAGTATCGCGCGCTGTGGTTGTTGGGCACTCTCCACTCTTTATCTTCTAATGCATGTGTTTTAGTCAACAGGTTCCATGTGTTTCGTACCTCGTACCTTTTACTATGTCTACAAAGAAACATTAATTATTTTAGTGCATTAAAGGCATCAAATATGACTGTTAAACATTAAATTGAAATATGACAAAATAGTTTAAGAAATGGTGTCACGGTATGTTATGAAAATGGTGTCTCCTTCACACGGTGTCTGAGTGTCATAGTTTGAGTGTCACGGTGTCTTCTTTACGGTGTCTTGATCATGGTGTTTTGGTCACGGTGTCTCGCTCACGGTGTCTTGGTCACGGTGTCTTGCTCACAGTGTCTTGGTCACGATGTCTTGCTCATGGTGTCTGGCTTACTGTGTCTGGCTTCACGGTGTCTAGCTTACTGTTTCTGGCTTCACGGTGTCTGTCTTACTATGTCAATCTTCACGATGTCTTGTACTTAGGCAAATAACAGTATTCGGACTTAAACAATAATATGTATGAAATGGATTGAGCTTAACCATTATAAAGCATGAGTGAATTTGAAACATAAATACACATGATTGGATATAATTTATAGGATTTAACTAGGTTGAATAAGATTTGTGATCATTAATTAGATTTGGGATTATTAATGATATTTGTGATCATTAAAATATGATTAATACATGAGGAGTCCTACAATCTCCCCCTTTTTGATGATCACAAATCATACACAGTTAAAGTGAGAATTAGATGTAGCTATAGAGAAAATAACATATAGAATATAACTTTTCCCTCTTTTGACATTATCAAAAATTTGAAATAAGAGATGGAAAATAGTGCACATTACATTAATAGTAAGCAGAGTGCAGTACATCATAAAGTAGAAATACAAAAATCAATGAAATCCCTATCAAAAGGTAGTAAGCACTGGTATTATTCAGGGATTGGCCTTCTCTTTTCCTTTATCAGTAGCAGAAGAGGAATCTATATGGGCAGTGGTTGATGTAGAAGAAGGTAGATAGGTGGTAGATAGAGAAGGTAAAGGGAGACCTTCGAAGACTGGGGGAGCCAATGTAGGAGTAGTGGAAGATCATGGCAGTTTCTGGTCAAGAATGACAGGCCTGATCTGACTAAGAGCTTGGCCAATAGACATGGTATTTGAGGGTAAGGCAGCGGTAAAAGTAGGTAGTCTGGGTCTGATAGAAGCATCTGTTGGAGCAACAATTTTTGTACTTTGGACATGGAGATACGGTCTCAAAAGTTTGATGAAGTATGTAATGATTTATCCACCATATCGCATGGCCTTTTCAAAGTCATCTTTGTTTTCCATGAACTTGTCCAACAATCTGGTAAACTCGGTTAGCTTCTGGACTTGGTTTTGGAAGGCTTGGGTTACAGGAGGAATTATCAGATTCTCTAAAAGTTATTTGAAGTGATTAGTCATATCAGTCTTGGAGAAAATTCGATTGAAATAGAATTCCACTTTCTTAGAAATCTCATGTTGGGCATCATTGGAAATCTTAGAATTAATTTGCACAAGATCAAGAAATCTATCAATGTTATTGATAACTTCAGAGAAAGAAGTCACATTGAAGCCAATTAAAGCAGTCTGAATCTCTTCTTGGACTATAGATCTGAGAAAGAACTGTCCAAGGCAGGGGTAGAGGATTCACCAGAGGGATGAGAGGCTTTGATGACTGTGGTTAGAGACTTCAGCTGATTCAATACCTTTTGAAGATAGTCAGCATACTCATCAGTGAGTTTATTCAGGTTCACCACAAGCTCTCTCATTTCCTTCAACAACTGTTTATGCCTTTCTGCAATCTTTTCATCAAAGGATAACAGGTATGGGTGAATCTAAGACACAACATCTCAAGAAATTTGAGACACATAAGGTTCTTGAGAGGCAGCAACAGGTTATGATCTGGAATGTATCTCTTTCTTCATATCTTCAACCATGTTCTCAGGGTTGAGACTTCACTACTGAGAAACTTATTTTCAACTTGAACTTCTTGAATTTAATGGAGAATTTTAGGTTGGATTTGCCAAATGATCTTCTCCAAAATCATTGAGGCATCTCTCTCACTCAGATTTGTCATAGCATGAGGTTGGGAGTTCATAAGATTCTCAACTCCAGATAAGATAGTATCTCCAAATCCTTCAAATCATCTTTACTGACAAAGGACAGTTGTTGAGGTAAAGGTTCAGGTGAAGGTTTAGGTGAAGGAATTGGTATAGGGGTAGGTTCTGGTTCTGGTTCCTTCTCAAAGAAAAAGATAAAAACTGACTTCAACTGAAATAGTGAGGAGAGATTAAGCCCAGTTACAGTAACTTGCTGAGATTCACTCACATCATAAAAGCTAGGGAATTTTTACTGAGTGTCCACTGGAATAAACTCAGCCGGATTTGATGATTCATTAGTCTCAAGATTTTGGGTTTCCTCTCCCTCAACAGATGCTTCCTTTTTAGGATCTAGAGGCTCAAGAGCTTGGTCTAAATCCATAGGATCATCTCTAAGTTCCTCAATCATCTCTTGTCTAGCCAACTGAAAGTCTATCTCCATCCTCTCTTTAGCATAGGGTATTATCTCAGGAACAGGTTGTTCCTCTGGGAGTTCTTCCAGATTTTCTCCTTGAATAACAGGGAGTTCTTCTAGATTTACTTCTTGTACACCAGATAGTTCTTCTAAAACAGGCTCTTCAATGACTTGTTGCTTAGGTTCTGTCACACCTGATTCTTTTCCATCCTTGGGTTGGATTTCTAGATTGACATCATCTCTAGGGGTAGGAACTTCTTCTTCAAGAACAATAGGAGTAACAATGGTCCTTTATTCCTCAACAACAACTTCTTCCCTATGAGGTACTTCAGCCTCTTCTTATGCATCTTCTGAATACTCACCAAGTTCATCTGGTTCCAAACCAGGATCAGAAATGTCTTTCGGGCTTGATGGATAATCCACAGGATTAAACTTCTCATAAACTTTATCGTTGTCTTCCACCCACTCCTTTTTCCAAGGATTATAGTTTATTTTCATTCTTCTGATGATGGGTTTAGAGAGACAGTACTCTCAATCAACAAGCACTTCTTCATTGGGTTCAACTACTCCTTTGGCAACAAGTATTGCTGAAATCAGCCGAGAGTAGAACAGAGAGGTGGATTTGGATGTAACCTTGATCAATTCACACATATGGTGAATGATGTACTTGCACAGGTTGATTTAGTATCCATTCTTCATAAGATGAACCAAAAACACATATTGATACTTTAATACAAAAAAGTCGCCTTTCCTTGGGCTAACCATATTTTCAACAAACTTAAACATCAGCCTTGTTTCTCCATCAAGTTTAGCAGCTATGGCCCTTCTCTTGGTACCATTCCCAGTTAGGGTTTTTAGAGAATCTTCAAGGTCAAAGAAATATGTTTTAGGTGGGGGTCCTCTCTGATAATCATCATAAATTCCTTCATGAGGTATCCTAAGGCATGCAGCCCATAACCTCGATGAGAAGAAGAAACTTTGGACATTAATCCAGCTCCTCACAACAAAGCTTTCACCAGAGTCAAAAGAAAACTATGCATACTGGTAGAACTAAGAAACTAACCTCAGATAAATGTGTTTATTCTCCTTTGATAACCATTCTAACCAGCCTTGTTCTTTTAACACTTTCAGGACTAGAGACTTGCTTGACAAGAGCCATTCGGGGCAAATTTCTTTCTTAGGAACAACACTTCGATTTACCAGGTTCGGATTCAACGGTCCTTTGGGTGTCAGCTTGGGTGCTATCTTTTTCTTCATTGGGCAGCACTTCTCAGGTGTGGAAGACGATGGTCGCTTCATTCTTGACATCCACTGAAGTTCGAGAGAGAGAGAGGGGGGGGTTTCAAGGTTGAGAGGGTTCAAAACGAGTGAGTAGGAGAAAGTCCGGGTGAAGAACCGAGTGAAACTCTTTTTTTTATCATTTGGGAATGTCAAACGTCACAAAAACAAAAATGCAGGAAAGTAAAAGAGGTGAAATAAAAATTACCGCGATACGGGTTTAAAGAAAATCATAAATAATTTTCACAGTGAGACATTGAAGGGTTGTTATGGTGAGGCAGTGATCGGTTGTCACGATGCGACAGTAAATGGTCATTACGGTGAGATAGTAAATGGTCGTCATGGTGAGACAGTGAGCGAACGTCACAGTGACACAGTGAGTGAACTTTTCAGTGCGCGTTACGGTGAGACAGTAAATGTTAGACTGTGAGTACAAAGTGCTAACGGTGAGACCGTAAACATGAGAGACAGTAACTTAGAAACTGTAATCATGAAACAGTAAAGTAAAACATAGTAAAATATTTAACAGTGAGATAAGTAAGATATCTATTTGAGATTTATCATTCCAAGGTCATGTATGATGTAGTCTAGTCTCAAATAATTTAATGGTTTAGTGAATATATCAGCAAGTTGATATTCAGTACCAATGAATTCCAAGGTAATATCACCTCTTTGGTAATGATCTCTAAAAATATGATGTCTTACATTAATATGTTTTGTCCTAGAATGTGAAACAGGATTTTTTGGGATGTTAATAGCACTTGTGCTATCACAATTTATTGGTACATGTCTGAATTGATATCAATAATATAGTAATATGTGTTTCATCCACCAAATTTTTTCACAACAACTTCCAGCAGCTATGTATTCAGCTTATGCAGTAGATAATGCAATAGAATTTTGTTTCTTACTACACTACGATACTAGTGACTTGCCTAAAAGGTGACATGTTCCAGATGTGCTCTTTCTATCTAACTTACAGCCACTAAAGTCAGCATCAGAATAACTAAATAGTTCAAATGATTGTTCTTTAGGGTAGAAAAGTCCTAGATTGGGTGTTTTCTTGAGGTATTTGAAAATTCTCTTTACAGCATTTAAATGAGATTCTTTAGGATTTTCTTGACAACGAGAACACATACACACACTAAACATAATGTCCAGACGGCTAGAAGTTAAGTAGAGTAAACTTCCAATCATTCCTCTATAAGTGGTTTGATCAACAGATTTTCCATCTTCATCAAGATCCAACTTATAGGTGGTACTCATGGGAGTGTCACAACTTTTAGTTCTATCCAATACAAAAAGTTTTAGAATATCTTTAGTGTATTTTCTTTGAGTTAAAACAATTCCATCATTATTTTGAAAGATTTGAAATCCAAGAAAGAATTTTAGTTCACCCATTAAACTCATTTCAAATTCGTTTTGTATCATTTTAGAAAAATCAATACATAGTGAATTTTTTGAAGATCCAAAAATAATATCATCTACATAGATTTGAACAAATAAAACATCATTAGAAATTCATTTTATAAAGAGGGTAGGATCAGCTATTCCTTTTGTAAAACCTTTGGAAATAAGAAAAGTACTTAATCTGTCATACTAAGCTCTTAGAACTTGCTTTAAACCATATAAAGCTTTCAATTGTTTGAAAATATAATTGGGAAAATGAGGATTTGTAAATCCAGGGAGTTTTTCAAAAAAATACATCCTCAGTTATATACCCATTTAATAATGCACTCTTAACATCCATTTGATATAGTTTGAAATTCAGATGTGCAGCATAGGCAAGTAGGATTCTGATGGCTTTAAGTCTAGCTACTAGAGAAAAGGTCTCCTCATAGTCAATTCCTTCTTCTTAACTATAGACATGTGCAACTAATCTAGCCTTGTTTCTAACTATGTTTCCAGCTTCAACTACTTTATTTATAAACAACCATTTAGTTCCTATGATGAAAGTGTCCTTGGGTCTTTCAACAAGTTTCCAAACTTTGTTTCTTTCAAACTGATTAAGTTCTTCCTGCATATCCATTACCCAAAATTCATCGGTGATGGAATCATCAATGTTTTTAGGTTCAAGTTGTGACAAGAAGGCTTGATGTTCAACCTGATTTCTAAGAGAAGCTCTATTTTGTGTTCCTTTCTCTAAGTCTCCTACAACAGCATCTAAGGGATGGTTTTTAAGGGTTTGAACCTTTCTAAAAAAATAGGGACTATAGATTTCAGGTTCATCAATAGATTCTGGTTCATTATGACTCCTTTGAAGAGAATTTCCATAATTGGAAGTTTTCACAGATTCTTTCACAGAGGAATTTGAGGATTTTGAGTTGATGTCAAAATTTGATACATCATCCTCTAGAATTTCTAGGATGGTTCTAGGATCATGTGGATATGTTTCATAAAACTTGATATGAGAAGATTATTCCACACATTTAGTTCTTTTATTGAATACTCTATAAGATTTACTTAATATTGAGTAACCTAGGAAAATTCCTTAATCACTTTTGGATGCAAATTTGTCAAGATTATCCTTAGTGTTGAGAATAATGACTTTGCAACCAAAAACTCTAAAATAATTAACCTTATTATTCCTATTGTTCCAGAGTTCATATGGGGTCTTTTTGAGAATTGGTCTAATCAAGACTATATTGATTATGTAGCATGTTGTATTAACATCTTCAACCCAAAAGTAAATAGGTAAGTCATATTCACTAAGCATTGTTCTAGAAATTTCTTACAAGGTTCTATTTCTTCTTTCTATAAAACCATTCTATTGAGGTGTTCTAGGGGAAGAGAAATTGTGAATATAACCATTTTGTGAGCAAAAGGATTAAAACTCTTGATTTTAAAACTCACAACCATGATCACTTATTAAAGATTTAATTTTAAGGCCACTAAGGTTTTCTACAGACTTAGTAAAATAAGAGCAGGCTTCACTTTTGTGATCCATGAAAAAGGTCTAGGTATATCTACAGAAATCATCTACCATAACATAAACATAGTGCTTCCCATTTAAACTACAAACTCTAGATGGTCCAAACAAATCCATGTAAACTAATTCAAGAGGTTGAGAAGTAGAAACTTATTTCTTTGATTTGAAGGAGATTTTGTGTTTTTTTCTCTTTTGACAAGGATTACACACATTTTAATTTGGAAACTCAAGTTTGGGTAAGTCTTTAACTAGGACTTTTCTATTTATCTTTCTAAGGTAGTGAACATTACAGTGTCCTAGTCTCCTATTCCATAACCAAGATTATTTATGAAATACACTTAAGCATGAAACATTTTGAGAGGCTAAAGAATCTAAATTAACAGAATAAATGTTCTCATTTCTTGATGCAGAAAATACTAATTCATCTTTAGAATTAAAGACATTACAGGCATTATTTTCAAATTTAACATGATATCCATCATCATATAATTGTGAGATACTAAGAAGATTATATTTTAAGACATTAAAAATAGTACTTTAGAAATTAAAATCGAATCATAGTTACCAATATGGCCTAAGACAATGATCTTCCCTTTGGAATTATCACCAAATGTGACATGTCATCCATCTACGTTTATCAGGTTCTTGAAGCATGAGTAGTCTCTTGTCATGTTCCCTAATCATCCACTATCTAAGTACCATAGATTCTTGCAGGAGATCTTTAAGCAGATTTCCAATAACATGATCAAGTAAAGACAGATTTTGGTACCCATACTTGTTTGGGTCCAGTAACATTAGTAATAAGTGCTTTAGGAACCCATATTTGTCTCATAGGTTTCTTATAAGAATTATGTAAAGTGTTTGAAAAATAAACTATATTTGGTCCACAAAAACGTGAAACAGTAGAGTATATATCATGACTCGAGCTAGTTGAGTTGTGTCCAGAACTGGGAACAAAATTATATGTCCTAGATTTTGAAACAAAATTCGTTCTAATAAGGTTTCTTTTACCAGGTTGATAACAAATTCCAGTATTATATTTGGGGGCAATTTTTCTTCCTAGCATTTGGGTAAGGGTATTTTTCCCATTAGTAAACTTTTCTAAGTCACTTTTTAATTTCTCATTAGGCATTTTTAATTCATTGTTTTCTTTGAGCTGCTGAGAATTTTTCTCCTTTTCATTAGTAAGTTTAGATTAGATATTTACAGTGAGAGCATGTTATTTCTTCAATGATTTATATTTATCATTTAATTCATTGCATGTCTCTTCAAGCATGTTATAGTATTCAAACATTTCTTCATTAGTCATATTTTTATAGTCACTTTCCTCTTCAGAATAGTATGAATTATGTACATAAGAGTTCATTGTTACCTCAGATGTGTTTGTCATAAAACACATATTGGATTTGTTATCTTATTCATCATGTGATGTCTCTGAGTCGCTTGAACTATCCTCAGAGGCACTCCAAGTTTCCTTCATTGCCTTTTTGTACTTCTTATCCTTGTCCTCATATTTCTTATTATATTTGATCTTTGGACAGTCAGCCTTTATATGTCCTTTGCATTTACATTCATAGCATACAATTTCATTAGTTTTATCACTTCTTTTCCAGTCTTTTTTTCAGTTTCCTTTTAGATCATACTTTCCCTTGAAGTTAGGCTTTCTGAAAAAGTTTTTCTTTTTGTAAAATAATTTGAATCTTCTGGCCAGTTGATCCATATCCTCATCACTATTAGGTGATGATTGTTCATTGGTGGAACTTTCTACAAGAGATTCCAGTTTCCCTTTGTCTTTGTGCTTCGAGAAGGTGGTCTTGAATGCTACAGATTTCCTCTTTGGTTCATCCTCCTCTTCTTTGTTGACTTTCAGCTCTTCCACATACATCATCAGTTTCCCAATGAGTTCTTTTACAAGTATCTTGCTGATGTCGCATGACTCTCTAATAGAGACAGAGGTTCCCCTCCATCTGTCAGGTAAACACCTAAGGATTCTCATGATCTGTTCTTTGGCAGTGACTTCTCTTCCTAGATAAATCATTGTGTTGACAATCTCATTGAACCTGAGATACATGTCAGAAATAGTCTCATCGGGTTTCATTTTAAAATTATCATATTTTATAGTATAAATTTTAAGTCTCATTTCCTTTACACTAGATGTGCCTTCATGTGAGACAGACAAGGTATCCCAAATTTCATGGGCAGTTTTACAAGTAGAAATCCTATTAAATTCTTCATCTCCTAAGTAACAATACAGATCATTCATGTATTTGCAATTTTTATTGTAAGAAAGTTTTGTAGGTTCATCCCATGTAATTCTATCAATCATAGGAAGTTTGTATTCATCTATAATGGATGACCAAATTTCAAAGCTCATACTCTCTGGATGCATTTTCATTTTAATTTTCCATTGAGCATAGTTGGTTCCATTAAAGAATGGTGGTCTGTTGGTTGTAGAACCTTCCAATCTATTATCCATACTAATTAATTACTTTAAAAGAATTAGAAATTTAGAATTAATAGAAATTTACAGATCTTTAAAGTACAACTACAATCACAGTTGAGTAAGATTACACGGAGTCCTAATAAAGAAACCTTTGATACCAAATGTTGGTCGGAGTAGTTTACTCAAGAAGGGAGGGGTGAACTGAGTAACTATAAAAATTTATGTCACAAAAATATTATTTTAAAATAAATAGTTTTCCCAAAAATAGATACAGCCCAGTTAATCAAGGTTATACTGTTATAAGGGTTTGACTGTTTAAACAACTTCTTAGAAGATTGATTAATTCTCAGTAATATTAATATGTATTATTAATATTACTTTTGAAGTTATTGTACTAAGACAAATCAGTTATAACTTCTTTCCAAGACTAACTATCAAAGTGAAATTAGAGTTTTCTGGATTATGCAATAAAGCAGTAAAATAGGGAAGACTAAATTTAAACAGCACAGCGGATATCAAACAAGTGGTTCAGTCTCAAGATGAGACCTAATCCACTACACTTGGTGATCACCTACCGCTAAGAAGTTTATATAAATAAACTTTTGATCCACACCCTGGATCAGGGTAAACAATAGTACACAGACTATCCAAGTCACATAGGGACCTCTTCCATAGTTTTTGTGGGTAAACAAAAGAAATAACTAGGCCACATAGGGACCTGTTCCACAGTTTTCATGGTTAAACAAGAGTATAAAGAGTTTGTTTTAAGGATTTAGAAATCCTTCAGTTTAGCATAGGAGTCGGTGTGTGTGTATGGGATATACAGAGTATACACACTGCTCAAAAGTAATTAAAAGAATCACTGAGAGAGATTAGATATGAGTTTAGAATACCCTAGTGATTTGAAGTGTATCTATGGACTCCTTTGATTTAGAAGAAATGCTCTGGAGTCCTTCTCTGGTTTTTGTCTTAAAAAACAGAGGGTCGCGATTCATCTTGTGTTCTCCACAAGCTTTGAGAATGTGAATATGTTCTCTGGATTCCAGTGTACTTTGTATGTTCTTCAGTAGAGTCGGATTGCATTCATGTGAAGATGCTTTCTTTGAAAATCATGTAAAGTGTTCTTTGTGGTCATGCTCACAGGCTTTTTTCTCATTCAGTATCGTGTGTTGTGGTTGTTGGGCACTCTCCACTCTTTATCATCAAATTCATGTGTTTTAGCCAATAGGTTCCATGTGTTTCGTACCTCCTACCTCGTACTATGTCTACAAAGAAACATTAATTATGTCAGTGCATTAAAGGAATCAAATATGACCATTAAACATTAAATTGAAAGACGACAAAATAGTTAAATAAACGGTGTCACAATATGTTATGCAAACGGTGTCTCCTTCACACGGTGTCTGAGTTTCATAGTCTGAGTGTCACGGTGTCTTCTTTATGGTGTCTTGCTCACTATGTCTTGCTCACGGTGTCTTGGTCACGGTGTCTCGCTCACGGTTTCTTGGTCATGGTTTCTTGGTCACGGTGTCTTTATCACAGTGTCTTGCTCACGGTGTCTGGCATACTGTGCCTGGCTTCACAGTGTCTGGCTTACTGTATCAGGCTTCACCATTTCTGGCTTACTGTGTCAGGCTTCACAGTGTCTTGTACTTAGTTAAATAACAGTATTCAGACTTAAACCGTAATATGCATGAAATGGATTGATCTTATCCATTATAAAGCATGAGTGAATTTGAAACATAAATACACATGATTGGATATAATTTATAGGATTTAACTAGGTTGAATAATATTTGTGATCATTAATTATATTTGGGATTATTAATGAGATTTGTGATCATTAAAACATTATTAATACATGAGGAGTCTAGCAATACGATTTCATACTCTTATATCTTGATAACAGGTCATTAGTGAGTTGGAATATAATGATAAAACAAGTGCAAAAACCAAATAAATAAACTCCAGTTCATGTTCATGTAAGCATAATATGTTTTATTGTTTCATTGTTAATATGTCCAAAATTATTCATTTTTGTTTCACTAGAGACATATCCAATGATTTTTTATTAAATAAAACTATTATACAATGCATTATATATAAGATTTGATGACTCCCTCATCACTAAGATTGATGATAATGGTATGTATAACTAAATTTTTTATTTACTATAAGTATTATACTTTTAAACATATTTTATAAAATTTATATAGATCCTTGATGATGAAAAAAAGTATTCACATGTGGACATGAATCACATTAGAATGATATGGGATATTTATTTTCTAATAGTTATTAATATTAAGGTAAGTATTTGTTTTTGAATTGAAGAAACTTTTTTACTTTATAAGTATTATTTTCTCAAGAAAATCATATTTAAATATTTCATTTATAATTTCATGTCACTATTAAAATCATAGAATATTTTTTAGAATTATTTATAATGGTTTCGATGTAGTTTACTTTTTATCTCTTCTTTAAAATTCATTTTCATCAATTGATTTTTTGGATTTTACGATACTCATATGTAAATTGAATACTTAAGACATAATTATTATTTGAATTTTTTTATGAAACCCTCAATATTATTATAAAATAGCATAAAATAATATGATTGAATAAATGAAACATGGTCAGAAACACATGTTATCACATTAGTGGTAACTTTATGAGTAACTATTACTATACTATAATAAATCCCAAGACAATCCAAAGTCCATATTTAGGGAATTGTGGGACCTTAACATGGTGATTATGTAATAGAATAAAATGGGTGTACTCAATAATAGGAACATGATCCCACTATAAGATATTAACCCTATGCATTGTATTAAGTATAGGGATGTGATATAATTTTATGTTAAATTATATTTTGGACCTTTTAACAAATTTTCATGAAACCTAGGTATAAATGAATCTTTTTTTTGGGTTTTAAAAGAAAAGAACTTTGAAATTATGCATACCTTAGAGAATTATATTGTTTAGAGGATGTGGGTAAGTTCTTTATGTCTTTCCTCTTCATTATCTCTAAGTTGAGATAAGGCTGGTGGTTTAAATATGGAGTGTCTATCAACCCCACTCACATATAATTTTTTATTCCCCTCTTTTCATTGGTTAAAGAATATAGTTTTCCATCATCAATGGTAAAATATTTCATCATTTTGTTTCTTATTATAATTTTTTGTTTTTTATTGTGTTTTCATTTTCCTTTGTTTTATGATTAGTGTCATCACATTTAGTTTGGTGTTTATATTTTTTTTGGTTTTGTATATTATTATTTCGATGAATTTTCTGGATATTAAATTTTTAAAAAAACATTTTAGTTTCTTATTTTATGTTTTTGAAGTGGAATATTTATTTGGAAACCCATATTTAAAAGTGCAAGGAATGGGGCCTTCCTTCTTAATAGAAGTATATTTATTACTAGTTAAAAGTAATG
This sequence comes from Viscum album, assembly GCA_963277665.1. Taxonomy (NCBI): domain Eukaryota; kingdom Viridiplantae; phylum Streptophyta; class Magnoliopsida; order Santalales; family Viscaceae; genus Viscum; species Viscum album. The sequence continues at coordinate 1,889,524,355 of OY728130.1, read as the reverse complement.
AAGGAAAAGTGGTATAATATTATGCGGGATGGTGTACCACACCATCCATGCGGGCTCTTTTGTGCATAAAAAGTTCTAATGAAATACTCTAGTAACCCAGTTTTCACGTTGAATGTTACCTCAGTGCAAGTTGATTAGATGTATTGTTACTGATTAGTTGGTCATACCAGTTTGTGCCCAGTGTTCAATGGTTATGTCTGATAGGTCAACCTAGTTCATTGAACATGTATTATCTGGACCATTAAAACATATATGGTGTGATCTAATAGACGTAATGGTCTGTTAGTAGGTAAAATCTGGGCCACTTAATCGGTCAGGGGTGATCGAATAGATATTATCAAATCTGGAAAGAAATATTTCGAGAAAATGTATTATACGTATTTGAATTGGTGGGATGAATTGTTTAAATGAGCCCCTCCATTTCTATAAAATAGATCCTCAAATGGTTAAAAAACTAACTTCCAAGAAATCAATCCACTCCTATAATTCATCTATTTTTCATGATTCATAAAAATCATTCATCAAGAATCAAAAAACTTTCTTGATGCATACAAAAATTCCCTTTCCAATGAACTTATAATTATAAAGTTTCTTCAATTTATACTCTCCATGAATTAATTGTGTCAAGTATTGAGCCACCATTTAATTCAAAATTACATTCATTGATAACCCATAGTACAACCAATTTGGTTGGGGATATTGACTCTTAAAGGGAGAGACAACGTAACTATCATGACCCCTCCCCTAGAAGGTACCCCTCCTCAGTCAACAATTATAAAATGGAGATAATGATTCCCAAATATGTCCTCCAACTGAACATGGGTTTGTGAAAAGCATCGAGGTTATATATTTCAAATATATGAGAGGAAATATACTCTAAAAGAATATAATAAATCAGGATAAAATAATACAATAAATAACTCATGATCAATTAAATATTAAAGAAAACCCAAGTATATACACGTAATGAAATCCAACTAAAAAACTAAAAATGAACTAAAAGTACCATAAGATAAACTCATGAGTGAGCAAAAAGTCCAAATATCTCCTGAATGAACACGAGATAGTTAATTCCAGCTGGATCTACAATAGACTCCAAATCACCTATAAAACTTTGTATATACATAGGGATATCATAATAGGGATACTTAGTAGGATCCTCCATGGAGCCTCTCATGAATATGAATCATAAATATTGATAAATCCTAACAAAAAATAAGTGAAACTAACATGTCACCTAAATAAGTATACTATTTTCCTAGCGTCACCATATCTACCTCTCACCATGTAATGCATATAAGATATCGTAATATACTAATAAAACATGGGAACCCTGCTACCACTTCCTTACTAGTATGCTACTCTCCCCAGTAATGTATGTCCTATGTTATCTCCATCCAAAGGATGTCACCCCAAAGACACCTAGGATAATGTATCATACCATGAATCTCGTATATCACATCATATCACCATCCCATGCCACAAATATAGAAAATAACTAAGTTGTCTCAGAGATCCAAAACAACCCATATATCATGTATTATACATTGAGTGTTGTACCTCATGCCATCACAACAAATAACTTGAGTAATATACCTCAAACCATCACCATTCATACATTTCATGCCTATAATAAACCAAAGGATACTATATCTATGTATATATGTGTGTGAAATTACAACAAGACATTACAACCCTCTACACACATATATGGGGAATGATAACCACCAGGCATGCTGGTGAATAAAATTACCAAGATTGGAGATATGGTATAGATGGGATAGTCTACCATCCATTCCTCATCAACCTAGGTGTTGAGGAAAACGCCATTTTTGAGTCCAATGGGTGTTAGTCACCCTACCGACATGGGTTGGTTAGCGTAAAAAATCATAAAACATATAGGATATAATATAGCTCACAACCACACTATAGTAATCAACCTACATATTGGCTAAAATACAACTATCTTCTCTCATACACCTATCCAACAACTATAAGAACCAAATATCCTATAATAATGGAAGCATTAAAAATAATTTCATTATTTATCATTCACTTATTTTAACATTTATCTCTACATTACATAATTCATCAACCATTAACTTACTTTAACCAATTAATATTTCATCTACCTCAAGGTGAAATATATGACATCCAGACATAATCCAACCAATTCCATGGTTTATAACAATTAACATCCATTAAACATTTTAAAAAACACTAACCCCAATTATTTAAAAAATTTATTAAAAATTAATATTCCATAATTCTATGTACTCTAGGAAACATCATAAGCTACCATAAAATAGATGCATAACCATGAATAACAAGATTCCTCAAGAAGTGAATAATGCAATTTAGGTAAAAAAGTAGCCCGACCATATAACCCTTAATCAGAAGATTATCAAGAAATTATATCAGTTTTAAGAACAATAATGGGAAAGACCAACTTCATCCTTTTCTGTCACACTTAATTCTATCCCCAACACAATCACGCATAAAACCATGCATCTCACTACCACATGATTCAACTACTGCCACAAACTTTGGGCTTTCCTACCAATATCTCATCAATGTAAATACCTCCCAGGTTCACATCACATCATATAGAAATGATAACATCTAGAGAAAATTACCATAAAAACAAAAACTATCTAAGTCAATAGGGTATTTGTTCCCTAAAAACAAGGCATCTAACCCTTTTCATAAAAAGAGACTATCTCATACCTAAACATGTATCATGAAAAACAAATAGTTTTATTACATCTTGAGTTAGAAGATAAATTTATTACAGGTCACAACTATGGTTAACCTAAGTCATCTGAAATTTTAAGCTATTAAATTATCTAAACATGTTATATACAATATATTCTAGTTTCATAGAACATTGAGAATGAATAATCATGATTTATCATGCCCCCTATTTTTTATTATCACCAACAAAAATAATTCAATCGTCATTTTATTTATCCATCTCTATTAATATATAGATAAAAAATAAATTAAATGTGAATTAATCAAAATTTTATTTCTATAAAATTATATTAATCAAAATATTCTTTAAACATGCCTCATTCAAAGTCTTTAGAAACCCAAAAATTACTAGCTAAACAATCTTTAACCATTTTTAACAAATTAACAAGATAAACCCAAGAATAACAAACATGATCAGCATAAATAAATAGAGATAACATATAATATATAAAAATAAGAGTTAAAAAATTATCATGGTGGAAAACATACGATCATTAAAACCATAAACCATTTCTTTATTAAACCTATTTATTATATCTTATGATTAATTCCACATTCATCCATATAGATAAATATTGATTAATTTAGGATTTCACATAATATAAAATAAGAATAATTGAATCCCTTATCTCAAGGATTTCAATATTCCCACAATGACAGTGGATTAACAATGTAGATCTCTGATTGCCACTCCCAAAAGAAGACTACAGGCCTCTAGGAACACCATTCCACAACTGTGCCAACAAAAAAAAGTAAATTCATGAGAACAAATGATATTGAACTCAATACATGAATAAATTAAATGGGAGGAAAAATATTGAATAAAACACATGAAAATAGGAAGAATGAAACTTATATCACCATAGATTGATCTTAAGGATGTGGGGGTTGAATTAAATCAAAAGGGTCTTCAAGGGTCTTCAAAAATATCTCCAGGTGCCTAGGGTTCGAGAGAGGAAGTTCATAAAAAGATTGTTTTGAATGGGGTTTCATGTATTTACAGGAAAACTTAATGTTATAATACCATGATGTAACAACCTTCACCATTATTCAGAGATGACAACACAAGACATACTATGATGTACAGAAAGAGGTCACACCACAAAACACCTAGTCAAAGACATCATTAAGAAACATGAATTTTTCCATTCCACAAATCCTATAACATTGGAAAAGGACAACATAGTTTTCTCATACACTATGCCACATGATTCATTTTTCATATAGGAGGCTATAATAAAAATCATCTCCACTACATTATGACACCAAAAAATGAAGAACTACTAATTTTTATATCATGGAAGTCCACAGTGTAGCCAACACACCAAACCATATGGGTAAAAAAATGGAAGAATCATCCAGACTCCCTTCTTGAACCACTATCCCAGAACTCTTAGTTCATTACATAGCCTCATGGACTTCACAATGTAGTGCATGCTCTATGTCACAGTCTTACATTGTAGCTAAAATTGCAACTCCCCTCCTTCTTCATTCAATCCTACTCCCACCAATTCTAAATCCAAAAACTCACAATGGAATGAGATACAAGGATACATGCCCTTATATTATATACCTCTCAAAGAATTATCATCTTCAAGAATTTAAAACCTAACTTACATATAAATAATGAAAATAGGGTTATCCAAACATACACCCTACAAGATACCTCCCAAGAATCATTCCATCATAGGATCCAAAACTCCTTACTCCAAGAAACAAATAAAAAAACAACACAAATCCATCACCTATCACAAAATCACTATCCTAAGGATATTTATCTCAAAAAAGAGAAGGTAAAAAGAATCCAAGAGGAAGAGACCGTCCTTTAAACCAGACAATGGTCAATAATTACAACTGAGCGTCCTTACAAGAGATGATATAAACATTAATCAACTCAAGATACTAAGCACAAATCCAAAACTCATGTTACTAGGTAATCTAATATATACCAACATGTATCTATAAGACACAAACCAAGGGAAGAACATGATCAAAAAACACCTCCTCCTGGTGTTCTTGGATCTTCACAGCCGCTCGTCAAATTTTTCATCGACTTCAACATCAATATAGATGCAATAAATTTCATGTGAGTCATAATGAAGATAATGGATTAGAAATTAAACATAAAATAAATCATGTATATGTATCATGTATGAGGGAATTGGTATCTGATACACTACATATCTGACATGATCTGACGCATAGAAAGACCCAAAAATTCATGTGAAAATCTTACTCCCACAACTGAACCATTACTAACCATGACGTGGATTCACCTTTAAGAACACATTATATCTAACATTAATTTATCAATGTATCATCCTATAATCATTATAGGACTTATGAAAATCATTTGTTCCATTTATCATCTCACAAATCACCTAAACTATCTTTTTCATGTTCTCCACTATTTGTACCCCAATAATTAATGACTCTCTAAACCTGTTCCAATACAATGAAGAATGGAAACTTCGACCACAAAAAGCATTAAAAGACTTTCAACCAATGGTGGAGCAAAAAATATTATTTTATGTAAACATGACCAAATGAAAATTCTTCATCCATGAATATCATTAATACATGACACAAGAATGAAACATGTCATCAAGAGTCTGGATGGTCCACTCCATCTATCCATCCATCTACAGATGAAAAGAATATGTAATGAAAAACTGAGATAAAAAATCATTCCAAGAATATTCCAAACAATGGAGGTAAATTTATGTTCATGATCAGAGATCATAGTTTTTGGGACCCCATGGATTTTCACTTCCTCATATAGGTACTACCTCAATAAAACCTCTATTGAGATTAATTCTTTGATAGATATAAAGTAGGATGATTTCATAAAATGTTACACTATCACCCGTATAACATCAAAGAACCCATGGACATGAGGTAAAATAGTAACTAAGTCCATCAATATATCCTCCCAATTCTGTCAAGGGACATCCAATGACAGGAGGAAACCATTGAGAACATAATTCTTGACCTTTACATTTTGGAAGACCAAACATCGAGAAAAAAACTTTGTAAATGCAGGCTTCAACCAAGGAAACTGAGATTTCCCCCACAAAGATCAATAAATCATTATCACACTAGGATATACCACCATGGGTGTTATATGGAAATCATAGAGAACTATCTCACATATCACCAAAGGGAAAAACATCATCCCTTTGAGAAACACTCGGTGTCGTTCAACTTTGACCAACCATCTGTGGAATCACCAAATAAAACTCGATCTCTCTATACCTCCACCAGAAAATCCCTCATCTAGTACAACTCTACCTCCTTCACAAAGATTAACCAGGCTTTCATATTAAAATGATAACCTCTTCCTCTAACATATTCCATATTAAGATGTGACACTAATATATCATCCATCACTCTCTCATAATCCCTAGATTCATGAACAACATCACTTCATGACTTCATATTCAGTGCATCGACTATAACATTACCATTTCATAATGTATATTAACTAATTATTTCATAATACTATAATAATTGTATCCACCGTCACTTTTTCATTATTAATTCAAACTAGGTGAGACATACCTTAGGATCTTATCGTAAAAAAAATTAAAAAACATTCACTGACGAGGTAAATCCACTAAAACATCAAGGAAACTACAACTGCTACCATCTCAAGATCATGGGTGGTGTAGTTATGCTCTTGGGGACATAAAAATAAACACTCATAAAAAGAATTTATCTCTACTACATCATATCATGAAATAATACTGGATGAAAATAATCATAGAAAATATTGAACTAAACTCCCTCTATAGGAAAACAGAGAACCATAGCGCTGAAACAATTATCCATTAGATACTCAAAAGATAACTGAAATTGATCAGTCCATAAGAATTCCTAATAATTTTGGGTCATGTCTATCAGAGGAGTTAGAACACTAGATAAATCAACCACCTAGCTTTTTTAATATCCCTCTAGACTAAATAAACTTCATACTTCTATAATAGTCTTAGGGGAAATCCAAGAAAGGGTTACCTAAAAATTAAAAGGATCCACCAACACTATCTATTGGGACACGACATTCCCTATGAAATTGACTTCATGATCCTCCAAATCACAATTTAATAGCTTCTCGAGTTTTTAGTGATTATGTATAACTCCCAAAATAGAGTGAAAATTGTCAGTGTGCTTTTCCTCAGTTGTTGAGTACACAATAATTTCATTAATGAAAACCACCATAAATCAATCTAGAAAATATCTAAACAAATAATTCATCAAACCCAAGAACATGGTCAAATATTTATACACAATGAATGAATTCACAACTTACTCATAATCCCCATGATGGCATTGAAATGAGGTTTTCTAAATATCCTCATCTTTTTCCAACATCTAATAATATCCTGACCGTAGATCAATCTTTTAGGGAAAACTAATTCCTTTCAACTAATCAAATAAGTAACTGATCTATAGAAATAGATAGTGGTTCTTCATTGTCACCTTGTTTAAGAGATGATAATTGATACAGAGATGAAAACTACCATAATCCATCATCATAAAAAAATTGTGCACCCCAAGGTGGCACCAATGGATATGAAAATAAGTATTGAAATATATCATTGATTTGTACATATATTTATTGAAACATATAAAGATATATCAAATATGAATACATCAAGATCATCGAATCATCCAATGTTTTATCTATACCAAACTCGATCTCTCATCGAGGGGGTAATGCTAGATCCCCTAGGAAAAAACAATAGTGTGATCTTCCAAAACCCTAGAAAACACTATTTGCTGACCTCCAATGATCTCAGAAACATCCTAACTATTAATAAAGAAAATTATGGAACCAACCTTCAACCCATCTTATGGTCTCTCTCACCAATGAACGTGAAAACCCTAAGTCAGCATCATAGAACTAAATATGTCTCCTGAAGAAATACATAATAGAATGCACCAAATACATCCATTCCATACCAAGGATGATGTTGTATGCCTATATCTATAATCATAAGAGGTATCCCCAAGAGAGATTCTTCCCCATCACTAACTCATAATCTCTAAATACTTCACATTGGTAATATTGACCTCCAACATGCATAGTTAATTCCATGGGAACTGTAAGACTCTCAACATAAATTCCCAAAGCACATTCTAGGTACATGATATGAAGGAGTGTGTCACTCATGAATCAAAAAAAAGGATTGAACATAAGTAAGAACATGCAATGGGTACCTTGAACGATGTTTGACTAACACAGTGCTGATAATGTGAAAGAATGTAGTTAGCCAAGTCAAATTCCACAACCTCTTTGGACAGGATTAACACCACCTCCATGGACACACCTTTATCTATGATGGGGAAGAGAATATCAGGGATATCCACTTCCTATATAGTATCCTCTCTAAAGATCCCAAGTTGAAAAATCCTTCTATTGTGACTTGAGATAAAACTCTCTCAATGGAGGAACATGAAGTAGAAAAACTGGTGAACACTACATACTCAGAAATGTTGGGCTCTATCAATGAAAATGACCTCAACCTGAACACACACAAAAACAAAATCCAATCCCCAAAAAAAGGCTCGAGCACTGAAACCCCTAGATAATTGAGATGGTGAGGGATCAGAGAAACCCTCGGCTATTCAAACGATCTTATGTGCAGGAAATTGGGAACCCTATACCATAGCTCTATTTCTCAAAGAGTCTTAGTGACTCCCTTATCTTGATGAACATGTGCTACAAAGCCTCCTCCCAATAACCTATACTCTCTCTAACACATTAAGATACACCTATAATATAAAGGTGGTGACTTTTAAATGGATGTCCTAATGAAATCCCTCCTCGAAATCCCTCACCCTAGCCTCTTTATCTTGAAGCATACCTTATGTCTAACAAAGAAGGATCCATAAAACTATCCTGAACTCCCACATACTGTAACTCCCCTACTGAAGGGTAAGTAGTTCGTAGTGATTGTATACCTTTATAGTGAAAAAATAATCTCTACTTAGAACTAGTCCCTAAACATCTCCAATGAGAGTTCTGAATCCTCGTGATCCATGAGGAACAAGATCCACCATTTCCTTATTGCTACATGAAGCATCATCACTAAAAATATTATTCAATTATCCTTCTATTCATATATCAAACTGAAAGATATCTCTAACTCCTCTCACCAGTATCCTATCACTATGTCTAAAATGGATCCCTCATACCTCTATATACTTTTTCATTGAAGCCTTTATAGCTTCCACCTCCATGTTTCATCATATTTGACCTCCACTATACAGCGGTCTTCTATAACATCATGCGGAACATAATCAGTGTGAACATGATGAGGATGTTGAAAATGAAATATATCTATAAAATATTTTTTTAGGAAATACTATACTTGGAATATGGAATATTAAAGATTAATTAATTTATTTAATTATTTATTAATCCCAAGGTATATCCATTCCAAATACAGGATCAAAGAAGAATGAAACATGATATTTTCATATATCTTTACCCCAAAAATAGTGTGGATTTTCTTAGTATGGTCAAAAATCTTAAAGGTCTGTGAATTAGATTGTAGAGGGCCCTAAATTCCCATGTATCATCGAGTCACTCTTGGTTTAATTGCCTCCTAAACTCACATGACCCTGTTTCATTATCAAACCATGTAGTCCTCACCTTTGACTAGCTATAAACTACATTATATCCATCAACATGATGATTTGATACCACTATATCTTGACCCCATCCCCCTTATGGTACCTCTCATGGGATGATTATGAAAGAAGATATATAACGACCCCTGAAGCCCAACTACAATAGTCCATATTGTGGTGAAAATCACTTAAAAATATTTAAGACATAATGATTGGAATCACTACGCTCTAAAAGAATGTGAGGAAAGAGAGATAATAATAAACAAAAAACAAATCATACTAAATATGATTGTAAATAAAACTCATGTACATGCATGTAATGTTATACAACAGAACAACTGAAAGGGAACTACAAGTACCAAATAATAAACTTGACAACAACCACAAATCCCAAACAGATCCCAAACAACCATGAGCTAGTAAATTTTATCTTGACCTACAACCATCTACATATGACCTAAGAAAAATATTATATATATGTAGAGTGATAAAAATAGGTTTACTTAGTAGGATCATCCCTATGTCCTATCAAGAAAAATATAATGATATTATGTTAATGCCTATTGAATAAAAAAGTGAAGCTAACATGTCAAATAAACATTCATACTATCTTATCAGCCTCACCACGACTATATTTCAATAAGTTTCTCATACAAGAGATCATGATATAGTAAAAACCATGGGTACCCTTCTACCACTTCCTCATTGATTTTCTTCTCTTCCCTAATGATTTACGTCCTGATCCATCTCTCTCCAAAATAATCCACCCTAAAGACACTTGAGATAAAGTATCATAACATGAATCACATGTATAATATCATCTCATTATCCCATTCCCATATCAAGATAGTAACCAAGGCGTTTTTTAATCAAAAAGAGCCTATAGACCGTGTATTATACATTAATCACTATACCTCAATCTGTCACAACCCATACATAAAGTAATATACCTTAATCCATCACAGGCCATACAAAATTATAACAATAATAATCCTTAGGATACTATATCTAGAGAAATATGTGTATCAAATAAAAACTATACATTAGAACCCTTTATATAAATATATGGGGAAAGAAAACCTCTTACAATACCTACACATAGTGCTATAAAGAGAAGGGAGAGGGGTTAGAAGGGGTAGTCATCCATTTATTCCTCACCAACCTAGATGTTGAAGGAAAGAAACTCCCAAATTCCACTTGGTGACATTCACCCTATTAACATGGGTGGGGTACCATATGAAATAACAAAACATAGAGGATATAATATATATCATAACCACACTATGGGAATTAATCTAGTATATGGGTCAACTATAGGTATTGTATCTTAGACACCTGACTTTCACTTCTAAGAACATGATATCCTATAACTTAACAAGCATTTAAAAATAATTTTATTAATTATCGATCACTTATGTTAACATTTCTCTTTATGTAACTTAATTCATTATCCATTAACATAATTTATTTTATTCACAATTCATTATCTTATATTTGAAGTCCATTCCCTCAGGGAATAATCCAACAGAGTCCATGGTCTATAAAGGTTGAAATATTTTATAAATTAAAGCAAACACAAACTCCATGGGTTTAGAAATTTTATTAAAAAATTATATTCCATATTTATGGGTACTTTAGTAAAAATACTAAACAACTATAAAATGATGAATGTAATGCCCCAGTTCTGGAAGCCACCTAGAGGCACCCCGTAACCGTTTGGTCACATGGCCTCAAGCACATTTCCCCAAATTCCAGAGGCTACCAACTAGTAGTGAGGGCCTTGGGTGTGATAGTGGGGAAAATATTCCCTCATTGGTAGAGTACATAGTGGAAGTAATAACACATACAACAGCGGAAGCAGTAAATATCCAACAACAATAACAGTGGAAGACTGATAAATAAACAAATGGAGCAGAAATATAAGTAAATGATGCATGATACATATATGTCTAGGAAAACAGCCAAACAAGTCCCATTTCTGAATACAATACTAAACCAAAGTACGAAAGAAAAACAATTGAGCAACTGCTCAGCATCGAAAGCCTCAGCTTGGTCCCCTTCTCTCCATCTCCAGTGCCATCAAGAACCTGAAGTAGAAGGGTGCTTGCCCTTATCTATACCTGCAATAATATAATCTGTTTGGGCCCAAAAGCATGACCCAAACATGGTGTGAGACAAAGTCCCAGTAGGTAACCACCCAAAGATTTATTCCTAATAGTCAGTGAATATATGGCAGGTAAATTACAGTAAGCAGTAAATAGTAAGCAGTAAACAGGATAATACACAGCAGTAACAATCCACAGTTTCTAGAATATAATCTACAAACAAGGAAGCAGCCACTCAAGAAATAAGAACAAAATAGGAAACCCTTTGGGTAATTATCACAGCCTAACCCCTATGATTCAACCAATAAGTACTAGAAACTCTCTGGGAGGCACACAAAGTCTCACGCCTCTGGTTCAGCTACAGAAAGAATAGACTCTTTGGGGAAGCACTCACTGTCAATTCCCCATATAGTCTTGTATCATACTAAAGGCTCTCTGGGGAAGCACTCAACATCTCATTCCCCCTATGTCCCACGTCGAGGAACTACAGACACTCTGAGGAAGAACTCAAGGTCAATTCCCCTTGTGGTCTCGCATCGTAAATTAAAGACACTCTGGAGAAGCCCTTACATCCATTCTCCCTATGGCTTGCTACACTAGGTTCTCTCAGTCCTATGTAAATTCAACAAGTATCGCACCGCGTAACGGCCAAATTATCCTCAAGAACTACTTGGCTAGCATTCTACAGCATCTCAACATGGAAGAACAGTCACACCATCCTACAAACTGGGCATGGAAGTGGTAATGGCCTAACAGACAAAACTAGACCAAACGGTCATAAACAGGCAAAACATGCATGGGAAAAACATCCAAAGCACAGTAAATTTACCCTATTCACTAGCAATGTCCTCTACACAGGCATATAAGCAAAGAAGGAAAACAATAAGGGAAAAACAGGAAACACGCAATACCTGCGTTGTCTCAAATTCAGATCATGCTGAGTGAATATGTACCTGAGACTCTTGTGGTTGGTGAAAACCACAAATTGCTCTCCCAGAAGATAATGTCTCCAACAGTGTAAGGCATGAACAACAGCTGCCAACTCCAGATCGTGTGTCAGTTAGTTCCTCTCATGTGGCCTCATCTACCGATAACCATACGCAACGAATCCATCTCCCTGCATAAGCACAACTCCCAGTCCGATACCTGAGGCATCACAGTAAAAATTGTAGCTCTTGCCCGACTCTAGAAAGACTAGTATTGGTGCTGAAGTCAACCTTCTTTTCAGCTCCTGAAAGGCTGAATCACAAGAATATTTCCATAAGAACTTTGAACCCTTCTTGGTTAGACCTATCAGCGATGCTGCTAAGTGTGAAAAGTCTCATATGAAGTGTATGTAGTATCCATCCATCCCTAGAAAAATCTGTACCTCAAATACATTCTTCGGCTACTCCTAGGAAACTACTGCTCTCACTTTCTCTGGGTCCACTAACACTCTTATCTCTGAGATGACGTGACCCAAAAAGTGAATCTGATCCATCCAAAAGTGGAATTTTGGGAGCTTAGCATATAATTGATGCTCTCTTAGTGTACTCAAAACAATCTCAAGATGGTTAGCATGGTCGTGTCGAGTGTGAGATTACACCAAGATATCTTCCATGAAGAACACCACAAAAGAGTCCATGTATGGATGGAACACTCGGTTCATTAGTGCCATGAAAACTACAGGCGTGTTTGTGAGGCCTAACAGCATAACCATATACTCGTATAGACCATACCTACTTCAAAAATCCGTAAGAGGTATATGAGATGGTCTAACGTGAAACTGATGATAACTGGACCTCAAATCACTCTTCGAGAACACCCGGGATCCTTGAAGCTGGTCAAAGTGGTCATCAATCCTCGGTAAGGGATATCAGTTTTTGACTGTCAACTGGTTCATCTTACGATAATCCACACAATGCCTAAGGGTTCTATCTGCCTTCTTTGCAAACAGGACAGGCGAACCCCAAAGAGAAGTACTGGGTCGGATGAAACCCTTTTCCTGCAACTCCTCCAACTGCTTCTTGAGCTCCTTCAACTCAGGTGCAGCCATCCTATAAGTAGGAACGGACACTGGTGCCTCTCTTGGCATGATCTCAATAGAAAATTATACCTTACGCTCCGAAGGAAAACTTAAAAAGTCCTATGGAAAGACATCCCTGAAACGATCCACCACTGGAGGAAAGTATAAATGTGAATTTCCCTGGTCATCCCGATAAAGACTAGCAATCTGGGTTGTAACTGCTCCCAACCCATGATGCTATGGACCTGCTATGCTCACCCGAACATCCCACTCACCCTTATAAAGGAAGGATCCACCCTCTATTGATACTAAACTCACACCGCGGTAATAAGAGTCGACGACTGCCTGGAAGGGAACTAGCCAGTCCATTCTGAGAATGACATCATAGTCTGTCATCTCTAGGATGTAGAGGTCCCATAGGAAGTAACACCCTACAACCTCAAGAGGTCACTCTCTGCACTGACATGAGCTAGCCATCCAAGTCCCCAACGGTGTGTCTAGAGTCAATGTATCAGTAGAGGAAAAGATACAGAGCCCAAGGCTCTCCACAACAGCAATAGAGATAAAGCTATGTGTAGCACCAGTATCAAAAAGAGTATAAGATAAAGCTGAGGCTACTAAGATCGTACCTCGAACTGTAGAGGGTCTAGGATCCTTCTCCTGCTAAGTCTACTCCAATACAAAAGCCTGACCTGTACCACGGCCATATAACCATGCCTGACCACTCTGAGCTGATCCACCCTGCTGTCACTGGAAGGCCGGTGACTGACCACCCTGGCCTCGACCTCCACCTTATCCCAAACATCTGAAATAACTCCAGTTCCCAGACTGGTGAGAAACCGGTGGCATTTTTCCTGAATGAGGAGTCATGGATGTACCTCTCTTACCAACTGCTGGTGAGAAAACTTGACAAAAGAGCTGGAGGTGACTCATCTTGCCGCAAGATCGGCACTCTAATGGATCTCTCTGGCACTGTGGCCTTGTATTCCTAGTTCTTCCACACTGGTAGCATACCACCTGGCTACCTGAAGATGTGTCTCGCTACCTCGGATCACCACACATAGACTGTCTACGACGCTTCCTGCTGTCAGCTACTGAAGCACTAAATCTGGAAGCAGAACCACCCAGGCTCTCCACTCCAGAATCTCTCAGATTGCACTCCACAATCAGTTCCTAGTTGACGATAGAAGCAATATAAGTCAGCCTAAAGATATTCACCTGTGAGCGGATCTCCCGCCTGAGACCATCCTCAAACTTCCTTGCCAAGAACAACCCATCTCCACCCTGGAGGGGTGTGAAACGCTGAAGCTCGGTGAAACTAGAGGAATTAATCCATGACAGAAAGAGTACCCTTCTCTAGGCTCATGAACTTCTAGGCTCGGTCGGCCCTCAGGGTCTCCGGATAGAAGTAGTCATAAAAGACATGTTGAAACTCCTCCCACGCCATAACCTACTGATGACCCACCTGTGAGATCACATCCCACCACCTCTTGTCAGAGTCTCAAAGTATGTAGGTATAGACCTTGAACCGCCTCTCTGGAGGCGTCTCCAGATGCTCTAAGATCATCATAATGGCTTCTAGCCATGACTCTGCAGCCTGAGGTCCTCCTTACCCTGAGAAGGTGGGATGATTCTGTTGCTGGAAAACACGCATCAAGTCTTCCATAGATGAGGCAGGAGGTGGTGCTCCCTAGAAGGTCTGCATCATCCTCAGAAATCCTTCCCTAAACTGCGAATTGGTGCCTACAACTAGTATAACTGCTGGTTCCAAGGATGGAACAGCATGTGGAACTGTAGGAGGTCCCTGATCAGCCATATCTAGCGTCTGATCACTGCCCTGCAACTGACTGACAACCAGAGGAAATCTTGGTGCCATAGATCTGAAATGTCAAAACCACACCATTGATCAGGATTATCAAGGACTGAGAACTCAATAGTACAATAGGGGAAAAAGAAAACGAAGGAATCAAGTTTTACAAAACATGACTACACGACATGTATAAATACTACACGGCGTGTTTTTTTAAGCCATCCTCATGGTCGTGTACTTCTTCCCCAACTGGTCATGTAACACCTCGAACACATGGCATGTTGTACCCATACACGGCGTGTACTTGATCTCTATTTCCCTGCCTGAGCCTCCTTACACGGCTAACCCACACGGTTCCCTTAAAACCTAGACTACACTATGTGTTCAGGAAGGACACGACGTGTACTAGACAAGGTTTTGACGACCCGTGTTGTTAGTTACTCAGTCGGATACATGGTTGACTATACACAGCGTGTTCCATGGGAACAGGTATGCACTTGAAGGAATTCCCCAACTTGTGTTGTTCGTGACACGGCTGAGTACCCAGGCCAGACTACACGGCGTGTTCAAGGTGGACACAGCATATATAAGAAGAGAATCCCCCGACCCGTGTTGTTAGCTACACGGCCGGGTTCCTAGGGTTACACTACATGGCGTGTACAATTGGTACACGGTGTGTTCCCACAATATTTTTCACAACCTTGTGTCCCTGCTCACACATTCAGTGACACGGCTAAAAACTACACGACATTTACTCATAAATTGCACGCCGTGTATTCTGGGTTTTTCCGAATAGTAGCCTCAGAACTGCACTGGAGACCAGAAACACAGAAAACAGCCATAAAGGTGCCAAATTCTAATCTGTGAGGGCCCACACTCCCCACAAATCAAAGCTTGGCATCTCCTTCATATCATATACTAGGTAAATAAGTCAATGATCCACTAAGTTCCAATTCATGAGGTCCCATAACACCTCGAGAATCAAAATTTGGCGTTCATTCCAGTAAATCTCTACACAAACAATTTCCTATCAAACAACAGGTATTTATATCAAGGCAACTATCACAACAGCATGCATAGTTTACACATCATCTATCACAACAACATGATATCACTAATGCATCCTACATGGCATGGAAAAAATGCATGACATGTGATTTCTAATAAGTTCCAATATGATGCATGAGATGGAATACCCTTATCTCATCGGGTTGCGACAGAAATAGAACTGCAATAACAATAATGGTAACAGAACAAAGCATGTGAATCTCCCAAAGATGAAATCAAATCAACTGTAAAATTTTCAAACCAATTAAAATGGAAATAAATGAGGTAGTATGGTTTTTCCATGTACACAGGTTAGCTACTCCCGGGCACATCTCATTACCAAGTACCTATTTTGTCATATCCCTGGCTAAAGGATCCAAACAGTAAGTCAAGAGAAAAGAAATCCTCTGATAACACTTTGTAACGCCCTAGTTCTGAAAGCCACCCAGAGGTGCCTCGTAATCGGTTGGTCACATAGCCTCAAGCACATTTCCCCAAATGCCAGAGGCTGACGACTAACAGCGAGGGCATTAGGTGTGATGGTGTGGAAACTATGCCCTCATTGGCAGAGTACACAGCGGGAGTAATAACACATACAATAGCGGAAGTAGTAAATATCCAACAACAATAACAGCAGAAGACTGATAAATAAACAACTGGAGAAGAAATATAAGTAAATGATTCATGATACAAATATGTCGAGAAAAATAGCCAAACAAGTCACAATGCTGAATACAATACTAAACCAAAGTATGAAAGAAAAAAAATGAGCAACTTCTCAGCATCACAAGCCTCAGCTTGGTCCCCTGCTCTCTATCTTTAGTGCCATCAAGGACCTGAAGTAGAAGGGTGCTTTCCCTTATCTATACCTGCAACAATATAATCTGTTTGGGCCCAAAATCATGATCCAAACAGGGTGTGAGACAAAGTCCCAGTAGGAAACCACCCAAAGATATGTGCCTAACAGTCAGTGAATATATGGCAGGTAAAGTATAGTAAGCAGTAAACAATAAGCAGTAAACAAGATAATACACAGCAGTAATAATCCACAGTTTCTAGCATATAATCTATGAACAATGAAGCAACCACTTAAGAAAGAAGAGCAAAACAGGCAACCCTCTAGGTAGTTTTCACAGCCTAACCCCTATGGTTAAACCAACAAGTACTAGCAACCCTCTGGGAGGCACACACAGTCTCACTCCTCCAGTTCATCTACAGAAAGAATAAACTCTCTGTGCAAGCATTCACCATCAATTCCCCCTATAGTCTCGTATCGTACTAAAGGCTCTATAGGGAAGCACTCAACGTTTCATTCCCCCTATGGCCCACATTGAGGAACTACAGACACTCTAAAGAAGCACTCAAAATCAATTCCCCATGTGGTCTCGCATCGTAAATTAAAGATACTCTGTAGAATCCCTTACGTCCATTCTCCCTATGGTCTGTTACACTAGGTTCTCTCAGCCCTATGTAAAGTCAGAAAGTATCGCACCGCGTAACGGTCAAAGTATCCTCAAGAACTACTTGGCTAGAATTCTACAGCATCTCAGCATGGAATAACATTCACACCATCCTACAAACTAGGCATGGAACTGGCAATGTCCTAACAGAAAAAACTAGACCAAATTGTCATAAACAGGGAAAACATGCATGGTAAAAACATCCAAAGCACAGTAAATTTACCCTATTCACTAGAAATTTCCTCTACACAGGCATATAAGAAAATCAAGCAAACAACAAGGGAAAAACAGAAAACACGCAATACCCCGTTCAAGGGTATTGGTGGAATTTGCAAAAAATACTCAAAGACTTTCTACCAAAAGGCACAAACCACCTACCTCAACGTTAGGAGATCGATATACTTGATCCATGGGGCTTGAATATCCTTATAACGTCGTAGACCTATAAAAACGAATAAAACATTCAAACTAAGATAACTTGAGAAAGAGGAGGAATTGGAAAATGAATCTCTAGGAGAAGGAAGAGCTCACTGATGTGGTTCCAATGCAATTAACGACGGTTGATTTAAAGAATAGATAGAGGCTTGGGGGTTCAAAGGAGATTCACGATCGTACGGGATGCTCTCAGTCGAAGAGGCTAGATAAGAGGACTGTTCTGGTGATTAAACGCAACCCCAATCTGTTAAATGACAAAAAAGAAAGTACATGGCATGTACTTTTTGAGTACACGGCGTGTACTAGGCTTTTCCGTACTCTGCTTTAGGCAGCCTTCATGTCACCCCTACATGGTTGTGTGTGTGTCCATGACACGGCCAGCACACGGCCTCGAGCGGTAAGAAAGTACACGGTGTGTACTTATAAAGTACACGGCATGTACTTCAAAAATTTCCAGAATCTCCTCTTTTCTCAAAAACTCTAGAAAAAGGAAAAGCATACCAGAAAGGAAGGTATGGGTTCTTACAATGAATAACCAAGAACAACCATATGCATCAAATAGAGGGGAAGGGAATATAAGTAAAAATGAAAACCAATCATCCAAACCTTTAGAATACCATTATCAATAAAGAATCTCAAATTTAAGAACAGTAATGGGAAATATCATCTTAAACCCATCCCATCACTCCTAGTACAATCCCCCATAACATCATGTATATCACCATGCATCTTGATGCCATTGGCATAAACTACTACTATATTTATCAGGCCTCCCTACCCATATCTCAGCAACCACATACTTCTAAATACCACATCACATCACATAGAGAGGATAATATCCATACCAAAAATAGAAGTGAAAAAAACAAAAAAACAGAGTCATCATGGCATCTAATCCCTAAAAACAAAGCATCTGGACCTTCTCATTCAAATAAAATCTCTTATCCCTGTGAAATTATATTTTAAAACAACTAATTTTATTCCATGATGAGTTAACTAATTGATTTATTACTGTTCATAACTATAGGTATACTAATTCATCTGCTCTGTCAACCTATTACATTATTTAAACATGGTTCCTAGAATATTTCTAGATTCTTCAAACTCTAAGAATGAAAATTTTCATTTTAACATAGCCATTTTTTTATTTTCATCAGAAAAAATAAGTCCAACATCATTTTCTCTATCTATTCTTCCCAATATATAGAAGAATAATTAATTAAACATTCATTAAGAGACATTATATTTCTCACAATTTATATGAATCAATGGATTCCTTAAACATGCCCTTTTAAAATTATTTATCTAACCAACAATAACCATATTTATATACATAAACCATTTTTAATAAATTGGCCTACCAATACCAAGCATAAGAAATATTATCAATAAGAATAAACATAGATAACACAATATTTAGCAAAGTATGAGGCAAACCATTATCATAGTGGAAAACATATGACCTATAATACCATAAACTATTTCTTTTATTAAAATATTTTATTCATTATTTTGGTTAATTCCACCACCATAAAAAGGGGTAAGAGATGATTAATTTTGGATTCCACATAATATAAAATTATAAGAAATGAGTCCTTATCTCAAGGCTTTCAACATTCCCCCAATGTGATTAGGTCAATAATAAGTATCTTCAATGAAATCTTCCATAAGAAGACTACATTTTTTCAAGAACTCCATGCCTCAACCATGTAAAAAAGCCAAGTAATTTTATGATATCATAAGAGATTTAATACCATACATGGAAGATATAAATAGGAGTAATAAGACTAAATAAACCTCAATAAAGTAGGAGGAACACACCTTGGATCACCACATATTGATCTCTAGTTGGTTGGAGTTGAATCAGATCAAAAATATCTTCTAAGGCATTAAAAAATCACTTATTAGTGCCTAGGTTTTGAGTGAGTAAGATGAGAAAAATAAATGTTTGAATGGGGTTATGTATATTCATTGTTAAATTGAATGTTATAAGACCACGATGTAGCTCCCTTCACCATGAAATAAATGTTTTGATAGAAGACATAAATTGATATTATGTAAGAGGCAATGGAATTGAATTATTAGTCAAAAAAATATCCTAGAAACACATCAATGTCCATATGATAAATATTATAATATAGGAATAAGACCATGATACATTATTTTACACTACGCAACTAGATTTTATTACCAAAAAAGGAAGAAATACCATGAATCTTCTCCATGGTGTAGAGACCCAATCAAAGGTAGAACCACTGAAACTCATTTCCTGGAATTCCATGATACATCCTACACCCCACGCCATAGGGTAATGAAATTGATTGAACCACCCATACTCCCACCATGAACCTCTACATCGCATCTCATAACCCATGTTGTAGCCTCACGTACTCCACACTATAGTACAAGCTCCACACCATAATCTTAATATGTTTAAAAAATTCCAGCTCAACTCCCCCATTATCCCTCTGACCCTACTCCTAACACATCCAACACCTCCAACTCATAAAGATAATAGAGACAAGGATTTCATTCCATATATTAATGATCCTCACTGATCTCTACCTACTACCATTCAAACAAAATGTTTATATCCATTACCCACCTATATCCCAAACATTATTAAGAGTATAATCTATCAATATGGATATATAGAATCTCAACAATGCAATGAAGGTGGATCAATTAGATAAAAAAAATAAAAATATGGAAAAAAAGGATGAAATTACTACTTGAAAGTATCAATGTTGTGTATGTTCTCTGAACATTGAATCCCCCCACATTTGAAGATGTTACCCTTTGAGTTTCCCAAAAAATATATAAATGGGGGAATAATGATCTCATGTGTCAAGGGAACATACTCAATGATTTATCCAATGAAAAATTCAACAGATATCAAAATCATACAATCTCAAAGAATATATAGTAAACTTTGGAGAAAAATGAAATCATAAAGGATATGAAAAGAAATAAATACCTAATACGAAGGTTAATTTCATACATAATGGTAGTTAATAGATCTATAATTTAACAGTTCTATGAAATAAATTGAATTTTATAAAATAGTAATATTAAAATATAAACATGTATGGTGTTATTATTTTCACATCCATTATCTATAAGATACCTATTTCATAGTATAATATTAAAAATTATATAAAGCACGTGAAGGAAGATATTTACATAAATGAGTTACTCAACTATCTACAAATTGAGGAGAAATATAAAAGGCATGGGGGAGGAAATATCCTAAGGATGATAATTCCAAGGTCCTCATGGAAGAAGGATTTGATACAAGTAGGTTATCATATGCTAAAAACATTCAAATCACCCTTCCAAATGAAATGTGTAATTTATTTAAAATAAAGGGACATGGTACTTGTGTGTCAAGATGATACATTTAAAAGGGAATGGTCATATCTATATGAAGAAGTATGGAAACAACACATTAAAAGAGAAATTATGTCCATGATCTTTGTAGAAAATGTTCATTAAGACAAAATTTCTTATTGGACCAATTCTAGAGGTACACGACACCTCTGAAAGAAAAATTATTTCTTTAATATAATGTAATAAATGAATAATAAGACATTGCTTGACAAGGGAAACTCTACAAGAATAAAAATATTATAAAATGGAGTGGTTGATCATGAGTTTATCTTAGGAAATATCCTCATCTTACATGACTTCTTTAAAGTTCATAAGAACCTATTATTAGAAATATTGTTAAAAATAATAGATTTAAGCTTGTATTTTAGGAATAGAAATTCTTTCTATCTAAGGATGATATCATTGTTGTAAAGGGTAACTTGTATGATGGATTATTTTAAATTAAATGCAAATATTGTTTCAACTTACTTTCTAGATTTTTGTGATTTATGAAATAATTTTTTTGGAGACATTATTTTTTAGAAAATTAATGACATAATAAAAATGAAATTATTACATATCATGGATATAAATAATAATATTTGTGTACATTTCATGGAAACTAAAATATCCAAGAAACTATTTAAAACTATAGAAATGAATAGTAACTTTATTGAATTAATACCTAGTATTTTTTGTGATTTTCATGCTACACCTACAATTGGTAATAAAAGTTACATTGTTATTTTTTTATGATTATTATAGATTTTTTCATGTATATAGATTATAAGCTAAATATGAGTTTATTGATAAATTTAGTTTCTATAAAAATGCGGTTGAAAATCAATGTGGGCATACAATTAAATGCCTTAGATCCAATATATGAGGTGAATATTATACTTCTTCATCAATTTAATCCCCATGGATCATACATGAAGTGATAACTTCTTATACAAATCAACAAAATAGTGTAGCTAATAGAAATAATAGAAAATTAATGGAAATAGTTAAATCCATGATGTCTATATCAGGTATCTCAAAATGATTATAGTTAGATGAGTTATTAACAGCATATCACATTATTAATATGGTTCCCAAAAATACATAGGGTATCACTATATATGAATTCTGAATGAATAGGAAACCATACATAAATTATTTAATGTTTTGGGTTTGTCACAAAATTGTATGGGAACCTAAACCAAAAAAGGGAAAAGTTGGGTAAAAGTGGTACTGGTATCATACATCTTGGTTATTCAAAGCATTCAAAGTCTTATGGATTCAGGGTTGTTTAATAAAATGATATAGTGGATATAAAAAGAATCATTAAATCAATATAATATATCTTTTGTGAGTATAGGTTTACCTATTTACCTATGGAACTAAAAATAGAAGAATTTGGCTCAAATAAAATAGAACCTCATATAGATAATGTCAAGGGGGTTTTTAAAAGTATACAGACTCACATACCCAATACATACTAATCAAATTTCTATATAGTGCTTTATAGAATTATCTAATGATAGTGTTATTCCACAAACTCTAGTTTTTCTCAAAATAAGGCATGACTAAAAAGGTTTTCAAAGAAGCTATGTAATTTTATAATGCATATCTCTAGAAGGAATAAATTAATGATTAAATGGAATCTTGTGTAACGTCCCGGTTCTGGAATCCACCTAGAGGTGCCCCATACCCAGTTGGTCACATGGCCTCAAGCGCATTTTCCCTAATGCCAGAGGCTACTGACTAGCAGTGAGGACCTTGGGTGTGATAGTGGGGAAAATATGCCCTCAATGGTAGATTAACACAGTGGAAGAGAAACAGATAACAATAGTGGAAGTATTAATAATATCAAACAATAAGAAACAGTGGAAGACTGACGAAATAAACAGCTAGAGCATATATAAAAATGATTCATGATACATACATCTTGGAAAGTATCCAAACAAATCACAATGCTGAAATACATTAAAAAACACAAGTACAAAGAAAACAGTAAACAGCTCCACAGCATCGCAAGCCAAAGCTTGGTACCAAGCTCCGTAGCTCCAAAGCAGTCAAGTACCTGAAGTAGAAGGGTTCTTTCCCTTATTTATCCCTGCAACAGTATAATCTATTTGGGCCCAAAATCATAACCCAAACAGGGTGTGAGACTAAATCCCAGTAGGCAACCACCAAGAGATTTGTGCCTAATAGTTAGTGAATATTTATGGCAGGCAATAAGAAAAAGAAACAGTAAACAAGGAAGTACTCAATAGTAAACATTCCAATAGTTACAAGGCATTCAAAAAAACCACACATCAAGTAATCAGATAGTCACAAACAGGTAACCCTTTGGGATGTACTCACAGCTTATCCCCTATGGTCCTACCTAGAAAACACAAGCAACCATCTGGGATGTACACACAATCTAACCCCTCTGGTTCACCTTTAGTCAAGGCTCTCTAAGGAAGCACTCAACGTCAATTCCCATTATAGCCAAAAATGATTAAAGACTCTCTGAGGAAGCACTCACTATCAATTCCCCCTATAGTCTTTTAGCAGAAACTACAAGAATTCTGAGGAAGAAATCAACTTTAATTCCCCCTATGGCCTCGTAACATAACTATAGACCCAATTAGGGTTCACTCAACCTCAATCCCCCCTATGGTCTTGTAGCATGATAAAATAACGGACACTCTAGAGAAGCTCTTACGTATATTATCTCTATGGTTCACTACACCAGGCTCTCACAACCCTGTGTAAGTCTAACAAGCATAAAAATGTGTATTGGCCAAATTAAACCTCAAGAACTACTTGGATAATAGTCTATAGCATAACAACATGGCAGATAAACAAAATCACTCCATCCTACAATACTAGGATTGGAAAAAAATAAGGCAGCCTAACATGCTAAGAAAGACCAAACGGTCCTAAACAAACAAGCATGGGAAAACACCTCCAAAGCATAGAAATTAACCCTATTCTCATTCAATTAACATCCATTAAAGCATACAAGCATAACAGGAAAATAACAGGGTTAAAATGGTAAACACGCAATACCCTGTTCAAGTGTATTGGGAACTTATGCACATATGACTCAAAGAATTTCAACGGAAAGGCACAAAACACCTACCTTAGTGTTGAAGGACCAATATAAGTGAACCTCAAGCCTTAATTTTCAAAATAACACCATATATCTACAAAAATGTTAAAAATACTCAACTGATAATAACTTGAGAAAGAGGAGGAATCAGAAAAATGTGCTCAAGAAGAATAGAGAACTCACCGATGCGATTCCAACTTAACTGACGAAGTTTGATTCTAAGAAAATACGCTCGATCAGGGTCTTGGGGAAAGATTGTGGTCATAGGGGTTCTCTTGAATGAACTAGGTTGATAAGTAGAGAGTTTTGTCCATCAGACGCAACCCCAGTGTGTTTGATGAAAAAAAAAGTACTCGGCGTGTACTTGCCTTCACCAGCCCCCGCATTAAGCGGTCTCCAGGTCACCACACACAGTTGTGTGCATGGCCGCTACACGGCCAGCACCCAGTTACCCGCAGTAACCGAGTACAGGGTGTGTACTTATAAATTACACGGCGTGCACTTCAACAATTTCCAGAAACTCCTCTTTTTCTCAAAAACACTAGAAAAAGAAAACATACCTGAAAAGAATATCCGGGTTCTTAAAAACTTCCCCCCTAAAAGAAATTTTTCCCTGAATTTCTCTAGAAAGGTGGCGTAGAAGAAGAATCCTCGAACAGATCTGGACATTGTGATCATACATCGATCTTCCTCTCCCAGGTCTCATCTTGTACCCACCCATACTGCCAAAGCACCCAAACTAGAGGAACAGACCGACTATAGAGAACCTTCATACTACGATCAACAATCTAGATAGGATGCTCCTCAAACGAGGCGTCCACCTCTAACTCAAACTCCTCATTTTGAAAAACATGAGAGAGTTCCAAGAAGTAACGTTAGAGCTGAGAAACGTGGAAAACTTCATGCATAGCCCAGTACCTCTAAGGTTACTGAAACTGATAGGAAACCATCCTAACTCTCTCCAAAACCTCAAATAGCCCGACGTACCTCAGTGAAAGCTTACCCTGTCTACTAATCCTCTTGTACCCCAACCTCGGTGTAACATGCAAGAAAAAATAATCCCCAACATTGAACTTTAGAGGTCGTATCCACTGATCATCATAAGACTTATTTTGAGACTGTACAGTAGCCATCCTCTTCTGAATCAACTCGATCTACTCTGTGGTCTCCTGGACAAGATGAGGTCCCAGCATAGCTGCCTCTCCTACCTCCAGCCAACATAAGGGTGATTGACATGTCCTACTGTACAAAGCCTCATAAGGTTCCATCTGAAAAATTGATTGAAAACTATTATTTTAGGAAATATTTACAAGAGATATTTGCTTCTCCCAAGAACCTCCAAAAACCATGATATATGCTCGAAGCATGTCCTAAAGCACTTGAATCGTATGCTCGGACTGGAAATCTATCTGGGGGTGGTAAGTTGTACTCAGAAATACCTGTGTACCCAAAGCCTTGTGCAATCCCTACTACACCCAAGAATTAAAATGGTCATCCCTATATGAAAAAATGGAGTGTGTAACCCCATGTAAACGTACAATCTCTCAGATGTACAACCTTCCCATATCATCAACATTGAAGGTCTCCCAGATTGGAAAGAAGTGAGAAACCTTCGTGATTATGTCAATGAAAACCCAAACAACATCATTCCCTCAAGGTGAACTCAGAAAACCCATCACAAAATCCATTGAAACATCATTCCACTTCCACTCGAGAATGGGTAACTGCTGAAAAGCTATGATGGTCATTGATGCTCTTCCTTCACCTGCTGACAGGTGTAACACATCATCATGAAACCAGCTACATCTCTCTTCATACCTGGCCACCAATACTGACAGTGTAGATCATGATACATCTTAGTGATGTCAGGATGAACTGCCCAAACTGAGGAGTGAAAGTCCAGCATCAACTCCTCGCGTATGTCTACTGACACCCATAGGCGCCCATGGAAACGCAATATCTCATCCTCACCTATGGTCCATCCAGGAATAGGATCCTCTCCTGACACACTTTCCCGTAGGACTAGGCCTTCTGAATCTGATAGCTGCCTCATTCGCACTCGATCAAGAAGAGTAGAGGTAACAGCTACAGAAGAAAGAAATGTCTTCCCCTGCCTATCGTGCACCTCCAAATGCATCTCCGAGAACAGAGCCATAATCTGCCACTCACTATTAGCCTCATGAACTGCCTATATCTAATTCCTCCTGCTTAGTGCATCAGCCACTGTGTTGCCTTTCCTAGGCATGTAGGCAAGCTCAAAGTCAAAAGACTGAAGTTACTCAACCCACCTTCGTTGTCTCAAATTCAAGTCACTCTAAGTGAATATATACTTGAGACTTTTGTGGTCGGTGAAAACCGAAAAATAATCTCCCATAAGATAATGTCTCCAACTGCATAAGGCATGAACAACTGCATCCAACTCGATATCATGTGTTGGGTAATTCCTCTCATGTGGCATCAACTACTGAGACTCATACACAACGACTCCTTCCCCCTGCATAAGCACTGCTCCAAGACTGATACCTGATACATCACATTAAACAATGTATCTCTTTCCTAGATCTGGTAAAACTAGTATCTGTGGTAAAGTCAACCTCTCTTTCGGATCCTAAAAGGATGACTCACAAGAATCTGACCACAAGAACTTTGCACCCTTCTTAGTCAGGTATGTCAGTGGCGCTGCTAAGTGTGAAAGGTCCTGTAGGAAACTTATGTAGTATCCAAATAGACCTAGAAAACTCTGTACCTCAAAGATGTTCTTCGGATTCTCCTAGGAAACTACTGCTCTAACTTTCTCTGGGTCTACTTATACTCCCATCTCTGAGATAACATGACCCAGGAATTGAATCTGATCCATCCAAAAGTGGAATTTTGATATATTTGAATGTAACTAATTCTCTCTCAGTGTACTCAAAATGATCTCGATATGGGTAGTATGGTCGTTTCGAGTGTGATATTACACCAAGATATCGTCCACAAAAACCACCATGAAAGAATCCAAGTATGGATGGAACACTGGTCTCATCTGTTCTATGAAGACTGCAGGCATGTTTGTGATACCGAACGGCATAACCACATATTCATATAGACCATACCTTATCTGGAAAGCTGTAAGAGGTATATCAGATGGTCTAACATGTAACTGGTGGTAACTGGATCTCAAGTCAATCTTTGAGAACACCCGGGATCCTCAAAGCTGATCAAAGAGATCATCAATCCTTGGCAAGGTGTATCGGTTCTTGACGGTAAACTGGTTCAACTTCTGATAATACACACAAAGTCATAGGGTACCATCCACCTTCTTCGCAAACAGGACAGGCGAACCCCAAGGAGAAGTAATGGGTTAGATAAAACCCCTTCCCTGCAACTCCTCGAACTACTTTTTGAGCTTCTGAAGCTCTGGTGTAGCCATCCAATCAGGAGGAATGGACACTGGTTCTGCTCCTGGTACAAGATCAATAGAAAATTCTACCTCTCAATATGGAGGAAAACTTCCTCTGGGAAGACATCCCTGAAATTATCTACCACTGGAGGAAATTCCATTTGATAATTCCCCTGGTCATCTAGATAAAGACTAGAAATCTGGGTTGTAACTCCTCTCAACCCATAATTCTCGGGTCCTTCTCTACTTGCCTGGATATCCCATTCGCCCTTATGTAGAAATGATCTACCCTCTGGTGATGTGAAACTCACCCTATAGCGATAGAAATTGACAACTGCCTATAAGGGAACTAACCAATCCATTCCAAGAATGATATCATATCCCATAATCTCTAAGACATAAAGGTCCCATAAGAAGTGACACACACCAACCTCAAGTGGGAACTCCTTGCACTGACGTACACTAGCTGTTCTTTTCTCCAATGGTGTGTCCAATGTCAAGACATCAACATAAGTAAAGATACAGAGCCCAAGTATCTCCAAAATAGAAATAGATATAATTCTATGGGAATCTCCTATATAAAAAATAGTATAAGATAAAACTGAGGCAACTAGAATCGTACCTTGAACTATAGAGGGTACGAGATCCTTCTCCTACTAGGTATTCTCCACCGCAAAAGCCTAACCTCCACCATGGACTTGTGACCCTGCCTGAACACTCTGAGCTAATCCAACTTTTTGTTATTGAAATCCTGGATAATGACTACCACGGTCGCGACCACCACCTCGACTTGAACGGCCGGAAGAACTCCATTTCCCAGACTGATGAGAAACTGGTGGCACTGTTCCTAAATGAGGAGTAATAGAAGACCCCCTATCACCAGCTTCTGGTGAGAATATCTGACAGAAACGTTGAAGATGACCCATCTTTCCACAAGATCAGCACTCCTTTGGGTCTCCCAGACAATGTGGCCTCATATTCCCGCTCTTTCCTCATTGGTAGCACACCACATGGCTACAAAAATAAGTGTCTAGGCTCCTTAGATCACCGTGTGAAGACTCCCTTCAGTGCTTCCTACTGTTGGTAGGAGGGATACTAACGCCAGATGTCGAACCACCCTGTCTCACAACTTTAGAATCCCTTAGGTTACGCTCTGTGATTAGTGTCTGGTTGATGATAGAAGATATCGAGGTAAACCAGAAAATGTTCACCAATGATCGGATGTCATGCCTCGGACCATCCTCAAACTTCCTTTCCAGGAAAAACCCATCACCCCCTAGAAAGTGTGTAAAGCACTGCAGCTCAGTGAAGCAATAAGAGTACTCTATAACAGAAAGAGTACCCTGCTCCAAACTCATGAACTCTCAGGCTCTATCGGCCCTCAAAGTCTCCAGATAGAAGTATTCATAAAAGGCACGTTGGAACTCATCCCAAGCCATATCCTGCTGGTATCCCTCATATGAGATTACATCCTACTATCTCTTGGAGGAATCCCGAAGCATGTATGTAGCGAGCTTGACCCTTCTCTCTGGAGGCATCTCTAGATGCTCGAAGATGGTAAGCATGGATTCTAACCATGACTCTGCAGCCTGAGGTCCTCCTTCCCCGATGAAACTGGGAGGATTTTACTGCTGGAAAACCCGCTTAAACTCTTCCATAGAAGGGGTAGGATGTGGTACTCCATGGAAGGTCTACATAAACCTCATGAAGGCCTCTTGGAACTGTGCATCATCGCCTATGTCCAGAATAACAGTCGGTGCTAAGACCGGAACAACTGGAGGATCTTCTGGAAGTCCTTGATTTGTCATGTTTGGTGTCTGATCATTGCCCTGTAACTGGCGTACAACCAGAGGACGTCTCGGTGGCATGACTATGCAAGTTCAAGTGCACACCTTAGATCAAAATTATCAAGGACTAAAAACAATAAGAGTAAGTGGGAATAGGATAATGAAAGCATTCAAGTTTCTCAAAACATGGATACACGTTATGTATAATGACTACATGGTTTGTTTCCTTAAGCCATCCACATAGGCATGTACTTCTGCCAAAACTGTTCGTGTAACACTCCATACGCACAGCATGTACTTGAATCCTCTTCCCCTGCCCAAGTACCCTTACATGGCTAGGCCACACGGTTCTCCTAGAACAAGACTACATGGCGTGTTAGTGCCAGACACGACGTGTACTAGACGAGATCCACTGACCCGTGTTGTTAGTAACATGGATGGATACACATCTCACACTACATGGCGTGTTCCAAATGGACACGGCGTGTACTAGGAAGACTTCACTGACCCATATTGTTTGTGACATGGCCATATTATCAGTTTACACTACACGGTGTGTTTAAGACTGACACAACGTACGTTAGAGAAGACTCAACTGACCCATGTTGTTAGTGACTCGGCTAGTTACACGGTTCTATAACATGGCATGTACATCAGGTACACGGCGTGTCCTACCAAAGATTTATGAACCCTGTGTCTCTGGTCACATAGGCTAAGACGCAGTCAAAGACTACACAGCGTGTACATACGGTACACGGAATGTACTTAAGAAAAATAGTTTCTTCCCAAACAGAATAACACATGGCATGTATTCAACATTACACGGCATGTATTCTGGGTTTTTTGGATAGTAAGCCTTAGAAACTAGTCCAGATCCTAGAAAACACTGAAACGAACCTTAAAGTTTCAAATTCCTATCTTTGAGGGCCCATAATCTCCATGAATCAAATCTTGAAAACTTATACATGTCATAAACAAGCATAATAGATCAATGATCCACCAAATTCTGATCCATGAGGGCCCATAACACCTCAAGAATCAAAGTTTGGAATTCATTCAAACAAAACCTTACATAAACAATACCCTATCAAATAGTAGGTATTTTATCAAGGAATCTATCACAACAGCATGCATATCTATCACAAAACCCATCAAAACAACATGAAATCGCTAATGCATCCTATATGTCATGGCAAAAATGCATGACATGTGATCCCTAGAAAGTGCCTATATGATGCATGAGATGGAATACCCTCATCTCATCGAGTTGCAACAAAATAGAACCTCAATAACATCAACAATAACAGAACAAAACATGTGAATCACTCAAGGTGAAATCATATCAACTGTAAAAATTGCAAAACCCAGGAAGTTTTAATAAACAAGGTAGATTGGATTTTCTCTGTACACAGGTTAGTTGCTCCCAGGCACAGCTTATTACCATGTACCAATTCCTTTATATCCCTGTCTATAGGCTCCAAATAGTAGGTCAAGAGAAATGAACCCTCTGATAGAACTTTGTAACATCTCGGTTCTAGAAGCTACCTAGAGGCACCCCGTACCCGATTGGTCACATGGCCTCTAGCACATTTCCCATAACACCAGAGGCTGCCGAATAGTAGCGAGGGCCTTGGGTGTGATAGTGGGAAAACTATGCCCTCATTGGTAGAGTAACACAGAGGAAGTGACACAGATAACAATAGCTGGAGTAGTAATAATATCAAACAATAAGAAATAGTAGAAGACTAAAGAAATAAATATCTGGAGCATATATAAAAATGATGCATTATACATATGTCTAGGAAAGAATCCAAACAAATCACAATGATGAAATACAGTACAATACCCAAGTACAAAGAAAATAGTAAACATCTCCACATCATCGCAAGCCAAAGCTTGGTCCCATCCTCCCCAGCTCTAAAGCAGTCAAGTACCTGAAGTAGAAGGGTTCTTTCCATTATCTATCCTTGCAAAAATATAATCTGTTTATGACCAAAAGCATGACCCAAACAGGGTGTGAGACTAAATACCAGTAGGAAACCACCAAGAGATCTGTTCCTAATAGTCAGGGAATATATATGGCAGGAAATAATAAAAATAAGTAGTAAACAAGGATGTACTCAATAGTAAAAAATCCAAAAGTTACAAGGCATTCAAAAAAAATAACACACATCAAGTAAGCAGATAGTCACAAACAGGTAACCCTTTGGGATGTACTCATAGCCTATACCCTCTAGTCCTACCTAGAAAACACGAGAAACCCTCTGGGAATTACACACAGTCTTACCCATCTAGTTTAGCTTTAGTAAAGTCTCTCTGAGGAATCACTCAAATTTAATTCCCCTTATAGTTAAAAATGATTAAAGACTCTCTGAGGAAGCACTCACTGTCAATTCCCCATATAGTCTTTTAGTAGAAACTACAGGAACTCTACGGAAGCACTCAACGTCAATTCCCCCTATATCCTCATAACGTAACCATAGACCCTCTGAGGGATCGCTCAACGTCAATCCATTAAGAACCCAGGTTTTTAGAACATGTCAAAATCCCGACCATGTTTGAATTTTTGACTTGTCCCTGAGAAAACTGGAGAAATTGGGTAGTTTCTAGAAATTTCCAGACTACACGTCGTGTACTATAGAGTACATGTCATGTATGGGTTGGGCGAGCACCAGCCGTGTGCTGCTGAGTACATTTCGTGTGATGACCGCGTAGGAATTTCTTACTACACGGCGTGTAGTTTTCGACACATCGTGTACCCCTGACCATATGGAGTCCATACATGGCATGTAGGCCTGTTGGTTAGGTATAATCATTTAAACTAAGTACACATCGTGTCCTCCTTGGACATATCATGTAGTCTGGCCATGTATGAGGGATATACATGGCGTGTGGGTAAGTCAGTGAGGAAGAGAAGAAAAACTAAGTACGCATTGTGTACCCCTAGGTACACGTCGTGTACTCATGCAGGTAGGTTTTGGAAAGTAAGTTAGAGTAATTCCATCCATCATGTGAACAGTAAAATGATACATGGCATGTAGCCCTAAAGTACATGCCTTGTAGTTTCTTTTTTCGCTAAAATGGGAAGTAGCCTCGTATTTAGGTAGAACCTCAATACTTTCATTAGTTTGAGCGGGGAGGGCTGTTTGAACCTTTTTCTTGATCCCGTTCCTTCATCTGATACGTGATTCGAACATCGGTTGATCCGTTGGAACCCCCTCGGTAAGGCCTTGATTCTTTTTGAGCCATTTTTCTAGATTTCTATTCTAGAACGAGTTATTGGGGTATGAGCGGTTTTGATTATTTTATAGATCTACCACTTTTTAGACTTAATTGGAGGATATTATCAAAGGAGTATCATCGTACAAGTCTCAGGTATGTGGTGCATACCTTTTTTGTGTTTTTGTAGTCATTTGGGTGGCACGGCCTTCGGCGCATTTTCAGGTATTTTGTGCAGGACCCATTTTTATCTGATATTGAATATTACATTGTTCATTGACCTATGGGATACCTTTTGGTATGCCCTATTACCTGTGTAGCTTGAGCAGGACCGGGTGAGTGGTCGTTGCTCATTGGGGCATTTTGGTTGGGGACACCAAAATGGTACTAATTGAATTATATTGTTCTAAACTGTTGAGTTTAGTTTATTTAACCTTGATATGACTTTTTAGAGGCTTTAAGGACCTTAGTGTTGTTGTTAGATAACTGATGGGCTAGTGAAATTCAACTGTTTAGATTTTTTTTCCTGTTATTGTGTTTTGTTTAAATGTATATATATTTAAATGCTTAATTGCATATGCTGGAACCCTTTTGGTTGTGTTAGGCATGGCCCGGATGTTGTTGAGTGATGTTGATCATTGGTTGGGCCTAGACCAGGTTATGTTGGGTGGTTCTGACCACGGTATTGGGCATCATAGGCATCGGTTGAGGCAGGATGACTATCACGTTGGGCATGGCCCGGGTTACTGGGATAGCAAGGCCATCAGAATTGTGTGTCATGGTTGCAGGGACATGAGGTGTCAAAGGTGTTGTGGCTGGGATACTATTTTGGTGATTACCGCTCACCCGGAAACTTTGAGTAGTGTGCACACTGAGAGACTCTGTGATGAGGTGGTTTTGACTACTCATGTGGGTAGAGGCCCCTGTTAGTTGCGGTTTGGGTACTATTGGTTTGGGGGTGCTTTTCGTAGGAAGCCATGTGGAAGGTGAGGAGCCTTCAGGGGATAGCATTGAGGCTATCGGTTTGGGGGTAGAGGCTCGTCTTTATTTGAGGGCAGACATCGATGTCCCTCTAGCTACTTATTTTGAGGGCAGACATCACTGTCCCTCCGGTTACTTATTCAGGACGAGCATCATTGTTCCTCTGGGTTACTATTTCTCAGGCGTGCCTTCGGGACATTGGTACTTGAGACATGCAGTGTCAGGGGGAACATGGTGTCAGGTTACATGATAGAGATTATGGAATTGGTCGAAGCAGGTGACACTCCATGGTGGTTGTTGAGCACCAGTAGAGTTAGTGTTTTTCTGTGCATCATATTATTTTCTGTTTTCCTTACAAATGAATGTCTTCTTAAACACTTATATTAGATATGAACCATTGGGTGGTATCCTACTGAGATTCATCTCACACCCTGCACGGGCCCTTCGAGACGCATGCAGACTTTATGGATTTACGTGCAGGAAAGATGCCATCTTCAGGATCTGGGTTGTATTAGATATTTCATGGAGATGGAATGGACCTTGAGGTCTTGACTAGCTATATTTTACTATGTTTTTCATACTTTACTATATCGGCATGCTTGTTTGTAGCTATAGTTCGTTATCCATTAGCGCCCTTTATATTTAGATATGTATGAACTGCTTTAAATGCATGTTTTATTTTTCAATAGTAGTTTCAAGTGATCAGAATGCTATTTTGTTTATTTCCACTAATGTTGTTTATATTTATTACTTCTATTGTTTATTGATATTAAATGTGCTTCCGCTCTACGGGTCTAGTTTGAGTTTGCTGAGTAAATTTATTCCGCTGCATCTTTATTATTATACTTTGACCAGTACCATTGTTATTATCCTCTGAGAGGGTATAGCCTCCCCACTCTACCTATAAGACCCTCACTGCTAGTTGGTAGCCTTTTGCATTCGGGAAGGTGCACCTAAGGTAGTAGCACCCAACCCATTTAGAAATTTTTGGGTGGTTGGGATATGGTATATTGGAGATAGTTTGTTACTAAAAAACTGGTTTTCTAGCTTTTTCTTGGGTTCCTACAGCCCCAGGTATGAGGGATGGACCAAGTTTCCATGGGTGGGAATTTCTGTTTTCTTTTTTCTCAGAATACAGTTTATATGATTTCCACCTCGGCGGATCACTTGGTGTGTGATGTTAATGATTATGATATGTAACCCTTGACCCGGTGCGGTAAGGGAGAATTAGACCTTGGCCCGGTATGGCAAGGCTTGGTTTCTTGGCTTTTGATAGGCACATTTTTATGGTATTTCAATTTCATAACTGCACGTATGCTTTGTGAAGTGATAATTCCTTGTGAATAATATCAATTTCCATGCTTTGTATGCTTTAAAATGTGAATATGTGAAATTCATGATATAATTTATTGTTGTTTTAATGTGTATGCCATGATTTATATATTTGTATAATTGCATGTGACAGGGTATTTGGGTCTGGCTCTTGTATGATCCAGCAGGTACTATTGGTTGAGGTGATTTTGATCACTAGGATTGGGTGACTTGGTCGTCAGTTTGAGGAAACGTGGGTTGTCGGGATGGGCATGGCCCGAGGTACTTTTGATACTTGGCTCTGTTAAGGGTGGGTAAGGAGGCCATGAGGCCGGGATGTCGTGGGACATGGTTGCGATGGGGGAGAGTAAGGGTATTAGTTATGCACTGCCTTTTACTACTTTATTTATCTGAGTTATATTTGTATAAATTGTTATGTATGTGGGATGTATAACCATTTATGGTATTCAGTGGGTTCCTCTTAGATGTCTCGATGGAGCTTCAGGCGGGAGATGATACAGTTCCGTAGGTACAGGATCAGGTTCAGGATCCGGTGCAGGTAGAGCAGGAGCCTCAGGTATAGGCTCAGGGACAGGATCTGGTTCATGATCCAGTGCAGGTAGGACAGCATCTGTGTTTGACAGCGTTTGGACCATGGCTCAACAAGCATCTCTAAGCTATCCTGGTGCGTGTCTTGTAAGGGATTGACAGAGGTGTGCAGTGTAGAGAGCCATCTATGGCATATATGACGCGGGAGTTCCAGTCATAGCACCCACCTCTTTTTTGGGGTGAGGGTGGTCCGCAGGAGGCTGAGAACTAGATAAAGATTATGCAGATGATCTTCAAGAAACTCGAGATGCCTCCAGGGTGGAGGGTCAAGCTGGCGACATACATGCTACGAGGACCGACAAAGTGTTGGTGGGATGTGCAGGTTCAGGCTCGCAGGCACGAGGGACTAGCATGGAAGGACTTTGAGGATAGGTTCTTTGAGCACTTTTACCCAGAGACACTGATAGTGGAGAGAGATTAGAATTTCTTGAGTCTTCAGGAGGGAGACATGTCTGTCATGGACTATGCAGCTACTTTCACTAAGTTATCTCACTTTTCCCCTGGTATGGTAAGTGATGACGCGGCTAGGGTGAGGCACTTCGAGGATGGATTACGACACACTATTTGGATCTGGGTGAATATCTTCAGGCTGGGTTCTTTTTCAGAGGTGGTGAATCAGGCACTCATAGAAGAGGGAAACCAAAGGGATAGGCCTTAGGTTGGCCGGACGACGTCTTCAAGTGGGGGTTTGAACAGCAAGAAGAGAGGACGGGATGAGTTCCAGTAGGGCAGTCAGGACAAGGACTCAGTTAGACCACCTCGTAGAAGTTCTTCAGTGGTTTTATTTCAGTGTGGACAGCCAGGGGATGTTCGAAATCAGTGCTATAGGCCTCCAAAGGATTTCCAGGCATGTGGAAAGGTCGAGCACCTTGAGTGGTCTTGTAGGCAGCCTTCTCAGATAGCCAGCGGGTAGGGATCAGGACAGACAGTGGCATCTGGATTTGGTTCAGGTTCAGTATAAAGAGAGGGTAGCCGAGTTTCAGCTGTAGGTGGAGGATGTGATAGAGACAATGGGATCCAGCTAAGGGGTCAGTGGCCGGTGTCTAGAGCAGCACCGTAGGGTGGTCGGGCATCAGGTTATCTTACTTTAGGCCAGGTGCACGTTGTGGATCTTCCAGAGGCTGAGCAGGATGGTGATCCGATGATGGTTAGAGGTACACCAGAGGTGTAGCCATGATTTCCATGTTTCCTTTTTGGCATGACCTGTAGAAGAATGTCCGTTTTGAGTGCATGTGATGCACAAGATCTACGTGGACTGACTAGATGCTAGTCAGTGAGATTGGCACCATATCAGGTGCATGATATATTTATATATATATATATATGAGATGCGTAGCATCAGGGGCATCAAGGATGTGGGTTACTTGAGGTGTCATGGGAATCAGGGCATCGAGGATGCAGGTTACTTGAGGTTCCTTGGGCATCGGGGCATCAAAGATGTGAGTTACTTGAGGTGCTAGGCACCAAGTTCATTTTTTAGCATCCATGGGATACAGGACCTCATGGAGGCAGACACCGAAGCAGTGCGGGATATGTAGGGTCTCGAGAATGATACAGGAGCACCAATGCGGCACAGGGGTGATGATGCATCATGTAAGGACTATGCGTCCGGAAAACAGGTTAGTGAACCTTTGTTTGTTTTTAGTTTTGTCGTGTTGAGACTGAGTTAGGTGATTCCTAAGGTGGGTAGCCCTTTGAGGAATGTATCCAGGACCTTTGAGACTGGGGAATTCTGGGTTACTTTTATTGGGGTGGTATGTTCGGTGTAATCTCTGGGTTTTGTTTGATAGCTAGGGGATGAGCTATATTAATGTGGGGAGATTGTAAGAACCCGGGTTTTTAGAACGGGTCAAAATCCTGACCATG
Source organism: Viscum album (assembly GCA_963277665.1). Taxonomy (NCBI): domain Eukaryota; kingdom Viridiplantae; phylum Streptophyta; class Magnoliopsida; order Santalales; family Viscaceae; genus Viscum; species Viscum album. The sequence goes on along the minus strand of OY728130.1, from coordinate 1,889,486,494 downwards.
TTTAAATTTTTGACTTGCCCCTGAGAAAAATGGATAAATTGGACAGTTTCTAGAAATTTCCAAACTACATGCCATGTACTATAGAGTACACACCATGTATGGGTTGGGTGAACACCGGTCATGTGCCGCCGAGTACAGGCCATGTGATGACCGTGTAGGAATTTCTTACTACATGGCATGTAGTTTTTGACATGTCGTGTGCCCGTGACCGTGTGGAGGCCATACATGGCATGTTGGCTTGTTGGCCAGGTAGAATCGTTTAAACTAAGTACATGTTGTGTCCTCCTTGGACACGCCGTGTAGTCTAGCCATGTATGGGGGATATACACGGCATGTGGGTAAGTCAGCGAGGAAGAAAAGAAAAACTAAGTATATGTTGTGTACCCCTAGGTAAACATCGTGTAATCATGTCGGCAGGTTCTAGAAAGTAATTCGGTGGAATTTCAGTCATCATATGAATAGTAAAATGATACACGGTGTGTAGTCCTAAAGTACATGTCGTGTAATTTCTTTTTTCACTAAAAAGGGCAGTAGCCTCATATTGAGGCAGAACCTCAATAATTTCGTCGGTTTGAGTAGGGAGAGCCGATCGAACCTCATTCTTGCTCTCGTTCCTTCATATGAGACCCGATTCGAACACCGGTTGATCCGTTGGAACCCCCTCGGTAAGGCCTTGATTCCACTTGATCCGTTTTTCTTGATTTCTATTCTAGAATGAGTTGTTGGGGTTTGATTGGTTTTGATTCTTTTGAAGATCTATCACGTTTTAGACTTAATTGGAGGCTATTATTGGAGGAGTAGCATCGTACGAGTCTCAGGTAGGTGGTGCATACCTTTTTTTGTGTTTTCATAGTCATTTGGGTGGCGTGGCCTTCAGCGCGTTTTTGGGTATTTTGATCGGGACCCATTTTTATCTGATATTTCATATTACATTGCTCATTGACCTATGGGATACCTTTGGGTATTCCATGTTGCATATATTTCTTGAGCAGGGTCGAGTGAGTGGTTGTTGCTCATCAAGGCATTTTGGTCGGGGTGCCAAAATGGTACTAATTGAATTGTATTGTTCTAAACTATTGATTTTAGTTTATTGAACATTGATATGACTTGTTAGAGGCTTTAAAGACCTCAGTGATGTTGTTAGATACCTGTTGGGCTAGTGAAATTCAACTGTTTAGATTGTTTTTCCTGTTATTGTGTTTTGTTTAAATGTGTATATATGTAATTGTTGAATTGCATATTCTGGAACCCTTTTGGTTTTGTTTGGCATGGCCCAGATGTTGTTGAGTGATTTTGATCACAGGTTGGGCTTGGTTCAGGTTACGTTGGGTGGTTCTGACCACGTGATTGGGTGTCATAGGCATCGGTTGAAGCAGGATGACTGTCAAGTTGGGCATGGCCCGGGTTATGGGGATGACAAGGCTATCAGACTTGAGTGGCATGGTCGTAGGGACATGAGGTGTTAGAGGTGTTTTGGATTGGGTACTATTTTAGTTATTACCTCTCACCTAGAAACCTTGAGTTGTGTTCACATAGAGAGACTCTGTGATGAGGTGTTTTTGACCACTCGTGTGGGTAAAGGCCCCCGTTAGTTGCGGTTTAGGTACTATTGGTTTGGGGGTGCTTTCTATAGGAATCCATGTGGAAGGTGAGGAGCCTTCAGGGGATAGCATTAAGGCTATCGGGTTAGGGGCAGAGGCTCACCGTTATTTGAGGGCAGACATCGTTGTCCATCCGGTTACTTATTTTGAGGACAGACATTGATGTCCCTCTAGTTACATATTGAGGATAGGCATTGTTGTTCCTACAGGTTACTGTTTCTCCGGTGTGCCTTCGGGACATCGGTACTTGAGACATGCAGTGTCAGGGGGAACATGATTCCAGGTTACATGACAGAGATTTTTGTGTTGGCCGAAGTAGGTGACACTCCATAGTGGCTGCCGAGAACTAGTGGATTTAGTGTTTATTTGTGCATCGTACTGTTTATCATTTTCCTTTCAAATGAATGTCTACTTAAACACTTATATTAGGTACGCACCGTTTTGTGGTATCCTAGTAAGATTATTCTCACACCATGCATGGGCCCTTCAGGACACGTGCAGACTTTATGGATTTATGTGCAGGAAAGAGGCCAGATTCGGGAGTTGGGTTGTATTAGCTGTTGCATGGAGATGGTATGGACCTTGAGGTCTTTCCTAGATGGAGATTACTATGTTTTGTGTACTTTCCTATATCAGCATGCTTGTTTGTAGCTACAGCTGGTTAGCCATTGGCACCCTTTATATTTAGATATGTATGACCTTCTTTGGATGCATGTTTTATTTTTCAGTAGTAGTTACAAGTGATCAGCCTGTTGTTGTGTTTATTTTCACTATTGTTGTCTATATTTATTGCTTCCGTTGTTTATTGATATTGAATGTGCTTCTACTCTACAGGTCTGGTTCGAGTCTGCTGAGTTTTTTATTCCACTGAATCTTTATTATTATACTTGGACCAGTACCGTTATTATTATCCTCTGAGAGGGTATAGCCTCCCCACTATACCTATAAGACCCTCGCTGCTAGTCGGCAGCCTTTGGAATTTGGGGAGGTGCGCCTATAGTAGTAGCACCCAACCCATTTAGCACTATTTAGGTGGTTGTTTGGGTCTGGGTCATTACAAATGCCCCATATGGTATCACAGCGTGATAAAATAATGGACATTCTGGAGTATCCTTTACATCTATTCTCCCTATGGTCCATTACAGCAGGTTCTCACGGCCCTGTGTAAGTATAACAAGCGTAGAAATGTGTATCAGCCAGAGTAAACCTCAAGAACTACTTGAATAATAGTCTACAGCATAGCAGCATGGCAGATAAACGAAATCACTCCATCCTACAATACTAAGCATGGGAAACATACAAGGCATCCAACAGGCTAAGCAAGACCAAATGGTCCTGAACAAGCAATCATGGAAAAACACCTCCAAATCATAGCAATTAACCCTATTCTCATACAATTAACCTCTATTCAAGAATACAAGCATAGAAGGAAAATAACAGGGCTAAAACGGTAAACACGCAATACCCCATTCAAGGGTATTGGGCACTTTTGATCGTATAACTCAAATACTTTCAATGGAAAGGCACAAACCATCGACCTCGGTGTTGTAGAATAAATATAAGTGAACCTCAATCCTTGATTCGCCCATGAACACCGTAGATCTACAAAAATGTTAAAAACACTCAACCGACAATAACTTGAGAAATAGGAGGAATCAAAAAACGTTTCTCAAGAAGAATAGATAACTCACCGATGTGATTCTAACGCAACCGACGGAGTTCTATTCGGAGAATGGATGATCGATCGGGGACTCAGGGAAAGATAGATGTCGTATGGGTTATCTCAGACGAACTAGGTCAAGAAGTAGACAGTTTTGTCCATCAGAAATGACCTTGGTGCGTTTAATGAAAAAAAAGTACATGGAGTGTACTTTATAAGTACACAGAATGTACTTTCCTTCACTGGACTCCGCATTATGAGGTCTCCAGGTCACCAAACTCAGTCGTGTTCATGGCCACTACACGTCCAGCACCCGTCTACCCGTGGTAACCGAGTACATGGCGTATACTCATAAAGTACACGGCGTGTACTTCAAAAATTTCCAGAAACTCCTCTTTTTCTCAAAAACACTAGAAAACAAAAAACATACCTAAAAATAAGATCTGGGTTCTTACATCTTGAATTGGAAAAAAACATGGATATTAGATAATATACCTCAATTTCCAAATCCTAAAAGTTTAAAGTTTATTTTTAGAGTAAAATGGAATTTTAATGGTACAACTAAAAAATATAAATCCATTATTGTATCTAATGGGTTTACGTAAAAGGAATGAATTGTGTTTTTCGATTACTATGCTCTCATGGATTAGACTAATTCAATTAGAATTTTTATCTATTTTTATTCTATATATAACTTGAAAATATTAAAATTTATGTTACTAATACATTCTTAAATGGTTAATTGGATGAAGAAATATATATATGGAACAACTAGAAGGATTCATGGTATCTAGTAAAGAAAATAATGTATACAAATTGGTATGGTCCGTATATGGTTTAAAATAATCTTCAAAACAATGGTATGAGAAATTTAATAAAAACAAATAATCAAATGTATTGGTAGTAAACCAATCTGATATTGTGTTTATAGTTGGTTCAATAATAATTATATTTTTTAATATGTTTATATATTGATGACATTATTTTATTTTGAATTGATATGAATATAGTAAATGAAGATAGTCCTATTTTATCCCGAACCATTGATATAAAAATAGTTAGGTGAATCTAATGTAATATTGGGAATAAAAAAATTATAAATAATAATGATATTAGGATTTCTCAATATAATTATATTGATAAATACTTAATGAGATATGATCAATTTCATTCTCCATTGGATTCAACCCCATATTCTTATGGGAGTAGTATGTTACCAAATAATGGTTGGGATGTTTCTCAATTAGAGTATTCAAGGATGATTGGGTGGCTCATATATTAAATGACAAGAAAAAGATCCAACATTTCCTATGTTATTGGAAATTTTATTAGGTATAAAACCAATCCAGGTTATGCACAATGGAATGTGGTTAAAAGTGTACTCAAGTATCTAAATGTTTTTATGGATTAGTGTATATGATGTAGTAGAAACCCAAGGGTATTAAAAGGTTTTTATAATTAAATATCGATGATTAATTTGGAAGATAAATCTTGTACGATTTTTTTGGTTTTTAAACTTCTAGGGGAGTGATCTCTAGGGGTTCAAAGGAATAAATTATTATATCATACTACATAATGACTTCTATGTTTATTGCTTTAGAAACTACATGAAAGGAAGAAGAATATATTGGATCTAATTTATTTGATCTACCATTGTGCCTATATCAACATCTTTATTTCCTATACACTATGATATCTAATAAACATTTTCAAAGACATACAATAATACTTACAATGGAAAAATGGGACACATTGGTCTCAAACATAGAAATTTGAGGAAGTTAATACAGGATGGTATCATAATTGTAGAAATTGTTAAATATGTCTAGAATTTGGATGATCTAGTAACAATGAGACTTTCAAGGGAGTTATTCTAAAAAAAATACATTAGTATGGGTTTAAAGTACTTGTCAAAAAACCACATATGGTGGGTCCTCAACATAACATATGATGACATCACATATATATATTCAATTTAGTAAATTATATAATATAAAGTAAACACCGAAGGTATTTTAAGTACTAGGAAAATAGTGTTTGGTGACCATGAATAAAAGGAGGGTGAGTTTAAACCTCTTAATTAACCAAGGATTTCAAACTAGTTTTGAAATAAGGGAACACTTTTCTATACACCTTTGTAAATATTGGATTGGGATGCTCAAATTATTTTAATACATTATCTGTCAAACATTCATGAAGGGATAACTGAAACATGGAAATAATGGTGTCTAGGAGTAGATAAAGAACTATGTAAATTTAATGAACTTGTGTAGGATGAATCTGATTGATAACAAGAGTCACGGGTTCAATGTAGTGTCCACCTCTTTCTCTATTCAACATTTATTTCTATCTATTAAATTAAGATTAAAATTGGGAGATACCTTTATTTATGAATGTAAATTCCTAAAGAGTGTGATTATTTATTTCTAAAAAATCATTTTAAATATTTTAAAATGGTGGGGGATTGATTTCTTTTTAATTAGTTTTCTAAAAAAAATTATTATTGAATTTATGTTTTTAATGTGGAATTTTTTTTGTATCCAACTTTGGAATGTGGGAGGAGTGGGTTTTTACTTATTAATGTAATTATATTTATTAATAATTAAAACTAATAAAAAAAGTGGGTATAATCTTATATAGAATGGTTCACTTCACCTTCCACATGTTTGCATGCATGCATACACACAAAAGAGAAATGTGGTGCTTTTATGGCGCACTTTTCACTTCACATGATGCATCGACATGAGGTGCTTGAATGTGCCTTAATTTTTTGTGATGTATTTGTGGTTAATGCCAATTTAGGCCTAGGGTTGAATGAGTATGTCTGGTGGGTCGACCTAATTCACTAAATGGATAGGATCTGGACTTTTGGTCAAATTGACTGTGATCTGGTGGGCATAATGGTCTGCAAGTTGGTGCCATATTGGCCACTTAATCAACAAGATATGATAAATGGGATGGTATTAAATATAGAAATAAAAAATATTTCTAGAAAAGGTATTATGCCCATTATAATGGGTAGGATGACTTATTTGAATGGGTACCTCCATGTATATAAAACAGAGCCTCTATTGGATGGAAAATATTACTAACACAAAATCAATCCACTCCTCTAATTCCTCTTATCACGAACCAACCCGGGTTGACCTTGAACTGGTCACCCGAGTCGACCCGCGACAAGGACCGAGGGGCGTTCTTGATCCCCACGGGCTGGTAACTAGTGCCAGGTATCAAAACTAAACAAGAGGGAATGATTTTGCCCATAAATGAAAGACAAGTAAAGTAGCGGAAAAGGTAGAATAACACAAGGTAAGTAAATGGCACAAAAAAGGAAGAACAACCAATAACATCAAACTAACCTGACCACGACCAAAACTCCTCATGACTCTGAGAGCCGCTCACCAGTCCACAGCCAACTCTCGCCCACATAAATCAAGCTCAATTCCGACCTGCAACAAAACTAAAAAAACAGGAAAACACTATAGGCGTGAGTATTAAAACTTAGCAGGCATTCCCAACAAACTATTCCCAATGCACTACCTTTAAATAAAGAAATTTACAAATTCCAGGTTTGAACTAAATTATAAAAAATATTGGTTTCCATGCTCACTTTCATTTCTAAAACAAGTAAGAGTTCATTTCCCTTTTTAATTTAAAATGAGTTTAACATTTGAAAGGAATAGGTGCATTGCATTTTAAAATATTTCTACGAGCAATTTAGAAATTCAAATTTCAGTTGTTAGTCAAATAGAAAACCACACACAACACACAACACAGACTAATGGAAATGGAAAAGAAGTGGCACATAGGGGCCAACAACTTAACTAGGCCTCAAAAACGTCCACCATATAGAAATAATCACTAAATAAAACATGGGTCGAACCTAGGAGATCATGAACAATCCAGAACGTACTATACATGTGACTCATCCTGAAGGCATTCCCTAACTCAATGACATCATAACACCCTAACACTCAATATATCCCTACATGGTCTAACTGGGGGGACCAATCCCCATAGCAGCAATAACTCATTATTCCCCTACTATGGGGCCACTAACCAGTGTGTAATCTAAACTAGTGCAGCAATCGTTCTTAGAAGATTCACTCACTATTCCAGGTTCCCATGTCAACACATAAAATAAAAGGGGTGCATCCACAATGAAAATCAATCAGTCACAATCAACAAATATCACACACAACTCACATAATCAATGAAAACCAAGGATCACCCCTGAGTAACCCCAAAGTGAGATTTTCCAAAATAATTTATTTTATTAAAGTGCCAAACGGGCCTTCACCAACTTTAAAGAAAAAAATAATTTCTCAAGAAAACCCAAAACACTTATTCAGAAGAAATCATGTATCATTTAAACCAAACTGCATTTTAAATTCCGTGAATTATGTTTAAAATTCAAACGGGCATTCTTTCACTACTGGGTATCCGTTCTTCAATAAAATATTCCAAGTGTCGTGTATAAAATAAATGGATCTTTTTACAGCAAATAATCATATAAAAATTAATTATATTATATTATTTACTATTCATTAAAATTAATAAAACATCAAACAATTAATAAATTCTAAATCTAAAGGTAAGTGCAGTGGGGGACCTACCTCGGCTCGCTGCCCAAACACAAAGGCATGTCACGTCTCGCACAAATGCACAAACACGTGCACGCCGACAACTGTAGGACCATGGAAGAATCTTGTCAACGTGCTACAACCGTAAAGGTAACTAAAATACATAAACACAGACTTAAAATAATTCAAACGAATAGAAAACGCAAACACCACCTCGGTATATTTTCAACAAACAAATCGAACCATCTGCACAATTTAATAAACCACTTTAAAATATATAAAACAATTTTTATAGAGAAACCCATAGCTTTAGACACCCAAAACCTATTCAAAACCCCTCCTTATAATTAAATGTGAACTTTCAACACACCAAATCAGAATGTGCACCACTTGAACAGTTAAAATAACAAATTACACAACTTAATAAAAATACCCACATGTCAAAAATCCATTTTGAAGACTTGAAACACCACTTTGAGGTTCGAAAAGTGTTTACAAAAACCACACCACATCGTAATAATTCACTGATAATTTTAAAAGGCCAATGATCTATTTCAAGAAAATTCCTAGAGTGAACAACCTGACAAAACGCACGATATGTTGAGATCTACACTTAAATTCATGCGCTGTTCAACGTATTTTTAAAACCAGACTCACAACATTTGCATTATTTAAAAAAAATATAAAATTGTTTTAAGAGGTATATTGTAGCTCTACACACACCCAAAAAAACCAACTCAAAACCCTATCTTTTGATCAAACTCACACCTTTTATTTACCAAAACAAAACACGCACCACTTTAAAACAACAACCACTTTGGACAGACATAAAAGGACCCCAAAATATCAGTTCGCATGCCACCAATACTTTAATAAATTCAAATAAGACATTTTATATCACACTTATCACATAAACGCCAATCAGACACTTTTTTCACAAAAAAGGCATGCACTCTTTATTGAAACAATTTCAATTAAAACCCCACAAGGCATAAACTACAATCTTTTCATACCAAATAAATTACCCAAGTGTTTCACAACAATACCTAGCATCTATATAAGGTGATAATTGCAATAAAATGATGCAACTCAAATTATAAAAGAAAGTGCGATGAGAGACCCACTTCAAAACCATGGCATGATGAAAAACACACTCCCAAAAACATTCCATGCGGAACCTAAACCATAAACCAAAGAAACGAAATCATAAGCGGAAACACCCAACAAGATCAATATAATACCAAGAGTGAAAATGAGGATAGATGTTATACCGGAGGGGGAAAATGTGCCGGCAAGATGTGCGCTGGTAGGGGGCGACGCCAGCAGGTTGTAGGGAACAGGGAGGGGAGGCGGTGGATCTCAGGGGTGTGTGGGGTCTGCTGGATGGTGCTGGGTGTAACAGGCCACCGGGACAGACCAACGGGAGGCCGGTGCAGAAAGAGGGAGGCAGAGTCTGGTGGGTGAAGGCGGGTGCTGAGTGAGGCCGAGGCCGGCTGGGCTTGGATGTGGGAGGAGGTTGGGGAACCACTGCTGAGGAGGAGGTGAACGGATGGGAAGGTGGCACTGGAGGGGCGCTTGCTGGTGGTGCTGAACAGGGAGAACCGACGAGGGAAGCGGGTCCTACGGGCAAAGGCGAGGGGTGTGATGAGATGCTGGGGGCCGGATCGTGGTGGGAGGGCGAGGCAATGGGGGCCTGCGGGGACGAGGCGGCTGGTTGAGGGGAGGCCGAGGTCGGCGGGTGCGGAGAGGGCCAGTGAGACCTGCTGCTTGGGAGGACGGCCGATAGGGGATGAAGAAGGGGGGTGCCGTACGGGTAGAAAAGGGTTTGGGGTTTAGTATTTTTTTCTATTTTCATTTTATTATAATAAAATAATAATAATAAAATCTGAAATAAAATGATAGAAATAAAATAATAATAATTATAATATACTAGAATAATAATAATAATAATACTAAAATTAACAATAATAAAGATAATATTAATAAAATTTATTAACCATCAAAATAATAATTAAAAAATGATAATAATAATAATAATAATATAGAATAATGATAATAATATTAATATTAATAATAATAAGAAATTTCACGACACTAGGGCCAGTTGCACGACTACCGCCAAATGTGGGGTGACCGCGCACGGGTCCAAAACCCAGAAAAAAAACATTAAACATCATCAATTGTGATCTGGGATCCAGTTCGAACCTTAGCGAGAGAACCCAGGTGAAGAATAAAAAAATTATTTAAGCAGGCGGGTGTGACAATTATCCCCACCACAGACACTTTCTTCCCCCAGAAATTCACCCAGTTGAACAAAAGATAAAACAAGAGACCATGCCCGATTGAAACTGAAAGAAACCACAATATAAGAAAACAGGAGAACACAAGAGTGTTCTCCCCACCATAAGAATTCAACTAGTGCGGATATTTAATACCCAAACATACCACCCCGGGAATGGGGGGTCGACGCAGAAACTCCCAACTGATCCAGACTAACCTCTATAGGACGTGTGAAACAACACCTCTACTGAAACTTGGAACTCTCAACTCAGACCAAAGAAAGCCCAAACACTAGAGAAAAATCTCCGAGCAGAACTTAACCCAAGCAGTAAACCCGAGCGTAACCGTAAGCCTAGACTCTTTCGCAGGCACTTACATCTCCAAACAAACACCGCTAAACCAATATTGACCCATACAAGGGTCAATCACACTCTTAAGAAAAACACACAACGTAGAAAACCCTGACCCGACAAACAAAAGTGTTTAGATTATAATAGAGCATGTTCGTCATAACTCCATGACAAAACAATGAACTTTCAACAACATCAAGACTTTAACAGTAGACAAACAAGAGCAAAATGACTTTAAATGTTCCACCAGAAACACGGAACACGAAACCTGAACTGAGGCTTCACACCCCCGAAAACTTCTGACTGTGCGCGAGCTTCACCCCAAGACATGTGGTCGGGGATCTGATGGCTGAAGCATCTCCTGCCTCACGGTCAGGCACTGGAATCCTTTGGTAAAAAAATCTTCTTCAGGTGACGCTTCCTACAGAACTTTTCTAGATGACCCAGACATCTTCAATGGTGGCACGTCTTCAGAGGGATGCGACATGATGGCTTCGCGTGCCTGAACTAGCCACACCGGTGGCACACCACTGAATGGTTCCATGAACTGGAAGCCAGAACCACTACAGAGGACTCTTTAGCAACCAGTTCCTCTGGCACACCCTGCTCTCCAAATGGGAACCTTTGCAAGCGACTGGATACATTATATTTATGACAATACTCACTTCGAATACCCACTCAGCTAAGAACGCTTCATCCACCAGTTTCTCAAAACAATGGCCCTTCAAAGGGAGTACCTTCTCCTTGATCTTTGTACGAAGACCCCTGATGAAAAGAGATGTCTTCATAAAATCCTTTGACGTTACCTCCAGAGAAAAGGACACAAGTTCCTTGAAATGGTCAACATATGCCTTCACCATTCATTGGCCTTGTTGAATACGCACAAGCTCTTTTATTTTCTTCGTCTTCGCCTCTTCAGGTATAAACCATCGAATGAAGACGGATTTAAAAACATCCCACATCATCTCAACTTTCAGTGATGGCTGGGTGAAAAACTCTCATTTTTCCAGAGCCGGACCTTGAAACAGACCCAAAATAGCACACACTCTAACAAATTTGGGAGTTCCTAAAACCCTGAAGACATGCTCAACCCCTTCAAGTCATTTTACTGCTTCTAACAGACCACAATCACTGTGAAGGATAGGCAATGTCCAAGAAGGACCAAGGACTGGGCATGACTTATCAGAAACTTTGGGGACCTTTCTTGGTAGCATTTTCTGAAAATCATATAAAACACTAAACCAAAACCGATATCAAATCAAATCAATATCATTGAAAGCACCATAATCTGAAAACAACCATCTCAAAGAAGAACAACCAAATGAAAACACAGCCCAAAATTCCTTTTTCAAAAACCCCTTTTTATTTTAGATTTCAAAACCTCCTTCTTTCAAGGACATTTTCCAAATACCAAACCCAATTTTCAAACCAATTTCAATTTCCAAAAATCATTTTCCCTTTATTAAAATCTCTTTAGAAAAACAAGGTCAAGCCTTTAATTCCAGGTTCACACCCCAGTAATTCCATGAACCGTTGCACATGTCTTCATCCAATTTAATCTATACGCACCAACACGCACTTCCCATGCATTCCTCCACATGTGAAAACATTCATAAAGAGTACCTGAGGTTGCACCCAAACCATATTTCTACCAGTTCTAAGCGACCACCATATTATTTTAGGCCAAGAGCTCTCAGTTTTAAAAATCCCTTTCACAAATTTAAATCAATTCAAAATAAAATATTTTCATTTAAAAAACCCTTTTTCATTTTCAAAAGTGCACTTACACCCAAAAGAACCAAGACAACACACAACTTGTGTCAAATAACCAAAGAGAGGGACTAGTAGTTATGATTAACCTAGAAACATGGTAGTGGGTCATGCCCCAAGTAAGCGTTAACGACTAAGAAGAACTTAAACCGTGTACACGGACTCCACATGGGTCACTTCTCCATGTAAAATCACAATGTAACATCAGTTTTCCTCCATTGTCATCCCTCAATCCAAAACAAATGAGAACAAGACAAGAACTCAATTCACGAACTACCCCTAGTGACTCAAGTTTCGGAACGGGCAAGGGTTCATAACGTCATTCTTGTACCTACCTCTTGAGTCCCGACAGTCCTAACCTCCATCTAACAGACACCCTAAATAATAAGGGCCTCCTCTGATACCATTTTGTCATGAACTAACCCGGGTCGACCTTGAACTGGTCACCCGAGTCAACCCACGACATGGCCTGAGGGGCATTCCCGATCCCCATGGGATGGAAACTAGTGTCGGGCATCAAAACTAAACAAGAGGGAATGATTTTTCCCATAAATGAAATACAACTAAAGTAGTGGAAAAAGTAGAATAACGCAAGGCAAGTAAATGACACGAAAAAGGAAGAACAACCAATAACAACAAACTAACCTAACCATGACCAAAACTCCTCGCGACTCCGAGAGTCGCTCACTAGTCCACAACTAACTCTCACCCACAGCAAGAAAGCTCAAGTCAAACCTACAACAAAACTAAACAAACAAGAAAACACTATAGGCGTGAGTATTAAAACTAAGTAGATGTGCCCAATAAACTATTCCCAATGCACTACCTTTAAATAAATAAATTTACTAATTCTAGGTTTGAACTAAATTATAAAAAATATTGGTTTCCACACTCACAACCATTTATAAAAAAAAAGTAACAATCCATTGCCCTTTTTAATTTAAAACGAGTTTAACGTTTGAAAGGAACAGGTGCATTTCATTTTAAAACATTTCTGTGAGCAATTTAGAAATTCAAATTTTAGTTGTTAGTCAAATGGAAAACCACACACAACACACAACACACACTAAGGGAAATGGAAAAGAAGTGGCACACAGGGTCCAGCAACCGAACTAGACCTCGAAAAATTTCTCCACATAGAAATAAATAGTAAAGAAAACATGGGTCGAACCTAGGAGATCATGAACAATCCAGAACGTACTATACATGCGACTCATCATGAAGGCATGCCATCACTCGATGATGTCATAATGCCCTAATGCTCGTCATAGCCCTACATGGCCTAACTGAGGGGCCCAATCCCCATAGCAGCAATAACTTAGTATTCCCCTGCTATGGGGCCACTAGCCAGTGTGTAATCTAAACTAGTGCAGCAATCATTCTCAGAAGATTCACTCACTATGCTAGGTTCCCATTTCAACACATATAATAAAAATGGGTGCATACACAATTAAAATCAATCATTCACAATCAAAAAATATCACACACAACTCATGTGATCAACGCACACCAAGGATCACCCCTGAGTAACCCCAAAGTGAGATTTTCCAAAATAATTTATTTTATTAAAGTTCCAAATGGGCCTTCACCAACTTTAAAGAAAAACATAATTTCTCAAGAAAACCCAAAACACTTATTCAGAAGAAATCATTTATCATTTAAACCAAAACTACATTTTAAATTCCGTGAATTATGTTTAAAATTCAAATGGTCATTCTTTCACTACTGGGTGTCCATTCATCAAGAAAATATTCCTAGTGTTGTGTATAAAATAAACGGCTCTTTTTACACCAAATAATCATATAAAAATTAATTATCTTATATTATTTTCTATTCATTAAAATTAATAAAACATCAAGAAATTAATAAATTCTAAATCTAAAGGTGAGCGCAGTGGGGGACCTACCTCGGCTCGTTGCCCAAACACAAAGGCACATCACGCCTTGCACAGACGCACAAACGCATGCATGCTGACAACCACAGGACTGTGGAAGAATCTTGTCAACATGCTGCAACTGCAAAGGTAACGAAAACACATAAACACGAACTTAAAATAATTCAAACGAATAGACAACAAAAACACCACCTCGATGTGTTTTCAACAAACAAATCGCACCATCTGCACTATTTAATAAACCACTTTAAAATATATAAAACAATTTTTAAAGAGAAACACATGGCTTTAGACACCCAAAACATATTCAAAACCCCTCCTTATAATTAAACGTGCACTTGAAACACACCAAATCAAAATGTTCACCACTTGAACAGTTAAAATAAAAAATTACACAACTTAATAAAAATACCCACATGTCAAAAATCCATCTTGAAGACTTAAAACACCACTTTGAGTTTTGAAACATGTTTATAAAAACCACACCACATCGTAATAATTCACAGATAATTTTAAAAATACAATGAGCCATTTCAAGAAAACTCCTAGAGTGCACAACCTGACAAAACACACGATACGATGAGATCTACACTTAAAGTCATACGCTGCTCAACGCGTTTTTAAAACTAGACTCACAGAATTATCATTATTTAAAAAAATTATAAAACTGTTTTAAGAGGTATATTGCGGATCTACACACACCCAAAATAAACCAACACAAAACCCCGTATTTTGATCAAACGCACACCTGTTATTTACCAAAACAAAAAACACGCCACTTTAAAACCAAAACCACTTTGGACAGCCATAAAAGGACCCCAAAATATCAGTTTTCACGCTACCAATACTTTAATAAATTCAAATAATACATTTTATATCACACTTAGCACATAAACGCCAATTAGACACTTTTTTCACAAAAAAGTCATGCACTTCTTATTGAAACAATTTCAATTAAAACCACACACGGCATAAACTACAATATTTTCATACCAAATTAATTACCCAAGTTTTGCACAACAATACCTAGAATCTATATAAGGTGAGAATTTCAAGAACATGATGCAACTCATATTATAAAATCAAGTGCAATGAGAGACCCACTTCAAAACCATGGTGTGATGAAAAACACACACCCAAAAACATTCCACGTAGAACCTAAACCTTAAACCAAAGAAACTAAATCATAAGCTGAAACATCCAACAAGATCAATATAATAACAAGAGTGAAAATGAGGATAGATGTTATACCAGAGGGGTAAAAATGTGCTGGAAAGATGTGCGCTGGTAGGGGCGACGCCGGCAGGTTGCAGGGAACAGGGAGGGGAGGCGGCAGATCTTAGGGGGGTGCGGGGTCGGTTGGATGGTACTGGGTGTAATAGGCCACCGGGATAGACCAGCGGGAGGCCGATACAGCAAGAGGGAGGTGGAGTCTGGCGGGTGAAGGAGGGTGCTGAGTGAGGCCGATGGCGGCTGGGCTTGGATACGGGAGGAGGTCGGGGCACCGCTGCTGAGGAGGAGGTGGTCGGATGGGAAGGTGGCACTGGAGGGGCGCTTGCTGGAAGTGCTGAGCAGGGAGAAACGGCGGGGGAAGCGGGTCCTGCGGGCAAAGGCGGGGGGTGTGATGAGATGTCAGGGGCCAGATCGTGGCGGGAGGGCGAGGCGACGGGGGCCTACGGGGACGAGGTGGCTGGGTGAGGGGAGGCCGAGAGGCGGAGGGTGCAGAGAGGGCCAGCGAGGCCTGCTGCTCGAGGGGATGGCCAACAGGGGATGAAGGAGGGGGGGGTCGCGCTGGTAGAATAGGGTTTGGGGTTTAGTTTTTTTCACTTTTCATTTTATTATAATAAAATAATAATATTAATAAAATCTGAAATAAAATGATAACAATAAAATAATAGTAATAATATACCAGAATAATAATAATAATAAAATTAACAATAATAAAGATAAAATTAATAAAATTTATTAAATATAAAAATAATAATTATAAAAATAATAATAATAATATATAGAATAATGATAATAATAATACGAAGAAGAAATTACACGACGCTAGGGCCGGTTGCGCGGCTACCGCAAAATATGGGGTGACCTCGCACGGGTCCGAAACCCATAAAAAACATTAAATGTCATCAATTGTGATTTGGGACCCAGTTCAAACCTTGGAGAGAAAACCCAGGCGAGGAATAAAAAAAATTATTTAAGTAGGCGAGTGTGACACCTCTCATTATCAACATTCCTTAAAATCATTCTAAAAGTTTGAAAGGAGCATTGTTGGTGTGAAAAAAAATCCTTCCTAAATATCTCTTTTTTAAAAATCCACTTTAATGGATACACCCCCACAAAATAATTGTGTTAAGTTACAATCCATTGTTGTATAAAAATTAGTATTCTCTATAAATCCTTATTACTACTGATTTAGTGGGTGGAATAAACTCATAAATAGATAGACAATGTAATTTTCCTCATAGAGATCTATATACTACCATCCAAAAGTAAATGACATATCCATCAAAGAACTATATACCCCACATTATTGTTTTTTTATTTGAAAAGGATATCTAATGATTTTTTTTCTTCTACCCTATCATTCTTAGATAGAGATGGAATCAAGGAGAAAATATTATGGTGTTTGGATCCCATTATTCATCTGATTAAAAATGATATGTATGGAGTTTGGTCTATAGAATTCACTAGTAGGACTGGTTGACATAGATGATGAAAAGAAACTATGAATTTTTTTGTTTTCTAATTTTTTTCTACATGTGTTTTTATTTGGTGTTCATTATGGTTCATCATAATGACTAATTTCTATTTGGAATATTGATTCAGGAGTTTACTAGTGGTGATAAAATTTGATAGGTGACATCATTCAATGTTATTATGGGTGATATGTTTGAGGTTCATTGGGTTAGATGTAGGGAATCCCAAGATATATTTTTTTATATTCCTACTCTAAATTCTTATTAGGTCATGTGATCATTGTGGGATTGGATAATTTTTCTTATTAGGTGTTGGGAGGGCCCTTAAATATGATCGATATTTGTTTATTGTTTCACCTCTATTTATCTACACAATATAGAATATTTTTTCATGTTATATGTAACATTCAGCATAATAAATATTGATTATTCTCCCTTGGTTGGCCTAATTTTGTGAAAGAATGGGTGTGAGGGGTTTTTTATCCATTTGGTTGGTTGTTGGTTCTATAGGCCCTAGAAACTGTTTGCATCCTCTTTGAATTTTTCATGTGTTTTTGTAACTTTAAACTTATACGAAATACATAATTGTGAATTTTTTATAAAAATCATTACATAGTTCTTCAGTTACACCAAAATTACTATAAATAAGTATTTTATAGTAGATATTAAGACTTTTAAGGAGCACTAACCTTAAGAAATGGGAACAATTTAACCCAAAAATAAAAAAAATAAAAAAATAAATATTACATTAATATTGACATGGAATAATATTAGATACTTAAAAATAGTGGAATCAATATAAAATTAAAAAATTAAAAACCATGGTTGAAGTATGATACAATTGGAAATAAGAAAAAGATATATCAAGCAACCAACACATCCATGTGCAATTGAGAAAACGCCACACAAACCCCCACCATATCTCGAACATGAAGATATAGGGTTATCCACTAAATTGAGAAAATTGATAAACCTATAAAATATACAGCCTTGATCTAAAAAACATAGTAGGTTTCCACACATCCACCCAATGCATTACACTTTAAAATAAAAGATATTTCATGCATGTTTAAAAAAAATTATTGAAATAGGATTATCCATATTCCATTCTTAATAACAAGTAACAAAATGTTGTCCATGAAAACAACCATTTTCATAAATCTAGGCCCTTTCTATGTAACTAAAACATTTTTATTTTCATAAAAATATATCATAAATTATAGTTAAAATAGTTTTAATGGAAAAATTAAAAGTAAACAATGGTTTCATTTCAAAAATATCTTACTAACCATACTTTGGAAAAAATAAATATATCATAATCAAAGAGTATAATGCGATAAAGAGAAATAGTATAGAAAATAGATAACATGGTCCTAGATGCTGAAAAGAAAGACACCTGAAATCATCAACACATCAATTGACCCCACCGAAAAATTTGGTCTTAACCTTCTTGGCCTAACCAAGGGGAAACTTCCCATCAGTTTACCTAACTCCCACTAATGGCCACTAGCCAAAGTATAATTCAAAATTAGTGAACATGTGTACCAATACTTCACACCTATCTACCCAAGACATTCCATGAAATTTTAATGTAGGTTATAATTAAAACATAATATCATATGATATCATCATATCAAACAAACCACCATTTTCTTGCTCACACCTCTAAAAACAATATAGTAACATCCAAGTTATCCAAGAATAACAATATAATTCAATTTAACTTCCCTATAAAGGGAAGTCTCATTCCTTGAACTCAAATGTTCATCATTTACATCACATATAATGGGGAATGTACTATGGGTTTTTATTTTCATATAAATCATTTAAAGTGAAAATCTAGAATTTCCACATTCCACTTAGAATATCGAGTATTTTAAAGAAATTCAATGAAAATTATAAAACCATTTATAAATCATTGAACTTCATTAAATACTATTTTTTAAATAATTTTCTTGAAAAGGGGTAAAATAAAAATGATCTTAGAAAAAACACTTTTTCCATAATTTTTGAAATAAACATTATAAACAACCTCACAAGAAATTTATCAAGTTCCAACCACACAGTTCAAATTCTGAAATAAGAAAATATTCATTAAAACCAATTTTCATATCAAACCCCATAAAAATACCATTTTTTAGTTTTATCAAAATTCCATCCAAACAACATTTATTAACATAGATACTAGATATAAGTTCAAAACATTAAAGGACACTGAAAACCCACAATTAAAACACAAGAAATCATAAATTCAATTTTAAATGGTGATGATTGGGAAACATACCTCAAACAATTAGAAACTCGGATTAATCTATGGGATATGGACTCCTAAGGAGAAGAGGGATATGTGAATCAAGTGAAGATCCTAAAGAAATAATAATATAACATAAAATACATATTCAACTATCCCAAGGTAAAAATAAAATAGCGAGACCCCACTTACCATAGTATCTCGGATATTCACATAACGATAAACCCATATCCAAAGGATTCAACATATTCTAATGACTAATCTAAGAGAAATATTGGTCAAACATAGAATGAACCTTAGATCTGGTGAAAATTACCTAATGTAAAATTCATTTCAAGGAAAAGAAGATATATCTAGAGAAATGGTTAAGAAAAATGTAGAACATGATCATACATTGAATTATCCAAATATGATTCCTTAATATCTGTCAAAAATTACCTCTGAAAGGAGGATATTCATAAAAAATTCAATTTTTAGACTTTTCTTTGAGATCCTAGAACATAGGATAAATAAATAATCTAATAGGATTCATTTTGGGTCATTAATATAATTTTTAGAATAATTAATCATTGTCACATGGTTTGGCCGCATGGATTAGAAAATTGTATGCACCTTTCTAGGATACTATAAGAGGTACATGGTTTAACAAACCATTAACCAACTATACAAAACACATCTATCTCATACTATATGTATTAACCTTACCATGCACCATATTTTGAGATTCTAACAAAAATTGCATGATTTATTGTAGTTAGTTCACAGTTTCCCCTAACCATGCACTAACTATGAGAACACCTAAACAATACCAAATTTCAGAAAACAACACACATAAGGATATGTGAACAAGTGTGACTAAAAAATACAGAAAATCATAGATTTATATAGTATTGAGATGTGATAATTATTCCAACCAAAATAATTTCCCCCAAAAAGTCTGAAGGATAATGGTTGATCAAGGGGAAATAGAAATTAAATCAAGAGGAAAAAAAATATGACCATGGATGAACTAATGGACCCAAACACTAAAGAAACACTAAAAATTCAACCCTAATAGACAAATAAATATGTGATTCCACACAATACCGATCAAGAAATTGATATCAATAGATAACAACACCAAATATTTGATCACCAAAACTAGACATACCAAAGAAAAACAAAGAACATGATTTAGAAAGAATGAAAACTATCCAAAGAAAATTCATTAACTCATATATTCAAACATCATATGAAAAATCATCAACCAATCAATTAGTGATAATCACAATTAGAAACATCCCATGGAAAATTCCAAAACACCACACATGATAATCCTCAGATATCAAACTAAAAAAGAATCCTTCACTGATTACTTCATCAAGAAAAATAAGTGAAAAAGATAATATATGAGAATAATAGAGAATAATTAGATATTAATTACAATAAATCATACCTCATTGTGAACCATATAGTCTAAATTTTGGTTAAGGAAGGGTAACCAAAGGTCTTGCTTCCAGAACCCCAACTCTTGGTGAATGAAAAAAATATTATAGCATAATTAGAAATGAATCCCATTTATCCCAACACCTACCCAATATTTCTGATGTACAATTTTTCAAAGGCATCGGCCCAACACAAGACCCACATCAAATGAAGGGATTAGAAATTAAAGAATCCCAGAGTCATCAACATTCATAGTACAACCAATATCTCATAAGGGATAATTAATGAAAATGTAGAAACACACTATAATGGTTTTAATCATCCCTATAATTCCATCTCTTCTTAAATACCATACAGAAAAATGAATCCCACATCGATTCAAGTTGAGGATTCAATTCGATATAGAAAATATATTGATGGTGGTATTACAACCATGTTATTACATCTATAAAATTTTTAATATTTGAAATTAACTCATCAAAATCTAGGAAGAAAATGTGAGAGAAATATCACAAAAAGGCATATAAATTAAATTATTACATCACCAAGATAGAATAAAACTACAAGACTAGAAATTTTAAAAAAATAATGATATTAATTCTAAGATAACCGTGAAAACCATTCCTAAAATCATGATGACCACAAGATAAATAGGTCATGTCAAAAAAGCCTCAATTATCTACACTATGAAATTTGGATTAATGGGTTGAATTAGAGTATCTTTCATAGGGGTAGATTTAAAAGGGATACATTTCAGACCACCTTTATCTTTAATAGATCCTATATAAAACCTTTATAGATGACATATAAAACCAGATAAATAATAGGCCTTAGGACTCTTTAGACAAAAATATAACTTATGTCCTATATTTATGCACAGATAGATAACCAAGAGAATTTTTTAGATAATGATAAGGAAAAGAAACATGGTGGTCTATAAATACCATTATTCATAGATTCTGACATAGAACACCTCATTTTACACATTTTGGAGCTTCCTCTACAATAAAAAGTGATAGGAGAATCCACCAATTCGTTTAGTGATCTTAACAATATTTCTTCAAATCTTATAGGATGCTTCATAACTACTTTATAAGAGTCGAAAATGAGAGAAAAATATCCCATGAATGATCTGGGTAAAGGACTTACCAATAACAGAAATACAATAGAGAATTATCCTTATAATTATGAGGAGGATATGACACCAACTAGATAAAATGGGGTGCATACTCTAACATCATTTTATATCCTATAGAGAGACTATGAAATTACATACCTTTCAGTACCTTCACTATATTGGGGAATAATTCATAAATGACCATTTCCTTGAAATATTCCCTTGAATAGACCCTATGTGGATTAGTTTGGATGATAGACTTCCACAACTTTCAAACCGGAACCTCTAGCATAAAGGTTACAAACCTAACTATAAGAATTTAATTAATATTTAGCTTGATGAAAATATCCTAAAACCTCTATAGCCAAACTAAAATTTATTGAGAATCCATGTTCCCAAATAAATGAGGAAGAATGCGATACTCGGATATTGGAACTCACAAAATAACCATCCTAAGAAAATATTGATCAATTGAAGCATATTATATCTAAATTGGGGTGTACTGTAAAAACAAGAAGATCAAACACATCAAAAAAACTACAAAACAAAAAAAATTATGTTTAATTCAAATAAGAGAAATAAATTAACCTCTTTTACTAGATAATATTTTATTAAATCTCACATTAAAATCAATTTCTGTATTTAATAAATATTTTAAAATATGTTGGAAACTTAGAGGGGAAAAGACCTTATTTCTGAAATATTTTTAATATTATGATTTTATATCATTCCACATTTAACCTCTTTAAAATAATCCAATTAATCTTTATTAACATCACATGAAACTATTGAAAATAATTAAAACTATAACTTTATCCTAAAAACATCAACATGTTTTCCAAAAAAACCTTTAATTTTTTAAATTGAAAATATTTTAGAAACGCCACTAAAAATAAAAATGATTTTTAATTCAAAAAATATTAAAAAAACCCACTTTTTTAAATCAATACTCTTTTATAAAAGAAAAAAATGAATAGAATTTAAAAAAAAACACTAACATATTTAGAACTCTTTTTCTAACAACCCATTTTTTTTATTTAATAAATAATGAATAAATAAAACAAAGAATCATTTAAATTCCAAAATAAATATTCTATATCAACCTGAAACAATAGTGAGAGAAGTAAAAAAGGGTTCCTATGCATATATAATCGCAATATTAGAAATTCCAAAGAAGTATCAGTTGTGTGTGGTTTGGCCACAATTTTTGGAAGATTGTGTGCCAACCACATGAATTTCACTTGATGTTAACCAGTGTCGGCTTTACAATTTATGAAAAATTTTAAAAACAACACATAGTTTGAATATGACCTCTAAATTCTCTCCAATAATCACTCCAAAAAAATATTTTCTCAAAACATGTCAAGAGTTATCAAAACCAAAAAGAGACAATCAAATAAAAATCTAAAGTATAAAAAACATCTAAGGACCGAGCTCTAATTTGGAGACATACTCATCCCAGAAAACCATGGTTAATCAAGTATCATTTCGAATGGGTGGTTATCACATGTCCTAATATGAATGAATCCTTAAATTAAGATATTTCTACCTCCAGACAACCTGAAATCACATAATAATTATAATAAATGATCATTTATACCAATTGCTTAGGAAATAACCTGTGTTTCCCTGAATATGACACCCAAACTAGTTGTGGTAGGCTCGAAGGGAATTCCTTATCCTCGTGGTCTTCCAAAAATTCCATGGGAATCAACAAGAATTAAATGGGAATATTTTCACCCAAAAAATAAACAAAAAAAGAGAAAAGGTTGAATTAAAATTCAAACAACAAATAATATAAGATATCTAATAATAAAAAAATATATAGAAAATACAAAAAAATGATCAAACAAGTCCAATGGATGATTCAATTGGTAATAGGAAAAATGATACAAAAAACCACCAACACCTCCATTTGAAAGTTAGATTACACAACACACACCCCCACCATAACTACAACCTAGATATATATGAATATCCATTTTCTAAGAAACATACAAAACATATAAGATATATTAGTGTGTGCTAAAAAACTTAGTAGATATCCCCCCACCAACTCAAAACAATACACATTAAAAGAAAATCAATTTCATGGATGTTTACAAATATGGATATAAAATTTGGGTTTTCCATATTCCTTTTTTAATAAGAAACTAATTTTTTCCATAAAAAAAATCATTTTAAAAAAACCATAGCGATTTTCCAAATAAAACCAAAATTTATATTCTCATAACCAAAAAAATTATAAACTTTAGTTATAAAAATTTTAAATATATATATATAGGAAATTAGGATATTATTTTAAAAAAATATAGGAAACCATAATTTAAACATACATATATCATTTCCATGGAGTTCATGTCCCTAAAAGGAAAGAACCTAAATTAGAGATAACATGATCATCAATGAATCAATGTGTATGCATCATAAAAAGCTACACATATATAAACCCTTCCCAAAAACATGACCTTTCCATTCCTGTACTAACTAAGAGAAATAATCTTATAGTTTTACCTATTTCCCACCAAGGTCCACTGGCTAGGGAATAATTTTAAACTAGTGCAAACATGTACTTACACTCTCCTAACTACCAGGTCTTCCCATGACATTTAATTGGGAGTGAGGATTTGAAAGTAATATAATACCATATCATTATATTAGAATAACAACCATTAATATCATTCAAACCTCTAAACACCTACATAGGAACACCAATTTTATCTATGAAAACTAATTCAATTCAAATCAACCTCCCTCAAAAGGCACATCCCAATACAAGCATTCAAATATCCATAATTTATATTACACATAAAGGGTAATTTATAATAAATTTTAATTTTCTAATAAATAATATAATGTTCTAATTGGGGATTTTCACATTCCACATAGAAATACATGTATTTACAAGCAATTTAAGAACAATTTTAAAACCATTTATAAATCATTTCACTCCCTTAACTAGAATTTATGAAGGAATTTTCTCAAAAAAGTGTCAAACACACCTTGTCTGAGAAAAAAAGATTTCAAACCTATTTTAGATGTCAACATCATAAACAACATCAAGGAAATTTATCAAGACCAACCAGGAATTTCAATTTTAGAAACAAATTCATACTCCTTTAAAATATTTTTGAAATCAAATCCTAAAAAAACTCCCTTTCCATGCTTTTATTAAAATATACAAATGTTCTTTGATATAACTATAATATATAAGTCTAAAACATTATAATACATTGGAAACCCATAATGAAAATAGAATCAATCATAGATTCAATTTTCAAGGGTGATGATTGGGATAATCACCTCAAAAAAATAGGAAACAATGATAAATCCATAGGATCTTCACACCAAAAGAGAATAGGGATCTAGAAATCAAGATAATATCCTAAACCCTAAATAACATAACATCTATTTCATATTAAATTATTCTCATGCTCAACAAAAAAGAGAGAGATCCCACATAAAAGAAATATCTCAAATATTTACACTATCATCAACCCAAATCCATATGATTCAACCCATTCTAATGAATTATCTAGGAGAAATTTTTTTTTTCATAACACGAACCTAAAATTTTTTGAAAACTTACACAATATAAAATTAAATTCAATAAAATAATGATATATCTAGATAAATAATAAAGAATGATGGTGAATGGGATCGTACCATGAGTTCTGCAGATTTGATCCCTCAAGATCCATTAGAAACACTATCTGAAATGAGGAGAATTGTTAAAAACACTATGTTTTAGGATCTAGTTTGTGATACTAGGATTATAGATATATAATGGGACCAAAAAGATATGTTTCAGAACATTAAAATAATTTTTGGATGATTTAATTATCATCACATTGTATGGTAATATAGTTTTGAAAATCGTGCATTAACTATAAACCCCTTTGTGGGATAATGGAAGAGATGTAAATTTTGGTTGCAAGCTTTCACAAACCCTTCTCCAACTATGTGGAAAAACAATTCATGTTCTGAAAAATTTGATGATAAGGCCATAAGGTTTTCCCTAACTATGAAACAAACTACACACCATCCTCTCTAACTCCAACATAGACTATATAGTTTTTTGAAGATAGTACATAGTTTTCCTTAACCATGATCCAAAAATGAACTGCCCAAAACACTCTAAATTTTATGAACACAACACCTAAAAGGAGTGGGAAATAAAAGAGTCTCAAAAATACATATAACCATATAATTTTCCAATTTCTAGATGTGACAAGGGGTTTATATCATTCCATTCATGACCAGGTCCATCTTGCAATCAAATTTGGATAATATAAGTCATTTATTGAGTCTCATTTCATAAATCCCTTGTTTAAATCTATCTCCATTCTACACATTCAAGAAAAGGAATAGTGAATTTAAATGTGTTGAAAAATTAGGGGTCAATTATGAGGTAAAATACCTGAAAAAACAAACTTAATAAACTATGTAATGAAACTTGTTAAGGGATATAATAGTAGATGAGTACATCCCAGACCTGTTTCTTATAAAAATAATAACATTTTTTTGTCCAAATTATTTTTGAAAAATGTGATCATTTTCAATAACATGTTCTCTTTTATAATAATATCCCAAACCAATATAGGTTCAATTTAGTGTGGGGATATTAAATATTAGGGAATAAAAATTGATGACCACTATAAAGAGAGAGATATTAGTGACTCCTAGTATTTATATTTAGAGGACTAATAAATTCATACGGTGATATTTTAGGTGAGGAATATCAAATCCACCCTAGATGAATGTCAGATCCATAATCTATTTTGTACTTGGTTCTGATTAAATGCAATTTTTTATATTAATATTGAAAAATTTAAGTAATGAATAATTTATCTCTATAGAAGTAGTTGATATGTTTTAACTGATGATGATAAAGGACCTGTTTCCTTATCGAGTTTCAATGATATAGTTGGTTGGTAATATTTAGTACATGATAAAGCCCATTTATTTTGAAATATACTTTTTTCATGCTTAATAAGTATACCATTATGAAACCATAGTGCTAATCCAATATAAATTAAATACATTTAGATATAGTAAATGACACAATATCCACTACACATTATATTCTTAACTGTCTAAAAATAGAATCACTAGATATATTAAATAAAATCCAAACACATTGCCCATTAATTCTCAAAAATAATAAAACTATAATATATGGATAACTTTAGGGTTTTATAACACCTCATATGGTCACAAAAAAATAAAAACAATGTTATAGAACTAAGAGTTTTCATGTGTATTGAAATAGTGTTGATCTTTTTTTCCCATTATTGAATTTCTATTAGTCAGATCATATTTCAGCAGCTTTAAAAGAAGATTAATTCCTTCATAACCTAGTGATGGAACAAAATGGGTCAGTATTTGTGGCTCACACTATGGATTCATGTGTTAGTCATAAGATAAACCAACGCCAGGAAATAATTTCTTTGTTAAAGTTCTTAGTAAACTAAATATGTGTAGAAATTTCTGGAAATCAGAACCCATGGAAACTTGATCTTACATTTTACATAATTTAGAGAAAAAAATCAAATAAAATGGTGCATAATTTATCAACAAACATTAATTTAGTCCTATATAATGATTTAACAATATAAAATATTCCAAATTTGATGGAGAAGTGATGGTAAATATGGATAAAACAAGATAATAACAAAAAATATTCATGTAAATAGTAAAGAAAAATCCACATTAGCTAATTATGTAGTGTTAAGATGTCTGAACTAGATAGGTAATCATATTCTCTTTATATTATTTTAGAAATTTTGTTCTTTCTTCCAATTTAAAATTTTAGAACATGAGAATCCATAGAAGTATTTTTTTTCTCCCTTTTATTTCCAACAAATAATTTTCTACATCTATTGTGTGTGGATTATCATCATGATACCCACACAAACAAATAGATCATATTATAATTATAGAAGACTTTATCCCAATACCTTAGAAACATGACCTCTTGTATGTAAAAATCACTAGAAATTCCATAAAAATTTTCTTTCAAATATTTCATATCTCCATAATTTTCTAAGATAACCTATTATTAATGAATGAATTCCATTTTTGATTCTTGAATTTCAAATTTACCATATTTTCTTGTGAATGAGGCATACAAATTATGTCGAAGTACTATATTCTCTCGTACTAGTGTCGAAATGTACTCCATGTCCAAAGGATGATCCCCCTCAACCCATGAATTATTAAAACCTTATAAATATAGTTTCAATATTAAATATCTATAATTACAAGAATAAAATTAGTTTATAAGGATGGTGTTAATAGAAATTAAAACTATTATACATTATATAAATCTAATATTTTTTCTCAATAATCCAAATTAAAAATTATTGTCCACTTAGCATTTGGGATGACATCCTAGATTGGTATAAACTACTATTGGGTTCATCTATTTGTCGATATGTTCTTATGATTAGAAGAAGATTACATTTTCCATAATTCAACAACTAAGGGTTTTATATATTTTTTTGAGATCATTTCTAACAGAAAACATTTTTTATGGTAGGAAAAGTGGTCCTTATGTCTAATAAAATGTGACCTCATAATAAGGGAACACTGGATAAAAATAGGGAAAAATTTAAATTGTTTTGATACATAGAGAAACTAGAAATATGATGTATATATCTTGAAGGAATGTTGAGGTTTATTAATTTTTTCCATTTAGTGGCATGTTTGAATATCAAAAATGGTCTAAATTAAGAGCGAAGATAGAGGTATGTTAATTATATACATGTTGTACACTATGAAAAAATTATAATGTTTATAATTATATATATGTATTTGATGATGAAATTTTTTTTCATAGAGATACATTAATCAAATGAAAAATGATGGAATGAATAAATAATACAATTTTCAAGGATTTTTTAAAGCTTACTTTTTTTTTATGTGAGTACCCTTTTGGATTTAATAAATGATTTTGAAATCTTGAAAATCATATATTGAAACACATTTATTGAATTAATTATTTTTATGTAATTCATAGATTATTTTTTTTGTTTATTAAAATGGTATTTTAATTTCACTTTATAATAATGAATTACTTCTTTCATTTTCAATTGGATTTTCTATGCCTTTACATCAATGAAAGAAAAAGATTATAGATAGAAGATTTTTTTTAATGGCATATATTATAATTTAAGTTAATAGAGAACCACCCAAATTATAATCAAGTAATATGATGTTTCATACTATTAATGTATTTTAATAAATTTAATATTTTTATACATTCATTTATTTAGTGAAATAATAATAGAATTATTTGAATTAATCATTGGATTAATATAGAGAGATTTATCACTGAATTGTATGGATTGGAAATTTCTATTTAATATATGACATCATAATAATATCTTTCCAGTCATTCATTTCCCAATGTTTTTTTAGAAAAATTGGAAAGAAAAATGCATTATACATTGTGTTTAGTTTAATATATCAAGAAAAATAAAAAATTACATTTACCTTGGTGATTTTTTGAAAACCCATCATGAAAAAGGTATTATTATGGTGGTTTTGTTAAATTATTCATAATATTAATTTATTTAAATAAAAAAATATCATATTATGAAAATAATATATTTTTAATTGTGATTTTTTAAAATACCAGCATAAAAAATATAAAAATACATTTTTTTGGAAGTATAGTGACAAATTTTTAAAAAATAATGTAAAAATAATTCATTTAAATTAAAATGAGTCAAATCATGAAACAATGT
Organism: Viscum album; assembly: GCA_963277665.1. Classification (NCBI taxonomy): domain Eukaryota; kingdom Viridiplantae; phylum Streptophyta; class Magnoliopsida; order Santalales; family Viscaceae; genus Viscum; species Viscum album. The sequence continues at coordinate 1,889,457,110 of OY728130.1, read as the reverse complement.
TATGGGTTATTTTAAAATAAATCCCATTTTAATTTATTTTAATGATTATTCAAAAAAACACAATAAAAATTATTCCATTTTAAAAATATATATATGTTAATTTGTCTAAAATAAATTTATTGTGGTAGTTTTTGGAAAATCAAAATAAAATGAAAAAAAAACAATACATATTTAGGAAACCCCAAATGTTAGGATACTAGAGGAATAATGTAGTGATAATCTATAAGATAGATTTGGGGAAAGAGTTTTCCACTCAAATATCTATGAGTAATATATATTATGAATAATGTGATTTTTCACCTAAATTATTGAGGTTTTATAGGAACACAAAGTAGGGATCAAAGCATAATAAAATATTATTCTTGGTCCACTAATTGATATGATTAAAAAATTTAAAAGGGGTCATAATTTTAGTTAGATCACATTTAATAAATTATACAGATTGGCATAATATAATAAATTTATAGTTATGAATAAAGAAGGTAATAACCATTAAATAAATGAATATTATAAACATTTAAACATGATACAAACATTTATGAACAATTCATAAATTAAATCTAATTGTAAAGATTTTATAGTTAATATTTAGTCATTATGTCCATAGCATAATGATAAGAAAAACACTTTATATTCAACTGATAATATGAAATCTTCATATTATACATTATATATAATACGTTAAATATGAATATATATATATATGTGTGTGAAAATTTTATGAATTATAAATGACCCCATAATTCAATTTATTTTATTTGAACATTTTACATAATCCAATATAACATAAATAAACATTATTTAAAATTTTGAACTACTTAAACATAAAAACATTTTTTATAATGTTTAAATAATATCCTAATAAGGCTCCTTTGATTTGAACACTTCAAATTAATCATCGTTAACATTTTATAATTTTATCTAATATAGGAACATTTTTTGTCTCAATTTTTTATTCATAAAATTTTCATAAATTACTCTTATAATATTTTTATATAAAGACTTTATATTTAAATTATAAGGTAACCCATATAAATCAGAAAAAAATTAATATTAAATCTTAATGTTAATTGAATATTTTTAATTCTTTTTAAAAAAATATTTTTTTAATTAAAAATATTTTATGATAAATTAATTTTATAATACACTTTTATAAATTTATAAATACTCAATAATATATTTTAAATTATTTATAAAAAAATTATTCATTAATTATATTCAAATTGAAATTGATAAATATTTAAAATAGAATGTTCTTAGCATTGAAGAATTCACTACATAGTGGTATTCTACCTTGGGTATTCAAAAAAAATAACTTAATATAAACCATGGAATGGAAAATATAGTTTCAGTTTCTTGAAAAGTGATCATTGTGTTTATATTCCAAACATGAACCATTTTCAGACCACATTATCGATACAAGCAGTTTTGGCTCAATGAATGACCCTCCAGGGTGTGGATATACATTGACTTTGGTGCGATGAATTACGAAAAATGGTTCTCTTTTTTCCTAGTTCATAATTCCGGTCATCATTTTAGATACCATAAAACATGAGAGGCTCTCATAACACTGTTAGGTTTCTATGGGGTTGATTAATCATTAATCATAATAGTGGTAGTGATTAGAAATTCATCATAAGATCGCCCATACAAAGAAAATGAAACCTGTGTAAATTTATATAAAACACAAACTATTGTAAACCAAAATCCATTCACAAAATACCCACTGCACTAGTACCATTAAATGTGTTTAATGATGATTTTCGTGTGTCAAATGTAATCTTCCCACATTTTTAGGTATCCGTGGGCTAATTGATAGATTTTACCCTCAAAAATAGATTTTATATTCCACTGAGATGTGGTAGTATCTCCTGACGTAAAAATGGAAGATGAAAAGTTCTTCGGGCACCATGAATTCTTAAATTTTTATCATATGATCATCTCACCCACCTTAAATTGCATGAAAATGGTATTTATATAATCCTAAGGATGATTCTCCATGATTCATTCATTAAATCATGTTTTATAATGAATGAGCTAATTTATTGATCATAACATTCATCATAAGCATGAATCTTCCTTGTGTGTTTTATTAAATAAAACACACATTTTATTAAATTAATTAATGTGGAAGTAAATTTTTATGATATTAAGTAGAAAAATCCCATGAAAATTACATGACCACCATATTTTGTACCAACACATTCCCCAAATAGTACATGCAAATCATATTACATTAACCCCAATACACGCTGGAACATCTTTTCAAGGCTTTTTGAATCCATAATTTAACCTTAAAAACATAATATCTAAAAATAACCATGTGAAAATTTATATTTTGGATATATATTTCATTCAATATATATAATACAACACACATACACACACAAATAAATAGTATACACACACACAAACAAAAAGTGTAAAAAAATATGTCATGAATTTATCCCACTATGATCCCTTTTAAGTCTACAATGAGCTTAGGAGTAATCCATGAATCATTACATGAATAGAAAACATGTTGGTGACTATAATTTATGGTATTAAAATGAAACATGAAAGGAATTACCCTCATTAATTACCAAATAGAAATTAATATTTTACAAGTTAACACCTAACACCACAGATTAATAAGACAAAACATTAAATAAATACTATATAAAAGGACTATAATGTCATATAACCAATAAAACATTATGAATGAAAAACCATGACCAAGTACCAAATAGTTTCAAAAGAATAGAAACTCCTAGAATTCAAACTAATCACTATTATTTTAGGTTTGTGTGTTCCTTCTTGATCTTTGAAAACATTATGTAAATCGATAAAAACACTACTTACAAGTAGAAGTTAACATATGTACATAAATAAATAATTTAATAACACTTATATTAATATGGAATAAGTATATTAAATATTTTGTGAATAAATAATGACTCTAAAAGAAAAACCATTATTAGGTAATCTAGTATTTATTTTACCACATGAACGTTCTCTAAATTAATGAATAACACAATTAGAATAGTTTATCATAGAGCCCAGTAAAACCAAACCCTTTCACTTTTATTAAATGAAAAGAAAATAGAGCACAAGAGTATGGAGAACTAAAAGAAGAATCCTAGAAGGAAAACTATCATTTATGAATAACATTCTTTATATCCCACACTTGAATATCTATCACATCATCATCATCACTAATAACCCATCATCGATAATCATTGTAAATAAGTTCATTGTAATATTCCTCATCCCAATAACTATAGATAGAGTCATATTTGTGAAAATATATATGAATGGGCACATTTCCTTTATCTACATTACTAATTTGATCATCTAATACCTAAATTATTATTTTATACATAACATACATTCTAGTAGCAACCTTGGTTTCCATTTGTTGTATCCTTGACATTTCCATCCCATATTCTTTATATTTGTATCTATTTAAGTAATAAAATGAGAAGTTAAGTGATTTCTGACAGTTGTACTATGTATAGCCTATAACCTTGCAATCAATGTAATAAATAGTGAGTTTTTCATATTCAACAAAAAGATTCACATCATCATTGTGGGAAGATAACATAATTTTATCAGTAAAAATAGAATTAAAATCAACTTCAAAAAGAATATGGGATGAATTTCCTAATAAAATCTCAATATAACATATATAATGAAACAAATTGGGAAAATATATCAATAGAGGTACCACACACCCACTTCCCACCTAATATAGTGACCCTCACATAATTATGACCTACATCCTACCAATTTAATCCCTTCTAATCCAAAAACTATATCATATCATAATTGAAAACTCATCATACCATAAACACATAAATATCCACCCCACAACATGACCACATTTTTCAACAACCACTATCACAACCACATGTACATTATATCATAGCCACATAACCACAACCAAGTTTTTTATGGAATAGGAGAGTGGAAGAGGGTAGCATATCTCCATATATTCCCATGACATCCTAGATGTCAGGGGTTAAATCAGTACACAAAACCTCATATATCCATTGGATTAGTTACCCAACTTTGGTGGTGGTACATAGTGGTTTCTTTACTTTTCCTCAAAAGTGTTTTGATAATAAAATAGTTAATTCTCAGTCAGGTGGTGGTTCATATAAATGGATAATTACCCATTATCCACTACTGAAATAACAGATCATACAATGATATATAATATGGAACATAACCCAACCTATATTCCACATCCTTTAAAGGTCATAATCCATTCAACATTTCCATTTGTATTCAAAAAATATTTATACAGAGAGAGAGATGACTAGTGTCTAGTGGGGCCTGAAATAATGGAGACCAAGGGCATCACCCTGAATCATATTCACACCCTCAAGTTTAAAATGAGAAACATGAGTGAGAAAACTGACCATGATACCATGGGTCGCCATAGAGTCCAAGTGATCTTCCACCTTGTTTCCCTCCCTCTACGAGTGATTGACTCTGGTGATACCCTTTAAGAGAGCTTTGAATTTCCTAATTATGTATATAATAGACCAGGTGATGATACCTTTACCATGCAAGGAATTGTGGATAACCATAGATTTTGTCTCTACTTGGGAGATATAAAGCACCTGCTGCCTACAAATAGAGATACCTATAAGAACATCCTTTTCCTATACCTGCATAGAATTTTGATAACCATAATGCACCAAGAACACTAAAACCACACTACCACTATAGTATCGGACCATGCTACCTCCATGAATTTCACCAAGCATGTAAGAACCATCAGTTATTAGTTTGAAGCTAACATCAGGAGGACTCCACCGAACCTAGTGCCCCTATTTCCTAGTAGCTAACCAATGAGCCACATTTTGGTGCACATACAGTTTGCACAAGGAGGGGGTCTACTTACAGTCATCATTTGTGCCACACAAATCGACCAGGATAAATCTTACTCTAGTGGTAATAGATATCCATATAGATGTGATCCCCTCAAACCTATCCTAGTTCCTATCTTTCCATACACACCAACAACCCGCGTTGAAGATGATGGATCTCACCCTCCTTTCATTACCGGAACTGTCTACCCCTAGAACAAACACTCCATGATATAGTCAAAGATCGACGCATTGGGGGAGTACCCTGTAGATTCTCCAAAGACTCCCCACATCTGGAGAGCCTAGTCACCCTCGAAAAAGATGTGGGATATGCTATCTTCATGCTTTTGAAAGCAAAAATGGTAGCAAGAAGCCATGATAATTATGAGTCTCTTGATGTTATCTCCAGCTGGTAAGTCTTGGTTCTAGATCCTACATGTTAGGAAATTAAATTTTTTAGGGATCCTCTTACACCAAGCCAGACCATACCCACCTCCCTAATGGCCCTATGGTAGGCTTGACCTATAAAAATCCTTCACGTTGAACCCTACCCAAGGTGGAGGGGGTGAATACACACTGGTCTATATCTGAGCTCATAATAATAGTTTCAAAAACCTCCTGCTGATCCGCATCCAGAATAGTTCTGAAAAAATGTGGGTACTGACTCACCTCCTTGTAAGTTATCATAGGGGATGGGCACCCTGGATAGCCAATTGTCCTTCCCGACTAGTTGTGGTACCATAACTAGTTGTTCCCCTCCCTAATAATCCACTGTGATCTTTGGAGGATGGATAGAATAAAATTGCTAACAGTGGACCAGAGCGGAGATCCACTAACCGTAGAAGATTTAGTGTTAACCCGGTATCTGCAGGATATCAGCTTACCCCACAAAGTTTGGTCTTCAATTACCTCCCATGCCAGCTTTACGTGCATGTAGTGTATAGTATTCTCAAGGATTTTAATGTTGATCCCTCCCTCCAAAATTGGACAATCCATATTCCCCCAACAAACCCAATGTATCTTCCCCTCCGAAGATGCATCCCAAATGGAACAAGCCAAAAGTCTATCAATGAACCTAATAACCCCCTTCGGCATATTTTTGGATGAAAGATCATGTACCAGAATGGCTGAGAGGATGCCATTCACAAGAGTAATATGACCTCTAAAGGATAAAAAATAGTTCTCCCATCCATCCAATGGCCTGAAAGGCCTTCATTTTTTATTGATTTTTTATAATCCACCTTTTAAGGGGTGAGGTGGAACCCTTACAAGGCCCGTAGGTGTAATAATTACATGTCTCATAGGCCTTAGAAGAATTAATTTCCCGTAGGCTTCAAACATTACATACAACCCAGACTAACTACTTGGAACTGCTCCTCCCCAGCATCTTCATCGTGAATAATATCACCACCTTCACATGGATAGTCAGCTAGGCTATCTTGTGCATGTATAGGCTTGTCCCAATGGCAGGTGTCATACCCTCTCATTCTTGAAATCCATGTAGCTTATGTTGTGGTGAAAGCTCCTTGCTCATCCTCCTTATAGATCTTGTTCCTTGTAGGTTGTCTGGTTTGCATCAACACTTAAGGTGGCTCAAAGGCCTTGAGGTGGCCCAAAGGCCTAACTGGCCCGAAGGATTGGGTGGCCCGAAGGCCTTAAAGGATCGTGATAGTCCCCTACACAGATCACCTACACAGACCACCTTCCCACATTGATTAAGATGAGTGTATCATCCACAAACATTAAATGAGAGATGGGTGGTAGCCTTAACCTCCTTCAATAACGAAGAATATCCCCATTATAGATGCCTCTATTAACCATCCTGATTAAGTTATCCTACATAATAATGAAAATACTTAGGGATAAAGGGTTACCTTGGTGAAGGCCTCACACTAACTTGAATAAACCGTGAGTTCGCCCTAGAAATGACATAGCCATCCAGGCCGAGCTGAATCACTTGAACATAATATCACAAGACCATATTGAGAAACCCATATTTTTTAGGACCCTGTTAAGAAATCCCCACTCAATCCTATCAGATTTTATATTCATATCAAGCTTGATTGAAATATTAGATCTAAAAACCTTGGTATTAATATCTCTCAACATCTCTTAGTCCAGTGCTATAGCTCCCTGAATAGAGTGATCCTTCATGAAACCATGTTTTTCCATGGATATCCACTGAGGAAGATTCCTAGACAGCATCCTATTAATGATTCTCGCTAGTATTTTATATGTAAAGTTTCACATACTCATAGGATGATAAGAAATAAGGGATGAGGGGACTTTGATCTGTGTTAGAAGGACAAGAGTTGTGGCAGAAACAATTTGAGGTAGGCTACCCCCTCTGAAGAAATCCTGGATAGCATTGATGATATCCCCCTTCACCACCTCCCAGAAGCTCCTATATAATAAACCAAGAAATCCATCGGGACCTGCAGCACTCTCATGATTGATATTCACCATAGCCATCAAAATATCCTCCTATAGAATTCCCTCTATCAATTGATTATCCTGGGGAGATACAAGGTGTGAAATCCCATCACAAAACTCATCCCCCCCCCCCCCGTAGGGTAACCCTGTAGCATGTTTGGATTGGGTCCTGCAAGAAGGTCCTTGAAATGTGAATACGCCAAGCCCCTAACCACATCCCTATCATTAGTGAAAGATCCATCTTCGAAATCCAGGTTTGGTTGAACCACACACTGTCTCTCCCTTATACATGCATGGAAAAAATCAGTATTCGTATCTCCCTCCTTAATCCATTTTATTCTCAAAAAATACCTTTTCCTGCTTTCATGCACAAGTTTCATAACCACAAAGGAGTTCATTTTCTTAGATATCTCACCAAAGATAGCATTCTCCCATAAGTCTTCAATACTAGACTCTAACCGGTCGATATCCTATCTGAGCACATCTAACTCCTGGTCTAAGAGAGGGATTATTCTAGCCCATAAATGGAGGGTCTGCATGAGATGCCTCAACTTGTAGTGAAAATCTAGCCAGGAGTGCCCCTGGATCGAATCCTCCCAACTTCTCCTCACTGTATTTTGATAACCTGAAAGACTCAACCAATGGATCATGTACCAGAAACCCGAATGTAGAGCCTCCCTCCCTATCAGAGAAAGAAGGATCAGAGAATGGTATGAGATATTGTGGGTCGAATGCACAACCTTCACCTCTGGAAACCTAGAAATCTCTTGTACATTGGATAGACACCGATCGAGCCGGCTCCAACAACGACTATCACCCCTCCATTTGTTACACCATGTGAAGGGGTCACCTAAATACCCCAAATCCATTAGCCCCTTTCCAGCCATAAACTGGCTGAAAGCCCTACTATCCCTCCTTGGAAAATATCATCTCCCCTTCTTCTCATCAGGGTATTCTACAATATTAAAATCACTACCCATAACCAAAGGATGATCTCCTGGGTAAAAAAGCACTTAGATCACTCCATAACTCTTCCCTTTTCCATGCATCGCAGCTGCCATAAACAAAAGAAACAAACAAAGAGTCTCCACTGCAAGACACCCTCGTCATTACATGTTGATTGCCTGATTGGATTAACTCCACTGAAACCTCCCTGTGCCAGAAAATCTAGATAAACTTATTGATTGGATCTACATGCATATATGCATGTAGCAACACCTTGTGCATGAACTCACTAATCTTCGTAGAGTTATTCTTATGCTCAAGGATCACAACCACCTTGACCATATGTTTCTTAGATTCCAAGACAATAAAATCTAATTTGACTCTCACCCCTTATCCCTGAGAGTTCCAAATGAATATGGGATTCATTGAAACAAAATTTGTCAGCTTTGTCCCCAGAAAACATGGTCTCTTGCACAAGGGAGACAGAGCACTCCCTATCCTGTAGCCTCTTCGACGATAACCTCATACACACTCCTGAACTAGTACCAATAGGTAGTGATAGAGAATATATAAGCCTCGATGCAAGCTTAGAGGCCTTTACTTTAACCTCCAAAGGAGGCGACCAAGCCATAGAATCTAACATCGAGGGTTCCTGTATAGACGGTATGGGTGCACTAATAGTAGGAACACTACTAACCAACAAACCATCCTCTGTAGGGGGGAAGGTTTCATGATATTCTGCTTCAGCAAGACATCCAACACAATCCTACAACCTGTGGAAATTAAGAAGATCCACTCCTGGAAGAGTGACTCCTAGTCTTGTATCCTCCTCGAGAATCTTCTCCTCACAAGAGTATGGAGCTAGTAGCGTTTGGGGGAGACCCTGAGAAAAGGAACCCAGAAAACTCAGAACGAACTTCATAAGATTATCCCACAATGGACCTTTCAAGATCATCTTAGCCTATAATCATGACCATGCCAAGGGCACCCAGGGATCCATTCAATTAACATGTAGGACATAGGGGACTAGAGATTCACCTGAGGAATCCTCTAGACTGGTAAATGAAGGGACAAGCTCTTTACTATCTGGGAGCTTAGGGGTAGAGCCACAAGGGCCAGAAGATACAAATGTAACGGAGGACTCTACATGAACAATGGTTGAGCTAGGCTCTCCACCCTCAGGAAAGGACGAACCTCTTGATGGGGGAACTCTTCCAGCATTAATTCGTACTCCAAGATGTTGTTTCCTGCAGTTCTGCACCGAATTACCCTATATAAGACACTCTGAAAAAAACCTAGGAAAAACAGATAAACCATATCATGTGACCAGATGATGGATCCCTACACCTTCAGGGAAAATTTCTTCATGATAGACATGGATAGATCTAATAGATCTGAGGGGCCATAATCTACTCAACTATATGAGTACACGCGTCTAGGCACAGAAATCCCCCCAACGAGTCATCGATGACCCTGAGCAAAGTACTATTCTAAAAAGGGAGCAGCAGACTAGGGAGACATACCCAAACTGAAGCACGAGGATCTTCCTTCCCCTTATGAACCTCCATTGACCACCGAGAGAGTCTGAATTGACAATGGCCCAAGACACGGGGATAATTACACCAGGACTTGATGAAATCCTCCTCTGAAGCTATCACCAAGTAGAACGAGAACCTCTGAAGCACCAAAATGTGAACCTCTCCCTTCAACCCCCATGAATTCACAAATCATTGGAATACTTGAAGAGAAAGTTTCTCAGCACTGAAATGTGCCACTAGAGATCATTTAAGGACATAAATCACTTCATTGACCACTGGAGAAGGAGTCGACAGTGAAACATGAGAGCCTTCCTGAACCATAGAGTGAGAGAACGAATCGATGCCTGGAAAGCATGGATCCAAAACCCCTGAACCCAAACTAAAAATCACTTCTTTGAAGGACATCACCAGATGACGTGGATGAGGAGGTGAATCAGGAGACCCCAAACAAAGAGAAGATCCACCAGATAAAGACACAACCCCAGGATAAAATGCCGATGGGGATGGATGCACCGTTGGAGGATATTGATTTTTATGAGATTTTCTCACCTGTTGTCAAAATGTCTTCCATTCGGGTTGTTCTTGGTTTGGCTGCCAATTTAGATCTGAAGATTGAGCATATGGATTTGAAGACATATTTCCTCCATGTATATTTAGAGGAGGAGATTTATATGGAGCAACCAGAGGGTTTTTTTGAAACCGGTAAAGAAAATCATGTCTGCAAGTTGAAGAAGAGCTTGTATGGTTTGAAGCAAGCTCTGAGAGAGTGGTATAAGAAGTTTGAATCTGTCATTTCTCATCAAGGTTTCAGGAAGAAATCTTATTATCATTGTGTTTTTGTTCATATATTTACTAATAATGATTTTATTATACTATTGCTTTATTTTGATGATATGATCATTGTTGGCCATGATACTTCTAGAATTGACAGATTGAAGAAAGATCTTTGTCAGTCTTTTGCGATGAAAGACTTGGGGCCAGCACGACAGATTCTTGGTATGATGATCTCCCGTGACAAGAAGGCCAAGAATTTGTAGTTATCTCAGGAGAGATACATTGAGAATGTTCTTCAGATATTTTCTATGGATAGAGCAAAAGTGGTTAGTACTCCTCTTGCTTTACATTTTAAGCTCAATACCAGTCAGTCACCTTCTACAGATGAAGAGATAGAGGATATGCAGTAAATACCTTATTCAGCTGTCGTTCGTTGTTTGATGTATGAAATGGTATGTACTAGACCTGATATAGATCATTCAGTTGGTGTGGTCAGTTGTTTTTTATCAAATCTAGGTAGATAGCATTGGAGAGAAGTGAAGTACATTTTTCATTATCTTTGTGGTACTTCTGATCTGAGATTGTGTTTTGGCAAAGGGGAACATATGCTTTGTGGATTTATAGGTTCAGATATGGAAGGAGATATCGATTCGAGGAAGTCTACATCAGGCTATTTGATCACTTTTGTAGGGGGAGTTGTATCTTGGCAGTCTAGATTGTAGAGATGTGTTGCTTTATCTACCACAGAGTTAGAGTTTATTGCAGATACTGAGGCTTGCAAAGAATTGTTGTCGATGAAAACATTTATTTGAGAGCTCAATTTAAATCAGGAAAAATATGTTTTATTTTTTGATAGTTAGAGTGCTATTTGTTTGGGAAAAAATTCTACTTTTTCTGGCAGGTCCAAACATATCGATGTTCGATATCATTGGATTCGCAACGTCCTTGATTTGAGACAGTTAGAGCTTGATAAGATCCACACTAATGAAAATGGGTCAGATATATTGACCAAGAGTTTACCTAGAGGAAAATTTGAGACTTGCCGACAGATTGTAGGGTTGGCGGTGATCCCCACTTGAGTCGGAGGGGGAGTTTTTTGGGTGCCTTCCTAGTTGGCGCACCGGGTAACGCCTCCTCAAATGGTGCTCATGTGGTTTCTACTTTTAATGTGGTGTTTTTAATGCGGACCAAGACGACGTGAATTAATTCATGCAGTGACACTCTTTTGACGCGGCAACATTATTTGACGCTGATTCTTTTCCTATATAAGGAGGCAGAGGCAAGGAATTTCAACATCACCGGTAGCAACAACACCAAGAGCAAATCCCATTTGGTGATCACCTTTCTTCGATGATCATCTTTCTTTCTCTCTGCCTTTTGATCCACACTTTTATTCTTGAGTATTAATTTTGAGATACCTTCCATTTTTTGGGAGTCTCTACCATGTACCTCTTGATTTTAGTGGATCCCTCTTTCTGGACTAGGTCCCGTGGTTTTTCCCTTTCAGGTTTTCCACGTAAAAATTTCCGGTGTCAAATTTATTTTCTACACATTTAATTTTGTCGTTGCGCATCCGCTTCTATTTGGGGGAAATATTCAATTTCCTTTGCGTGTTTGCTTTTTCTTTTGTTTGCGCGTTCGTTGCTTTCCCGTCTTTCCCAACAGAGGCGTCGGAACAGAAACAGGAATAAAAATTTGAAATTCCCTAGGCGCATGAGGTGCATTCTTTTGGAAACTCATTTTTGAAAAATAAAACCTTTAAAGGTCACCAATATCCAATATATTAACAACAACACCTCTATCAAACCATGAACGTATCAACATTTAATCACAAAATAGGAATTAAACATATCTAAGATACAATTTTAGCATCAAAACCCTACTATTTCATTTATAAATTATCACATCTATATATCAATTTTATAATCTCATAACAACACACCACATGAATAAATTTTTGTGATAGGTAGCCTTATTCTTTCATCATGTTTATTGCACAACATATAATCCTTTAGAATTATTCTAATTTGTAACTAGTTCACAATATAATTCATTAATTACATTAAGCATTTTTTTTCAAAGTTTATCAATTTATTTTTTCTATACACCACTTGATGATAATTCTATTTAGTTCATTAATTCTATATTAACATAATCAATGTAACCATATAAATCTCACTACACAACCACATTAAAAATATCACCACTATTTCAATATCCTTATAACTCTATAATAATATGATAAATCCTACTAATTACAAAAAAGTGTCAAATAATTAACATCACGTACTCCAAAAAACATCACACCCCACTTAGATTCCACTTATTTTTATATAATTAAACAAATCCCGGTAATACACTCAAAGGAAACTATGAAATGATAATTAAACATAAATATTAATTAGAGAGAGAGTGAGTGAGTTCTCGATTCACTTATATCAAACTGTTTTTTTAACCATCATGTCATCCTATAGTGAATATCAATTCTCAAACTCTTATGTACTCATGATAAAATCTCTATGTGTCTAGAAATCATCATCTTTATATTAATCCTATACCACAACAACACAATATCCCTGGCCTATGAGTACCTCATTTAGAATAATCGCTATAAAAATAATGATTTTTTAAAATGGGTTCCCATAATAAATTGTTATTGTTATGGGGATCCATCACAAAAAGTTTGTTAAGTAAAATTACATTAGAATTTCTATTATTCATAATGTTACATTATAAATAACCTCAAAATGATACTATTTTCAATGGATTCAAAATTTCATCACAAAAATTATTCACTAATACTATTTTCCATGGAATTATTACTTCCATCACAAATAGTATTAAGAAAACTTATTTACAATATAATGTTAGTTCTGCCACAAAAAAAAGATGTGGATATATAAAAATATAATATATTAATTTAACAATTAATATTAATTTTTTATGTTATGGTAATTTATTAAATTTCTATTCATAAAATGTTAATAAATATTAAATAAAAAGTTGATAAAATAATATAATAATAAAATAATAAAATTAATAATTATTAATTATTACATAAGTAAAAATTAATAAAAAAGAAAATATAGAAAATTATTAACTATCAAATGAAATTTGAAAAATATGTTCTTAAAAAACACGTATATTTAAGAGCGTTTTGGGAGAGTTTATGATGGGTGAAATGAGTGATTGGTTGGGGGAGGGAGGGATGTATTTACAGTTTATTTTCTTATAGAAATTTATTTCATTCCAAAAATTTCATCATTTGAACTATTTATGATATATATTTGTGATAGAATAGGTATTTTTTTATTGGTATTTATGATGAAATTGATATATGTTGAAAAAATTATTGGCCATAAATTTCTTCCCTCTTATTCAAAAAGTATTTAGGATGGAGATATCCCATCACAAATAATCCCCTAGAACTCCATTTATGATAGAATCTCTATTATGTTGTGAATAATCAAGGTCAAAAGATTATTTTTGACTAACACTCCATTATGTTGCATATAATAATTTCCTTATATGTTTATTTACAAAAAACACTTAATTCCATTGAAAATAAGCTTGTGAGTCATGCTTACTTCTGAAAAAAAAATATACAACCTGAAAAAACATTAGTTATAAAGGATTAGTTACGAAAAAACCACTCGTCCATTGCAAATAATATTTGTGTAATCTCTTTTTTTCTAGTGTATATTCCATTTAATTAAAAATAACCTTAATAAAATTTGTTTTTCCTGGTATAATCTCCATTACATCTCAAATTACCTTTCCGGGAAAGTATCATTTTTGATGGAATGGATAGTCCATCCAAAATATCTTTAGTAGTAAATAGTAATTTGTGACAGAATAGGGAGACTATTGCAAAATATTTTCTCCTAGAACAACACATGCACTTCAAAAAAAATATTAGTGTAATATTTATTTTCTATTTAAAATTTTCATTGCTATAAGTATTAGTTGTGATTCATTAAAAAATTATTTGCAAAAAATCATTTATGGAAGACTATTTGTGAAAGGCTCCTAGTTATTCATAAATAATCTATCATAATAAATTGAATTTCTTGTAGTGAATACTTTAAAGGAATAATTAATAATGAAAAGAGTATTATAGATCACATGGATTCAATTTCATGAGGGTCATAACACAAAATTCCATCAAGGTACACAAAAAATAATAAATGATGATATTTTCCCATCTAAGGTTGCAAAGGAAGTAAATTGATTTAATGATAGATGAGATGGAGGTTTGACTGTTAAATTAAAAGGATATAGGATAAATCAAAATATGGTTACATAATCCTTGATGTGGTTTGAGTTATTCAGAACATAGTTGAAACTACAATGAAAAAAATATCATTCTCGTAAAAAAATTCTATCCATTTTTTTAAATTCACATATTTGTATGAAATCATGATGCGATCCTTCCAAAACCCCATTCAATCCAAGATGTGAAACTATGAACTCACCTATTAATTTGATCAATATAATAAATATGGCATAGAAACATGACATATTTTACCTCTATTTTTAATAATATCTCCACCAAAATATATATCTAGGAAATAAAATGAATTACAACCATTTACTTTAAACATCATCACAATAACTAAAACTATGAAATAGTTTCATTCCTCATGGAGATCCGTAGAAACATCTTCATTTTATCGTAGAATATTAATTCAAACTAATATAAGGCACTTCAAACCATGAATTAGACTAAAACTACAACCTGGTAAGACTAAAATCACAATATGGTTCCATTAAAAAAATATTTCATTTCATTTTATTCTATAAATCACTTACAAACAATATATTTCTCCCTTTAAGACATCAAAATTTCAAGAAAAAACCATTGTGAATTTATATTCCTTTATATAAGAAACCATTGGAATGATTCTCATCACTAATAATCTAAAAAATAGGAATGGGAAAGTTAAAGTGCTCAAAAATTAATTTACATTAAGATACTACTCAAATTGTTCTTTTTCATTAAAATAAATACAAAACACCTATGTTAAAAGATCAAAGTCGATATGTTATACCTTGGGTCCTCAAATAAAATATCCTTTAAATCATTTCATCACTAAAAATAAAAAACCCTTAATAGAAAATTAACCTCTCTATATATAGATAAAATTATCTCATTAATCAAATTTGATAGAAATCCTCTATATTTAAACCATCATCATATCCCAAAAATAGAACACCCATATATAAAAAAACTAAAAAACTCTCTCACAATCCTCATATAAAATTCCTCATTAAAAGGATTGGTTATACTCCACCTATAAATTCTCATACAAAAAGACAATTCACTCCAAAAGAAATCATCGAGAGGGAAAACACAAACAATGTAAGATTCATACCACAACATCAACCCAGCCTTAACTAGGAAGGTTCTAATAAAAAAATCTATATATAAATCCTTACACAGCCCATAACTAGGAATAAATCCCTTAAAACTAATAAAGAAAGCTAAAAAATTAATAAAAAGTTATTTTAGAACATCGAATTTTATATCCAAACATTGAATTATTTATTTAAATAAAATTCATGAATTATCAAAACCATGTTCCATAATCAGTATAAGAATTTTATGAAAAACTAATTTAATGATTCTATCAAACATGTAAATTAATTTAATGTATATTTTGAAATTAAGTTGAGGTGAATGTAAAAAATAATTTTCTTATATATTCAAATAAATAAATTAACAAGAATGGGAATAAAATTCGAGTATTTAAAACTATATAACACTTTAAGAATATAAAGTTAAAACATTTCATGAATGGAAAAAGACTTCAAATTTAAATTATAATTTCAAAATCATTTGTAATGTTACTTATGAATGAAATAAAGAAACATATGAATCAATCCTAAAGACTACAAATATCCACCTACTATGTTCCCACTATACAACTTTACTAATTTAATAACTCGCCTATGGTTTATAAGCACTGTAAATAGTAATGAACATAAATTGTTGATTTTCCACCACATTACAAAGGAAAAAAATAAAATCACTCATTGAATGAAATCCAAACTATTAATGACTAGAGATCAAAATCTAAAACAGACTCTAAATTATCAATTTATTCATTTTTTTATATTATAAGTTCAATAACTCATCACATTCATTTTACCTCTCTTGGATTACTGAAGAAAAAACCTATTGGAACTCTATATCCTATAAAAATATCTCTATATTATTCTTCCATGATTATTCACCTAATTTTAAGCCTTTTACTCTAGATAATCTTATCATCATTGAATCTCAGTCTTTAAAGAAGATTCAAAATATAATTCTTTTAAAACTTCACCAACTAAGAAACTCGATAATTAAAAACCAATATCTAAAAATGTGTTTCATAGATGTGCATAGTAGATCCTTTTATATAACCCCTTGAAGATATTTAAATTGTCTATCCTAATATATATAGTAAATAAAGTCCTCCTTACATGACTTATAACCCCCCCCCCCCCACCACCACCACCACCACCACCAAGACAACCCATATGGGTATCCACAATCCATCAATCCCCATGGTTGGGCCTCATTAAGAAATATAGCTACTTCCAAGGTAACTCAAAATCAATAAGGGGTTTTCACCAAATCAAAATAAAATTAAATCACCTCTATAAAATTCATATTATTTAAACTCAACACTCCACCAATAATATTTAGTACCACTTTCTATTAAAAATTCAATAGCATCTCATTTAATGATTACTCCTTCATTCTCTAAGGCCCAATGTTTTAATCACATTTTACTGACATGTATTCATAAAATTCAACAGTGGTCATGATACATAATCAAATAAATTCAAAATATCCCATAATGTTTTTTATATTTTATCAAAAATCATTCCAACCATCCAGGTACACCACTACTCTTTTCAAATCAAACAAATCGTGATAATAAATTACATTACCTTATGAGTCAATAACACTCAATATTACATCTGAAATCATGGATTCATCATCACCCCCACACCACTGATCATTAAACGTTTACTATAGAAAAATAAACCAAACATTTATCCCCCACTATAAAAAATTCTAACAATTATAGCACGTATAAAATTTATAATCCTGAACTCTTCCTAAAAAAATCATCCTAATAAATAGTTAATCGACTTTACTATAGGCTCAATATTCCATCATAATTTTTTACACATTAAATACATAATATTTATAATATTATTTCAAAAAGTACCTATTTAGTACCGTGTAAATTATTGATTTAACATGCAACCCTTTTCTTTAAAAACTAAATAATGCAAAACAGTAAAATTCATTCAAAAAACTAAAAATTTATAACTCAAAATTATTTATAAAAGAAATATTTTAAATCCATTTTCTTAAAATCAAGGGTTTAAAAATCCTATCACAATATGTTAAAATAAAAAATACACCTTTCAATTCTACAAGATTGGCCACTTTTTCATCTATTACATAAAAACATGTTACTGACTGAATTATTTTAATTTGAAATTTATCCAAGAAATTCATCATAAAAAACACATTAAAATTATAAAAAATAAAAAAAATGAGGATAAAAGTATCAATTAAAAAAATGAATTCTGAAGTCCAAGTTTTATTTAAATATTTTTTTACTTTATCCACCATTTTCATAAGATGACCAGATTATTAATATTCTATATCAGGGATAAAATTAATTAATTTCTAAATTAATTCATAATAAATAGCTCAAATATATGATTTATCATGTTATCATGCTCAATATTAAAAAATTTAACACATGTTTTATTTATATATTTCTTATTATAATGCTAAAAGATGAAACACTTTCTATCTATTATTTTATCATAGGTTTTGGAAATACCTATGCTTTTATTTTTATTTAGTGGTTTTAGGGCCTTCATCAGGTGAAGGTTGTTCTCCTTCAACTCTATCGTTCTGCTCATGGTTTTTATTCCTTTTTGTTAGTGTGGTATCTTGCTATCATTGTTTTATTTCTCCCTTCCCAATTATCACTACTATGTGGTCATGAGTTCATCGATGTTGGACTTGTAGTATCCCATTGTTTCCCATTTTCACTTGTGGTTCGGTTCATTGGGGGTGGTGGGTTGTCTTGGGTATGAAATATGAGACTCAAGTATTTATCTAGTTTTTATATAGGGAGGGGAAATATATAGGTTGTAGTGTTTTTATCATTGGTGAGTGGAAGTCTATTAGTCCTCTTTTATGGTGATATTGTTGTCATTATTTCTATTTTGTCATAGCCATATGGTGGTATTTTCCACTGTTTTGGACTTTTCCTACAAATTTATCTTTTTTTATATTACATGTTCATGGAGAGTATTTTTTTAATATTTATTCCTTTATATTAGTCCCCATTGATGTATTGGGGTTGTGTTAGTAATTCTATTAGATTTTAATCTACATCACCTTAATAGTGTATATGTGGTCAGTAGTTTTGATTATATCTGGATTCAACTTTGATGGATAAGATGATGAATCTTTTTCTCTTTATAGGAAGTTTTAATAAGAAATATCTAATGGTAAACAACTCTTGGTGGTGGAATCTACTACCATGGTTGCGGTTGGGTGGATTCCTATTGATATTGTAACTTTTGTCCCATTGGTGTATGTGGTTCCTTGGAGGTGGTGTTTGATGATGGTATTGGTTTTTCTTCTTATTTATGGACATGTTTTAGGCTTAGTGGATGTAATTTTAAGACAGTGAAGCATCGATATGTGGATTCTTGATGCTAGGCATTGGCCACAGACTCTAATTGGTAATAGTGAAGCCTCAATGGGCAATCAAGTTCAATGGTAGTTGTTGTCTGCAAACAATTTGTATCTATGACTGAGGTGCATAGGGGTTAAGGATGATGTGGGATAATCCCATTGAGTAACCCATTTTTATAAATGCATCATGAAATTTAGATTAACCGACTCACCTATTATCATTCCTCACTTTTCCTTGCATTATAAAGTTAGATTCATAAATATTTGTGATGGGTCAATCATAGTTGGATCCCATCACAAATATCCATTTGTGATGGGAGTCCACCAAGATTGTCCCATGAATGATAATGGCATCACAAATAGTTTTTTTTCAAAAACATGTAGAATGATTCTCCATTAAAAAACAAATTGTATTTTTATCGAAATAGATTATTAGTGGTGAAAAAAAATTCATTATTAATAACCTATTACAATGAAAATACTATTCCACCACAAAAAAAATTGAGAGGTAAATAATAAAAAAACATCAATTAAATTATTAGAAATTCAAATATATAAAAATATATATGTGTGAATTATTTCCATGTAAATTACACATAATATGTCAATTCAAAAATTATTAAAATATTTTTTTCAAAAAAATATATCAATGATCAACATACTTGTGTGAATCAACTAAAGGACCAGGTGGTGGGAAATCTATACATATACCCTGAACAAGTATTCATATATAATCTATCTCTTATTAATGCTACTACTCTTGCCATCAGTTCTACTCTTCCTCCTCGTGCTGCTGGTGTAAATAAAGCTCTTATTGCTCTCTATGTATGATCTCTAAAACCTCATTTTGAGTTGGAAACTTCCCCTAATACTCTGCATATGATGATGATGACTCCACATGAGATCCCCTCAAGCTATACGATGACTACATAGTAGTTCCATAACAAGTAATAGGAATAAATAAAGAACCAATACCAACCACTCATACTTTCTTGATACCATAATGAGTTACTTGTATCCAATCCACCTCATCAAATCCTAACTCACTGATGTCTCTACCCTCAGTCTTGGATTGAATCTCATTATGTGTGTGTGAATTTATATCCTCATATGTATCCTTCAAATGTAATATTAAATTAAATTATTTAAAATATTTTATCTATATTTTTAAAATTAAAAAAAAATAACCATAATTTGATGTGTTTGGTCACTGTTAATTTCTATCATGGGAGGATCAGTATAAATTTTTATAAAAGCATCAAAATTCATAAAATTGGGATATTCAAATACATAAATAAAAATTGAGTAAAAATTTTACATTTAAATTATATATAAATTATTAAATAAAATTACTTACATATGTCACTGATGAATTCAAAAGGTACGACTATCTGCTAAATGCATAAACTCATACCTCCCCTAGTTCTATCATCCTAATGATGATCTCCTCAGAAAACTATATCATATAATGTAGTTACACAATACATATTAATAATGGGATGATATTTAATTAGTGAAATTATTATAAAAAATACTAATAAAAAATTGTGTCTCCAACTCTCTTTATGGATTTCTTTCTCAAAATACGTAAAAACTGGAAAGAACAATCATGCTTATGGATCTCTAATGACTCCCAGATGGTGTCTATCATTCTCTAATTAACATGATACCATCAACCCTATAAATAATTAAAAATATAAAGGTAATTATTAAATAAATTTCAAAATAAATATTATTTATTTTCATACCATCTAATGATTAAACATGGGATAATTAAAATTGATGGAAATAAGATCACATGTCAAAATTCATCAAGGAAAATAATTTCACGTAATCATAACCCTGCCTAATAGCTATATGTAAAAAACTATAGGAATGGATAAAAAATAATAATAAAATTATTATATAAATAAATTAATTAAAACTAACAAAAATACATAGTTGAAAATACCTCTGTATGCAGGGATTGAAACAAAAAAGGTGAACTTCTCATGAAAATTGGGTCGAGAATCATCGATCTGGCTACGCCATGACCTATCAAAGTTGATGATATGGTTGAAGAACCGAGTGAGTTGGATGATGAATCATCAATACAATCACCAAGAATTATATCATTTATAAGGACATGGAACTTCTCCTCCATAACATCACTATCCATCTGAAACATGGAAAGAATTTTGTCTGTAGATAATTGAAAACAAGAATTATATATTAATTAAGACTACAATTGGAATTAAATTACATAATTCTTCATATTTATATTTTTCTTCATATTTCAATATCTTCACCTTCCTCATAATCATCAATTTCCATTAGAGTTTCAACTTTATCATCTATTGCTATTTTTAATTTATTGGTTACATCATCAACATTATCAACTCCATCAGCTTGTAACTATGGGTTTTCATCATGTGTATTTGTATATATTCATGTAAAAGATATATTTGGGGCTTTATATTAAAAAAATTTAACTCCTTGCACTTCAATATAACCACTTTCACTTTTCATAAACAAATTTTCATTATATTTCATTTTTATTATGCTCTATAAGTGAATTAAATATCATAAAGGAAAATAATTTTCAAAATAAATTTTATATTCTTGGTGATCCAACATAAATGTTTTTTACTGAAAGAATTATTATATATTTAATGTCAACATTTTCATGTAATATATGAACACATAAGTCTCTATCAGTATCAAACTAATGAAATCAAAATCCATTACCAACATATGTACTATAAAATTAGGACAATTCGTATGGTTGGTTACTCAATACATATAATAAATTATAAATTTTACCTTTACATTTTGATACATTTAAAATTATAAAACAATTATAAATATAAAAATTAGTAAATTAATTTCATATATTCAACCATAAATAATTTATTTCATTCATCTTTGAAACGGGTAGGGTAAATTACATTGTTGGTGTTCTTCAAGAGTAGTTGGGGAAATTTTTGAATTTTTTTACTTTTTATGATCATATTATAATCTAAAAATGAATAAATATTTATTTTATTTTATAAAATATAAAATTAATAGGTGAATGTATATTTCATTATGAAAATAATTTCATTTCTTCATAGTTGAATAAAACATATGTATGAACTTTTTGATATTTATCTTCTGAAATCCATTGTTCATGAACTACTCCAAAACAAAGTTGAGGCAGTTTAAAAAATGATAATTGATGATTTATTTCATGATCAAAATTTCCCAATTTAAAACACATGTGATTATGTTTTAAAGGGTATTCAGGTTGAATATAATGATAGTAGAGAAATTAACATTCCTCTTACAAATATACTTTTTCAATTAACCCTTCAAATGCTGATTTTTTTATACCTTTTTGTTCAATTTCTTCGTGAATATCTTGTATGGGTACATCCATCAGAACTATGATGGTCCCAAAAATTTGATTTATTAAATAAATTTAATATTAAACATTCCATTGAATCAAATAATTTCAGCAAATTTTTTTCCCAATTTACATTAAATTAAAATAAAATCATGTTACAACCCACTCAGTGCATCATAGTATTATATCTTGACACAAATTAATCATAAAATTTATGGTATTTCTTTCATAACATCCCAAATAGATGAATTTAACATGCCTCTAATGCCAATTGATATTAGTAATTCCATTATACCATAATGACCATGAAATTTGAATCTGGTAACATAACCATTTCTAACACATCGATCCAAATTGGAAACATAGCCATATGGTAACATAAAATCAAAAATTCAATAACATAATAATAAATTATTTTCTATATAAACTACATACACCACTTTTGGATTTATTGAACTATGTGATCTATCATTTTAAAATAACCTAAGTTCTAGATTCCTATAAATTTGGGCAAGATATAATAATGCCTTTATATTATCTTCAGTTTTACCAGGTGTGAACAATATTGAATAAAATGTGTTATAAAAATATTTCTTCTCAATATTCCTCGAATCTAACATGATACATACCAACACATCAGACCAATATCCTAAATCGAAACAAAAATACATTGTTTTATCTGATAGTGATCTTTACGAAAGACATATTTTTTTGGTTAAATTTGATCCAAGGGTAATAAGATGTAACGATGAGAAAATAGATTTTCAATCAATACCTAAGATCATTGTTGGAGGTCCATATATTTAAATTTTTTATTTTTTAAAATTATTTTTGTTCCTTTGATAATATGGTTTTTAGGAAGAAATATGTGATAATAGCTGAAAAAATAATATTTTCATCCATTCAAAAGTATAAACACATTTCTATTACTCATTATATATGAATATGATTTCAAAACATGTGTAATACAACTAGATAACATTATATATGTTGGGAATTCACTAATCGTCTACATTAATGAATCTTTCATTATAAAATTATGTTTTGGAACTACATCATATGTACTAACACCAGTACTACACAAAAATATATATAACTCATAAATCAGTGGCCACAAATAAATATCAACATTATTTTTTGGATGCATTGTAATTATTAATGTAAAAAATAGGGTTCATTCATCAACATCCAAAGAGGTATGTTTTTCAGTGTTATAAAGATGGTCTATGAAAAATATTTAATACCATAAGAACAAAATGGAAATAAACCATCATTAGAAATACCTAATATCACATTATCAGCCTTATAATCAAATAAATGAATCATATAATCAAAATGATTTCATGAATCACCATCAAAAGGATGATTTTAGCTTTTCTGATAGAAATATTGGATTTCATCCATGTCATCAATGATGTTGTGTTGTGAGGAATAAATAAAGGATAAAATCTTGCTATAAGTAGGAATAACCACATGTATTTAAGAGGATCAATTATGGAATTTCCTTATTGTGCCTCTTTGTACCAAATTATCAACATATAGGTCCACTAACAAATGAATCATATTCTCTATAATTAAAGACATATTTATTTGAACATGCAAAGATATTATAATAACCAAGACCCAATTTATCGATCAACCTTATTATTTTATAGAAATATATAGGAAAAAAATTTTCCTCAGGTACAAATTATTTATAGAAATAAAATAATTGATCAAAAAATGTTGAAAATTCCATTATCAAATTTAATAGAAATAAATTTAGTAAATTGTTCAAATTTTTTTATCTTGAAATTGGGATATTAAAAATATTCAATAGAATTCATCAACTCATAAAATTAATATTGTTCTTCATTAGGATTTGAATATATTTTTAGATTTTTATTGGTTGAAAAAACAATCCATCAAACTCGTGTACTAAAGTTTGAAATCATGAGGGCTCAAGAACAAAATTATTTATACATTCTTCATAATTACGTTCACTATGTTGATACCAAAAAATATAATCTTCTTGAAAACAAATACTTAATATATGAACATCAATTCTAAATAATTTTTCAAATATCCTGAGATAACATTTTTTACATGGACACTTAGTTGTCCCTTCTGAAACAACTTCTGGTTTTGATGACGTAAATGATGAGAAAGTTTCAAAACCCAAAATATATAAAGGATTTATATTATAGTTTTTTGTATTTATGTGTTGCTATATCCATTCACATTCTATTAATAAATCTAATTGTCACCTTCCATGTTTCATATTTTTATGAAAAAAAATAGAAATATCGCTTATGATTAATCTGATATAAGGAAAGCATGATTCGATAAAAAAATCATAAAGTCAAAGAATTAATAATTACTTATAATTATTACCAATTGTATATAATTAAATGTAATTATGACTAAATATATTAAATAGTACTTACTAAAAAAATATTGAATAGAAACTTTGCATACAAATTACTATTACTAATTATCACTAGTTATCAGTAATTGGTTATAATTATAAGAAATTATGCAATAATTATTAGTAATTATTAGTAATTATCTGTAATTATTAGTAATTATTACTAATTTTCATTAATTATCACTATATATCAAAAATTATTACCAATTATTAGCAATTTTTACTAATTATATGTAATTTTTACTAATTGTCATAAATTATGACTAATTATCAGCAATTGTTACTAATTATCAACAATTATATCTAATTATTTGTAATTGTTACTAATAATCATTAATTGTGAATAATTATTGATAATTCTGACTAATTATTACAAATTTTCGGTAGTTGTTACAAATTATTACTAATTATCTGTAATTATCGATTATCTATAATTATATATTATTTGGAAAAATTATTTCTAATTATCAGTAATTATTACTAGTTATTACTAATTATTGTTATTAATTTCTAATTATTTCAAATAGTATTAATTATTTTTAAATATTTTTAATTATTACTTATAATTGGTAATTACTACAAATTATTACAATTATTAATAATTATTGGTAAATATTTGTAATTATTGGTAATTATATCTAATTATCAGTAATTATTATTAATAATATTTAATTATTTCTAATGATTACTAATTACTGCCAGTTATTACTCATTATTGCCAGTTATTATGAATTTTTGCAAATTATTTGTAATTATTACAAATAATTATGAATTAGAACTAATTATAATTAATTACTTCATATTATTATATATTATTTGTAATTTCATATAATTATTACTAATTTTTTGCAATTATTACCAATTATGGGTAATTATTACTAATTATTTGTAATTATTACTAGTTATTACAAATTGTTGCTAATTATTGGTAATTATTAGTAATTATTACTAATTGGTGGTAATTATTACTAATTATCGATAATCATTTCTAGTTTTTGGTAATTATTAATAGATATTACTAAATATTTCTAATTGTTACTAATTATTGTTAATTATTACTAACTATTGTTAATTATTATTAATTATTGTTAATTAATGTTAACTATTTTTAGTTATTACTAATTATTCTTTTTTATTTTTAATAATTTATAATTATTAATAATCATTGCTAATTATTTCTTAGTATTGTTAATTATTTCTAGTTATTGGTAACTATAGCTAATTATTAATAAGTATTCCTAATTATTGGTAATTATTAATCATTATTAATAATAATTACTAATTATGGATAATTATTTTTAATTATTGATAATTATTAAAATTTATTGGTAATTATTACTAATTATTTGTCTTTATTAAAAATTATTCGAAATGATTACTAATTATTGGTAATTATTACTAATTATAGATATTTATTACTAGTTGTCAGGTTGTATGTGTTGTCTTCGGCTTTGACTAAAGCAGAGGCCTTGAATTGTTCCACGATAACATCGATTGTTTGGAGGGATAGATCTCCCAATCATGAGGGTCACCAGTGTTTTTTCTCTAATATTATGGATGAGAATGAGTCTCACTGAAAGTGGATTACACAGAATGGAGTGCATTCCTTTGTTGAACCTAGTCTGAAGCTTCTTATGGAACACCTTGAGGAATTTGAATTTTTGATTCCCACACGAGTGATTAGATTATAGAATAAGAACCCATGGAATCATTAAATATTCCAGAATCGATTAACTCATATTTGGGGATTTGGAGGATGGTGCATCACCTAAATTGGTATGGGATTTTTTCATATCGTCTTCGCATCCGATGAATATATGGCCAAAGCATAGGGCTTTGGCATAGTTCCACCTAAGACAGGTTTTCTCACTATATAAGATAGGTATCCATTATTTGATCCACTACTAGCCAATAAACTAGTTACCAAAACATGGATTCAAATTTATGTCCTATGATGGTTCTTATGGAACCCCCATATCCTTTGGGAGATAGGCTCATCCAATGGTGTTCCAATCAAAATTGATAGGGAAACCGAACATTGAAAGTATGGAAACATCGGTAGAATCTTTTGAAGTTGATATATCTTGAGCCATGATTCAGACCATTTTACTTTTTTTTTCCCAGATTAAGCTTGAGCTTGCAATTGTGTATGAGAAAATTATGGGTCTATTTTTGAAATCCAAATACATTGGGCATACTTCTAAGAAATGGTGTATGAGCATATTGTGATCTAACTGTAAGATTCCCACACATATAATTGAAACTTGTAGGTTTAATCTCATGGTTGATGGCCATTCCATCAAGGATCCTTATAAGTCTAATGTTGAGAATGTGGGTGCATCCTCTTATGTTGTTTTTCTTATGAATGAAAATAAAATTAAATGTACATATTGTACGAGGGATTGTAACCTTATGGAAACTTTTAATATCAATCTGCCTACTACTAAAAATAAAGCTGGCCTAGCTATGTTTTCGGATGTTAATAAAATCCTTTTATCTAGTGGTATAGAATCAGGGGATCTTATAGAGGGGGAGGCTGGTGAGCCTATGGTTCCTGATCGTACCACGATTCACTATTTTATTTCACCCTTACACCGCTGTTTTAAACTAGTTTTGTAATGAATATTCCAAATATAATAATAAATTGCACTTTATGTTTGAATCATTTAATTAATTTTAATCAAAATTATAATGTGCAATGTTACTTGTTTTTATTATTTCAATGTAGGTGGAGGTGATTTGGAGGGCCCTTGATGAAGTGGAAGAAAAATGGGCCAAAATTGCATGGATCCATGGACATCTATCCACTGTTTTGCATAGTACACAAAATCCATGCATCCAAATGGGATGAAATTTTTTGGGCCTGTCAAAAAATTAATAGTATACATTTCATATTAAGGAACTAAATCCTTATTCGGATTCTATGGGGCCCATTCGAACTGATCTGTCCAAGCCACCGAATTTGGACCAAGTCAAATATGGTGTTCTGTATTTTATCAATATCTTGAGCTTTAGTTGTCCAAACAGTGACAAACTTTCTTTGGAGACATTAAAAAAGTAGGGCTACAACTTTTCTATTTTCTCCAAATAGAGATAAGGTTTTATGAAGGCCGAAACGCATGGTACAAGTGGATTGATGAAATCTGTGTGCCTAAAACCACCTTCAAATTTTCCTATAAAATGGCACATTGGGCTCCCCATTTTCAAGTTCGTACAAGGAGTGAAGTGATGAAAATTTGGAGTACTATATGAGTCTCCTAATCACCTTGGAGGTTCTGGAGTCCCCTATCCTCATAGGGGGATCAACAATGAAGAAGGAGTTCCACCCGAGCTTCCTCCTCCACCCGATGTCGAGCTAAACGGTCGACGTTCATTGTGAGGGAGCTACACACATGTCAAGGGAGTTCCAATGCATATATTAGCTACTGGTTTGGAGTAATTTGGGTTTTAAAACATTTCTTTCCATGTATCTTACATACTTTCATATTTGAATGTTTGTTTTGATGCGTGCGGATGAGATGCTCTTAATTTCTAACCGATCGGTGTGAGGTTTTGAGTGTGTGACTTGTGTTGTTCCGATTGGGTAACACAAGAATCCTTTTATTACCCACTTTCTTGAGATTTAAATCTGATTTGGAAGCTCTTATTCCATGCATAAGTTCTAGACCTTGACAATATGATTGTTATGTCAATGTTTGGTTCTTTAAGCAATGAAATAATGGCTTAGGAATTAATCGGGATTCCGATTAATTTCAACCAAAGAATTACTCCAACCTTAAATTAATCTCAAAGAAGGATGAACTTGAAAGTATGTAGTGAACTCACAATTAACCCTTTTATCTCATAATTCTAAAACACCACTTTTTATCAACTATTAAACTCTTTAAATCAATTCATTTTCTTTAAACTGTTTCAACCACCCCCGATTTAAGTACTTTTTATTAAAAACACACGCTCTAAACCTATCAACGCTCCTTGAGAGACGACCTAGGGTCTAACCTAGACTATAAATCAACCTTAAAATCATAATCAATTTGACGTGTCATGAAAACGCGGTCAGTTTCTCATCAAGATGATCCATGGGTTGAAAAATCACCTAATGTGGTGCTTCTGGATACTGGGGCTCTCCATAAAGAGATTGTTTTCTACAGCGAGCCTTGATATCACCATGAAGACATAGAATCTTACAATAAAAAAAGGTGTTGGATTCCAAATATGAAAACTCTTCTAAAGATATAATATAGGCTTGAGAAAATAGATTGAACTGAATATCAGCACCCAAGTTGTGCATAATACTACCTCTCATGAGAATGAGTTTCAATCCATCCCATCCATGAAGGATCACAGTGAAAAAAAAACAAGAAGGATTTCTTCTAAATGTTTGATTCCATTAACAAACCCGATTTTGGTTCCTTTTATGATGAGTGTTTCATAAAAATATATTGTGACTCCATCAATGTGGAGGTGACTAAGGGAGCAAAGAAGGATCACCCCTCAAATGATAATGGTCTCATTTAACAATCTAAAGTTCCATTGGAAAGCGGTGATCAAAATCTAGCTAGGAGGGATGATTCATACTCCTACAAAATCTGTACAAGTATCTATTGTGTTGGTTGAGGATTATCAACTAAAAGAAGAATGAAATATAGATGAAACAAGGAATGCTAAAGTTCCAAGCCCCCTAATAAGGTCTTGAAGTGAGGAACTAGATCTAGAGGGGCATCTCCTAGAGATAATCCCACAAATTCCAATGAAGAGTCATAGTTATTAGATACACATGAGAAGATGCAACAACTTCATAAGAAATGGAAGAGGGTTCAACTCACAGCTAGTCGGGGTGTATCTCAGAATAGATGAAATAAGAGTCACAAAATATGATCATCTTGATCTGTTAGAGATGTGCTCTTTTTTTATGGTATCTTAACAACTCTTCTTATTGTTGCATCACCATGTTCTCTAATATACATTTACTTTTAATAAATCATTGGGGATATGGGTTTGGGTTTCCAAATCAATGACCCGTGCATCTTTGATTACAAATTATTTTTAATTATTACTAGTTACTATAAATTATTACTAAATATTAGTAATTATTACTAATTACTTCTAATTATTACAATTTATTGGTAATTATTACATGTTATTGACAATTATTACTAATTATTGGTAATTGTTACTAATTATTAGTAATTATTACTAATTATTGATAATTGTTACTAATTTTCAATAATCATTACTTATTAATGGTAATTATTACTAGTTTTTGGTAATTATTACAAATAATGAGTAATTACTTCTAAATATCAGTAATTATTGCCATTATTGGCCATTATTACTAATTTTGACTAATTATTACTAATTATAGGTAATTATTACGAATTATTTGTAATTATAACTAATTATTGGAAATTATTACTAATTATAGGAAATTAATACTAATTCTATTTATTTTTTACTAATTATTTATAATTATTATTTTTTATTGGTAATTAGAACTAATTATTACCAATTATTACTAAATATTTGTAAATATTACTAATTATTGTAATTATTAATAATTATAAATAATTATATCTAATTATAGGTAATTATTACTAATTACTCGAAATGGCACGGGCCATGGGTTAAAACCCATTGGTTCAGAAAATTTATTACTGTAAAGGAAATACAAAGGAATGAATGATTGGGAATGTAATGATAAAAAAGTGGCACACAAACCGCCATCAAAAATAGGATATCCTTGCATAGTCACCCCCTTTTGTGTCTACCACCCTTCCCTGAGAGCCACCATGATTCCTCAGATTCCTACTAACTTTCCCCGACAATGCCACCAAAATTTGGCCACATACATCGTTGAGTACGCGTAAATTTAAAATTTATAAACCCTACAAACTACTAGTAATGTGGTAAGTCGAGTTGTCGAACCATAGGAAATAACTAATTCTGAAAAGATCAAAATAGACTCAAAACAACCAAAAATACATAAATGACCAAAACTAAAGTAAAAATAATGAAAATGATAGAAGGAAATGAGTGTGAAAGTAAAGGTGAAATAATTGAATAGAGAGCAGATGACAATGATGAATTTAGGGTCCTCGTGCTCCTTTGAACTGATAAATTATATTCTTTGATCCTACACAAATTAACTCAATTATTTTGTGCTTAAAAAAGGTGATAATCTATAATGTTTCCAATTCATCAAATCAACACAGTTGGGAAAAGCTTCTTGAGTTTCAATCTTTTTACCTTAACCCTTGAATTAATCCATTCAATATGGAGAAGAGATACATTGAACTTTTCTAATTTTCGGTACTTTGGTCAATGATCCAAGGTGAATTGATTCACTACCTCACCTGTCGGTCATTAGGTAGTTTAAATTGGTACTCATAATTGAAGAGAAAAGAAAATTGAATTTGAAGTTTGCCCTGAATAATCAAATAAACTAATAACAATGCATAAAGAGATGGTCAGTTCATCACTGTCCGAGTCCCCTAATCTATTTAACTACAACTTAAAGCAGAAAACTCGAAAGAAACAGAAAATGAATGACGAAACATCTCCCATGAGATTATTCCTCTCTCCAGCTTCTGCTCTGATTCTATGCTCCTCCTCAATGCATGTCTGTCTGTCTGTCTCCTACCTCTACTTTGATCTGTGGAGAATGAATGGATCGGGAATGAATTGATGAAGACATGAGTCTGAACAGGAATCAGGAGTGGTGATTGATGATCGGGACTGTTTCGGTGCGGATGTGCGTCGGGTTACGTTGTTCCGCCAGGACGCGTTCGCGCGTGCACCCGTCGACCCGAGGGGATAGGCGCGCGGCTTGTGGCCCCGCAGTCCCGCTTTCCAAGGGCGGGCGACATTCGTCCCTTATTCAGGGGCGTCTGCTCCTTGATCGAAACCGGGATGATGGGATGTCGGCTCCTCCTTCCGTGGACGTCTCCTCGGAACTCGTCGCCTAATCCGGGTCTCCCTCATAGATTTAAGAATGTTCGTGAATCTCGTTCCCAGCGCCATATCTTCATGGACACTGGTTAATTACGCTGCTTCCGCCCGGATGCCCCAAGGAGTCTGGTCGGGGTAGCAACCTGCGGTGAGGAGACCGGGTGGCTCCGGGTGTCGGGGGCGTGTCTTAACACTGCGCCTCTGCATGTCTGCCTTCCGTCCCTAATAGGGCTTCTCGAAGGCGTGATGGCCTGAGGCATCCTGCACTGGGTGCGGGGGACTGTGTTACCTGAGGTTTTCCTCAGCTTCCCATGTTTAACATGGGGTATGCCGCGAGTTTAACGTCCAGCGGGGACGGCATCGGACTGATCAACACGAGAAGTGGATCAGATGACAGAACCCCTTGCGGGGAACCTCCGACGCTGGGGCCAGCACATGGGCGGCTTCCCAAGTGAAGTGGAGTGGAATGAAATGGCATGACCCCACCAGGATGTGGCGGCCCGGGTAAGGATCAGGGTGGATGATGGAGTGAAGAGCTTGGACCCCGTAGGGGCTTCCTACGTACCGTGCATTAGCACGGATCAAAGTCAGCGTAGTTCGGATATACAGTTTAACGTCATGCTGGACGTCGGCAAGCCGACTCACGAAGAGATCGAGGCCGCCGGGCGGAGGATTGAACCGAACCACCTCGCACAGAGGGGGATGGAACGGCCGGGTGGATCACAGTTTCACGTCATGCTGGACGTTGAAGGGAGAAATAGGAAAAGGCAGTGGGGAAGCACAATGGAGATACACACGTGCAGTCTCCCACAATGGCGGATTCATAGGTGAATCGACGCAAGTGTGAACCCAGGAGGGGTCCACTGATGGACGAACCGTCATAAATACGACCGGGACGACCAAGTGGCGGGCTTGAACCTCGGAGAGGCTTCCTACGTACCCTGTTTAGAAGACAGGGATCAAAGTCCACGTAGTTCGTTCTGTTTGTAACACTCTACCCCCGTGGGTGAAGGCCACTCCAATCCCGACATCCCTGCAGAGACGAGCGGGTGGGGGCCACATCCAAACCGGGAGGACCCTGCGTGCGGAGCACGGGATCAGGATGCGGACGGTTTAACATCTTGCCGGACGAAGTACAGTTTAACGTCGTGTGTTGAGGACGAAGCGGACGGTTTAACGTCTTGCCGGATGAAGTACATTTTAACGTCGTGTGTTGAGGACGAAGGTGCTTGGCAGTTTAACGTCTTGTCGCGCGGACGAAGTACAGTTTAACGTCCTGCAGGATGAATGCTGAACAGTTTAACGTCTTGTAGCTCGGACGATATGCTAGGAAGTTTAACGTCATGCAGCTTGGACGTATGCAGTTTAACGTCGTGTTGGACGAATGCTAAACAGTTTAACATCTTGTAGCTTGGACGAAGTGCAGTTTAACGTCGTGCGGGACGTATGCAGTTTAACGTCGTGCAGGACGTTGAAGCCGCCGGTAGGTCCGTGTCACTTCGCGCGAGCCTGGAGGGCCGCACGGGAAGACAACGCACGGTGCGGGCACCCGGGATGAGGGTCATCGGGCGCCACGCATGCGGGTACCCAAAGGGGGTCAAAGGGGGCGACCCTGGCGGTTTGCGCGCAAAAGAGGAGCTTTGCGCGCAATACCGCGGGTCGGCGCGCAAATGGGCGGGCTGGCGCGCAATTGGGCCAGCACTTTGCGCGCGGATGATAGAGATTGCGCGCACCGGGCTTCGGATAGCGCACGGGGGCAACGGCTCATTCTTCAATGAATGGCCACTTTGGAAATGGGGGGTGTGCGCAATCGGGCTGGATTGCGCGCACCCGGGGTCAATTGCGCGCAAGAGGCTTCTTTTGCACGCAAATGCCTTTGAGTGAAGGGTTATTCAAAGGAAAGGAGCCAAAGGGATTGCGCGCGAAGGCGAACCCCGAGGCTTTCTTGCGCGAAAGAAAAGAGGTTACCTGAAGATCGGCATTGCGCGCGGAAGGGGTTGGATTGCGCGCACGAGAGACCTTTCGACTTCCGGCAACCTTCAAAACGTCGGGGGTCGCCTTATATTTATAGGCAACCCCGGGCGCGGAATCCAGTTCGCGGGCGCGGAATTCTCTTCGCGGGCGCGGAATCGGGCCCGGCGCGCAAGGGGAGTCGCGCGGGCCACGGGCGCGCAAAATTGCGCGCCGGTCCAGCGCATTGCGCGCATCCCGGGAGGTTTGCGCGCGACTCATCAATTTTGCGCGCGGTACTCCAAAATTACGCGCAAGGCCTCCGAGCCCTCCGAAACCTGCTTCCGACTTCAAATATGACCTCGCTTTCCTCATCCGGAGCTTCGTTTGGGAACAACGGACTTTTCCGGCGTCTACAAAAGCCCCCCCTCGGAATCTGATCGGCGAGAGGTCGCAACGATCGGATTCCGAGGGAGACGCCAGAATGCCGAAGTCCTGGGTGGCGCGGGACTGTGGCGCGCAAAAAAGGGCGTCGGGCGCGAAATTCGCTGTCGCGGTCGCGCAAAGCGCTTTCCGCGCAGCGCGGACACCCGGCCTCGCCTATAAATAGGGGCCATGGGTCCCCCCGTACCGTACACTGACCTTCCGCGCGATAAGCATCCGAGATCTCGTGCGCGAAATTGCCTTTTTCGGTGCGGAATTCGCCCGCTCGTCGCGCAAACCTGTCCGGAATTCGGCCTGCTTTTGCGCGAACACCCGGGATTTTACGCGACGGACTTCCCGATTGCGCGCCGTCCACTAGGATTGCGCTCCAACTCTCAAACTTCTCTACCAGCCTCGTCCGAACCCGCACGCTTCATCCCTTTACCCGCACGACTCCCGGAGCTTCTGAGATGGCCGCGAATCAAGGAAATGAGGGGGATGCCGCCACTCGCAGAGCTGAGATGGCGACGAACGAGGAGGTGTACGGAGCCAAGGAGATTGTTTCCAACAATCAATCCTTGTTCGACTTGCTGACGCCGGCCCAGAAGACATATCCACTATCGGACAACCTGCCGCTCTGGAACTTCGGCATCCTAGATGAGGTTCCGGTGCCAGGGTTCGAGGTTGATGCGCCACGGACCTGGGTGACTCGGGAGGACGAGCTTCCCCGCTATAACATCACCAACAATGGGCATCCTGCTAGAGAGACCAGACACTTAGATGTCTATGTCCTGAACCCGAGGACGCGAACCATCGTCGGAAGTGAGCCTACTTCGGAGAACTCTCCAGCCCTCTACTCGAGCATATATCGCCAGAGTGTCACTGACAACACCAAGGGCTGGCTGAAGGACTGGGACTTGCGATCTGGGGGCAATTTCACCAGTGAGTGGGCCTGGGCGTTCTGGGTACGCCACACTTGCGATCACTTCGCGGAGGAGCTGCGGTACATCGGCCTGTTTGAGGCGGTGTGGACGTCGCAGTTTCACTTCTTCCAGCAGTCCGAGCTCGGGCCAGAGCTGTTCACCCGCTGGTCCCCGGATACCAACACCTTCCATCTTCACCATGGGGAGGTCGGCATCGGTCTCTGGGACATCCACTACATCAGAGGTATCCCGCTGGAGGGTTACCAGTACGATGAGTTCCTGCCTCCGAAGAACATCTGGGAAGACAGGTCGCGGACTCCCATTCTGACCTGGCATCTGCTTGACCTGGCTACGCAGCGGCTCGGGATCAAGGACTTCCAGAAGGACATAGCCTACAAGGAGTGGTTCGGCCAGTTCTTGGAGCATGACCTGGCGGTCAAGATGCCGGGCAGGGGGAAGCGGTGCCCGACCGCGGCTCAGAGGATCCGGAACGGGTCGTACTGGCGGGTCCTGGAGACGGGCGACTACCGCTCATGGGGGTACCGCGTCATCGAGGCCCGGGACCCAAATGTCCAGTACACGGCGTTCCTGGCCGCCTTTCTGAGTGGGTGGCTCCTGCCAGTGCGGGACGCGAGAATGGGCGTCCGCCCGGCGACACTGGCGATGGCGGGCGCTATGGCCGCCAACAAAAGATACAACCTCGGGGTCCCAGTGTTGGCTAAGCTGTATGCCATCCTGGGACGCATCTCACGAGGGGAGTCGCCACGAAGGATCTGTGGGCCCTTCCAATTCTTCCACGGCTGGGTGGCTGCTCACCTTGGTGGGTACACGTTTCCGAACGCCATCATTCCTCCGGGAAACGGCCTGCGACCCTCCCTGCTGAACATTGCGGGGGTCGCTCCGATGACCCTAAGTGAGGAGGGTGTGAGGATTCGGATTGGCAATCATGCCAATTTCAACTTCAGCCCGTTCCCCACTCCCGTTGGCAAAATGATCGACAACGGTCAGGGTCCGCTGGAGCAGCACGAGTACTTCCTGAACATGCGGGGCGGGGTGCTCGTGGCTCGGATCGACGGGAAGGTGATCTGCGAGCCCTACATGCCAACCCGGTTCGCCAGGCAGTTTGGGTGCCTTCAACGGATGCCGAAGAGGGTATTCACTGCTGTCCGGGAGGAGACGAACCCTGGCGTCCTTCGCCAGATGTGGCTGATGTTCGCCGCTTTCGGCTCTGGCGAGGTCATCACTCTTCCTCCTACCGGGGTCGACGCAGGCTTGGCAACCGAGTACGCCAAACATTGGGCCATCGCGTACCCTGAGGGGCTTCTACGGAAGCCAGTTCGGCGACTCGAAGTCACCCGTGCGGAGACCGGGCGTCAAGGAAGGAGGCGAAGCGCCGCCACACGGGGGAGAACGTAGGCGCGCCGAGCAGCGGATCCGGCGCGGGCAGGGACTTCGGCGGCAGGCACATCGCAAGTTGCCGCCACGACTTCAGCGCCCGGAGAGGGGGCACATGCGGCGGTCGAGGAGCGGCCCGGGAAGCAGGTAAGGCGTCTGCTCGAACCCTCCCACGATGCAGTCTTCCCGGCGCTGTGGTCGGCCTGGATGACCCTGCGGCAGTCACTGGGGACCGACGCCATCTGGCGAAATCTACTCAAAGAAGGAATCTATCTGCCAGAGGTCGGGCGCCTCCAGATCGCCGACAGGGTGGACTTCAACCGGCAGTATGCGTATCTGACGGCCATGGACGAGTACGCGCGCCAACGTGGTCAGCGTGCGGAGCCATCCCTTCTGGTGAAGGTGATGCTCGGTCTAGAGCCCGCTCCAGAACAGATGCCGCCGGCGGAAGATGACAGTAGCAACGACTCCGAAGAAGAGGAGGAGATGGGGGAGGATGAAGGCTCCGAGGGAAGATCCCATCAGGGGAGCCCACGGGAGAGCGGCGAGGTGGCCGGCTCTGACAATGTTGTTGTCACTGAGCTCCTCGAGGTCCGCTTCTATCCCTACTCAACCTGCTTCATCCATTCTCTTATGCAGCTTCTAACCCATTTCTCCACCTTTCTCAGGAGCGCACGGATGTTGGTCAGGCGTCCTCAGCGGGAGTAGGAGAGGCGCCAGCAGGACAAGGCAGGGGCCAGACACCCATCATTGAATTGACAAGCGCGGAAGGGTCCCCTGCTGCAACTGTTCCTGCGGCGGCCGGGATAGCGGAAGATGACGCTCTGAACTCCCCTAAGTATCCTTACTTTACTGCTGGTGCTTGCCGTTGACGATCCGTGACTAACCACGGCATGCCCTGCGCAGTGATCTCAACGCTGGAGGCTCGTCGGGTTGCCGAACCCGGGCCATCCACGAGTGGACCGGTGGCAGACATGCCGCCTGCTCTGGAACAGACTTTTCACACCGAGCCGGCCCCACCAACTGCTGATCAAGGGGCTGCGGACGCCGGCGGTGCTTCCATCGGAGAGAGATCGGGGGCTGACGAGGGTGTCAACGCCGCTGGGGCGGGAGAAGAAGGTCGCCCAGATGTTGGGGAACCTATCCCCCGTGAGGACATCCCAGGGGCGGACCCTGCAGCAGACCTGCTGGATGCCTTCCCTGCCTACCGGCCTGCCGACCCCGAGGAGATGGACGACTCGGACGCGGAGGCGGTCGAGGAGAGCCGGATGACGCGCCGCAGGGGGTGGAAGTGCATCCAGCGCTTTCTCAAGCGAGACCCATCGGAGTGGCTGGGGCGCATGGGATCACTTCAAACCTGGCTGCGCTTCCTGTGCGCTGGGGGAGCTGATGCTCAACGCCTCCATCTGACGGTCCGTGATTTCATGGCCGAAAAGATGCGCGAGAGCCGCCGGCGTGCCGACGTCGCACAATGTCGGGACATGTCGGAGAACACGCGGGTGCTCCTCGCGGTGGAGCAGGAAGTCCGGCGTCTCGAAGGGCAGGCGGCAGAGAAGGAGGCCTTCGTCGCAACGTGCACCGAGCTTGTGGAGCAACTAGCAGCCCAGCTGGTTGACGCCCAGGTACAGCTGACGGAGGCGGGCCAACAGATGGTCACAATTCAAGTCGAGCGGGAGCGTGCACAGGCCAGAATCGACGAACTGCGTGCTGCGACCGCCGACGAGGAGAGGGCACGCAGAGAGCGAGAAGCAGCTCTGGAGGCCGCCAGCCAAAGGGTAGCGGCATTAGAAAGACTTATCCAGCACGCTAATCCCTAGGGGCTTTGTTTTTGCATTCCCAGAACATTTTGCTTCCGCTCCTCAATACTTCGATCCATTTGTATGAGTCACCATATTTATCTGCATCCTTTGGCTTAACATGCTCAACCACAATTCATTGTCTCGCGGGAGCGTTAACCAAGCTTCAGGCATCCGTAATTGGGCCTGGATTTCTAGAGAAAAGAGGGAGGTCATTCCTAGGAAAGGAGACCTCAGACCTAATCAATGTATCATCCCCCCAACTTGTTCCGACACACGAGCGGGACAATGCTAGGGGCGTTGAGATTTTATCCGAACATAGGAAAATGAGAAAGGGTGAATCGCGTGTCCCGAATTCAGAAATCCACAACGGTTGGCCTTCCAGGAAATGCCCAAGACAGCAAGCGGACAATGGATCAATAAACCATACTACCGCAATAGACGGACCGAAGGTCATCATTCATATTGCAGGAGGCGGATCACATGTCATCATCAATGCCGCTTTGGGGGTTCCTTCAGGCACAAGGGTGGAAATCCAGATCAACAGGGCATGCGAAGCGTGGGGCGAAGTGACGATTTGTTCGGACAGAATCCAACGCTCTCAAAATTGCGCCACCGTGGGGAAAGCGTATTAGGCGGATGCACTAATCTGGCCATGAATCACCCCAATTCTCAGACAGAACCTTTTTAACGAGGAAACTGTCGCTTCCCATCATTGCAATGGGGCATCCCGAGCTGGATCGGGGAGAATATCACAACTGCACCACTCTACCCGAAGTCAGGCCAGACGGCCGGCGACGAGGAGGGGCGGGACTCAGCGATCCCTGAGGCTGGACCCGAGTTGAAATGCTCGGGCGTTCCTACGTACTCCATCAGGCTGGAGATCAAGCCATACGTAGTTCTGCGAGTGCAGTTTAATGTCATGCAGGTCGTAGAATCCCATTTGGGGAGATCTTAGTTTAGGGTCGTAGAGCTCAGACCATAGGGGTATATCTTAGTTTAAGGTCTTAGAGCTCGGACCATAAGGGTAGATCTTAGTTTAAGGTCTTAGAGCTCGGACCATAAGGGTAGATCTTAGTTTAAGGTCTTAGAGCTCGGACCATAAGGGTAGATCTTAGTTTAAGGTCTTAGAGCTCGGACCATAGGATCCTCAAAGTACGCCGCATCGTGGTCCTACCCCCTGGATATGCGAAGATGCACTGAGGGATAGTGTCAAGAGTGTCGAGATTTTGCCTGGTCAGAATGGGAGGTGGAAAATGTGATGTGAATCATGCGGCCATTCACTCAAGGACTGGGGGCACCGGCGTAACGATATGGGAGTATTGCCGACCGTGGCGAAAAAGCAGCATCAATATCGCACTAACCGTTGATGGAATGAGGCAGCAAACGAGCATCGACCGCTCAATCGCAGGATTCATATCGATTTGCTGCCCAAGGCCATTGGGGGCACCAGCCCGAGTCGGTGGGAGAGCACTGAGGCATTGTGTCCAAACTGTTCACGGGGGCTCCACCCAGGGCGTAGGCGATGGGTCCGAATGAAAGGGAGCACGAAGCCTGAAAATGGAAGGAACCTGACCAAGCTGAACCTGACCCTCCTGGCAATAAACCAGAGTACTCTTGACACCAGTGGACCACTGCAAGGGGTCGAGGGACACGCCTTGAGGGTGGCCTGAAGGCGGCGGATTCCCCAGAGAAGGGGGGAATCTCTAAGAGGTGGGGGCTGGACCCGAAGTTTCAAACATCCGGGCGTTCCTACGTATCCCATAAGGATGGGAATCAAGCCACATGTAGTTCTTGAAGCGCGGCGCAACACAATCGGGCACCAGCGCGGGGAAGGGTGCGGGTCTGACCCTCGCACACAGAAGAAGCGGTATTTGATATTTCTTGTTTGTCCTTAAAGATGGATGGTTTTTCTTTGTGCAGCGACATGCCTGTGATTAAGGAATCCCTGGTGTCGCCACAATAATCAAGCCATGAAAGGAATTGATGAATGGAGTGGTCATTAACCAGCGCCCAACGTGAGTGTCCCCTAAGGAGAACATCACGATGCAGTGCCGTTTCTCGTCGGGCGGCCAAGACGATCACAGTTTACGGTCGTGTGGTAGGACCAGACAACACAGTTTAAGGTAGGTGGTTCGGACCATGGAGGAATCCGCTTATCGTGATACGGCGGACTCAGCGGAGGTGGGAACATACCCAGCCCTGCGGTCACGCACGATTCCAGGAGAAGAATCCTGGGATAGGGGCCTGCGTATGTCCATCACCCGAGGGGCAGAGATACTAGCCTCCAGATATACTGGGCCCAAAACGCGATTGTTCGGGCGACTCCTTCCTCCTTATGGGGACGAGGGTCCAGCTACACATGGCCCTTAGGGAGGACATCAGCATATATCCTTGGTGCTCAGATCGTGGGAGCCTCGACAGACACCATTACCCTGGTTGGCATGCCTAACGTGTAAAGGTGTACTGAAGGTTAGTATGAAGAGAGTGTCGAGATTCCACTACAACGCACAAAGGCGGAGTGTGATGAGGACCGCGCAACCAATGTTCGGAGCCTGAAAGAGCCGACATGGCGATCAAGGATGTTGCTGACGCACATTCTCAACACAACATCCGATCGCGTCAGCCTAGAACGGGGCAAGCAAACGAGCATCAACCGCTCAATCGCAGGATTCATATCAATTTGTGGCCCAGGACCCGCCAGTAAATCGACCCGGAGCGGTAGGAGAGCACTGAGGCATCGTACCCAAACCGCTAACGAGGATCCCTTTGAGTGAAGGCTCGAACAAGAGGAAGCGCGCGGCCCGACAAGCAACACAGGACTTGCCGGGATTGCATCTGACACTACGGGTCATAGACCAAAGTACCCAAAACATGTTAACAGATCACCGGAAAGGGTCGGAGGACTCACCCTGAGAGCAATCCAAAAGACAGCAGGTTCCCGTGATCAACCAAGAGACGAGGCTGGACCTGAGACACAAGCGTCCAGGCGGTCCTACGTATCCCATAAGGTTGGGAATCAAGCCGTATGTAGTTCTTGAGAGGCAGTTTAACGTCATGCAGGACGAAAAGAGAAAACAAAGGGGGGAGCAGAAGGCATCCCCAAACGTGGGGGGCGTACAGCGTGGCGAGCAAACCGACGTGAATGAGGGCATAGCCCCGCGTCCACACCATACGCCACATACCCAGAGGCAACTGGGCCAAGGGCCCGAGGTGGGATGGAAATTCCCGAAGGATGGGGCTGGGCCTGAAACATGAATGTTCAGGCGGTCCTACGTATCCCATAAGGATGGGAATCAAGCCGCACGTAGTTCTTGAGAGGCAGTTTAACGTCATGCAGGACGAATGCTGAACAGTTTAACGTCTTGTAGCTCGGACGTGGTACAGTTTAATGTCGTGTTGGACGAATGCTAAACAGTTTAACGTCTTGTAGCTCGGATGAAGATGCTTGGCAGTTTAACGTCTTGCCGCGCGGACGATATGCTGGGCAGTTTAACGTCGTGCAGCTTGGACGTATGCAGTTTAGCGTCGTGCAGGACGTGGTACACTCAGACGAAGTACTGCTTGAGGAACCTAGCGTTGGTGGGAGGAGTGACACGCTCACCATCCATAGTCGCTAGGGAGTACGCGCCATTGGGATAAACTTTGTGGACGACAAGAGGTCCCTCCCACTTGGGCTCCAACTTGGGTGGCTTCCTACCGGGGATCATTGGCGCTCTTAGGGCTAGCACTAGGTCACCCTGCAGGAAGGAGCGGAGGTGAA
Source organism: Viscum album (assembly GCA_963277665.1). Lineage (NCBI taxonomy): Eukaryota > Viridiplantae > Streptophyta > Magnoliopsida > Santalales > Viscaceae > Viscum > Viscum album. The sequence continues at coordinate 1,889,414,870 of OY728130.1, read as the reverse complement.
CCTTCTTATTGAAAGCTCGAGCCATTCTGCTTTGATGCCTCTCCAAGTTGTGCAAGGCGCGAAGTCTATTCTCATCCAGTGCTTCCAACTCGACTAGACGGGCTTCAGAAGCTCTGTCCGGTGCTTGCTGGTCGTAGACTGCAGTGTGCAAGGACGGTAACTGGATCTCGATGGGCAGGACGGCCTCAGCTCCATACACCAGGGAATAAGGGGTCATCTGGGTGGAATTGCGATTCGTCGTCCGATAAGCCCAGAGGGTGTTGGGGAGCTTGTCCGGCCAACTCTTTTTGTTCTGACCAACCATTTTTTGCAGAATGTTGGAGAGGGTTTTGTTAAACGCCTCGATCTGTCCATTCGCCTGCGTATGATAGCGAGATGTATGGTTCGAGCGAATGTTGTACTTGGCGTACAACTTCTTCAACTCGGCTGCTCGGAAATTGGCTCCGTTATCCGTGAGGATAGCGTGAGGCACTCCAAATTGATGAATGATGTTGGAGGTCACGAAGTCAGCGATCGAACAGGATTTGACCTCTCTGAGCGGAATCGCCTCTGCCCATTTGGAGAAGAAGTCTGTGGCGGTCAGAATGAACTGGCACTGGCGAGCTGTCGCCGGCGGGTAAGGTCCCACAACATCCATCCCCCAGACTGCAAAGGGCCAAGAATACCTGGTGGTATGGAGAGGCTTCGGCGGCCGATGCACAAAGTTCGCATGAACCTGGCACGCATGGCACCTCCTGGCATACTCGATGCAGTCATGGATCATGGAGGGCCAGAAGTATCCCAACCTCCGAATCTGGTGGGACAGCTTCGGCCCAATCTGATGGGCACCGCATGAACCAGCATGAACCTCTTGCATGACTCGTGGGATCTCAACTCCCTGAAGTCAACGGAGGAGAACACCATCGAATCCGCGTCTGTAGAGGATCTGCTCTAGGCCGGGACTGCTCTGGAGGACAAACTGCGATGCGCGGTGTCGAACTCGCTCGCGCTCGGCCCGATCCGGCGGGAGAATTCCATGTTGGAGGTACTCAACCAAAGGCGTCCTCCAATCAGGGGCTGGTTCGACTTCCATATCTGGGGTACTCGGGGCTCCGGGCACAGGGGCAACCGTGGTGAGATTACTTACCGACGGGTCGCGATCTCCCTCCGGGACAACGGGAGCGATGAGCCTGCGGCGCGTCACGCGGACGGTCAGGTTATCCTGTTCAGGCTCCGCAAGTGACGCAGCAAGGCTGGCCAAGGCATCCGCTCGACCGTTCTGCGACCGGGGAATGTGGACAATTTCTGGCCGAGAAGGGAACCGGGCCATCAGAAGGAGGGTGCACTCCAGTAATGGCACAAGTTCCGGCTTCCTGACAACATAGTCGCCATTGATCTTCTTAACAACTAGCTCGGAGTCCCCTTTCACGCATAGATGGGGCACGTCGATCTCGAGAGCTAACTCGAGGCCGGTGATGAGGGCATGGTATTCCGCCTCATTGTTGGTACAGCCCTCTGACAACAGGAAAGAGTATGGCAGTACGGCCTGCTCCGGGGTAATGAAGACGATACCCAAGCCCACTCTGTTGAGCTTAGGATTATCAAGTCTTCTACCGGTGGGGCTCCGGGAGGCACCGTCAAAGTGCATCTGCCAGCATGGACTGGCTCGATCGACCGAGAGAATGGCCTCATCAGGAAAGCCTAGATCCAGCGGCTGATCCGCGGAGGTTGGGTGGGCAGCCAGAAAGTCTGCCAATGCTTGCTCTTTCATGGCCTTCTGAGACACATACCTGATGTCGAACTGCTGTAGAATCACAGCCCACCGCGCTAGACGGCCAGTCAACATAGGCCGGCTCAGGATATATTTCAACGGGTCTACCCGAGAAACCAACTGTACCTCATGGTGCTGCAAGTAGTGCCGTAATTTTTGCACGGCAAATACGAGCGCCAGGCAGCTCTTCTCGATGGGGGAATACCTAACTTCCGCATCGAGGAACATGCGACTGAGGTAATAGAGGCTATTCTCTGTTCCCTCGTTGTTCTTCTGGGCGAGAAGGGCACCCAGGGACCGTTCCAGGGCGGTCACATAGAGGACCAGCGGCTTCCCGGATACAGGCGGCATCAGAACCGGAGGTTGAAGCAGGTACTGCTTGATTTCCTCGAAAGCGGTCTGACACTCTTTATCCCATACATAGGTGGCACCTTTCTTCATGAGCCGAGAAAAGGGCTTACACTTGCCGGCCAGATTCGCGATGAATCGGCGTATATAGGCTAAGTGGCCTTGGAACCCTTGCAGTTCCCGGATGTTACCTGGGGGAGGAATCTGGCTAATCGCCCTGATCTTCTCTGGGTCGATCTCAATACCCCGGTATCTTACCACAAATCCAAGGAACTTTCCGGAGGTGACCCCGAAGGCACACTTCAACGGGTTCATCTTCAGGCAGCGAGACCGGAGGAAGCGGAACACTTTCTCAAGATCTTTGAGATGGTCCTGACGCTGGCGCGATTTGACTACCAAGTCGTCGACGTAGCATTCCACCAGTGTGCCGAGGATTGACTTGAATATACGGTGCATCGCCCGTTGATAGGTGGCACCTGCATTCTTCAGGCCGAAAGGCATGACCCGGTAACAAAAGGTACCTTGGGGGGCCCTGAAGGCAGTGAACTCCTCATCCTCAGGGGCCATCCGAATTTGGTTGTATCCGGAGTATCCATCCATAAAGGAGAGGGCTTGGAACCCTGTCGTGGTGTCAATCAACAGCTCTGTCACTGGAAGGGGAAAATCATCCTTCGGACAGTGGCGGTTGAGATCACGGAAGTCGATGCAGACTCTGATCTGCCCGTTCTTCTTCCGGACCGGCACAATGTTGGCCAGCCATTTGGGGTACTGGACTTCCCTCACGAAGTTGGCTTTGATAAGCTTGTCAACTTCGGCCTCAACCATGGCACCGTGGAATGAGTGCATCTTCCTAGGAGGCTGCTTGAACCCGCGATGGTTCGCCGGGAGACCAAGGCGGTGGACGGCCACCTGAGGATCTAGCCCCGGCATCTCGTCATAGCCCCAAGCGAACACATCACGGTGCTGCCTGAGAAAGTCCACGTACTGCTGCCGCTCCTCAGAGGGCATGGCGGCACTGACCAATGTGGGTCTCGGATATGCTTCGGTTCCAAGGTTCACTTGTACTAACTCATCGACCGTGGCGGAGACGCCCTCCTCAAAGGCTGGGGGTGCATCTTCCACGTCCTCTCCACTCGGGGAGGGATCGTCCACGGGAGAGATTGCGTTGGCAACTGCATTGGGGCTACCAGATCCTGCTGGGCCGCTGGTACTGGCACGGGCGGTCGCGGTCATCTCATCAGGAGACTCACAGGCCGTCGAGACCATGGCCACATCCAACCGTTGAATCGGGAGGACGTAAGCGTCATCCAAGCTTGCCCAGGGATCACTTCCAACAGCGACAGGCTCAACCTCACCTGCTTATCCTTGCTCTTGTAATAGTCCGCGTCCAGATAGCGGGCTTCACATGAGGCAAAAGGAGAGGCATCTCCCTGAAGCACGCCTACTCGACCGTTAAGGGAGTATTTGAGGCATTGGTGGTATGACGAGGGAACCGCCGCATGAAGGTGGAGCCAGGGCCTGCCCATCAATGCGTTATATGCAGTGTCCTGAGAGACCACCATGAATTCGGTGTTGGCAACCAAGTCACCGAACTGGGTCTTCAAACGTATCTTGCCGACCGGAGTTTGCTCGGTGCGGTCGTACCCCTGGATCCTGAGGTCGGAGGGGATCAAGTCATCCTCAGATAACCCCAATCTCCGGAGCGTCCGAGTGGGAATCAGGTTAATCCCGGACCCCGTGTCGACAAGACAGCGCCGGACTTCAAGGCCATTGAACTGGCCGGTAACATACAGCAGACGAATGTGCCCCTGTATAGGAGGGTCTTCATCCTTACCAGAAAACGAGATAACTGCCTGACATTCGGCGTCCTCGATCGTTTCGGCGTGAAAGGCCTCTGCAGCCGCAACCTCTGTCTCAAACTGGAGGGGGCTCTTCAGGGCTTCAGCGAGTGCCTCGCACATCTCAGATGACATGCGCAGAGCCTCAAGGATGGAGATTCTCGCTGGGATGTCGGCCAAGTGCTTCAGGACATCATACTTTTTGGCCAAGCGCAAGCCCCTGGTTGCAGGAGGTTGCTCTGCGGTTGGAAGCATGACGGGCCTTGCCGGTTGAACTGGTGGCCGGCTGGTACTTGGCGCATCTCGCTGTTCATTGGTTGAAGCCCGGGAAATGGTCACCGGACTGTGGTCAGGAGGCCGGGATGGACTCGTGGCAGGGCGGAGCTGATCGCGATGCGGCTGAGGCGGTTCTGCCTGGTCCCACACCACAAACAGTGGCGGAGGCGAATCCGTCATCCCCGGATGGGGGGCCTACGCACGCTGAGCTCGATCTTGAGCCGGCTGCCTAGTCTCAGTGGCATGCACGGCCTGGCTGGTGGTACCAACCGCTGTGCCCCGGCGACTCCTGTTGTTGCGGCTCTTCCGACGGTGGCGACGACCGGGGACACTAGGGAGGTCCACCTGGTGTTCTTCAACGTCGGGAACTGAAAAGGGATTTACCAGCTCGACGGTATTAACCGAAGCGTACCTTATACTGTCATCGGACGAATCATCCATCGCCGGGAGGATCCGGGGAGGGACCCAGGCCATCGACGTCGTGAGACGGAGTGCCCGATTTCCCTTCCCCAGCCCCCGGCGGGTTCCGTGCCCCGGTGCTGAATGCTCGGCCGGGCAACATGCTAGTCTTCCAACACCTCTGAAAGCCATCGGTCTTCGTATTGAGGAGAAGAGATTCACGTCGGGTTCACCATTTTTCTGTTTCGGTGCAGATGTGCGTCGGGTTACGCTGTTCCGCCAGGACGCGTTCGCGCGTGCACCCGTCGACCCGAGGGGATAGGCGCGCGGCTTGTGGCCCCGCAGTCCCGCTTTCCAAGGGCGGGCGGCATTCGTCCCTTATTCAGGGGCGTCTGCTCCTTGATCGAAACCGGGATGATGGGATGTCGGCTCCTCCTTCCGTGGACGTCTCCTCGGAACTCGTCGCCTAATCCGGGTCTCCCTCATAGATTTAAGAATGTTCGTGAATCTCGTTCCCAGCGCCATATCTTCATGGACACCGGTTAATTACGCTGCTTCCGCCCGGACGCCCCAAGGAGTCTGGTCGGGGCAGCAACCTGCGGTGAGGAGACCGGGTGGCTCCGGGTGTCGGGGGCGTGTCTTAACACTGCGCCTCTGCATGTCTGCCTTCCGTCCCTAATAGGGCTTCTCGAAGGCGTGATGGCCTGAGGCATCCTGCACTGGGTGCGGGGGACTGTGTTACCTGAGGTTTTCCTCAGCTTCCCATGTTTAACACGGGGTATGCCGCGAGTTTAACGTCCAGCGGGGACGGCATCGGACTGATCAACACGAGAAGTGGATCAGATGACAGAACCCCTTGCGGGGAACCTCCGACGCTGGGGCCAGCACATGGGCGGCTTCCCGAGTGAAGTGGAGTGGAATGAAATGGCATGACCCCACCGGGATGTGGCGGCCCAGGTAAGGATCAGGGTGGATGATGGAGTGAAGAGCTTGGACCCCGTAGGGGCTTCCTACGTACCGTGCATTAGCGCGGATCAAAGTCAGCGTAGTTCGGATATACAGTTTAATGTCATGCTGGACGTCGGCAAGCCGACTCACGAAGAGATCGAGGTCGTCGGGCGGAGGATTGAACCGAACCACCTCGCACAGAGGGGGATGGAACGGCCGGGTGGATCACAGTTTCACGTCATGCTGGACGTTGAAGGGAGAAATAGGAAAAGGCAGTGGGGAAGCACAATGGAGATACACACGTGCAGTCTCCCACAATGGCGGATTCATAGGTGAATCGACGCAAGTGTGAACCCAGGAGGGGTCCACTGATGGACGAACCGTCGTAAATACGACCGGGACGACCAAGTGGCGGGCTTGAACCTCGGAGAGGCTTCCTACGTACCCTGTTTAGAAGACAGGGATCAAAGTCCACGTAGTTCGTTCTGTTTGTAACACTCTACCCCCGTGGGTGAAGGCCACTCCAATCCCGACATCCCTGCAGAGACGAGCGGGTGGGGGCCACATCCAAACCGGGAGGACCCTGCGTGCGGAGCACGGGATCAGGATGCGGACGGTTTAACATCTTGCCGGACGAAGTACAGTTTAACGTCGTGTGTTGAGGACGAAGCGGACGGTTTAACGTCTTGTCGGACGAAGTACATTTTAACGTCGTGTGTTGAGGACGAAGGTGCTTGGCAGTTTAACGTCTTGTCGCGCGGACGAAGTACAGTTTAACGTCCTGCAGGACGAATGCTGAACAGTTTAACGTCTTGTAGCTCGGACGATATGCTAGGCAGTTTAACGTCGTGCAGCTTGGACGTATGCAGTTTAACGTCGTGTTGGACGAATGCTAAACAGTTTAACGTCTTGTAGCTTGGACGAAGTGCAGTTTAACGTCGTGCGGGACGTATGCAGTTTAACGTCGTGCAGGACGTTGAAGCCGCCGGTAGGTCCGTGTCACTTCGCGCGAGCCTGGAGGGCCGCACGGGAAGACAACGCACGGTGCGGGCACCCGGGATGAGGGTCATCGGGCGCCACGCAGGCGGGTACCCAAAGGGGGTCAAAGGGGGCGACCCTGGCGGTTTGCGCGCAAAAGAGGAGCTTTGCGCGCAATACCGCGGGTCGGCGCGCAAATGGGCGGCCTGGCGCGCAATTGGGCCAGCACTTTGCGCGCGGATGATAGAGATTGCGCGTACCGGGCTTCGGATAGCGCACGGGGGCAACGGCTCATTCTTCAATGAATGGCCACTTTGGAAATGGGGGGTGCGCGCAATCGGGCTGGATTGCGCGCACCCGGGGGCAATTGCGCGCAAGAGGCTTCTTTTGCGCGCAAATGGCTTTGAGTGAAGGGTTATTCAAAGGAAAGGAGCCAAAGGGATTGCGCGCGAAGGCGAACCCCGAGGCTTTCTTGCGCGAAATAAAAGAGGTTACCTGAAGATCGGCATTGCGCGCGGAAGGGGTTGGATTGCGCGCACGAGAGACCTTTCGACTTCCGGCAACCTTCAAAACGTCGGGGGTCGCCTTATATTTATAGGCAACCCCGGGCGCGGAATCCAGTTCGCGGGCGCGGAATTTTCTTCGCGGGCGCGGAATCGGGCCCGGCGCGCAAGGGGAGTCGCGCGGGCCACGGGCGCGCAAAATTGTGTGCCGGTCCAGCGCATAGCGCGCATCCCGGGAGGTTTGCGCGCGACTCATCAATTTTGCGCGCGGTACTCCAAAATTCCGCGCAAGGCCTCCGGGCCCTCCGAAACCTGCTTCTGACTTCAAATATGACCTCGCTTTCCTCATCCGGAGCTTCGTTTGGGAACAACGGACTTTTCCGGCGTCTACAGGGACATGATGATCATTGAATGAATGAATGATCTAGAGATGGATAAGTGGTGGTTGATGGATGGATGAGACGGGGTGATGGTCTGGATGCGGAGGAGTCTGAATATTGATGAGAATGGAATATCGTCCAATCAAGGGGGGGATGTGATATGGAATGACGTGAATGAAAAAATCTCTCGGCCACCCCAAATGTGAGAAGCCCCATGCTAGAATCCTAGAGATCCATCTGGAATCTCCCTCTCCTAAAAGTGAATGCCCCCTCATTCCTCTCCTAACTGAATGAAAAATGGTGCCCTCCTGCACGATCACCCCCTGTGCATAAAAAACACAAAAAATGCACATGTGAGAGATGCTTCTATAAAAAATAAATTTCGATAATAATAATAATAATATAAATATAAGAAAATTAATAATCAATAAAACTAATTAAAAATTTAAATATTTACATATTAAATAACTATATTTACTATTATTAATATACAAATATACATATGTGTATATATATATATATATATATCAATTATATTTATTTAATTATATTTACTTAATATTATAAATATATTGATATAAGTATGTTTATTATATATTATATATGTTATATATGTTATGTAGTGTATTACATATATTATTATTTTGTACTGTATTATATATTATATTATAAAAATTATAATAAAAACTAAGTAAAAGAAAATAATAAAAAAATGAAAAGAAGAGGTGAAGAGTGGGGAGGGTTTGGGCGGTGGTGCGCTTCAAAACAGGGGGCGGCTGGGCAGACTGGGTCAGCTAGCGCAGGGGAGTCGGCTTGTTGGGTAGCTCGACCGGAGAAATAGGGCAGCATCGGCGGTGTTGATATGTGCGTCAAGGGTGGAGTGGGCACGGCCAGGCAGGGTTGAGGCAGGTGGGGTCGCGGAGAGCAGATCTAGACCGGACGGCGGCGAAAGGTGCGGCTCACAGTTGTTCGGCTGAGCAGAGGCTTCAATAGCGGCCGACTTCAATAGTGTGTGGAACTCGGGGTCCGGGTTCATCTGCGAGTGCTCTATATAATTTTAATAACCATATATGTTATAATAATAAAAATTATGATGCATAATAAATTATAGTATACCCATAAATATATTAACAATATTGATTATTTATATATGCTTATTAACACATATATTTGTGTACAATTTGTTTATAATAAAATTCAATGATATACATTTATATATATACACATGTGTGTTTCTAATAATAAACATAAATCTAACAGTAAATATAAATATGCATTTATATGCATATTATAATCATGTATGGATAATTATAATTAAATATAGATTGGTGAGTTAATTAACAACTTAATTAATTAATGAAATTAAACAATTAAAATCAAATAATAAATTGAATAGAATTAAATTGTTAAAACTAACTTAATTGTTTAAATATCTAAAAACTATAATGTAAAATTTATTTATTTAAAATTAAAAATAATGAATTAATTAAATTTAATGAACAAATAAATTAATTATTTGAAAAAAAGAAATAAATTAAATAATAAAAAGAAATAAGAGTTATAATTACATAAAAAATAGAAGCATAAAAAATGAAAATTAAAAAAAAAATTTAATTTTAAAACTGTTCAAAACCATAAGAATAAACACTAGAACACATGATTTTTACACCAAAAACATATTTTAACCAATTCTATACAAAGATGACAACAATTGTATTTATTTTAAAAAAAAACATTATTTTAATATTAAAAAGAGAGGAAAAGCAAAAAATGGATGTGGAAAAGTGTGTGAAAACACAACCACATCACCTACCTCTCTACCACTACTTAAGAGAATTCTAATTGTCTCCCTGATCATCCATACCTGGTGTTTCATCTTCCTCAACATGAGACTAAATGTCTTTACTTACAATAGAATCTTCAGCCGGAGAAGATCCATGGGTATGACAACCCTGCTTTTTATTACAACTTAAACATGCTTTATTACATAAAATTTCACTTGATACAACAAAGAAGATCGAGAGGTTTAGTGTCTTTGGGGCTTAGGATCATTACATAAAAACTTTAAACTTGAAATACAACATCTTTATTTAAAACTTCCTTTACATGACCACTACATTCCTTCGTACTTAGCATTGCATGGGATAACCTGAGGACATGCATAAGAAAAGGGTGAGCTATAAAGCCCAGTAAGGAAGTAAACAATGAATAACATGAGGAGTGAAATACATGTTAGGCAATAGGCATATCAATAGAGCATAATAGAAACATGAACATAAAGGCATGATAAAGCATGATAATCATAACATGGAAATGTGGCAACAACACTTAACATTGAATTAGCATGAGCCAATGCTCATTGCACATGGAGCATGAGTAAACCCTCATTGCACTTGAAGCACGAGTAAACCCTCGTTGCACTTGAATTAGCATGAGTAAACACTCATTGCACATGACGTATCATGATACTATACTTTACCCAATGCATTGGAGTGCTATCAGGGCGCACCCTTCTTAAACATTTCATTTCATGCATAAGTGTGCCACATGGATCATAAAACATGGATTCATAAAACATAATCATTTATTCCACGATAAAGGAATGTGGAATTCATACATGAAACTTTACAATCAATAAGTAAATGTGCATAAAGGTGAATACCCTTGATGGAGAAATGAACATGGTATTCACTACACAATGATATTGGCTTAGAAAATCGGTGTGATTTCGGCAGCGTAACGGCGTGACATAAGAATTCATAAAAAAAGCTGATGAGAGAGAAATGGGTTCCTCATCATATTTACATGTAATGGACAGTAAGAAGGTCATATAGATACATGTCCCAACAATTGAAAAGGAATTTAGATTCATGATACAAAAGTATTGCTTGAATATAAAAGAGGAGAAAAAGGTTCCTTTCGGAATTTCGGCATAGTAACGGGTGTACATGGGAGGCATTTAATGATAGAGAAAGGGGTCTCCCATCATTCAAACAATAAGAGGGCAGTATGGGAGAGGTGCGAAACCATACCCCAACATTCATAAATGAAATTAAAAGGGCAATACATCTTAAAGAAAATTGACAAAAATAAGAAAGGAAGAAAAACCCTTACTTAGAAGTGTGCTTCCAAAGGCTAGAGAGAGGCTTGTGAGAGGCTTCTTGGGAGCTTGGGGCACCTTGAGAGGATTCTAGAGAGAGTAGGGCGGAGGTTGGACGAACTTCAAGGGCTTTGGGTGAGGAGGAAGTGGGAGCTTGGGTGGGTTTATATAGGAAAGGTGAGAGAATTCTTTATTATTTAGGTTTGGGACCCCTTATATTAAAATAATCCAAACCAAAAACCATCCCATGGTATTTGCCCGTGGTTTCTGGAAAAGGAAAGAGGAAAACAATATTTTACAAGTCCAAGGTCCGAACTTATTAAAAAATTAGGGTTGCTTATGTGGAGGTGAGTCACACTCCCATGGAAATTAATTTAAAAAGGCAAAGTGTTGAATAAGTCTTGAGGGCTCTATTAATGCTTTGAAAAGTAAGTCAAACAAACCCAAAACCTCATTATTTTAATGATAAAACACATATTGGCCGAACATAAGGATTATGGTATTTTATTACATCACCATTGGGTCATTATGATGTCATAAAACACATTATATATTTAAATGGTATTTAATTTTTTACCCAAAAATTTGACTGTCTCAGAAAATTATGAAAAATTCACCGTTGGATAATTTCGACGTCCTGATTCCAAAAATAATATTTATTTTATCTAAATAATTTTCTAAATATTTGAATTTTCACTTTTAAAATAAAAACCGACATTTATAAAAAAAATTCACGGGTTTTGACAAAAATGGCCTTCAAACCTTAAAAAAATTTTAATTGCATTCATAAAATTATAAGATCATTTATATTTAATAAAAATTAATTTAATATTAATAATAATATTTTATTAAAATATTATTTAATTCGAAAATCCTTTAATTTAATAAAATATAATTATTAATTAAATAATAACTAAAAACACCATTTGTACTTTAAAAACTAATTACAATGTATCAAAAAAAATTATATTCATTATTATATACAAAAAATAATGTACATGAACATGGTGCTACTTATTTGTTACATAACCCCTTAAAATAGCCGCATAAGACCTAAGGGTAAGGTGTGCGATGGTGACAGACTCTTGGGGTTGCTCGGATAACATCGCTCGAGTGGTAATCTCTATCAACTTCCATTTTTCCCGTAGACGATCACGTTCGAGCTTGACTTGATGAAGCTCAGCTTGGGCTTGGTCAAGGGCAAAGCCCAAAGACGCCACCTCTTTTCCGAGCTCCGACAAATGGGCTTCGTAAGGGGCAATTCTACTGGATGAGGCCACCGCTTCCTTTGTCTGAGTAGAAATGGTTTCGTTAAAGCCTTATATTTATAATACTCAGATGATCACTGTTCAACGGCTATAAAAGTAATGGTCACAAATCTTAACATTAAACTAAAGAAGTTGACATCTTATAACAACATTTTTTTTCATAAAGAAACATTTAACTGGATCAAGAGGGATTTTCCATTAATGAAATTTCGGGTCGTTACAACATTCCCCCCTTAAGAAATTTCGCCCTCGAAATTTTCCTTTTCCCACACTAAAACAAATGTGGGTAATTTAGCTTCATCATATCCTCCGACTCCCAAGTTGCTTCTTCAAACTTATGGTTTCTCCACAACACTTTGACGAGGGGCATTGTCTTATTTCGTAGAACTTTTTCTCTACGATCCAAGATCTTCACTGGTTGACCCTCATAAGAAAGATCGTCTTCTAATTGTACCACCTCAGAAGAGAGTACATGTGAAGGGTCTGGTATGTACTTCTTTAAGAGGGATACATGGAAGACATCATGCACCTTGGCCATAGTAGGTGGAAGTGCTAGTCGATAGGCCACAGCCCCAACACGATCAAGAATCTCGAAGGGGCCGATGTACCTTGGACTTAACTTCCCTTTCTTTCCAAACCTCATGACCTTCTTCCACGGAGATATGCGTAAAAACACCATGTCTCCGACTTTAAACTCAAGGTCTCGTCGACGATTATCTGCATAACTCTTCTGTCGACTTTGGGCTGCCTTGATATGCTGCTGAATGGTTTTCACCTTCTCCACCATTTCTTCGACCATTTCTGGTCCAAGCAGCTTACGTTCACCGACCTCATCCCAACATGCCGGTGTTCTACACCTTTTCCCATACAGGGCTTCATATGGTGCCATTTGGATTCTCGAGTGGAAACTATTATTATAAGAGAACTCAAATAGAGGAAGATGTTGATCCCATCCTCCTTTAAAGTCTATTGAGCATGCTCTCAACATATCCTCAAGTGTTTGGATAGTCCGCTCGGATTGGCCATCAGTTTGAGGATGATAGGCCGTACTGAAGTTCAGTTCAGTATTCAGAGCATATTGAAGACTCTTCCAAAACTTAGAGGTAAATCTTGGATCTCGGTCAGACACAATAGATAGTGGTACTCCATGCAACCGTACCACTTCCCTGATATATATCCATGCCAGTTGATCCAAAGAGAAATCCTCTCGAATAGCAATGAAGTGTGCAGTCTTTGTAAGACGATCCACAATAACCCAGATTGCATTGTTTCTTTTGGATGTCCTTGGAAGTCCAGTGACGAAGTCCATGGTGATGTTCTCCCATTTCCATTCTGGTATGGGCAATGGTTGCATCATCCCCTTAGACTTCTGCCTCTCTGCCTTCACTTGCTGACACACCAGACACTTTGATGTATATTCGGCGATCTCCTTATTCATATTATCCCACCAAAAGTTTTCTTGGAGATCTCGATACATCTTTGTGCTCCCTGGGTGAATAGAGAAATTTGAACTATGTGCATCATCCAAAAGTTCCTTCTTCATCTCCGAACTTGATGGGACACATAGTCTTTTCCCAAACCGCACAATTCCTTCTTCATTAACATTAAACTCTGAGGATTTTCCCTTTTTGATAGCTTCCACTTTTTCTTGGATTCTCGCATCATCCTTTTGAGTATCCTTTAACCTTTCCAAAAGAGATGATTGAGCAATCATTTGTGAAAGGATTGATTATGTTCCCTTCTTTATGATTCCCACGTCCATCTTCATCAAGTCTAAGAAGATTGGATCCTTCTCAATTCTCATCATTGATAGAATTGCCGGATCCTTTCTACTTAGGGCATCCGCCACCTTGTTCGCCTTCCCAGGGTGGTAATGTATTGAACAGTCACAATCCTTTATCAGCTCTATCCATCTTCTCTGGCGCATATTAAGCTCTTTCTGTGTGAATATATATTTAAGACTCTTGTGGTCAGTATATATCTCACATTTCTCTCCATAGAGATAATGCCGCCAGATTTTCAAGGCAAAGATCACCGCCGCCAACTCCAGATCATGCGTTGGATAGTTTCGCTCATGGATTTTCAACTGTCTTGAGGCATAGGATATCACTTTATCATTCTACATCAGCACACATCCTAAGCCCTTCTTCGAAGCATCACTGAATACCACAAAAAGCTCCCCACTTGTGGGTAAAGTGAGCACATGTGCAGTGATAAGCCTCCTTTTCAACTCCTTGAAGCTTTCTTCGCATTCATCACTCCAAGCAAACTTTACTCTTTTTCGAGTTAGCTTGGTAAGAGGGTTGGACAATCGTGAGAAGTTTCTCACAAATCGTCGATAATATCCAGCTAACCCCAAGAAGCTACGGATATCAGTTACCGATGTTGGCCTCGACCATCTCTCAATTGCATCTGTTTTGGAGGGGTCCACAGATATCCCATTGCTTGTGATGATATGGCCCAAGAATGAGACCTCCTTCAACCAGAACTCACACTTGCTGTACTTGGCATAGAGCTTCTCCTTGCGCAAAGTCTCCAGTACAGTTCTTAAATGCTCCTCATGGTCCTCCTTGGTTTTGGAGTATATTAGAATATCATCTATAAAGACTACCACAAATTTATCTAGGTAATCTCTAAAGACTCTATTCATCAAGTCCATGAATATTGCTGGAGCATTGGTGAGTCCAAAAGGCATTACTATGAATTCATAGTGCCCGTACCTTGTACGAAAAGCAGTCTTGGGGATATCTTCCTTCTTCACCCTTACTTGATAATATCCCGACCGCAAGTCGACCTTGGAGAAGTATTGTGCTCCACGCAGCTGATCAAACAAGTCCTCGATTCTTGGGAGAGGATACTTGTTCTTTATCGTGATTTTGTTAAGTTCACGATAATCGATGCAAAGCCGCATTGACCCATCCTTCTTCTTGACGAAGAGGACTGGTGCACCCCATGGTGATGCACTTGGGCGTATAAACCCTTTATCCAGATTCTTCTGTAGTTGTTTCTTCAGTTCTTCAAGCTCAACCACAGCCATTCTATATGGAGTCTTGGATATTGGTAGCGCCCCAGGTATAAGTTCAATTGAGAACTCAACATCTCTTCTTGGAGGAAGACCAGGAAGTTCCTCGGGAAATACTTCAGCGAATTCCCTCACAATAGGCATTTCTTCAAGGGTGGTTTCTTCCTTGGACTCAATCATCTGAGCCAGATATGCGTGCTCATAAGGCAGTAATATCCATGCTTGAGATGATGGAGCTAAAGGATATTCATCTTCCTCCTGACACTTGTAAAGAATCGTGGGTCGATTCTCCATATGGAGTGTGATTTCCCTCTCCCGACAATTTATGTTGGCTCTATATAAGGAAAGACAATCCATGCCAAGAATTGCATCAAATTCCACCAAAGGGAGTATGAAGAGGTTCGCCGGGAAATTCAATCCACAGATTATAACAGGGGAGGACTTATACTCATGGGATGCAATGATTGCCCCATTTGCCGTACTCACCTACATCTTTACTTCCATGATTTGTGGTGGTGCAGGGATTGTTCTACTAAACTTTTGAGATATAAAAGAATGCGTAGAATCTGAATCAAAAAGTACGTTCTCTATTCTTGAATGAATAACTAGCGTACCTGTCACCACTTCATTTTCGGGGTTCACTTCGGCAGAAGTGATGGAAAAATCTCTTCCTTGCTGTCTTGGAGGTTGTTGATTGCCTCTGATAACCCTTGGATTAGGGCACTGATTCGCAAAATGACCCGGTTCTTTGCATTTGAAGCATTGAACAACGCGTTGAGGTTCGAACGGAGCGTTCCTCCCCTCCGTCGCAGCTGTGGGTCCTTCTTGCTGACAGTTAACAGCTAGGTGCCCTTCTCTTCCACACTTGAAGCATTTTCTTGTCCCCCTAAGGCAATTTCCAGGGTGCTTTTTTCCACACTTTTGGCAAGTGGGGTGCTGGAATTTCTTAGCGCCGTTGGATTTATCCATCGGACCACCAGCATTGAAGTCCACCTTCCGCTTCTTGTCCCCATGATACCCCTGTGATTCTCCGATCTCCATTTCAACCTTGAGGGCACATCGGACAATTTCCTCATAGCTGTCGAAGTCACGGATCGCTAATGCTTTCCGCAAGCTAGGCTTCAGCCCACCAAAGAAGCGGTCAACCTTGTATTCGGGGGTAACGACAAAGCCGGAAGCGTATCGTGCAAGCCTTGTGAAGTTTTCCTCGTACGCTCCCACAGATTCCTCATCTTTCTGCTTGAGGGAAAGGAAGTCCCTTTCCATCTTAAGACGGAGGGTGCGTGGAAAATATTTATCGAAAAACATCTTCCGGAATACCTTCCATTCCAAAGCCTCGATCTCCTCCTCAGGCTTCGTATTTTTGATCAATGTCCACCATTGATCAGCTTCACCCTCCATACGATAAGCCGCCAGGAGAACCTTCTCTTTTTCAGAGCATTGGAGAATGGAGAATATCTTTTCAATGGAGTTGATCCATTGTTCAGCAATCGTGGGATCAGATGATCCACTAAAAGTAGGAGGCCTTTGTCTCATGAAGCTTTCAATAGCGACTTGTTCTTTCTTAGGGGGGTTGAACGTTCCTCTTGACCAATGTTTCTATTCAAAACTTGAGTTAGATGAGAGAGAAGCGTGACAAAGTTCGCGATTCCCGCTCCCATTGGATTGGGCATCTCATAAGTACAATCATCACACTGATCTTCACAACGGTTGTTAGCCCGAGTTCTCCTATTACCGGCCATTGGCTAGAATAAAAGGAAAGTTAGGGGTAACACATAAAGGGTAATCCAAAGACAAAAGTTGATGACTTATAAATAAACTTTAATCTCTTTAACTCATGAGTCTATAGGATTCAATCCAGGCTTTTCATGATCTTCCTTCTAACATATATTCTTAGGGTCATTGTTCCCTTAATAAGGGTTCATACTAAGATTGTGAATTTATCAAAACATATCCCCCGGGAGTGTCGTAACCAAGAGTGCAGCAAGGCCCGTTGTTGTGCACCAGTTCCCGTTCGAGTCTATCTCAAAGCGGTGTTTTCGGGTTTTAGCCCTAGGATACATCTGTGCCAGAGCCGCCTCTACCTGCTCGTATCCAGACAGGGATGTATTTGTTTGATAAACCACTTACTTAGTATTTACCAAAACTTAGGGATGTTTTTATTATGCTTAGTCTTGTATCTAAGGCTTTACTAGGGTTTCCTAATCCCAAAAATAACTAAACCTATCCTTTGATACCAACTATGACAACCCTGCTTTTTATTACAACTTAAACATGCTTTATTACATAAAACTTCACTTGATACAACAATGAAGATCGAGAGGTTTAGTGTCTTTGGGCTTAGGATCATTACATAAAAACTTTAAACATGAAATACAACATCTTTATTTAAAACTTCCTTTACATGACCACTACATTCCTTCGTACTTAGCATTGCATGGGATAACCTGAGGACATGCATAAGAAAAGGGTGAGCTATAAAGCCCAGTAAGGGAGTAAATAATGAATAACATGAGGAGTGAAATACATGTTAGGCAATAGGCATATCAATAGAGCATAATAGAAACATGAACATAAAGGCATGATAAAGCATGATAATCATAACATGGAAATGTGGCAACAACACTTAACATTGAATTAGCATGAGCCAATGCTCATTGCACATGGAGCATGAGTAAACCCTCATTGCACTTGAAGCACGAGTAAACCCTCGTTGCACTTGAATTAGCATGAGTAAACACTCATTGAACATGACGTATCATGATACTATACTTTACCCAATGCATTGGAGCGCTATCAGGGCGCACCCTTCTTAAACATTTCATTTCATGCATAAGTGTGCCACATGGATCATAAAACATGGATTCATAAAACATAATCATTTATTCCACGATAAAGGAATGTGGAATTCATACATGAAACTTTACAATCAATAAGTAAATGTGCATAAAGGTGAATACCCTTGATGGAGAAATGAGCATGGTATTCACTACACAATGATATTGGCTTAGAAAATCGGTGTGATTTCGGCAGCGTAACGGCGTGACATAAGAATTCATAAAAAAAGGATGATGAGAGAGAAAGGGGTTCCTCATCATATTTACATGTAATGGACAGTAAGAAGGTCATATAGATACATGTACCAACAATTGAAAAGGAATTTAGATTCATGATACAAAATTATTGCTTGAATATAAAAGAGGAGAAAAAGGTTCCTTTCGGAATTTCGGCATAGTAACGGGTGTACATGGGAGGCATTTAATGATAGAGAAAGGGGTCTCTCATCATTCAAACAATAAGAGGGCAGTATGGGAGAGGTGCGAAACCATACCCCAACATTCATAAATGAAATTAAAAGGGCAATACATCTTAAAGAAAATTGACAAAAATGAGAAAGGAAGAAAAACCCTTACTTGGAAGTGTGCTTCCAAAGGCTAGAGAGAGGCTTGTGAGAGGCTTCTTGGGAGCTTGGGGCACCTTGAGAGGATTCTAGAGAGAGTAGGGCAGAGGTTGGACGAACTTCAAGGGCTTTGGGTGAGGAGGAAGAGGGAGCTTGGGTGGGTTTATATAGGAAAGGTGAGAGAATTCTTTATTATTTAGGTTTGGGACCCCTGATATTAAAATAATCCAAACCACAAACCATCCCATGGTATTTGCCCGTGGTTTCTGGAAAAGGAAAGAGGAAAACAATATTTTACAAGTCCAAGGTCCGAACTTATTAAAAAATTAGGGTTGCTTATGTGGAGGTGAGTCACACTCCCATGGAAATTAATTTAAAAAGGCAAAGTGTTGAATAAGTCTTGAGGGCTCCATTAATGCTTTGAAAAGTAAGTCAAACAAACACAAAACATCATTATTTTAATGATAAAACACATATTGGCCGAACATAAGGATTATGGTATTTTATTACATCACCATTGGGTCATTATGATGTCATAAAACACATTATATATTTAAATGGTATTTAATTTTTTACCCAAAAATTTGACTGTCTCAGAAAATTATGAAAAATTCACCGTTGGATAATTTCGATGTCCTGATTCCAAAAATAATATTTATTTTATCTAAATAATTTTCTAAATATGTGAATTTTCACTTTTAAAATAAAAACCGACATTTATAAAAAAATTCACGGGTTTTGACAAAAATGGCCTTCAAACCTTAAAAAAATTTTAATTGCATTCATAAAATTATAAGATCATTTATATTTAATAAAAATTAATTTAATATTAATAATAATATTTTATTAAAATATTATTTAATTCGAAAATCCTTTAATTTAATAAAATATAATTATTAATTAAATAATAACTAAAAACACCATTTATACTTTAAAAACTAATTACAATGTATCAAAAAAAATTATATTCATTATTATATACAAAAAATAATGTACATGAACATGGTGCTACTTATTTGTTACATAACCCCTTAAAATAGCCGCATAAGACCTAAGGGTAAGGTGTGCGATGGTGACAGACTCTTGGGGTTGCTCGGATAACATCGCTCGAGTGGTAATCTCTATCAACTTCCATTTTTCCCGTAGACGATCACGTTCGAGCTTGACTTGATGAAGCTCAGCTTGGAATTGGTCAAGGGCAAAGCCCAAAGACGCCACCTCTTTTCCGAGCTCCGACAAATGGGCTTCGTAAGGGGCAATTCTACTGGATGAGGCCATCACTTCCTTTGTCTGAGTAGAAATGGTTTCGTTAAAGCCTTATATTTATAATACTCAGATGATCACTGTTCAACGGCTATAAAAGTAACGGTCACAAATCTTAACATTAAACTAAAGAAGTTGACATCTTATAACAACATTTTTTTTCATAAAGAAACATTTAACTGGATCAAGAGGGATTTTCCATTAATGAAATTTTGGGTCGTTACAATGGGCATTACCAAATTCGTCTCAGAACACTTCCTTACTGTTATATCTATTGATAATATCATCCAACTGTTTCGTTGGACTAAGATTTTGGGAATAAGTGTCGGAGGTAGTTTAAGTTCGTTCGTTCCTTGGTTGAAATGGATGGTTTGAGTTCTGTTTTGGTGGTGTTTAAAGTGTTCTTGTTTTGAGAATAAGTTGCATGTCATGAGAGTTCGGTGTTCGTTTGGATCGATCAACTGGAGGCGATGAAACTTTTGGGGGGTGAGTAACACTTAAGGAGTTTCATCTTTGGGTCTGAATCTTGTTGGGGCTTTCCGGGGACGGAAAGCGTTATGGTGGGGAGAATTGTCACACCCCAACCTATCTTTTATTTTATTTTATATTTTTCTTTGACTTTTAAAATTTTGTCGGGGTCTGGGTTGAGTCCCGAAAGAAAAACTTTTGAGTTATGTCAAAAAACATATGTTTCTGAGTTGATGTCACTGGGCGTACAGGCAGAGCGCATTTTGAAAACCCCGCGCAACTCCACCCAGGCATCTGCACGGTCCGCCTGCCTTCGGAAAACTTAAAATGGGTAAAGATTTTATTGTTGTTAATAATTTTATAATTTTTATTAAAAATGAAATGATAAATTATTATCATTGTTATTATTATTCTGGCTGGTGTGCAAGCACCACACGGTTAGCGAAGGTCATGCGGTCAGCCTGGGAACCCGTGCGACTACTTTTGGATCAGACAAAAGCTACCGCATGGTCCGCACATGAGCGCTTGAGTTGTGCGCGGGTTGCAAGGTTGCGATATCCAATTAAAAAGACTAAGTAAAGAAAAAATGAGGTAAAATTAAAATGAGGCGGATAATAATACTATTACTGAATTTTTCTATTGCTATTATTATTATTATTAAAATTATTATTATCCTCATTATTATTATTAAAATCATTATAAATATTATTATTATTATTACCATTAAAATTATTATTTTTATCATTCTATATTATTGCTAAAGGGGTTTTATTTATTATTATGTGTATTATGATTCTTATTGTTATTGATGTTAATATTAATATTGTTATTAGAGGTGAAAGGTATTATTATTATTATTATTATTATTATTATTATTATTATTATTATTCATTCCTTATTATCTTTATTTTTTTTCATTTATTTATTTATTTCTTTTCTTTTCTTTATTTTTCTTTCTTTCTCCCCTAACCCTAATCCCCGTTTTTTTTCTTCTTTCCGTAGCCCTGCGCGCCGCCCCTATTGCCCTTTCCTCGCATCGCCCCACCAGTGCTCCCCCATTCCTCCTGCCGACACACTACTACCCCGCCTTACTTCACACCGGCCGCCCGACCCTCCGGCATCGCCTCTCCCCGCGCCACACCACCTTCACAGCGCCCCTCCCCTTCATCCTTTTGTTCGGCGCACCCAGTCCCCTTCGACCCCAACATCGTGCCCCAGCCCTCCGCCGGCTATTTTAGGGGGTGGGTTTTTTTTTTTTTTTTTTTAGTTTAAAGGGGCAGGGGGTATATTATTTGGGGAAATGGGGTGATGCAGCGCCACTTCAAGTGGCGCTTTGCACCCCACGCCCATTCCCTTAACCTACCTATATATATATATATTATAATAAATATAATATACATATAATAAATTTATTATAAATATAAAATACAATATAAATAGGATTAAATATATAATAAATATAATAAAAATATGTGTAAATATAATAATAAATATAATAAAAATATAATTGTAAATATAATAATAAATATATTATAACTATCATAAATATATTATAAATATGATAAATACATTATAAATATAATAAATATATTTTAAATATAATAAATATATTAAAAATATAATAAATTTATAATAAATATAAAATATTATATATTTAAAAATATTATAAATTTATTATATCTTTAAATATTATAATATATATAATTATAAATACGATAAATATAAAATTAAAATATACACATATATATAATTATAAATATGCATATATTTATAATTATATTTATTTATAGTTGTTAATATATAATTATATATTTATATATGTAGTTAAATATATATATTTATAATTATATTTATTTATAATTTTAAATTTATCTTTACATAAATAAATTTATATTTATAAACATATATTTAAGTAATAAATAAATAAATAAATATAATAAATATATAATCATAAATATAATAAATATAGTCACATATATATATACTCATAAATATATATAATTATATATTTATAATTACATTTAAAAATAATAACTACAATTTTTAAAATATATTTATAAATATGTATTTAAAAATATGAAATTATTTATAATTATATATAAATATTTAAATATAAATAAACCTTATATGTAAATTTTATAAATTTATATATAATTATTTAAATACATAATTAAACCATATTAAATTTATTTATAAATTTATATATATATATAAACATTATTAAAATTATTTATATTTATATAAATAAACATTATGAAATATTAAATAATTATTATAATTGCATAATTATTATAATCATATATTTATTATATTTATAATTATATATTTATTATATTTTTAATCATATATTTATTATAATCTTATATTTACAATAATTACATATGTATTATAATTATATATTAAATATATATTTGTAATAAATATATTATAATTATGCATTTATTATATTTATTATTATGTATTTATTATAATTATATATTTATTTCAATTATATATTTATTGTGATTATATAATTATTATATTTTTAATTATATATTTATTATATTTATATATTTATTATGATTAGATATTTATTATAATTAGATATTTATTATAATTATATATTAATTATAATTATGGATTTTTTATATTTATAATTATTATATTTATATATTTATTTTATTATACTTTTATTATAAATAAATACATATTTATTAATGTGATAAATAAATTTATTAAATATATTGATATATTTATATATAACTATCTAAATATATATTTATAATTGTATAATTATATTTATATTTATAAGTATAATTATAAATAATCTCACATTTTTAAATTTACATTTATAAATATATTTTTAAAATTGTAATTATTTATTATTAAATGTAATTATATATATATATATAATTATAATATATTATAATAAATATAATAAATATAAATAATTTTAATAATGTTTATTTATATATATATATATAAATTTATAAATAAATTTAATATGGTTTATTTATGTATTTAAATAATTATATATAAATTTATAATTTTATAAATAATTATATATAAATAAACCTTATATTTAAAATTTATAAATTTATATTTAAATAAACATTATTAAAATTATTTATCTTTATATAAATAAACTTTATTAAATATTATATAATTATTATAATTACATATTTATTATAATTATGTAATTACTCTAATCATATATTCATTATATTTATAACTATATATTTATTATATTTTAATTATATATTAATTATTATAATCATATCTTTATATATATAAACCTTATTAATTATATATATATATATAATAGGAATATATTTACAATAATTATATATTTACAATAATTATATAATTACAATAATTATATAACTACAATAATTATATATTTATAATAATTATGTAATTACACTAATTATATATTTATTATAATTATAACAATTATATAATTTTTAATAATTATAACAATTATATATTTATATATTTATTATATTTATAATTATATATTTATTAAAATTATTTAATAATTATAAGTGTATATTTATTATATTTATAATTATAGAATTATTGTAATTATAATTGTATATTTATTATAATTATATAATTATTATATTTACAATTATATAATTATTATAATTTTAGTAATTATATAATTATTATATTTATAAATATATATTTATTATAAATATACAATTATTATATTTATAGTTATTTAATTATTGTAATTATAGAATTATTATAATTTTATATTTATTATAATTATATATTTATTATAATTATATATTTATTATAATTATATAATTGTTATAATTATAATAAACATTATTATAAATTTATTGTATTTATTTTAGTTATTATATTTATTATAAATATATTTATTATAATTATAATTATAATAAATAATATATATATATATATATATATATATATATATATATATATATATATATAAGGGTTGGGGAGGGGTTGCCTGGGTTTTGGAAACCAAAACCCAAGAGCGCCAAATGAATTGGCGCTCTAGGGCAAAAGTGGTCTAGCGCCAATTCATTTGGCGCTAGACACACCCATTTATCAAAATAAAAAAAAACAGACCCATTAAATTAAAAAAAAAAAAAACCCCGTAGCGTAAATTTGCCGCCCTCCGCCCCTCTGCGTTGCACCTCCGGCCTCACCTCCTCAGCCCACTGGACCGCCGCACCCCTGGTCGTCCACCAGCCGACCCCACGCCGCACCCCGGGCTGTCCGCCTCGTTTCAACACCCTCGTCCAGCACCAGGGCCTCGTCCTGCACCCCCTGTCGTGATCCGACGCCCAGCCGAACCAGTCGGCCTCCTCTCACCTTTGTCCGCCTCCGGTGCCCCTGACCTGCACGCCTGGTCTCGACCAGCCTCACCCAGCCTCCCTTTCCCTCTGCCTTCGGCCTGCCGACCAGCCCCCACACCGCCGCAAGACCCCCTGATGGTGACCCTATTTCTTCCCCGGTCACCCTTCATCACCCTCTCAAGCACGAGCTGCTACTCTACCACCTTTGATAATTTTTTTTCACTCGTCCTTTAGTGTAAGGTTATTCTATGGTTAAGGTTTAATTTTTGTACTCAATTCATTAAATGTCGTTACCAATTTTGGAGCATTGGGTCAGATTCAGCTTCCTGCATTTGCGTTTGAGGCTCGCTCGGTGTTTTGCACCTATTTTCAGCGTGTCGTTAATATTAATTTATTATTATTTTTTATTTTGAGAATATCTATTTTTGAAGAAAGTATGTGATATTGTAGATAATTTTGTTTGGTTAACCGTTTGGCCTAAACTATTTATTCTTGGCGTGTTTTGTGAATAGTTAGTTTGGTGCGACTTGAGTTTTTAAAATAATTTAGTTGCATTGGATATTTTGCACCCTGTTTATGTAAATTGATGTTGTGTGCCCAGTTATTTTGTTTAAACTTGTGGTATGAATTTGATGGTCTTTGCATTCAAAGGCCTAATTAGCCCCGCGGGCCCTTGCTCATAGTTTAATGTTTTTAGAATTAATCAAATGATGCTTGAGTTGGTTTCATGTGTTTAAACCCGCGGTATACTTTTCAAAATTGTTTTATAAAATTTTAAATTATTTATTAAATAATATGGGTGCTGCAAGCCTGGTTTTGAAAATGTGTTTAGCCGCACGTGTTTTTAAATGTTGACCTCTTCGTGTCATGCGTTTTCGTTAGGTTGTGCACTCTAAGTGTTTTCTTAAAATGGTTTGTTGGCTCTTTAAAGTGATCAATGAGTTATTTTGGCATTGTGTGGCTTTTGTAAACACCTTGTAGATTTTAAAGGGGTTTAGTAAATAGTGTTGATGGTGCGAGTTGTGATTTGAAAACATGTCGAGATGGTTCTTTCGTGTTGTTTGCTCGTTTGGATTGTTTTAAGTCCGTGTTTGTGTAATTTTTGTTATTGTGCATTTGTTGTAGTGCGTTTGCGAGGTAACCCCACGATATTGCGGTCATCAGTTCACGCTTGCTTGTATGCCTGCATGAGGCGTGTCGCGTCATTGTGTTTGGACAGCGAGTCGAGGTAGGTCCCCCATTGCACTCACCTTTAAATTTAGAATTTTTTAATTGATTGATATTTTATTAATTTTAATAAATGAGAAATAGTATTAGATAATTAATTTTGGATTTATTACTCGATGTAAAAAGAGTTGTTTATTTTATACACAACACTACAAATATTTTCTTGATGAGCGGATGCACAATAGTGAAAGAATGCTCGTTTTTTCCTTGAACATAATTCATGAAATTTCAAGTGTAGTTCTAGTTTAATGATAAATGATTTCTTCTCATGCGTGAGCAAACGTTTTGGTTCTTTTGAGAAATGTGGTTTTTCTTTGAAGTTGGTTAAGGCCCATTTGGAACTTTGATAAAATAAATTATGTTGGAAAGCTTTCTTTGAGGTGACTCAGGGGTGATCCTTTTGTGTACGTTGGTTGCGTGAGCTGTGTGTGATGTTTGTGCATCGTGATTGGTTACTTGATTGACATTGTTGACTTACCCCTGTTTATTATACGTGTTGACATAAGAACTTGACATAGTAAGTGAATCTTCTGAGAATGATTGCTGTACTAGTTTAAATTATGCACTGGCTAGTGGCCCTTAGTACGGATTATACTCTGCTAGGGGATTGGGGCCCTCAGTTAGGCCAGGTAGGGTGATATCGAGCGTTTGGGCATTATGACGTCATCGAGAGTAGGCATGCCTTCAAGATGAGTCACATGTATAGTACGTTCTGGATTGTTCACAAGCTCCTAGGTTCGAACCGTGTTTCTTTTAGTGTTTATTTGTATGTGGCGGATGATTGAGAGGTCTAATTCGGTTGCTGGCCCCTATGTGCCACTTTTTCCATTTCCCTTAATGTGTGTTGTGCGTTGTGTGGTTTTCCTTTTGACTAACAACTACAATTTGGATTTCTAAATTGTTCGCAAAAATGTTTTAAAATGCAATGCACCGGTTCCTTTTAATCTTTAAACTTGTTTTTAAATTAAAAAGGGAAATGAAATATTACTTGTTTCTAAAATGAAAGTGTGTGTGTGGAAACCCATATTTCATATAACTTAGTTCAAAACTGGAATTGGTAAATTCTTTATTTAAAGGTAGTGCATTGGGAATAGTTTGTTGGGCACGCATACTGAGTTTTAATACTCACGCCTATAGTGTTTTCCTATTTTTAGTTTTGTTGCAGGTTGATTCAAGCTTGCTCACTGTGGGCGAGAGTAGGTTTTGGAATGGCGAGCGACTCTTGGAGTCACGAGGAGTTTTGGTCGTGGGAAGGTTAGTTGGTTGTTGTTAGCCGTTCTTTCTTTTCATCTTGTTTATTTACTTTGCGTTATTCTACTTTTTCGCTGCATTATTTATTTTCACTGGGAGAAATCATTCCCAATTGTCCTTTATTGATACCCTTGCACTTGTCCCGAGCCCGGGAGGATTGGGAACGCCTCTCGGGCCTTGCTGCAGATTCGCTCGGGTGACTGGTTCAGGGTCGACCCGTGTTGGTTCGTGACAAAATGGTATCATAGGAGGTTGGCTCCTGAACGGACCTTGTTCTTCAGAGCGTGCATCATTATTTGGGGTTGTCATGGTAGGAGTAGAATTTTCAGGACTCAAAGCATAGGGAAAAGAAGGACGTCATGAACCCTTGCTCATTCCAAACCTCAGGTTACCATGGGATGTTTGGTTTGTCGATGTCTTTTGATTCTTATGATTTGTTTGGTATTGGGAAATCAAATGGGAGTCAGGCAAGTGACCTCCGTGAGCTCGCCTGGTCTGGAAAGCCATGTGGAGCTAGGAACATTACCCTAGAGTGCTTCTTGTGATGGTGGCGTGACTGGCATATGGCCACCAACCATATGTCCGAGTCACCCATCGACACTAGTTTCCCCTGGTGAATTGTTTGGGTCTTCTTTAATTAAAAAAACTGTTTGTAAAGATTTATTTTGGAATTTGGGGAAAGTCAAATTTGAAATGGAAATGACCATGTTTTGATCCTACTCCTTGTTTTCTTGTTCCTTAGTGTTCACCCCCATGATGGTTCGATGAATGCCCAAGGTGCAGCTTCGGGTGGTGCATCCTTAGCGAATCCTCTAATTGATCAACCTATAGACTATGTTCTGGAATTCCGGAAGTTGATTCCTCCACTCTTTTATGGTCAATCGGATCCTCTTGTGGCAGAGGAGTGGTTGCAGAAGATTGAGAGGAATTTCAGTTTCATTTTTTTGCCTAAGTCGTTAAAGGTGAAGTTGGCTACCTTTCTGCTTGAAGGGCCAACCTGGAAATGGTGGAAGTCCGTATCTCGGAATAAACCTCGGAAAGATATAGCATGGGAGTTTTTCAAGTCATCGTTCATCCAACAACACTTCTCTGAGTTGACGAAGCTGAGAAAGAGGATGAATTTGTGTTGTCTTCAGCAGGGCGTTGAATCGACACTAGAATTCTATCGACGTTTCATAGACCTAGTTCCGTATGATCATTGATTTGTTTTGAATGATCCCGGGAAGGCTCAATAATTTGAGTCTGGACTCCGACCTGAGTTGCGGTCGAAAGTGGCAGAGCACAACTTAACCACCTTCTCGAATGTTGTGGGGCAAGCCTTTTTGGCTGAAGTTGGGTTAGCAGGAGGACTTGAGGGGGGGGGATCCTCTAGATCTGGAAAGCAGTGTAGAGGATGATGATAAGAAGAATGATAAGCGACCTGATGTTGGTAGTGCTAGTAGAGGGATCAAGAGGCTTTCATACCTTCAATCATCTTCTTCACAACATAATGTCGTGATCTGTCACCAGTGTGGTAGGAGGGGTCCCAAGAGTCCAATGTGCCCGAGTTCTCCGAGACCCTACCACACCTGTGGACGTTTGGGTCACTTGCAGTGATTCTGCCGAGGTGTTTCCAAGAAGCGCGCTGAAGCTAGACCTGGATCGTCAAAAGTTACCTCAGCCCGTCAGCAGGAGTAAGGAGATGTTTTTGGATCAGTTTGAGGTCTTCTCTTTGTAGTGTTTCTTGGATGTAGTAATCATCTTTTGTAGCATTTTTAGGTGTTTCTTTTCCTTTAGTTGTAAGAATGGTTGTGGTTGAACCTCTTTGAAACTTTTATTTTATTAAAAGTGTGTTTGGTGAAATTATGGTTTGTGTGTTATGCTTGGGAATTTATGAAGCCTGACTACGAGGTAGGAGATGCTTCAATCATCGGTTCTCTAGCCATAGGCCCTGGAGTGAAGCTGACACATAGTTAGGAGAACCCCAATGGTGAAGAAGGGCCTTGGTTTAATCCCGGTCTTTGGTGTGGCATGGTTTGTGTTCTTCTGAGGGTGTGACATCATTGAGGTAGCGATGATGGTAGTTTTGATGTTCGATTGGTTGAGCCCTTCCCTCCCCTACCCTTGTGGTGGGGTTTCTGGTATGTGCGGAAATTTTTTAAGTTCGTTTAATATCATCAGTTCTTATGGTGGGGAGACCCACAATGGGTCTCGTAGAGTTACACCAGAATTAATTTAGAGTTAGCCCAATCCTTATGGTGGGGAGTCCATTCGGGCCTCCTCGTGTCAGTATTAGAGTTTCTTTTCATGTATCATTTGGTGGTAGGTGGTCTCATGTGGAACAACCTAATCCTGAATTCATCCTCTCGAGTAAACATTGAGATTGGAGTACACCCAACAGTTTCGTTGGACTAAGATTATGGGAATAAGTGTCGGAGTTAGTTTAAGTTTGTTCATTCCTTGGTTGAAATGGATTGTTTGGGTTCTATTTTGGTGGTGTTTAAAGTGTTCGTGTTTTGAGGATAAGTTTCATGTCATGAGAGTTTGGTGTTCGTTTGGATCGATCAACTGGAGGCGATGAAAGTTTTGGGGGTGAGTGACACTTAAGGAGTTTCATCTTTGGGTCTAGATCTTGTTGGGGCTTTCTGGGGGAGGAAAGCGTTATGGTGGGGAGAATTGTCACACCCCAACCTATATTTTATTTTATTTTATAATTTTCGTTGACTTTTAAAATTTTGTTGGAGTCCGGGTTGAGTCTAGGAAGAAAAACTTTTGAGTTATGTCAAATAAACGCACGTTTCTAAGTTGATGTCACTGGGCGCATGGGAAAAGCGCATTTTGAAAACCCCACGTGGCTCCGCACAAGAATCTGCACGGTCCACCTGCCTTCGGAAAGCTTAAAATGGGTAAAGATTTTATTGTTGTTAATAATTTTATATTTTTTATTAAAAATTAAATGATAAATTATTATCGTTATTATTATTATTATTCTGGCCGGTGTGCGGGCACCGCACGGTTAGAGAAGGCCGTGCGATCAGCCTGGGAACCTGTTCGACTGCTTCTGGATCAGATAGAAGCTACCGCATGGTTCGTACATGAGCGCTTGAGTTGTGTGCGGGCAGCGAGGTTGCGATATCCAATTAAAAAGACAAAGTAAAGAAAAAATGAGGTAAAATTAAAATAAGGCAGATAATAATACTATTAATGAATTTTTCTATTGCTATTATTATTGTTATTAAAATTATTATTACCCTTATTATTATTATTTAAATCATTATAAACTTATTATTATTGTTACTATTAAAATTATTATTTTTATCGTTCTATATTATCGCTAAAGGGGTTTTATTTATTATTATGTGTATTATGATTCTTATTGATATTGATGTTAATATTAATATTGTTATTAAATGTTAAAGGTATTATTATTATTATTATATTATTCTTTCCTTATTATCTTTATTTGTGTTTTCATTTATTTATTTCATTTATTTATTTCTTTTCTTTTCTTTACTTTTCTTTATTTCTCCCCTAACCCTAACTCCCCTTTTTTCATCTTTCTATAGCCCTACGTGCTGCCCCCTGTTTCCCTTTCCCCGCAGCGCCCCACCAGTGCTCCCCCTTCCTCCTGCCGACACACTACCACCCCCGCCTTGCTTCACACCGGCTACCCAACCCTCCCGCAACGCCTCTCCCCGTGCCACACCACCTTCATAACACCCCCCCTTCATCCTCCTATTCGGCGCACCTGGCCCCCTTCGACCCCAGCATTGCACACCAGCCCTCCGCCCCTCTGCGCTGCACCTCTGGCCTCGCCTCCTCAGCTCACCAGACCGCCACCCTCTGGCCGCACCCTTGGTCGTCCGCCTTCTGACCCCGCACCACACCCCAGGCTGTCCGCCTCATTCCAGCACCCCCATCCAGCACCAGAACCTCGTCCTGCATCCCCTACCGCGATTCGGCACCCACCAGACCCAGCTGGTCTCCTCTCACCTTCGTCCGCCTCTGGTGCCCCCGACCTGCACGCCTAGTCCCGACCAGTCTCACCCCGCCTCCTTTTCCCTCTGCCTTTGTCATGCTGACCATCCCCAACACCGCCGCAAGACCCCCTATCGGTGACCCTATTTCTTTCCCAACTGCCCTTCATCACTCTCTCCAGCACGAGCCACTACTTTGACGCCTTTGATAATTTTTTTCACTCTTCCTTTAATGTAAGGTTATTCTATGGTTAAGGTTTAATTTTTGTACTCAATTCATTAAATGTAATTACCAATTTCGGTGCATTGGGTAAGATTCAGATTCCTGTATGTGCGTTTGAGGCGTTCTTGGTGTTGCGCACCTATTTTCGGTGTGTCATTAATATTAATTTATTATTTTTTTATTTTGAGAATATCTATTTTTGAAGAAAGTATGTGATATTGTAGATAATTTTGTTTGGTTAACCGTTTTGCCTAAACTATTTATTCTTGGCGTGTTTTGTGAATAGTTAGTTTGGTGCGACTTGAGTTTTTAACATAATTTAGTTGCATTGGATATTTTGAACCCTGTTTATGTAAATTGATGTTGTGTGCACAATTATTTTGTTTAAACTTGTGGTATAAATTTGACGGTCTTTGCATGCAAAGGCCTAATTAGTCCCACTGGCCCTTGCTCGTAGTTTAAAGTTTTTATAATTAATCAATTGATGCTTGAGTTGGTTTCATGTGTTTAAAGCCATGATATACTTTTCAAAATTATTTTATAAATTTTTAAATGATTTATTAGATAATATGGGTGCTGCGAGTCTAGTTTTGAAAATGTGTTTAGCTGCACGTGTTTTTAAATGTTGACCTCTTCATGTCGTGTGCTTTCGTCAGGTTGTGCACTCTAAGTGTTTTCTTAAAATGTTATGTTGGCTATTTAAAGTGATTAGTGAGTTATTTTGGCATTGTGTGGTTTTTGTAAACACCTTGTGGATTTCAAAGGGGTTTATTAAATAGTTTTTATGGTGCGAGTTGTGATTTGAAAACGCGTCGAGGTGGTTTTTTCGTGTTGTTTTCTCATTTGGATTGTTTTAAGTCCGTGTTTGTGTATTTTTAGTTATTGTGCATTTGTTGTAGTGTGTTTGCGAGGTAACCCCATGATATTATGGTCATCAGCTCATGATTTCTTGTACGCCTGCATGAGGCGTGTCGCGTCATTGTGTTTGGACAGCGAGTCGAGGTAGGTCCCCCACTGCACTTGCCTTTAAATTTAGAATTTATTAATTGATTTATATTTTATTAATTTTAATAAATGAGAAATAGTATTTGATAATTCACTACTGGAAATATAGACAATACCAACGGTTCAAAACCGTTGGTATAGGCTGGAAAACCGTTGGTATAAGATATACCAACGGTTTCCCAAACCGTAGGGAAGTAAGGCGTTGGGAAAGACCTTTACCAACGGTTTAAGGAAAACTGTTGGTAAAAGGTGGTGAAAGTTTTAATTTCCCAGTGGTTCCTCTAAACCGTTGGCAAAAGGATTTACCAACGGTTTAAAACCGTTGGGAAATTCATATTTTTGAGCTTATACCAACGGTTCAAAACTGTTGGTATAGCTTTTTACCAATGGTTTAGATAAACCGTTGGTATATATTCATATATGCTCAAAGTATACCAACAGTTCTAAACCGTTGGTATTGGGTATTTTCATAAAAAACCAGCAGCCTGCATACAGCTGCCTCCACTTGATAGACCTGCATAAAAAACATCACAAATAACATCTATAAATAGACTTCAAACACCACAAAAAACATTGGAAATAACACAAAAAACACATAAAAACATCACTCTTCCAACCATGCCATGTACTACAATTCCCCATTTCAATCTTCATATGAAAACAACCCTTCCAATTAACCTATTTCAATTTATTGGGTTCACACATATCAATTTTTTCTTACTCAAAAGGTGATGATTATGATAGAAATTGGTGCATGAGGGGTATGTGTGATAAAGTGAATTAACAATGTGGTTAATATTTGTGCATCATCTAGAGTGATGCATGACTTGCATTGAATGTGATGTGGGGGGATGTCCAGAGAGGGGAGGGGGTTGTCCAGGAAGAGGGGAGGGGAGATTTCCAGGGAGTGAGTATGGGGGTCATGGAGAATGTGCAACAAGGATTTGTATTCAAATTATAGCATATCATCACATGCATTTGATGAGCATGAGCTAATAAGCTTTTCCAAGTCATTCATATAGTTCAAGACATACAAAAATGGAATAATCCCAAATAACATTGCATGATCAAAGAAATTAAAAAAGGCATGTGAAATCAACATGCCTACATTTACATATCATCCATGAGGTATAACATTTAATCAAATTGTAATAGAATTATACATAAGGCATACGAGTCTCATTTACTTGCATACACAGTGGTACAAAAGGAAAATGTTATTCATGTCCGGGGGGCTGTCTGGGGTCCAAGGAGGAGGGTGGGGGGGCTGTCCAGGGTCCAAAAAAGGGGGTGGGGGGGGGGGGGGGGCTGTCCGTTCATGTCACATTTGACTCATGGATCGTTGTCATTAAGTTTCAACAGAATTCGAATGTGTTTGGTCAGTTTGTCGTATGTCAGTTGTTGGTTTCACTTAAAATTAAGTCCATTTTTAACAAAACAGAGGAACTTTGAGTGGTGTCGGCCACACTGGTCCTTAGATTAAGGCAGGTTTGACTCGAACATGTCACATATGAGACATGGATCATTGTGCAAAAGTATCAACACAATCAGAAGCCGTTTGATCGGTTTGGCGTATGTACGTAAAATATTGTCCATTTTAAACAAAATACATACACATGGAGTGATATCGGCCACACTGTGCTTTAGATTGAGCCAGAGTTGACTCGTACACATCACATATAACCCATGGATCGTTTTTCTAAAGTGTCAACACAATCCTAAGGCATTTGGTCGGTTTCCCGTCTGTTAGTTGTTGATTTCACTTAAAAATAAGTCCATTTTGAACAAAAGAGAGGAAGTTTGAGTGTTCGCGGCCGCACCACACCTCAGATAGAGGCTAAGTTGACTCGTACACGTCACATTTGACCCATGGATCGTTTTCCTTAAGTTTCAACAGAATCCGAATGCGTTTGGTCGGTTTTCTGTATGTCAGTTGTTGATTTCACTTAAAATTAAGTCCATTTTTAACAAAACATAGGCACTTTGAGTGGTGTCGGCCACACCGGGCCTCATATTTAGGCGGGGTTGACTCGTACACATTAAATATGAGTCATGGATCGTTGTTCATAAGTATCAACACAATAAAATTCCGTTTGATTGGTTTGGCGTATGTACGTAAAATATTGTCCATTATAAACAAAATACATACACTTGGAGTGATACCGGCCACACCGTGATTTATATTGAGCCGGGGTTGACTCTTACATATCAAATATAATCCATGGATCGTTTTCCTAAAGTGTCAATACAATCCGAAGGCGTTTGGTCGGTTTCCCGTATGTTAGTTGTTGATTTCACTTAAAAATAAGTCCATTTTGAACAAAAGAGAGGGAGTTTGAGTGGTCCCGGACACACTGCACCTCAGATTGAGGAAAAGTTGACTCGTACACGTCACATTTGACCCATGTATCGTTTTACTTAAGTTTAAACAGAATCCAAATGCGTTTGGTCAGTTTGTCGTATGTCAGTTGTTGATTTTACTTAAAATTAAGTCCATTTTTAACAAAACAGAGGCACTTTGAGTGGTGTCGGCCACACCGGGCCTCGGATTGAGCCGGGGTTGACTCTTACACATCACATATGAGTCATGGATCGTTTTTCAAAAGTATCAACACAATCAGAAGCCGTTTGATCGGTTTGACGTATGTACGTAAAATATTGTCCATTTTAAACAAAAGAGGGACAATTTGGGTGGTTCCGGCCACACCACGCCTCGGATTGAGGCGGGGTTGACTCTTACATGTCACATATGACCCATGAATCGTTTTCCTAAAGTTTCAATAGATTCGGAATCCATTTGGTCAGTTTTTCGTATGCCAGTTGTTGTTTTCACTTAAAATTAAAGTCATTTTGAACAAAAGAGAGACATTTTGAATGGTACCGTCCACACCGCGCCTCAGATTAGGGCGGGGTTGACTCTTACACATCACATATGACCCATGTATCGTTTTCCTATAGTATCAATAGAATCTGAATGCGTTTGGTTGGTTTACTGTATGTCAGTTGTTGATTTCACTTAAAATTAAGTCCATTTTTAACAAAACAGAGGCATTTTGGGTGGTGTCGGCCACATCGAGCCTCGTATTGATGCATGGTTTACTCGTACACTTCAAATTTGACTCATGGATATTTTTCCTTAAGTTTTAATATAATCCGAATGCATTTGTTCGGTTTTCCGTATGTCAGTTGTTGATTTCACTTAAAATTAAGTCCATTTTTAACAAAATAGAGGCACTTTGAGTGGTGTCGGCCACACCGGGCCTCGAATTGAGGTGGGGTTGACTCTTACACATCACATATGAGTCATGGATCGTTTTTCAAAAGTATCAACACAATCATAATCCGTTTGATCAGTTTAACGTATGTACGTAAAATATTGTCCATTTTAAACAAAAGAGGGATAGTTTGGGTGGTTTCGGCCACACCGTGCCTCAGAGTGAGGCAGGGTTGACTCTTACACATCCCATATGACCCATGGATCATTTTCCTAAAGTTTCAACAGATTTGGAATGCATTTGGTCAGTTTTATGTAAGCCAGTTGTTGTTTTCACTTAAAATTAAAGTCATTTTGAACAAAAAAGAGACATTTTGAATGGTATCATCCACACCACACATTGGATTGAGGTGGGGTTGAATCTTACATGTCACATATGACCCATGGATAGTTTCCCTATAGTATCAATATAATTCGAATGCGTTTGGTCGGTTTACCGTATGTCAGTTGTTGATTTCACTTAAAATTAAGTCCATTTTTAACAAAACAGAGGCATTTTGAGTGGTGTCGGCCACACCGAGCCTCGTATTGAAGAGGAGTTGACTCATAAACGTCAAATTTGACTCATGGATCGTTTTAATTAAGTTTCAACATAATCCTAATGCGTTTGGTCGGTTTTCCGTATGTCAGTTGTTGATTTCAATTAAAATTAAGTCCATTTTTAACAAAACAGAGGCACTTTGAGTGGTATCAGCCACACCGAGCCTCGAATTGAGGTAGGGTTGACTCTTAAAAGACACATATGAGTCATGGATCATTGTGAAAAAGTATCAACACAATCAAAAGCTGTTTGATTGGATTGGCGTATGTACGTAAAATATTGTCCATTTTAAACAAAATACATACACTTGGAGTGATACCGGCCACACCACACATCAGATTGAGGCAGAGTTGACATTTACATGTCACATATGACCCATGGATCTTTTTTTCTAAAGTTTCAACACAATCCTAAGGCATTTGGTCGGTTTCCCATATGTCAGTTGTTGATTTCACTTAAAAATAAGTCAATTTTGAACAAAAGAGAGGCAATTTGAGTTATCTTGGCCACACCGTGCCTTTTATTGAGGCGAGGTTGACTTATACATGTCAAATTTTACCCATGGATCATTTACCTTAAGTTTCAACAGAATCCGAATGCGTTTGGTCGGAGTGGAAGGGTCTAGTCGGGTACGCGGAGATGCTCGTCTACCTCTGGTACGAACCTCCCTCGTACCATCGGCCTAAGCACTGAAAGAATGGAATAATGAAAAGTGAACATACATATGTACCTGTAAAATCTACACATAGACAGAACATATCCGCATCATGTCATAAAAAATAACACCAAGGATCAGACAAAATAGAAGCAGTCATGCAGAGTAATGACAAGTGCACATACAGATCAGAAGCAGCTAAAAAATTATTGCATACATGCCATGTTTATTTCCTAAAAAAAAGTAAAAAAAACAAAATGATGAAGCTCTAGAACATGGGTTGCCTCCCAGGAAGCGCTAAGTTTTACGTCTTCATCCAGATGGATGGACACTGGTCAATCGTCTTGGTCCATCAGCTCAGAACTCCTCTGCCTCTTACAAGAACTGGTGGCCGTGTCATCAAGCTCACAGGGACGCTTAGTGGGATTGATCACTTCAGGAGCATAGTGGGCGTGAATCTGGTGTGTAAGTAAGATAATCTGGCACTCTTCATCATCCAGACGCTGAGTCACCCGTCGTGCGAGGTCAGATGGAGACGGGACGTGCACATCGATGATCATGGAAGAGGCAGGCAAGCTAGAAATTGTTGGTTAAGCTGCATCCACAAATAGATTCATTTTTATATATTATAACCTTTATAAATGTTTGTCCCATTTTTACAAACAATTAATGTGTGAAAATTGTGAAAAATAACTTATCGGATATATAAAAATGGATTTACTAATGGACATGATGCATAATATCTCAAATATTCCTCATTGGATCCCAATTTGAAATTTTAATCCATTATCAAATGTCTTATATCAATTTATTTTTATTTGGATCCTTAAGGTTGAACGATTTTTGTAAAATCTAGCCAAGGGAGGATAGACTAGTGACTTGAAATACAATTGGATGTTATGTGGTGAAAACCACATTATAAGCATTGTTTAGGATATTATTGAGGTGGTTTGAGGATCAAATCTATCTTTTTAGAGAAAATCCAGCATGTCCAAGTTTGGTGGTCAAAGTTTTGAAGTGGGGGGTATTTGGTGGTTGAGGAGGGGGATGAGGGGGATGTAAAAGGTCTAGGAGGAGGGGTGGGGGGATGTCCAGGGTCCAGGAAGGGGGGTGGGGGGCTGTCCAGGGTCAAAGAGAAGGGGAGAAGGGGTTGTCCATGGTCCAGGAAGGAGGGGGGGCTGTCCAGGGTCCATCGAGGAGGGGGGATATCCAGGGTCCAGGGTGGGGGGTGGGGGTCTTCCTAGGGTCCAGGAAAGAGGGGGAATATACAAGGTCCTAGGAGGAGGGTGGAGGGGTGTTTTCCAGGGTCCAAGAGGGGGGATATCCATGTTTCAGGAAAGAGGGGGGCCAGGCTGTCCAAGTTCCAGGAGGGGGGACTGTCCAGGGTCCAAGAGGGGGGGTGTCCAGGGTCCATGAGGAGTGGGGGCTCTATTAAAGGGAGGAAATACCCAAATAATTCATTGAAAATTAACTAAACTTAATCCACAAAACATCACAATTCCAATCCATCTCCCAACCAACATCCAATTCATCCTCAATATCACTAACCTTCGTATGCCATAAACAACACAACCTAGTTTATACCAAATTAAAATAGAAAACAAAAATAATAGATGAAAAACATTAAAACTAAGGTAGTACTTATAGATTTAGAGTGTAAAAATAAAAAATTGTTTGATTTAAGATGTATCTATGAGTGGAATGAGTTTTTGAGTCTTTGTATAGAGAGATCCCAGACGTTTAGTTCAAATCAAAATAAAAAATAAAAAAATAGATGAAGAACATTATAACTGAGGTAGAACTTACATATTTGAAGTGTATAATAGAAAAATTGTTTGATTGAAGAGGATGGATGGAGTTTCAGAGACTGGGTAATGAGAGAGCATCGGGAGAGCTTCAATTTAGGGCTGTAGTCGAGCGGAGGGGGACTACAATCAAACGGAGGAGCTACTGGACACCCGAACTGGATTTAGGGGAAAACTTTCCCAACGGTTTTTAAAAACCGTTGGGAATGTATTCCTATACCAATATTTTCTTTAAACCGTTGGTAAAGGTGGCATAGATTCCAACATATACCAACGGTTAGTGTATAACTGTTGGTAAAAGTGTCTTAATTGAGGCCTATACCAACGGTTTTACAAACCGTTGGTAAATTTCTTCCTAAAAGCCTCTATACCAACAGTTTTTAAGAAAACCATTGGTATACATAACCATTCCCAATGGTTTATCAAACCATTGGTATATAAGCATTGGTAAAAATGGGATTTCCAGTAGTGATTAATTTTGGAGTAATTACTCAATGTAAAAAGAGCTATTTATTTTATACACGACACTTGAAATATTTTCTTGATGAGAGGACACACAATAGTGAAAGAATGCCCGTTTGGCCCTTGAACATAATTTATGGAATTTCATGTGTAGTTCTGGTTTAATGATAAATGATTTCTTCTCATGCATGAGCAAGAGTTTTGGTTCTTTTAATAAATGAGGTTTTTATTTGAAGCTGGTTAAGGCCCGTTTGGCACTTTGATAAAATGAATTATGTTGGAAAGCTTTCATTGAGGTGACTCAGGGGTGATCCTTTTATGTACTTTGTTTGTGTGAGTTGTGTGTGATGTTTGTACATCGTGATTGGTTACTTGATTGACATTGTTGACTTACCCCTATTTGTTATACGTGTTGACATGGAAACCTGACATAGTAAGTGAATCTTCTGAGAACAATTACTACACTAGTTTAGATTACGCACTGGCTAGTGTCCCTTAGTACGGATTACACACTACTAGGGGATTTAGCCTCTTGGTTAGGTTAGGTAGGGTGATACCGAGCGTTTGGGCATTATGACATCATCGAGAGTAGGCATGCCTTTAGGATGAGTCACATGTATAGTATGTTCTGGATTGCTCACGAGCTCCTAGGTTTGACCCATGTTTCTTTTAGTGTTTATTTGTATGTGGTAGATGTTTGAGTAGTCTAGTTCAGTTGTTGGCCCCTGTGTTCCACCTTTTCCATTTCCCTTAGTGTGTGTTGTGTGTTGTGTGGTTTTCCTTTTGACTAATAAATAAAATTTTGATTTCTAAATTGTTCGCAAAAATGTTTTAAAATGAAATTCACCTGTTCCTTTCAAACATTAAACTTATTTTTAAATTTAAAAGGGCAATGGACTGTTACTTGTTTCAGAAATGAAAGTGTGTGCGTAGAAACCCATATTTCATATAACTTAGTTCAAACCTGGAATTGGTAAATTATTTATTTAAAGGTAGTGTATTGGGAATAGTTTGTTGGGAATGTCTACTAAGTTTTAATACTCATTCCTATAGTGTTTTCCTATTTTTAGTTTTATTGTCGGTTGATTCAAGCTTGCTCGCCATGGGCGAGAGTTGGTTGTGGAATGGTGATCGACTCTCGGAGTCATGATGGGTTTTGGTCATGGGCAGGTTAGTTGGTTGTTGTTGGCTGTTCTTTATTTTCATGTTGTTTATTTACTTCGTGTTATTCTACTTTTCCGCTGCATTATTTATTTTCCCTGGGAGAAATGATTCCCAATTGTCCTTTATTTATGCCCTAGTGCTTGTCACCAGCCCGGGAGGATCATAAACGCCTCTTGGGCCTTGACGCAGATCCACTTAGGTGACCAGTTTAGGGTCGACTTGAGTTGGTTCGTGACAGGGGGCATAACCAGCCCTCATTCATTATCACATCACCAATTCCACTCTTAGGGAATAAATTAACGGAGGATCATCTCCCATGGTTTCCTTTCAAGTCCTCTCTAGTTAATCATTTTTAGGATCAATGCTAAATACCTACTAAAATCATGCACATCGAGCTATACTGGTAAAACCTTGGTAGGAAAAGGGGGAGAGGGCATGGACTTTAGAGGACTAACCAGTTGAAATCTCTCTTCATCCACCATTTTAGCTTTCCCATTCTTTTTTAGAAATTAATAATTCACACTAATTATTAATAATTATTGATAATTACAACCAATTATTGGTAATTATTAATCTTTATTGGCAATTATTACTTTTTATTGATAGTTATTACTAATTTTAGTAATTATTAATAATTATTGGTATTTATTACTTATTATTGGTAATTATGAGGAATTATTATTAATGATCTTTAAATATTACTAATTATTGATAATAATTACTAATTACACATAATTATTACTAATTATCATGAATTGTGACTACATTTTGGTAATTATAACTAATTATAGGTAATTATTAATAATTATCGGTAATTATTATTAACTATTATTGATTATTATTAATTATTGGTAATTATTAAAAATTATTACAAATTATTACTAATTATTGATAATTATTAATAATTATTACCAATAATTTTTAATTATTACTAATTTTTTTTCTAACGAATTCTATATATTTTTTATTAATACTAATTATTAATTATTATATACAAATTATTTTCTAATTATTTACACGTTATTTTCTAAATTTTACTAAATATTGAAAATTGTTATTAATTATTAAAAATTATTACTAATTCTTTACTATTTACTACTAATTAGTACTAATTATCCATAAATAATATCAATTATTACTAATTTATACTAATTAATACAAATTATTTATCAATATTCTTAATATAAAATAAAATAAACTTATAATTTAAAAAGTTTAAAATAAATAACATAAAATGACGCTTTACTGGAATAAAAATAGTGATGTGATCTTAAAAACCCCCTTGTAAAAATTCCCTATAAAAATTAAAAATTATCCAGATAGGATCCAAATAGAAACTAGAGGAGGAGCTAAGAAATTGTGATAAAATAATGGTGTTGGGGGTCGTATATAGGCTAGATTATTTAGAGCACACTATTTAAAAAATAAATTCTCCTGTAAGTAATATAATTTATGCTGAGTTCCATTGAAAATAGTTCCCTCCAAAAATGATTATGAAGGGAAAGAGACTACCATCCATGATAGATGACCAGATCTATAAAAAACTCTATCTACCATAAATAGCATTTTCTCACTATTATGATAACTTATTTGCAAATTTTTGAGGATTTCCATCATAAATAGTATTATTTTTGATCGAAGAGAATCTAATTTTTATATAAAAATATTTGTGATGAATGTGGATCCCATCGCAAATAAATCATTCCTATAATATGTCTTTTAGTGATGCCTAATTTATTTGAGATATATATATCATCCCATCGCTAATACAACTGAATATATAGTTATATTCCAGAACATGTGAGCCACATCTCAAATAACTCAATAATTTTGATTCTTTGTGATGGGATCCAATTTTGTCTTAAAAACCATTTTATATTGTAGTGTATGCACCTCTTTATGTTTTTTATTTTACATAGTTGTGATTTATATAGATGTGGATATGATGTTTGGAAGATCCCAACATTGGATTCTCACTAACCCATAAAAAGGTTTTTTATAAAAAAATATATTAGAGAGGAAAATTCTTCTCTAAGACATGTTTTTATCAAAAAAATGTGCTCAATAATAAATACTATGATTTCAATGAAATTAAGAAATAATCTAATATATCATTTATAATAGTGCATCATCAGTATCTAATACATATAGCACCAGATTTAATTGTAATTTAATAAAACTGATGATAAAGTGGTGAATTTTATCAGGACTTGCTAAAATCCCTAATAAAGGTTACTTTTATCGATACTAAAAATGCTCTGATAAAAAGACACCCTTTATCAGCATTTTTAGCACTGATAATGGTGTCCTTTTATCAATTCTTTTCTTAGAACTAATAAAATCTCTAACTTTAACAGTGTTGAAAAAGTATTCTTAATAGAACATTAAATAATTCAATCTATATATTTATATTTATATATTTTTAAATAATATTTATAATAAAATAATTATATATCCGTAAAAGTAATATATAAATATAACTTTTAATAAAAAATTATTATCATTGTTTTTTATATATTTATTTATAAAAAAATGTAAAATTTATAATTATAAATAAAAATGTTTAATAATATGTTTATATACATTAGTGACAAAAATTTATATATAATTAATATAAATATGATATATTAATATTTTATTTAAAAGATTACATAAATGTATAAATTAATATATTTATTTAAATATGTAATTCATATTTTAATATATATATATATATATTCATATTAAATAATTTAAAATTTACGTACATTTATCTGTATGTATACGTATGGATCTGAATACCTGTGTATGTATGTGGATGTATGTGTATGTATCTTTGTATGTATACGTGTGTGTTGTATGTGTATGCATGTGTTGTGTTTATGTGTGTGTGTGTGTTTGTGTTTGTGTCTGTGTATATATGTTTATGTGTGTACGTGTATGTATGATTGTGTGTATATTCATATGTACATGTATGTATGGATGTGTGCATGTATATATGGATGTACATGCGTGTGTGTGTGTGTGTGTATGTATGGGTATGTTTATGTGTATGGGTATGGGTATGTGCATGTGTATGTGTATGTGTATGTATATGCATATGTGTATGTGTATGTGTATGTGTATGGGTATGTGTATGTGTATGTGTATGTGAATGTGTATGTGTATGTGTACGTGAATGTGAATGTGTATGTATATATTTATATTTATGTCTTCATGTGTGTGTGTGTGTGTGTGTCTGTGTGTGTGTGTCTGTGTTTGTATGCATATGACATGTGTCTATGTGAATGTATGTTTATATGTAATGTGTATGCAAGTGTATGTATCACATCTAGGTCCTGGATGAAGCTTCACATCCAAACTGCTTCTTTAGCTGCCTCAGAAGCTGCGATATACTCAGACTCTACTGTAGAACTGCGACCACACTATGCTTTGAGCTCTTCCAGCTCATTGTACCTCCATTCAAAGTGAAGATGTTTCCCATTTGTGACTTCATGTCATCATGATTAGTCTGCAAACTAGCATATGCATACCCTCTAATTACTAGTTCCTCATCTACTCTATAAACCAAAAACATATCCTTGGTACGCCTCAGATACTTTAGGATAGTCTTGACTACCATCCAATGGTGGTCACCTAGGTCAGCTTGATATCTGCCTACCACACTTAATGCGTATGCGACATCCGACCTAGTACATAACATGGCATACATGATTGACCCAATCAATGATGCGTATGGAGTCCTTTCCATTATCTTTATTTCCTTATGTGTCTAAGGGCACATTTTCTAGGAAAGATGAATGCCATGTGACACTGGAAATAGTCCCCTCTTGGATTGTTCCATATGGAATCTCTTTAGTATCTCATCAATGGAAGTACATTGACTTAGGACTAGAAATCTCTTGGATATATCATGATAGATCTTGATCCCAAGAATATATATTTCCTCACCCAAGTCCTTCATGGAGAAGCATTGATTCAACCATGCCTCAATAGATGGTAAGACTGGTATCTCTTTTTCAATAAGTAATATGTCTTCAACATATACTATTAGAAAAACGACAACACTCCCACTAAACCGTTTGTAGACACAAGTCTCACATTCATTCTTAATAAAATCAAATTCTGTTATAGTTTCATCAAAACAAATGTTCCATGACCTGGCTGCTTCCTTTAATCCATAAATGGATTTCTGCAACTTGCATGCATTATTGGCATCCTTTGGAGTCACAAAAACTTCAGGTTGTGTCATGTAGACATCTTCCTGAAGGTTCCCATTAAGGAATGCTGTTTTGAAATCCATTTTCCAAATCTCATAGTCACGGTAAGCTTCAATGGCAAGTAGAATTCTAATGGATTTCAACATTGCAATTGGTGAAAATGTTTCATCGTAGTCAATTCCTTGACACTGTTTAAACCCTTTTGCAACTAGTCATGCCTTATAGGTATTGACTTTTCCTTCCATGTCCAGTTTCTTCTTGAATACCCATTTGCAACCAACAGGCTTTACATCCACTGGAGGATCTACCAAAATCCATACTTGGTTTTGGTACATGGAATCAATTTCAGAATTCATGGCTTCTTTCCACTTGGCAATGTCTGTGCGACTTAATGATTACTTATATGTTAGAGGATCATTATTATCAACTAATAATGAGTCACCACCCTGGGTAACTAGTAAACAATAACATTCCAGTTCTCTAACATCTCTTGTACTCCTACACAATACTTGTGTCTCTAGAATATATTTGTCTTCCATGAGGCTTTGTGAAATCTGTTCCTGTACCAACTCTTGTGTACCATGAGCCTCAACTTCATAAAAGTCTATATCGCTCCCACTATCTCTTTTGGAGATGTTCTACCTCTCAAAGAATATGGCATGTCGTGCCACTATAACCTTTTTGTATGATGGGTTGTATAGGTAATATCCCCTTGTTTCCTTAGGTTATCCTATAAAGGTACACTTAGTGCTTCGGGGTGCGAGTTTGTTACCTGAATATTCCTTAACAAACGCTTC
This sequence comes from Viscum album, assembly GCA_963277665.1. Lineage (NCBI taxonomy): Eukaryota > Viridiplantae > Streptophyta > Magnoliopsida > Santalales > Viscaceae > Viscum > Viscum album. Next base: position 1,889,370,057 of record OY728130.1, on the reverse strand, counting down.
ACTACCCCACACATGTAAATTCAATAACATGTCCTTTATTCCACTCCATAACTCGTATGGAATATCATTTTTCGATTTAGTTGTTACTTGGTTTAGTATTTGTGTCGTTGTTTGTAACGCATACCCTGAAAAGGATAATGGAAGACTTGCATGAATCATCTTTGATATCACCATGTCCAACAAGGTGCAGTTCCTCCTTTCGCTTACACTATTCCATTATTGTTTGTAAGGAGGAGTGAGTTGGGATAGGATCTCAAACTCCTATAAGTAATCAATGAAGTCCTGATTAAGATATTCCCCACCTCGGTCTGAGTAGAGTTTCTTAATATTCTTACCAAGCTGGTTCTCAACTTCATTCTTGTATTCCTTGAACTTATCAAAGTAATCCAACTTATACCTCATTAAGTAGATATATTCATATCTACTAAAATCATCAGTAAAAGTTATGAAGTATGAGTACCCAACCCTTTCTTCAACTGGAAATGGTCCACACACATTGTTATGAACCAATTCAAGATGCTCTTTATCCCTTTCACCTTTTCCACTAAATGAGGCTTTGGTCATTTTTTCTTGTAAACATGCATGACATACGCCAAGTGGTTTTAGTTCAAAAGAATCTAAATATCCATCTTGATGTAACTTTGTCAATAATTTCTCCTTTACATGACCTAGCTGGTGATGCCAAAGTTGGGTGTGGTATGATTCATGTGAAGTATCTTTGTCATCTATTTCCATTACTTGGTTTGTGTAATCCAACATATAAAGAACGTTGTATAAATGTGCCCTACCAAAAAATGCTATCTTTATAAAATAAGAAAAATTTATCTCCAAACTTGAAAACAAATCCATCTATATCTAGTATGGATACATAAATTATGTTTTAGTTTACAAAAGGTAAACAAAAACAACCCTTTAACACCAAGATCATCCCAGTTGGCAATGTGAGGTGGTAGTCTCTGACAACTACAGTAGAAAGTCTAGCTCCGTTGGATGCTCGTAGATCTACCTCCCCTCGATCAATCTTCTAGAATCTACTTGGTTCTTGTATTTGGATACATATGTGAGCACCACAAGCTGTATCTAATAACCAATTTGTAGAAATAGATAGACTTCATTCGATAACAAACGCACCTGAAGCTTCCCCTTGCTTCTTAGACTGGGGGCTGTTATTATTTCAGTGGCCCTTCTTTCCACATGAAAAACAAACATCCTCCTGTTCCCTTGACCCCCTTTGATATTTCTTTTCTTGGAAGGTCATGAAGAAGATTTGGTCTTAAATCTCTTTTCCTTCCCTTTCCACTTATTCACTATAAGCATAGAAGGATTTTTTCACTTCATATCATTGTCCACTTGGCTAATGAGGATAAGAAGATCATATAGAGACTTATCAATGTTGATCATATTGAAATTGACAACCAAGTTGGAGAATCTCTGAGGGAGTGATGCGAGAATGAGATCTGTGCCCAATTCTTTGGGGAGTTTAAACCCTAGAACCTCTAGGTGCTCAATGTTTCCAATGAGCTTGACTACATGAGGCCCAGATAGGGCACCTTCTCCAAGCTTACTCTGAAAGAGTGCCTTAGAGATCTCAAACCTTTCCTGTCTTTCTCTATCATAGAAAAGACCATGGAGGTGCTCGAGTATGCTATAAGCATCCATGTTTTCATGATACTTCATGAGATAATTATACATTGATGATAACATCAAACATTGAATGTCAACCGTGTCATTCATATGTTTCTAATAGACTAGGAAATCCTCATCACTTTCCTCCCTGGCAGGCATATTAGGTAATGCTGACTCTATCACATAAGACTTCCATTCATGGCGTAGGATAACCTGAAGGCATCTAAACCATTCCTGGAAGTTATTGCTGGTGATAATGTTGCCTTTATCCAGAATTTATCGCATAGATAGTGTGGTTGACGTGCTTTTCATTTTTATTCTAAAATTAAAAGAGAAGATCATTAATACTTTCTTGATTACATATTATGAGAAATAATAAACTTTATTAAGTCTCCTACTATTTTATCGAGTTCCAATGGCCCTCACCATTGAACTCAAAATGTCCAGTTTCTAGGAGATTCTAGTGGCAAGGATCTATATTCTCCATAGAATAACCCCAACAAGGTTTGGTCAATCTATTAGAAAGTATTTAGGTAGGAAGGTCTTTTCCAACTATGGGCTTGCATTTTCTTGATCTGTTGAGTTGACTCCCCAATCCTGAAATCATGACTTTGGATTTCCTCAACTCTTGCCTCTAATATTACACTAAGTCTAGCAAGGGATAATCCTCTTGATGTAATTTGGTTATGTCAACCCGAAACCTTTCATAAGGGCCTCCTATATAAAAGTAAGTGTCCCAATAAGGGTTGGTCAAACACATATTTTTATTTAGTTTTCGCTTAATCAAGTAACAGAAGGCTTGGCCTGAATTAATATTTTATTTGAGGGATTTTTATCTCTTATGCGTGAATTGCTTATTATCACATGCTTGTTAATATTAAGTGGAACTAACTTAAGTGATTAACCATGTCTTGATAATATTTACACATGAGTCTAGTTTATTTTAGTTCCATATTTCATGCTTGTTTAATTCATTAATTAAGTGATCGTAAAAATACATCCATAATGATAAACTATGAAAATGACAAAAATAAAATAAATTAAATGGCATGATCACGAGCTTTTCTAATGGCTAGTTTATCTAGCGGTTGATAAAATAACCCTGGACTAGGAGAGAAACACCTTGAACCTTTTGGGTTCATGTTTATAGCTTCCACCTGTCCACCTCTGTATCTCCTAGGATTGGTTTCATCTCGGCTCTAGCTTGAATTTCCTCCACTAGCATGGGAGTTCCATCCATTACAGATGAACCTTTTTAACTCACATTTAGGTGCGGGGTAAAAGGGGTTTTTACATAAAAGAAACTTTGAGTATGCAGGCCCTACATATTAATGAGGATATGGCTCACAGACCAACAAATTTAATTCAAATAAATAAATTAAAAGAAACCATCCACATACAAAGGTCTTGGTCTAGCTCATGATCATCCATACATGCAATGATATTTACACATAAATAAAACTAGTATTCAATTATTTAAACATTCTTGTTTAATATAAATAACGCTCGAATCAATTAATTATCATCTTCAATTAATCAATCCTTTTATCTTAAATCCATTTCTGAATTTCCTTGAGATTATCATCCATCATAATTTTAAATAAATAAATCAATTTAAAATTATCTTTGTACGTAACTTGTACCTTGGAGGAAACCTGGTGAATTTCTATTCATAACTACCCAATGAGTAGAAATGAATATCACAAAGATTTTACATTAAACACACACATATATAAAACACCTATCACGTGTTGTTCCTCATCTTTATGCCTGAACGATGGTACACGTCTCATGGGTTTGTATAATATAATAATAAATTTTAATAAATCTTCATAATTTGGATGAGTACATGACGTGTAGTTCCAACTACACGACATGTGCTATTGTTCATCGTCCATATGAAGCACATGCCTGGGGAAACAATGTGTGAGTGTACTTTGGAAATATTCAGAGTACATAGCATGTCCAGTTGGCCACATGCTGTGTAGTTCCTTGGTACATGGTCTCTAGCTGGGATAGCTGTGTACGGGGTACACAGTCCCACCCTAACCCGAAGGGACTACACACCGTGTCCATTTGGACCACACATCGTGTAATCTGAAAACCATGTGCCACCTATTCCTGGTCAACACACGGAGTCATTTAAGAATTTATAAAGACTCCAATACATGGCTTGGTTTGGTGGACCGGTCCGATGCATTGAATCTTGACAACATGGCGTATACTACTGAATACATGCCATGTGTTCTGGTGTTGTATGGACAAGAATCTTTGGCACCTCCAGATGAGATCCTCTATTTTATTTTAATCAAAATTAAAAGAAAAGATCGTTTCTTTAAGGTGGATGAGAAATGAAAGAGGAGGAATAGATCTCGAGATTCAAATTTTCAGAATGATTAAATTGAATTGAAACAACTAAATTATTAAATGTGTAAGTCATCAACGGAATATTTAAATAATTACAAACTATGGTTCCAGGTGCAATAGAAGCGTGGTTGGGATGACACCCAACGTTGATTTTTACCATGATCAATGATAATTCTGGGATCAATATGAGGATGAATGCCAGTATCCATGGAATATAATCAAATATTTAGATAAATAAGAAATAGGCCCAAAACCTTTAGAGAGGATCTTGGACATCATGTTTATAAACAATTTAATTAATTTCATAAATAAAAATAATACCTAGATCATTAGTATTTTTCTTCATTGATGATGTTGATCATCTGAAATGACCCTTACAGATTATCTCTTTGTGCTTATAAGGATACAAACTAGAATCCCTCTAGCGGTGATCCACATGTGCTCTGATGGCCTCCGATCGACACCGCTCTTTCTCCAGGTGCTAGTGCGGTGAATCGAGTGTCTTGTGTCCGTCGTTATTGACCACTTTTTCTTCAGGCTTGAAGAACGTCTCTCATTCTTGAGAGGGGAGATAAGAGTATTTGAGAGAGAAATTTTTTATCTCAAAAATTCTCAATTTACCAGGCGTGTGGTGTGGTCTATGGAACAATATGCCTACTTGTCTAGTTATATACATGGAATTTCAGTTACAATATTTAATTGCATAGAAAAAATTAAATACATTCATGAACATAGAGAAAAAACAAGATCATAATAATAATACCATGTCATTATTCATGGTGAACCAAATTGTGCAAAACAGAACTATAAAATAAAATTCTACGCCACAAAATAATAGTAGCGTCATTATTTTTTTAACTTGTGCCAACTAGTTAAATAATTATTTACCATCTTGTAAATAATTATTTTACTACCAGATTGATCTTGGTTTGCTCGAACTCCACTTCAATTGATTGAACACCTGAATAAATAAATAAATAATTTATTCCCTTAAATAAATAGTTTATTTACAAACTATTAAATAAATATTTTTTAAATGTTGAATAAAATAAATAAATATATTTTATTTAATTTATGTGATCATTTTAACTTAAATAAAATTATTCCACGGTCTTGAGAATAATATTTATTTCATTAATTAAATTCAAATAGAATTTAACCGAGACCACCAAAAACACTTAGTGTGTGACCATCTAGGATTATTTCTCATTGGCATTAGGTGGGCTTGACTAAAGTCCAAGAGTACTATCTAGAAATCGGTCAAGGAACCCAAGAGAAAGAATGTAAATTCACAATAATGACATCCACATATGAACACTCACTATGTAATATAATCTCTTTGTCACAATATCTCATCAAGAAGGTTTCATGATAGTGTCATCAACGTTTATGCTTGATACATCATTATTTGACTACCTGAAATAAACTCATCATTACACCATGGCCATGGAATTTTGTGTGACAGTTCTATTTAAATCAAAGGGCTAAGATGTTGACTTCCATAAATGGAAGGGATAAATCCTTCCTCAACTTATCCATTAATAACATGCCATTCATGACGCACCCAATATACCCTACTTCCCACCAACTGCATGCGTGACATTTTTCATTAGTAAATCAAAGTGAACGAGTCGTGACACATATTAATGAACATCTTAAAGTCTAAGGATCATGACACATGCTCACAGATATAAATATCTGATGAAACTAAACCATGCGTAATTCCTACTAGTGGGTATGTTCTCATAATCTCCCATCATTGAGATTACCAAGTGCGAACTTCATGATAGGAAGTCTCATCTTCTTATGAGTGGTCGTACCTGATGGTCTGCATGCTATGTGTCCCATCATAGTATGTAATCTAACTACAAAACTATATTTAAGAATATTCTTATATCATTTCAATGTTCTAATCATAGTAGGGAACTGCCATTACCTTATCAATGCAACGAATACTCTTGGAAATTATTACATCATAGTCATGTCGAACAATGAACAATATGTAATAATAAATTAAATATCCATGTAATCAAAGTAAAAACATTTGGTTCTAGGACACCAACTTTTACAGTATGTGTACATATGTATATCTATCTGTATGTATGTTTGTATGTGGATGTGCATGTGCATGTGTATGTGTATATGTATGTGTATGTTTATGTGTATGTGAAAGTGAATGTGAATGTAGGTGTGCATGTGTATGTGCATGTGTATGTGTATGTGTGTGTGTATTTTTATGTGTATGTGTATGTGTATGTGTATTTGTATGTGTATGTGAATGTGTATGTGTTTGTGTTTGTGTATGTGTATGTGTATATGTATGTGTATGTGTGTGTTTGTGTTTGTCTATGTGTATGTGAATGTGTATGTGTGTGTATGCTTATGTTGGATTCGACACCGGACCTTCCAACACTGCTAATGTTATGGTCATCCTCCTTCTCTACGGATAAAGTTGCTTCCTTGTGCATTGTGGCTTGGATCGTCTGGACTCGACGAAACGATTTCATCTTCAACCACACAGCAAAGCCTTCTACGTTCTGGACTGAGCGAGCCACCTTATGGATTGAGGGGTGGCATCAGACATATGACCATCATGGGCTCTTTGACACTCACATAGCAACCTCACAGTGGTGCTTGCCCCTGAAAGGGATCCTCAATATTAATGTTGAAGAATTTCTCTCCACAGATGGATTCGTTGGAATTGGACTGCTGGCCCAGAACCATCAAGGTCATATCATTGCTGCCAAACATGAATGTCACTACGCTCTTTGGGAGCCCGTTGTTGCTGAAGCCTTCGCTGTCCTTGTTGGGTTGAATTTTTCAAAAGACCTTGTATGGGAAACCATACACATTGAATCAGATTGCCTCACCATCATCAACACTATTAGGAATAATGAGGGGGGCCTCCAATCTTTTGGACTCCTAATCCGAAAAATCATGTCCCCCAGTCAAAGATTCATATCATACACCTTTTCTTTCATCAAAAGGGAAGGAAATGAAGAAGCCCATAACCTGGAGTCTTTTAGATCTTCCGTCACGAAGCACCTCTGGCTTGACCATTTCCCTTCTTGGTTGCATGAGATTGTAACTGCTGATTTTTATGATTAATATATCATTTTCCTATGTCAAAAATATATTTACATGTGTATGTTTATGCATTTTCATGTGTTCATGTGTGTGTGTGTGTCCATATGTGTATGCATTTATGTGTATGTGTATGCACATGTCTGTGTACATATGCATGTCTTTGCATACGTGTATGTGTATGCGTACGTGTATTTTGTTTTTTTAGAAAATGTGTATGTGTGTGTTTATGTGTATGTGTATGTATATATGTGTATGTATGTGTACATGCATGTTTCTTCCCAGGTATGTGTGTACGTGTATGTATGCTTCTTCGTTTAATATTATTTATTCGTTCTTAATATTTCTCCATTTTTAGTGTTTTCTATAATTTATTCATTTTTAATATTTATTCAATTTTAATATATATTCTTTTAATATTTTTCTATTATAATCAATATTAGAGTTATTTATACGTTTCTAAATATTTATACTTATAATTAAATAACAATATTTTTAATTAATATTATAAAATCTTAAGGTTAATAAATTATTATATTTTTTATATACAATTAATAAAGTTCACATATCAATAATTAGTATTATTGTTATCATTTATTTATTCATTGTTATTCATTTTCCTTATGTTTACCATTCATGGAATTATTATTATGAATCAATTATTTAAAAAATATTTTTGTAATTTTCTCAATTTAATTTATTCAGCTTTAATATTATTTCATTTTATATTTTTTCCATTTTTTTTATATTTATTAATTTTAAATATTCATTGAATTTATTAATTTTTTAAAATTTCTACAAATTTATTTAGTATGTTTTAATATTTTCAATAAGTTAGTATTTTATATCATAAATATTTATTCATTTTTATTTATTATGTTTTCATATTTTTAATACGTTTGAATTTTATAAAATTGATTCCTCAAAATTTATTTTAGATTTAAATTTTTGTGTAGTCAATATAATTCATTTTTAATAATTGTGTTATTTATATAATTCATATTGTCTATTTTTTTATATTTATTTATTTCTTACATATATGTACTCCCTATAATTAATGTTATGAATTCACTTTTCTAAATATTTTAGTAATTTATTAAATTTGATTTATTCATTTTTCACATCACTTCAATTAATATTATTTATTCATTTTTAATATTTATTAATTTCTATTATTTTTGGAATTTATTAATTTTTTAGTATTTATTTATATATAATTATTTAATTTGTTTAAATATTTTTAATAAGTTATTAATTTATATGACTAATATTTTTTCATTTTTATTTATTAAGTTTTAATATTTTTAAAATATTTTATATTTATATAATTACATTATTTAAAATAAATTTTTAATATTTTCATCAAATTTTTACATGTTTACAATTCATGTAATTAATCTTACAAATTCATTTTTTAAATAGCTTCATTATCTATTAAATTATATTTATTCTTTTATAATATTCCTTCCTTTGAAATTATTTATTCATTTTTTATATTTATTAATTTTTAATTTTTTATAATTTAATCAAGTTTTAATATTTATTTATAAAATGTTAGTTACGATTTTTTAATAATTTCCATATGATTTTAATTTACATGAATAATATTTATTCATTTTTTATCACGGTTTAACATTTTATATAGGTTTAAAATTTATATAATTAATTTATATAAATGAATTATTTATTATTTTTTAATTTAATCTTTTATTATTAGTCATTTTTAATAATTTTGTAAATTATATAATTTGCATAATTAATTTATTAATTTTTTATATGATTGTATGTTAAAAAATTAATGTTATGAATCCACTTTTTTAAATATTTTTTGTAAATGATTCATAATTAATTAATTATTTTTAAAATCCATTCATTCAATATTATTTATTAAATTTTAATATTTATTAATGTTTAATTTTTCCATAATTTATTCAATTATAATCTTAATTTATACATATTTTTTTGATAAGTTTTAATATTTTCTAAATGTTTGTATTTGAAATAATTAATTAATAAAAATTTATTTTTTTCATATTTGTAATGGAAATAGTTAGTATATTTAATTTTTAATAGTCTTATTATTTATATAATTTTTATTAATTTTTTCCTTTTAACTTTTTTAGTTCATTTTGAGTGTTGATAAAAGTTATGATTTATAAGTGTTGAAAAAATTCTTACAAAAGTAGTATTTATCAGTGCTAAAACATATACTCTAACAAATACTACTTTATTCAGCTCTTTCAATGTGATGATAGATTATAAATTTTATTAGTGCCAAAAATACACAGAAATAAGTAGTATTTATCACAACTTATGTTTTCAACACTAATAAAAGAAACATTTATCAGCATAGATTAGATTATTCTCCCTCATTATTAAAAGAAACCAAACATCACATCTTCCTTACACTGCACTCATGCTCTCATGGAACATGAGGTCTCCTATCGTCAAAGTCGGTCATTTTGGAAAAATCAAACCTCAAACCAAATGTATGATATTCTGAACTTGTTTACAAACCCCTCCACCCCTCTCATTCGTCCCCTTCAATCCGACCAGGGTTTCCCTACCCCTTACACCCTCTTCTTGTCCATGTAAAAACCACTCCAATCCCCTTTCTTTGATAGATCAACTAATATGTATGAGCTTGTAAAACACTCTTCCACCTTCTTTATATTCTACTTTAATTTGAAAAAAATCCATAAATGATTTAGGTATATCAAATTTTGTATTTGAGTTCAAAAAATAAGGATCTTAAGATTTTTCAATATGGTAACATCAAGGAGGGCCATACTATCCTCATTGGAAAATGAGTAAGAAGAAATGACTCATTTAATGTAGGTTTCTCCCAATTTCTTCAACGCTTGAAGACAAATCATTATTTTCTTGTTTTCAAGAAGTAGAATATATCACATATGTGCTATAGATTCTCATGTGAATATTATTAATTTATTTAAAGGTTATTTTTATTTATTGTAAACAAAAATATGTTATTTATGACATTATACAATTTTTTGGTTAATCTACCATGTTTCTATTAATAATTAAATTAGAGGGAAGTTACCCAAAATTGATTGGAACCTTTAAAATTATTTTTCATAACTATTACAACATTTTTAGTTAAAGAAGGATTTTAGATTAAAATTTGGGATAATAATTTTTTTTTATTTTCAATTTATTTTATAAAATATTTAAATTTGATTTGAGGACTAAAATTTATATATGTTTTATTGGTCATAATATGGAATTTTTGAATTATATTAAGTAGTTTTGGCCTAATTTATGATGGAATTTTAGGTTTCAAATTAATTTTATTTATGTTGTTTCAAAATTTGGATTCATTTATGAACCTTAATATTTAGAGGGAATTTTTTTAGTTAATTACAATGACTATCAATTTAGATCTTAAAATTGAACTTCACTTCTCAATACATGAATCTTCGTTTGTTTATGGCATTGAAAAAAAATACTTATTTATGACATGATGTGATTTCCAATTTTCTATCACCATTCTCCATGAATTCATGTGAATATAAAATATACATTAATAATTAATTTGTTTTGATATATGTCTTGATAGTGAAATATTTTTATATATAACTTAGCCCATGTCCATTTTTATAAGTCCAAAGGATTCTTGTAAACATAGATAGTGAAAGGGAGTAAATTATATCCCGTGAAAAATCCATTTAAAAAAATAAAGAATTATTTATGATATGTGACTTCTTATAAAAAAAATAAGTGATACAATACTTTAAACTCATATAATTCATGGTCATTATATTATTTATCAAGTTTCTGACACAATGAAAATCTAAATCAAATATTAAGACTATATGTATATATATATAAATAAAAACCTTTTATGGTTCAAATCACATACCTACAGTGTAATTATATATTTTATTAAATATTAATATTACTGATTTAAATAGGATGTATTTGTATCGAAAATAGATGAATGTAAATCACATGAGATAATAGTCTGAGGATGGGGTGAAATATTTCATCATGTTTGAAAAAGATCATGCATATAACCTTTCTCAAATCCATTGTCTGTGTTTATGTTTATGTTGTTTAATACTGGTTAGTCCAAAGGATTTGGAAGAAAACATGACCTATCATGGAATAGATTGATGTTATAAATCTTGGTCTAATGATAGTGAAGAAGTGAATGTGGTTTATGAATGAGATGACTCTTAGTTTTATGGATCATTTGATATTATTACAAGTATGAATAATGATGAACATCATATCAAGGATATGATTATAGGTATGGAAGATGAAGAATATCATATTAAGAAAATGATAATGAAAGTTGAAGATGAACTTCATGACTGTCCAAAACTACTTTAGAAGTTAAAAAGTTGTGGAATGTTTCTATTGTATGTTGGTTGTACTAAATATCAAACATTATAAGCCATACTAAATAAATATAATTTAAAATATGACAATAGATGGAGTGACACCAATTTTATGTACTATTTTATCTCTTGAATGATAATCTACTAGAATAAAACGACCTTCACTACCAAACACATGATTCTTAATGAATTCTATGTTCAACGGGTATGATCTCAGAAAGAATATGTGGCTATTCAAATGACTATATACTATTTTCAAGGACATGAAGCATATATAAAAATTCCCATAGTGTGGTGTGTCTCAATACAAGAATGATGCAACAAGTCCTTAGAATTTTGTATGGAACTTTCATATCATTCCACGGTTTACACGACTATATGATAGTTATGAGACTAAAAAGAAAATTACATGGCTTACAGATATGAGAAATAAATATGAGAAACTTTTTCACTAATATGACTTTCCTTAGTGAAAGGAATTGGATCATGATTATCTTGAATTCGAAAAGGATATGAGAAATGTTTATTTTACACTATGTATAGATAGTGTGAATACTTTTGGTTATTAAATCATAACTCATAGTACTTGGCTGGTTTTGGTGGTAAATTATAAATTTCCACTATAGTTATGAATTATGAAAAAATAAATTGTATTATCTCTACTTATATCAGGATCAAAATAACCGAGTAATGATATTGATGTTCATTTGGAACCACTAATTGATGAATTTAATTTAATGTTGCATTCAAGTGCTACATTTAATGATACATACAAAAATCAATATTTCATGTTCATATCCATATTGTATGATATGATAAAATAATTTCATATATAGGAATTTTTTTCATGATATAGATTTAATGAAACTCAAGGGTGGACCATTTTTTAAAAGGTACACACTTAGTCAGGTTGAATCATTAATTGAAGACTGTGTTTCTAAGACATCATATATTTCTACCACGATGACATAAATAATACTCTTGGATAACATAATTCAACAGGAATTCATAATATGGTAGAACAACATCCCAAATAACAAGTGATTATTTATTTGAGAATGTAAAGGATACAAACCCATATTTTGGCAAACCATATTTGAAAAACCTTATGAAAATCAGTTGTAAAAAGAGATAATTTTTTTGAATTATCATTCTAGAATTGTTTCTACATCTGATATTTGGTTGTTGTCATGCATGTGGAAAAAATGTATGTGATTGTGTCCTTGTAACATTATTAAATTCCCCCAAAAAAATAGGATAAAATTAAGGCAAGGATAGACATGATCGAAAAAGAGATATGGGAAGAGTTGGCACTAGTGAAGGGTAAATGATGGACTTTTCTTCCTCTAGACTCTTTCACTCTTTCTAAGAAAGAGATAAATTGGTTTTGAAAATTCATGAATAATGTAATGGTTACAAAGGGATATTCTCCAAATATATAGAATATAGTTTCAATGTATTATTTGAAGATAAAGGGTCTAAAATCACATGAATTTTATGAAATATCTAATGCTAGTAGCTTTACATTGCATTTTTTCCTAATATTGTTTATTATACATTAACCAAGTTCTATTTATTTCACAAATCCATATGTTGTAATGTTATAGAACCGATGAAAATTCCTAATATCAAAAAGTAAATTGTTGTCATATTATGTGAATTGGAGATGTTATTATCACTGTTATTATTTAATATAACGGTTCACTTAGTTAAAGAGATCTAAAAATGTGGTCTTGTATATTATAGATAGATGTAACCCATTGAATTAAATATAATTATTTTTGAAATGTTATGTCTGAAATACATGTGATAAATAAGGTTTTATTGTAGATAGATATATTTTTGTGGAAGCCATTGAATTATATATCGATTACATATTTTATGTGGAAGGAATTGGCCAACCAAAATCTCATCACACTAGGAGACTTTTGGGTGAATGTATTCATGGAATAGACATTGTGGTAATCACTATTACAGAGTGGGAAAAAGCTCGCCATTATATTTTACAGACTATTTTAGAGGTTGTGTAATGTATTTAATCCCAAAAAGATATTATTAGGAATTTGAATACATTGAGGGATGAAATATGGAAAAAAAATACACATAATTAGTAATGTATAGGTTGGTATAAAGAACATATTTTTAAGGACTCTAATACAAATTATATTTCAATTTCAGATCCAATTTGATGGATATATAGAGGACCAAGTGTTCAAGTATTATCATACAATGATCATGTAATTAATGGTTTTATATGTTCTATATAATGGACCATGATGAACAATGTACCATTAAAAATAGTGGAGTTACACTTGTGGATGAAGAGATGGATATATTTAATACTAAAGAGATAAGTCCAATTTATGTGAATTTGTTATAATTTGTTACTGTTGAGCCCTCTGGAAGCTTGTTGAATTATTCCTATGATTACTGTTTTAATAATCACAAATCATCGTTACTTAATCCGGTTGGATTTCTCATATACATAATCACAATCTTTTAGTGAATCTGTTTATATTGGTTGGATCATGTTTTTATCTGTGCTTGTTATTGATTTACAAGTATTTTGGAAGTCTTCTGGATCAAACAGACACTTTGTGTTCTGTTAAGAGAACGGTCGCACCGATCCATATCAAAAGACAACAGTCGCACCAATCCATATCAAAAGACAACGGTCGCACCGATACATATCAAAAGAGAACGGTCGCACTGATCCATATCAAAAGACAACGGTCACACCGATCCATATCAAAAGTCACCGATCATGACACACCGATGCTGATCATCTGAGTCACCAATCATGACACACCGATGCTGATCAAATGAGTCACCGATCATGACGCACCGATGCTGATCAAATGAGTCACTGATTATGACACACTGATGCTGATCATATGAGTCACTGAAGATGTCCCACCGATGCTGATCATCTGAGTCACCGATCATGACACACCGATGCTGATCAAATGAGTCACCGATCATGACACACCGATGCTGATCATCTGAGTCACCGAAGATGTCCCACCGATGCTGATCATCTGAGTCACCGATCATGACACACCGATGCTGATCATCTGATTCACCGATCATGACACACCGATGCTGGTCAATTGAGTCACCGATCATGACACACCGATTCTGATCATCTGATTCACCGATCATGACACACCGATGCTGATCATCTGAGTCACCGATCAGAACACACCGATGTCTAGCCACCGATGCTGATGCTGATGACCTACCGACCACTTGACTCACAGATAGTCATAAACAGCTGTTTGAATTTCTTTATCTTTATTTAATCTAACCAACAGTTATATTAGGTATATTTTAATGCTCTATCATTTATTTAATGAAGGTTGTTGGATGTCAGGGAACCGTACCTCGTACATGCATAAAGAAATCATTTCTTTTGCTGGAGCTTGTTCCATAAATACAAGAAGTCCCTGCTGGTGCAAAAAGATGTTGAGACACATATGAGTGCAAAGAGTGGTGGATGAGATAGTTGTGGAAAACACGAGAAGAGCTTATATGGATATACATGCACGAACAAGAAGACACAGAAGCTCATACACACTCAAGCTTACTGAAGAAGAGTTCTGTACATTCATGAGGACATTGAAGAACTTCATCGACTACATTTTTCACTATCTCTGAACCTGGATGTCAAGAAGACGACACTCTTTTTTTCAGACAAAAACCAGAAGAGGACTCAGAACCATTTCTGATCAAACTCAAGGAGTCCAAAGCTTCACTACAATCACTAGAGCCATTTCTAAACTCTACATCTCTGCTCTGTGATTCATTATTTTACATTTCAAGCAGTGTGTGTTATCTGCTATATTTAACACACACACTGTCTCCTGTACTTTAACTGGAGGATCTGTAAATCCTCAGCAAACTCTTTACATCTTTCATTTCCCACTGAAATAGTGGTAGAGGTCGTGTGTGACCTGGAGAGCTTGTTGCTGTTGTTTTGTTTCCCATGAATAACAGTGGTAGAGGTCTTGGACCTGGACAGTTGTAAACTGTTTTGAACCCCGATCCAGGGTGTGGATCAAATTTATATAAATTTTTGAGAGGACTAAGTCTCGGCTTGTGTCTGAACCTCTTGGTTATATCTTCTGTGCTATTTCTTTCAAAGTTTTTTTTATTCCGCTTCTAATTACTTTAAAACCAAAACTGTTTTAAAGTCACTTTGATAATTAAACTCGCAAGTGTTTATATTAGTTGTAAATCAGTAAGTTAGTTTCAAAAGTTAATCAACACTTCTGTTTTGATTAACTGGGAAATAATCAATCCCTTGAGAACCCAACAGAACCTTTACTTTGATATAAATTCACTACAGTTTAATTCAGTATTTTATTTGGGGGTTTTTAAGACAAAGTTTTTAAATAGAAATTTTAATTGGAACTCAATTCACCCCCCTCTTGAGTATCCACTCCGACCAACAGTTACCATTGAAAAAATATAGGCATTAGATTTTACAAAATTACAAGTTCCAATTTTTCAATGCAAGTTGGATGATAACAAGAGAACTATTAAAATCAATGAATTAGGATTTGTGAAATTATATTTCAGTAATGAAGTGTACAAATATGAAGTTTTTATAATGGTATCTTATGTAGTACAAGTATTTTATGTTATAGATAATGTATACAATATTTTTTTTTCATTTTTTCTATTATAAAAAAAAACCACTCTAGGGTTAGATGTCAATTCCACGAAGGATAATCCATTCAAGTGTATGATGCAATCATGTCATGATGATACTAATATTGATGAGGCATGATATGTCATTTGAGGCCACATATATTAAATTTTGATACTCAGTAGAATGGTCAAATCCATTCAACATATAAAATAAAAAAAGAGACTTCAATAGGTAGGTCATATTTTTTTTGTTTTATAAATTGTGTTACTTCCTATGATTATATTTTCACCAATTCAGTTACATATTCTAAATCAAATTTTTAACCAATTATATAGATAACGATTTCTATACATTCTAATGCTCCCAATCATGAGAATCAACAAGTATCTAAACACGATGATTCTCTTAATTTATAGGAACAATAAATTTATATAGAAATAGAGGATACTAATCTAGAGGAAAAAAGAAATGATGATGATGAAGCTGAGAAAATTGAAGAAGGTGAACAAAGTATCTCCCAGAAAATAACTAGAGCATCATAGTGTAATAGTATTAAGTAAATTATTAAGATGAGAATCATATGAATCTAATTTGAGGTTGTATAGAATGCATAATTCCATACTGTTAACCCCATAAAGTCCATTTTAATTAGTTACATTGGGATCACCACTCGATTTCATGTTCTGATTGATGTAGATAAGTGGAAAAATGTTTTTCATGTGTCTAAGGTTCTAATTTTAAAAGATATCAGTGTTAAATTATGATATGAATTCTTGATTTTACTAAAAAAAATAACGAAATGTTTATTTAATCCTTAGTATCCCTTATAAAAAACATTTATACTAGATTTATAACAAATGAAATTTGTAGTAAGGGTTGCTAGAAAGGCTCATAGAGACTCTCAAAAAAATATTATAAAGCATCATCTTAGGGATGATAAAGGGATAATAATCCTACACTTACTATGAATTTATGTAGACATGATAAACCATAAAACTGGGAATGAATTTATTGGTCATTGTGTGGAGACATATTTTTACGTACATTATGACTCGTAATACATTACTTGAGAATATGTGTATTAATCTATTTGGTAAAGAATTATTAATTTACAAAAAATAACTAAGTGATGAAAATATATATCCTGTAGTAAAACCAATTCATCCATAATGTAAATAAAGGAAGGAATATACTGCACATGTAAAAATTTTATGTATTTTAAATATATATTAATATTTTTTTATAGAATAAAGAATTAACATATTTATGTTCATTTTTTATAATTTTTTTTAAAATCAAAATACAAAGACACTTCAATCCCATGTCAAGTGATATGGAAGGAGGTTCATGTTAATAAGTAAAGGATACTACTAGCGAAAAATATACCAAATGAATGAGAACAATATATAAGTATTTCATAATAAAAATTAGTATGCCTAAAATTAGTATTATATAAAAACGATTATTTATTAACTCTATTTTTATCTGGTTTAAAGATAAGAATCGTCATAATATATAACCAATAAATGAAAATATTCAGTGACCATGATTTGGACATAAAAATAAGGCCTCATTAGAGGTGTGACTATTGGAGTTTCACCCCAAACATATTTTGAGAAAATAAATTCTCAAAGTGATAAATATAAGAAAACAGATGATATAAAAACATGAATAGATTCTCTAGAAGAAAAAATAAATTGGTAGTTTGAGTTGTAAGAAAATGTTATGAGAAAGAGCTAAATGATAAGAAAAAATATAAAAACAATAATTACTTAATGACCACCCTAGATTTGAGGTGATCTATTTCCCTCAAATTTATACCTTACCAGAGGTAATGTATTCTATAATAACTACTTTTTTGAAATGTGAATTAGGAAGACATTTATAAATTTCCTACATTAATATTATATAGTGTGAGAATGATTGTGTTTTTTATTAGTCATCACCCACCAATTTCCTTGCTATAAGGGGTATAGTTTAAAAAATCAAAGGATATATTATAAAAAACAAAAAAACATAAAATATTTCACAAGAGAATTAGTTTCACATAGATCATGAGCTGAGTGATGATCTATCAGTTCCCCTTGATTATCTGGATGTTCACATGGTTGAACACTATATTGGGACATTCTTAGCATGACCATTTGTTCTTGTAAAAATATATTTCTACAAGGATGTATTTCATTTTAATTTATTTTTTTATGAATAACCATTAATAATTAATTAAAAAAGTCATAACATATTAATTTTATTACAAAATGATAAAGGGAAGGGAAATGGAAGGTTAAATAAAATCCATCTAATAGATAAACTAATCTATAAAAAAGTCCATCTGAAAGTACATTCACCCCACCATTACACCTTCCAAATTTACTAGTATTACAAGTTATTATGAATAAAACATTCAAAAATGATGATATAACCATCATTGTTTTTGAAGAAGAAATGTATGGAGAGGCCATTGTAGACATTCATGATCTTGAGAATGTAGTTTAAATCCTCAAGAAAAGATGAATAAGAGTCTTAGTTTAAATTTATACATGAGGTATGTTTTTATAATTATTTTTTTCCATTAGGAAATATACTATGTCAATTAATTTTAAATACTATCCATATTTTTATAGGTGTATATATCAGTACTATTGGATGGGAAAACCATGTTATTTTTTTTGGAATCATTAGTTCTCACACCACTTCTATACAAAAAAGTTCATTAGATGAAAATAAATATAAATTAATCATATAAAAACTAGATACAATTTTTGAAAACAAACCTATAGGCGAAAAACTCTTTATAACACCCACAATTCATGGGTAAAACACAATAATTTAATCCTACAAATATATTTTCATTCCTTACATTATATATTACTTTTTGTTTTATAGAGATCATTGGTTTCTAATTTAAATCAATATGGATACACAAAAGATTTATTTTTTTAAAATCGATGCATGGATACCCACCAAGTCTTCTACATGTTAAAACATTTATAAATTTTTAATACACTAAATGAAAAATTTTACAAATGATTTTAAATTTATATTATTTATATAATGTTTTATTGAATGTTTTATTTTGATATGGTATCGTTTATATTTTTTTCCAAATCAGGACCTGAAGACTATCCTTCAGCATAAGAAGCCTATCAACATCTACATGTGGATAAGTATTAGGGTATATATTATAATATTTTTCTATCAAAACATAAATAAAAATTACTTATATTTATCTATTTTTATGAAGTGTCTTAAAAAAACTATATAAAATGATTGTGGTTATTAAATTTAAAATTTTGTGAAATATATTGAATTCCATCAACAAAATTGAATCCTTAAAGTTGTATTTTAGATGATGATTAAAATTTATATTTAAATTTTTAATCCTTTGTTTTTTATATTTTTCTAGTCCTACTAGGACTATTAAAATTCTACGTATTCAAAAAAATAAATAGATTTTTTTTGGAAAAAATGGGATAAATACATGGTATAATATCCTAGAACTGACACTCTCAGATTCTAGGTTAGAATGATAAACTTTATATTTTCATCATTGATATCAAATAAGGTGAAACAATTTTTAAAATCAAAATATTTTCATCAAAATTAAATATTGGATCACATACATACCAATGTGACTTTTTTAAGAGTTGTATTAAATTAAGAGAAATTCATATCAGATTTGATTCATAAAAGCAAGTTCACTAAGATGCACAAAATATCCCAATATATCCATATTTTATTATTTTACAATAGGTCATCAATATCATCCTTATGAATTCTCTTCTAGACATAATTCATTCAACTGAAATATTTATGACCTAGAGAAAATAGAAACAAAAGAAGGGTGGACTCAAATTCTTAGTAAGGATGGAAATAAGAATTAATAATGGAATGTTATCAATGAGTATAAGAATTCCATAAGGGTATGATGAAATAATCAGAGTGAATTAATGAATCATACAAGAAATCATACCCATCAATACCTATATCATCAAGTTTTAAAACATGAAAAAGGTAAGAGTCCTCAGATTCAATAATCATGAGCCATGTGATATTGATATTAGTCATAAGAAAAATTATAAACCTATGGAATGAAATTAAAATTATTTTTGGTAACATGGAAAAACATATTCATAATACCCTTTCAAAAAAACTTTTAATTAGAATAACCACAAGTATTAATTCCAATATAATCATTACCTAATTCATTAGATCACTATCTGGGCTTACCCATCATATAATCTATAAAAAGCTTACCCGAAGCAATCTGGGAAACCCAATCATATATGCTATAGTAGGATCACTTAGTACAATTAGGGAAACCCCATCATATACATAGTAATGGGCAAATCAGATGTTATATAGTCTTTCTTATCGTATAATATGTTCAAAAAGAACACTATTATTAAAGTACATAGAACTATGATCATAAAAATCATAAAAATAATCTTTGTTCCTTTTTATAACATGGTTAACCATGGGAAAGGAAATGGGTTTCATGTCAGTATATTCAAAACATTATTAAACTAAGGAAAATTAATAGGTACCACAAAAATCTCTTTGAAACATGATTAACTCCTTTAAAAGAAACTAGTTCCACAACAGTGTATTTGACAAAATAATAATCCATCTAAAGAAATAATGAAGATGATATCATTAAAAAATAAACCTATTGGGGAGTAAGTAAAAAATAGTGTTGATAATATTGATGAATGGAAATACCATTTATAGACCATTAAAAAACTTCTTGAGGAAAATATATTTTTCATTTTAAAAATCAATTTTAAAACATAAGAAAATAATTTTCTTTGAAAAATAATTTAAAAAATAATATTTTCTAGAATATTAAGGAAAAAAATTATTTAAAAATAACCTTGTAAAATTTAAAAAATGATTTAAATAAATAATGGTCATGTTAGTGGGTAATTTTGTAAATGTCGTAAAGAACAATAATATTGCACAATAAAATGGTTAGAAAAGTACTTTGTTTGAAAAGAAAAAAGAATATTACATTAACAATATTTTCTAAAAAGATAAAATGGGTAAAATAGATCTTAAATAATTTATTTTTAAAAGGATAAATTCATTTATATAAAAATTTTATAAAAAAAAGTTTTTGGAAGAAAACAAATTTAAGATTGAAGAGAGAAATGATGTATGATTTTATTAATAACTTTTCTCAACAATTTTATGCATCAATGATTGTAAAAATTGAACTATTACGTGTTAATATCATGAATAGACATATTATAAGAATATTAATGAGTTTAGCAATAGATTTACAGTAAGATCTCATCATTGGAAGTATATTCATACACAATCTCATTAAATAATGAGATTGAAAAAAAGTAATCTTACCGTTTTAGAAACATAAATAATAATACCCCTAAAATTATATCATCAAATTAAAAATATATTATGATAAAATAATTATAATAATGATATAACATTTCAAAAGAGAAGTATGCACACATCATAAAATAATATAGGTGTATGACATCATATACACCACAAAGAATGCAAATTGAGACAATAATCCCTCACCTTTTTGGTAACACTAAAATTGTAACCAACCTAAAATTGAAATAATCAAATGGATATGTAAATGACCATAAATATAATTATAATAATCATAAAATACATTCATGGGTAGTATATACTCACCTAAAGTAAAATAGGTGGTGAATATGCTATATATCTCACATAAATTAATGCGATATGAGAAAACCCTTACCATTAGTCTGATTCATAAGGCTTGTTCGTTATATTCATGAATAATAAACTATTGTTAATTATTTACAACATTGAGAACATTTTTTAAGTTTATTATTACTTTTTTCACTTATTATCATTTTATATACAATTAAATAATCAATTAGGACTACTTCGTATGTTTTGATCATATTAAGATTATGTATAAAAAATTACATTCATAGGTTGAATATGGTAAAAGATTTATTTATTTAAATATATCAATAATAATAATAATGGAATAATTATTATATTTATATATCAATTATACTTTTAAAACCAATCATGAATTATGGTTATGAAAATTTAGGTAATGTTACGTTCTTGGAGACACTAGGCCGTATGTATGCATGAGTAACATTTTCATTGTTCAACGATCATTATTGAAAGAAGGTAAGTATTATTTTATCATTATAAATTTATCATAATATTATAAATACCATATTTCATAATTATATATACATTTTTATATAATTATTGTGATGTGGTGGTGAAAAAAAGCATCACATCGCTTTGAAGAGATGGTAGTCCACATGCCCACTAAAGACATTATCATTTTTTTCAGTGAGTGAAAAGGAAAAAAGGAAAATGATATATTATATACAAATAATATTTCATATATCAATAATATCATAAATATTTCATTTATACCAATTTTTTTTATCTTTACCCACATTAACTTCCATGTATCATGTTTGTGAAAATTAATCACATTGCTTCGCGAGGCGGTAGTACACTGTACACAGGAGTAATGTTATCGTACCCCTTATAGAATGGAATTTAAAGGGTGTATATATGATATAATTACCCCATATTTAAAATTATTTTATAAATATAATATTTAACCTTCATATTCATCATCATACCAAACCGTGATAGGTGGTAATGAAAAAATGAATGAAATCATTTTGTGAGGTGGTATTCCATCTTATACGCAAATGATGATTTTGTAACCCATTTTTTAGGGAAGGGTGTGTGGTTTTAGGTAATAGAATTAAAATAAAATATATTAGTATATTAAATATACATAGGTTATTATATAATCATTTTATAAAAATAATTCAACAAGGTGGAGAATTAAATATAATAAAAGATGCTTGATGATGAACGTTGAATCTTCTTTAAGTATCTCCTTTTGGATTGAACCAATGGATACTCTAGGATGGTTTTATGAAAAAAATAATTCTTACAGGATGAGGGAATTAATTTTTAGAAGTTATTATGTAATGTTTTTGCCTAACCAAATAGGTTTTATGGTGTGAATAAGGGATGAGAGTGGGTGGCCTGTTATAAGTGTGGTGAGTGGAACAATTGTTATTATTTTAAAAGAGTGAATTCCACCCAAATTTTTTCATTTTAATATGACACAATAATAGTCAGATATCAATAAAATAAGTTATAATGTCTAAATATTTCTATAAAATGGTCTTTAGAGATATTTTCGTGTCATTATTACGTCTTATATTCTATGTTTAACTATTAAGTAAACTTGTTTTTCCACAATTTCAGTAATTAATGTAATCTGTTTCCACTAATCATTATGGTCAAAAATTAATTTGGCCTTATTATAAATTATAAATTATAAATTATTATTACTCCAAATATGGAATCCATTTTTTCAAATTAAGTTCATATAATTGGAAAATTATAATTTAATATTAATCCTGCAGACATGGAGTGACAGACTTTTTAAGTAGATTATTTTTTAGAAAATGATGATTTGATATTAACTCTAGGAATAATAATAATAATTTTATTGAAATTAATTAATATATAATGGTATATATTATAAAATTTTTATTAAATAATTCTCCATTATGTATTATTTTAATTAATTAAAACAGAGAAACATTAGGCAAGTTAAAAGCGTTTTTAGGAAAACTAATGTTTGAACCCATAAACAAACTTATACTAAAAAATATAAATTTTATTCAATGTAAATAAGTGGATTAAATATAACTAAATAAAAATCAGACTAATTTAAAATATATTTAAACCACATTAGGACTTTCAAATTACTTAATTTATTGAAAAGAAAATACTTATTACAAAAAATGATATTTCACAATAATCACTAAAAAATTAATATTTTTTGAAAATTTCCAAAACTTCACCGAAAGTTAATTGTGATATTACGATTCCAAAAATAAATTTTATTATTTCAAATAAATTTTCTAAAAGTTCCAAAAATTTATTATGACATTTTTTTTCACAAAAATAATGAAAAACATTTTTGATGAAAAAATATTCTTGAAGAAAAAAATTACTTTACTAAAAAAATTGATTGAGTATTAAATAAACATTTATCAATAATTTATATTGAGTTGGAAATATATATATATATATATAATTATTTATTTATTACATAATGTACTTAATAATATTTATACCTGCCAATTTTACTGCTCGGTTATAATAGTAATATATATCATGGTTCGTTTAAGTTTGGTGTTGTGTGTTGAACGTGCTATCAAACATATAAATTCTAGGGTTTCATGTAATGCACACTAAATAGTGTTTTGTGTGTATAAAAATATGAATATAATGTTTCATGTAAGGTAAAATATTTACAGTCTTTCATACCAATACACTATCAAATAAAATTTTCTTCTCTTTAATTCATGTGGTGCTATATCCTCCAACCCATTAATAAATATATTCCTCATAGTTTGTAATTTATTTATGAAATCCAAGGATGGAAAATTGAAATAAATTTTGTTTTAAACCCATATCATAATAGGGTTAATAAAAAATCCTCTTGATAAATAGAGAGATGGACATACGAAGTTCATCTAGAATAAAAAATAACTAGATTTCCAAATAGGAGACCATAAGTGGGAATAGAGGAAAATAATAGTTAATTAGAAAGATAGGTTATAACAGTAATATATATCATGGGTCATTTAAGATTGTTGATTTATGTTAAACATTCTATCAAACATAAAAATATCAGGGTCTCATTTAACCCAAGCTAAACTGAGTCTTGCATGTAACACACTTTAAACATATTATTTTTTGTATAAGGTAAAATAGAGTCAGTTTTGTGTACCTATACACTATCCAACACAATTTTATTATTTTAAAATAATAAGTTGTTATATCCTCTCAACCTTTAATAATTCTAATCCTCACATTTTTTACTTTATTTGAGAAATAAAAGGATATACAATTGTATTTTTTTTAAATACCACATTATAAAAGGGTTAATAAAACATCATCTTGATAATAGAGAAATATATATATATGAAGGTCATCTGAAATAAAAAATAACTAGGTTTCCAAATAAGGGAACATAGGTT
Source organism: Viscum album (assembly GCA_963277665.1). Classification (NCBI taxonomy): domain Eukaryota; kingdom Viridiplantae; phylum Streptophyta; class Magnoliopsida; order Santalales; family Viscaceae; genus Viscum; species Viscum album. The sequence goes on along the minus strand of OY728130.1, from coordinate 1,889,344,915 downwards.
GGAATGGAGGAGGAATTAATAATTATAGACATTTATTTTTCTCATTGATCACTAGTATGTGAATGATTAATGGAAAGTTAAGGGCCTAAAAACTATAAATATGTGTCGATCTAAAAGGTGATTGGTTAATAATAATTGAATGTATAAAGATAATACTTTTATTTCAAGATACCTTTCCTAGAGTTAATTAATTATATTACCATATATACACATATAATATTGAAATATAATTACATTATGAATATAATTTAATCCTTTATTCAATATCCACCAAATTATTATATTGTTCTCCAATGAAGTATATTCAGGATGATTTTTTCACACCTAAAGCACACAAATAAAATTTTAAAGACAACATAACTATTAAAGGAATCACAATATATTCCTCCTATATTTAAACATTAACAAAAACCGAAATGGTTAGGACATGGTGAGATAATTCAAATATTGAATAAAACTTCATACATTAATATCAAAATTTTAAAATTATTACCCAAATCTCAAACAAAATAATTTCATAAATTACTATCCTTGTAATTCATCAATCATTTCTTGACTAAGTTTGAAAACCAAATATTGAATGATTTTTTAACATATTCTTACAAAATAAATCAACTGTTACTCCATAAATAAAATCCAATATGTTTCTAAATTAAACACAATCCTTACCTATAATAAAAAATTTCATACTAAAGAGAACATCATGTTGGTCAATGGTAGGTGTAAATCCCTTCTCATCCTTTAGTCATAGGTTTCATCCCCACCACCATGTCGGATGTAATGGGTTTTAACCTAATATATAGGTAGTTATTAGTTTTTTCATTAAACAAAATCCTCCCTAAATAATAGTTTAGGTTGATCCCAGGGGTTAAAAACAACTAAAACTAATAAAACTTCTCCAAAAAATTCATTATTCACTTTCAGATCTCATCACTGAAAATCTCAACTGGTTATCTATGACTTTGAATGTATGAACAACCTTGCGATTATATACCTATGATTGTATCCATAACTCTTAATATAACTTCAAATGAAAATATAATAATTTAAAATGTTATCTAAACACTAATCTAATCCCTAATATAATATCCCATAACACTCACTCCCAAATCCATTTCTAAATTCATGAAGTTTACATTTTCATCATTGATATTGAAGAAGGTGAACCAATTTTTGAAATTCAAAGAATAAAAAATAAAAAATAAATATTATTTCACTTACATACCCATCGAACCTTTAGTTTTAGAGTTATATAGAATTAGGACAAACTCATATCATCTTGGGTTCATAAAAAATAGTTTATACTATGGAATATCATCTCCCATTATACCAATATTTTATTATTTCACATTAGGTCATCAACATCATCAATATAAAATCCCTTAGATACATAATTCATTCAACCTCATTATTTATAACCTAGGGAAAAGGAAACATATTAATAGTGAGATCAAATTCTCAGTAATTATAAACACGAGACTTAGTAATTGAATTTCATCAATGATCATAATAAGTGGATAAGGGTTTGATGACATAATCAGATTGCATGTGTGAATAAAAATGGTTAATTGAAATGATAAGGTTTAAATTGAAATAAAAACTTGTCTAAAAATTATTGTTTGATGATATTAAAACCTTGTCTCATCTCATCTTTAAAACAAAGACATTTTTATGTATTTTTATGGGGTTTAATTTTATTATAAACTAAATATTTTTAGAAATTACAATGGTTCATACAACCTCAATTATAAAAGAGAAACTCCTCTCCCATTTATTCACTACAATTTGAGATAGAAAACATGGCCATACCCTAACCACTTACCTTATAAACTTCCCTAGTTGCATTTTTTAGATCCAGGTATTCTCAAAATACCAACTGAATTTCCTTTAAGATGAAGATCTAAAGGGAGAATATTGAAAAAGAGGTAATCTTCTTTTCCAACTATCTCAAGATAATTTATTATTCTACTCTCTCATAATTTTAAATTTAAATTATTAAGTACTAACTCTTGTATCACCAATATACTAAGATGTTATTATGGTTTGTAATAACCTTATTCCTCCTTCTATCCATCCTATGAAAAATAAAATCACCACGTATCGCTTACCGCCTCCACGTTGTGGTGTAATATGTTTTTCACCCCCACCTTAAATGGATTGGTGTAATGATGGAAATAATAACTATATATTATTATTATTATAACATAATTTTTATTTTGATGTATTATACACCATATACTTCAATACTATTCAGAAATTATGGGAATGATATCGTTGCTCGAATGTATGTACGCCCTACCGCCTCCACGATATTATGTGATTCATTCTACATGATCTTCATTAAAGCATGATTATATAAATAATTTGAATGAATTAATATGATATATATTATAAAAATACAATTATTTAAATGATATAAATATAACCTAAGAAGAGTAACATATCTGACAAAACATGTGTAAGAAAATAATGAAGTTAATACCTGATGAATGATAAATAATGTTACTAACAAACTGATGATAATATGTTATTATACGATATCATAAAAAATTAAAATGATTATAGAATAATTCAATGAAATCAATGAAATCATTATAAAATAGGTTCAAATATATAAAAATGATATCATACCTAAGGTAAGAGATTATTTTGTGTCACTTTTATTTCTACGGGACATATGCCTTATTAACCACATATTTATTTTATTTGGTGTTTACGTTGACCGTGATTTTTTTATGATTATGATTATGATATTTACATATGCATATAATATTTTTTATTTTATGAGACATATTAATCAACTAATTATAAATTGGTAAGGCATAATTTTTTAATCACATTATTATCCGAGATTGTTTATTCATGAGTATTTATAGGGGTATATGTATCATCCACATCCATGTTTACTAAATTAATATTTCAAATTATTAATTATATACTTCTACAATTGTTTAATTTCAATTTTATCCATTGGTGAATTGTTATTAAATGGTATTAAATGAATCTTTTGTTGTTTTTGGTACTAGGTACTTTTTGACATTCCGACCAAAGTATGATAATAATGTTTTTTTATCTTATATGACATGAAAGGATTTTTACACTTTCATAATGCCTTATTTCCACAAAGATTCATTTATACGATTTCATGTTTATTTTAAATTACATTCCTTTTATTTAAAATTGCAATGCATTTTGAGAAAATAAGACATTTTTGAGGAAGAAAGGATATTTTCCTCAAGAATTAATTTCAAGTGTTTTATCAAAAGTATTTTCCATTTATGATAACATTTTCTAAATCGGTTAATGTTTATATACCTATTATTAATATTATTTTATTGTGTTTATGATGGAATTTTATTTCAGAAATCCATTTTTTTATATGGATTAGAATGAAATGATGTTTAAGAAACCCATTTTATTCATTGGGCCATGATATGACGAATGATTTAGTTTTTTTGGAACATTTAAGAATAAGTTAATTATGAGATCAGTAAGTCCTATATCTCTATAAAATTCATTATGTAAATAATTATATATCATTATATAAGCATGAATAGAATGGTAAGTATATTTGGTTCAGTGATATAGGCCTAGAATGACTAGTAAATCTGGTTTAGTAATATGGGGCTGAAACGACTAGTAAATCCAGTTCAGTAATGATATTTGTCCACTATGATGGTCATGACACTGATCCTTGACTAATATGAAATGATTTTATATGATTATGTGTATTCCATAATTTCTAAGTCTTATGTTATGAATTTTTGGTAGTATTTTCATTGTTTCCTTATGAACTTATATGATTTACCACAAGACATGATATCACGATCTTTCATATACAGGATAATATTTCCATATGTTACGTTCTTATGTCGTATGATTATGATATGATTGATATGTCCCTTATTTACCCTTACTAGGAATCTAAGCTCACCATTTCTTATATTTCCTTTCCCTAGGTAATAAACAATGTTTTTATATAGGATTACTAAAGTGGAAGACCTTTATGGGAGTGTTAAAGATCTTTCACAAGTTAGAAGAATGTATCCGAAGCTTCCACAAGCACTAAACTACTGTCATCTTCAGGCATGAATTTTTAAAATGTAATGAATATTAATATAAAAAGATTTATTATTCATGTACATTAATCTGAGGTCGTTATAAACATAGGGAGACCTATATGACTCAAAGAGTATGTTTTATTTTAAATTTACATTCTAGTTCAAAAGAAATGTGATATAGTCATAATTGGTAAAAATCACTTAGATTATTTTTATACATTATGAAAATTATATATAATTCATTTATGAGATTAAGGAATTAAGAGAACCTCAATTTGATACATGGTGTGACTGGTATGACTCAAAATGTATTTTTTCAATTTAAAAATGAGATTTTAGATTAAAAAGAACATAACATACTAAAAAAATGAAAAAAATATTTCGATTGTTTTGATTCTCTAAAACAATTATCTATAAGTTATTTTTGATTTTTAGAAATAAATTCTACCTCAATATAATACAAAGTGTTCCCAAAATGACTATAAATGTGTGTTTTCAGTTGAAAAATGACATTTTAGTAAAAACATTTATCACTCACAGAAAAAAAGAAAACATGTCTGTATTGTATTTGTACTAAGAAAATGATCCATAAGTATTTTGAGATGTTTATGAATCAGATGTAAGTTAATCTTATACACAACATGACTAATATGACTCAAACAATATGTTTTCAGTTTATAAATTTATTTTTAATAAAAAAATATTTCACACCCTGGAAAACTATAAAACGTACATGAATATCTTAATACTTTTGGAAAACCTTCCTTATAATTTTTGGAGTATAGAAATCAACCTCACATTAATACGACACACAGTATAATAGGTATGACACAAAACATGGATTTTTTTATTTAAAATTGAAATTTTAGTTTTAGTGAAAGGTAACATACTCAAAACCATGAAAACACACTCATATTGTTTTGATACTTTAGGAAAATTTATACGTAATTCATTTGTGATATATAGGAATCAAACACACCTCAATCCAATACACAGTGTGACCAGTATGACTCCAAATATGTGGATTTAGTTTAGAAATGACATTTTTATAAAAAATATGCCTGACATACTCAAAAATTATCAAACACATTTAGATCATTTTTTAAATTTAGGAAAAAATACATGAGGCATTTATGACATGTAATAATTATCCCTACCTTGATCCAATACACAGTGTGACCAGAATGACTCAACATTTTTATTTTCAATTTCAAAATGAAATTTTAGTTAAAAATGTGTTCCACTCTCTAAAAAAATATAAAACATGATCTTATTGTCTTGATACATTAGAAAAAAATACCTATGTAATTTTTCATGTGTATTTATCGGTCACACATCAATCAGAAACACGGGGTGACCAGCATGTTTCAAAGCACGTGTTTTCAATTTAAAAATTATATTTTTTGTTAATAATATGGATCACTATCTTAAAATAGAGAAAAAACATAGATTGTATTGAGACGTTAGGAAAACTATCCTTAATACTTTTTTGACTTTCACTACAAAAAATAGGCCTTTGAGATGGGTTATTTGAGATGGGTCTGAGGCTCATCACAAATAATAGAAATATGTGACTATTGGAGAAAGGACGCATCACAAAAGGTTTGGTGTGAAGTGTGCACTAAACCGTGAGAATGGTATTTATGAAAGGTTATTATTCCCGTCGCAAATACCTGACAACAATCTTTAGTAATTGAAATGGGAGACCTGTATTATCGCAAATAGTATGTCGGGAGGTACCCATTTTCGATGGTACCTATTTCAAATAACTTTTTATCAGACGCCTATAATTAAATGGGCAGTGTCCATTTGCGACTGTAATCCCGTCGCAAATAATCTTGCTGAAAATAATTAAACCAATATATACCCCAATTCGCTATGTCTCTCATTCTACTCCATTCTCAACTTCTCCCTCTCTTTAGTATAATTTTTTTCTCCAAAAATAATTTCATTATTTAAACATTTAAATCGGAGCATAGTCTATGGCTTTTATATTGTGAAAGCTTGAGTTTCAAGGTATTTATCTATTTTTTATTTGTTTAGTTAATTTAATTTATTTTAAATTATTTATATTTTTTGTTAATTACATGAGATTAAATTAAATTAAATTAGAATTAGATATTTGTTTTTTTTGTGTATTTATTTTTATGAATACTTATTTGTAAGTGTTAATTAGTAATAATTATAAATAATTAGTAATAATTTTTAATATAGTGTATTAATTAGTAATAAATTGTAATAATTAGTAATAAATTGTAATAATTATAAATAATTTGAAACTGGGGGATTAGAGCCGTGGATTTTTCAATTTAAGGCCAGGGATCTTAACGTTTCAGAATAGGGATCCCTGGTTAGATTATTTTAAGGAAAGAAATATGGTTTCTCAATCCTAGATTTTTATTATAGGATTGAGCTGGGTATTTTGGCACCCCAACATTTTATGTGATATCTCTATGGATGTTGGGACACCCACAAAGCTTGATAAAGAAACAGGGATGGTTTGGTATGACCATTTTGCCCGTATTTTGGTTGAATTTGACAGGTCTTTGCCTCTTATTAAGACTGTTTTTTTGATTGCTGGTGAGTTTAAATTCGATCTTGAGAATGAGTTTGAATATGTTCCTGATGTCTATTTGATTTTTTCATCTAATGGGAATGTTAATGAGAATTTAAATAGAGGTTTGAAATGCTCTAATTTCATGCAGTATGGTCATCTTGGCGAGCAATGTAAATTCAACCAGCCTGCTGCATCTGATGTTGCACTGCTTAGGAAAAAAGTTACCCCTGATGGTGTGAAGGATATTTCCTTACCCATCAATTGGAAGCACAATTATTTCCATGGGTCAACAAATGGGAGATATATTTCCTTTTTTGATGCTGTGGCTGGAAAGTCTGTCATCCCTAATGATGGGAAAACTAGTGGGGGTGTGCCACCCTTGGGTGACTGTACACCCTCCTCTCACTTTCCACATTAGCCCTTGCATTGTGGGGAGTCCTCTGTATGGGGTGATAACTATGCAGGTAGTCATAGGAGTGACACTGAGGCTGATCCTTATATTTTAATGGAAGAGAATTACTTATCCAAAGGTAAGCTGGATAGCATCCCTCTTCTTAAAGAGGCTTCTGTTGGGCGATGTGCACATGTGCAAGCTCCTCCAGCTGCTATTGTGCACACTACCCTTGGAATGTCCATTGATCATACTGCCTTTGTTCATGATGATTCCTCTGAAAATTTGAGATAACTACAACCTTCTTTTATCAGTCCCGTGCTGGACATTCAAACTATGGTGTAAGACTCTGTTGATGGTGTGCAAGGTGTCTCTGGATCATTAGTGTGGGATGCATCAACTTTTACTACTTCTCATTTTTACACTACTATTATTTCTTTTGGAAATGTAGAAATAATGCCTACTTCCTCTAGAAATGATGTGCTAGGCTTGGGTTTTGCTATTATAACAGATTATATAGCCTCCATAGAGGCTGGTTCTGTTGATGCGAAGCCGAATTTAATCATTATGCTGGAATCCATCAACTTGCTTATATTTGACAAGCTGTATAAGGAATGCAAGGATCGAAAGGGTAAGAATGTTTTATCAGCACATGTGACTAATGTGAATTTGGTCTAGCAGGATTGTCCGCAAGAGTAACAGCTTGAGCATCCTCCATAAGAGGAACAACGTGAGTAGGTTTCCATAGAGGAGGATGCAAAACACCATGTAGAAGGCAAAGATGATGTTGAGATTGTAACTCAGATGGACCATGAAGTAGAGGAGCCTGAGGACATTGATGGTTAGGGGGGTTCGTGGAAGGCCCTGAAGCAGTGGAGGAGGGTAAGACATCTGATAGGTTGCGGTGAATTTCGTGGTCGAGGTGGTAGAGGAAAAGGATGATAATGGTTCTTTCTATTTTATTGATGGTGTTTCACATGTACCCTTAACTCTCTTGGATTCCTGTTTACTTTCATAATATTTTTTTTATGCCATGGGATCACATATGGTCCAGATTTCTCTTGTAGTAATAATTAGTAATAATTAGGATTAATCAGGAATAATTAGTATTAATTAAGATATAATTAGGATTAATTAGAAATAATTAGCAACAATTAGGATTAATTAGGATAAATTAGGATTAATTGGTCATAATTACATATAAATACTAATAAATACAATTTTTTTTAATAAATAGTAATTATTAGTAATTATTAGGTTTAATTAGTAATAATTAGGATTAATTAGTGATAAATATGATTAATTAGTGATAATTAGTAATACATATGATTAATTAGTAATAATTAGTAATAACTAGTAATAATAAGGATTAATTAAGAATAATTAGGAATAATTAGGATATAATTAGGATTAATCAGCAATAATTAGAAATGATGAGGAACAATAAGGATAAAATAGGATTAATTATGATTAATTAGATATAATTACAAATAAGTACTTATAAATATAAAATTAGTAAATATTAGTAATAATTAGGATTAATTAGGAATAATTATTAATAATTAATAATAATTAGTAATAATTATGATTAATTTGTAATAATTATGATTAATTAGTAGTAATTATGATTAATTAGGAACTATTAGTAATAATTAGTAATAATTAGAAATAATTAGTAATAATTAGTAATAATTAGGATTAATTAGTAATAATTAGTATTAATTAGTAATAATTAGTAATAATTAGGATACATTAGGATAAATTAGGAGTAATTAGGATTAATTAGTAATAATTAGTAATAAATAGTAATAGTTAGTAATAATTAGTAATAATTAGGATTATTTAAAAATAATTATGATTAATTAGGATTAATTTTGAAAAATTAGGATATAATTATGATTAATTAGAAATAATAAGCAATAATTAGGATTAATGAGGATTAATTAGGTTTAATTTGAATTAATTAAGATTCATTAGTCATAATTACCAATAAATAATAATAACTATAATAATTATTAATAATTAGTAATAATTAGGAATAATTAGTAATAATTAGTAATAATTAGGGTTAATTAGAAATAATTTGTAATAATTAGGAATAATTAGTAATAATTAGTAATAATTAGTAACAATTAGTAATGATTAGTAATAATTAGTAATAATGATGATTAATTATGAATAATTGTTAATAATTATTAATAATTAGGATTAATTGGGAATATTTATTAAGAATTAGTAAGAATTATTAATAATTATGATTAATTAGTAACAATTAGTAATAATTAGTAGTAATTAGTAATAATTAGTAGTAATTAGTAATAATTATGATTAATTATTAATAATTATTATTATAATTAGTAATAATTAGTAAAAATTTGGATTAATTATTAATAAATAGGTTTAATTAGTAATAATTATGATTAATTAGGAATAATTAGTAATAATTACTAATAATTTGGAATAATTAGAAATAATAAGCAATAATTTGTAATAATTAGCATTCATTAGTAGTAATTAGAAGTAACAAGCAATAATTTGGAATAATTAGTAATAATAAGAAATAATTAGTAATAATTAAGATTAACTAGGATTAATTAGTAATAATTAGTAATAATTAGTAATAATTAGTAATAACAGGACTAATTAGGATTAATTTCGATTAATTTAGATAAATTTAGATTCATTTGGATTCATTCCGATTAATTAGTAATAATTATTAATAATAAGTGATAATTAGTAATAATTAGTAATAATTAATAATTTGGGTATTGGTTATCAAAAGATTCATGCATGTTGAAAATATTGCATCTTATATTATGGTGAAAATGTGTCGTCAGATAATTGTCTTATATGTAAAAAATCATGGTATAAAGATACTCAACTAGAGAAGCCTAGATTTATTACTATAAAAATATTGAGATATTCCCTGCTCACACCCAGGTTACAACATTTATTTAGGTCTTAGAACACAACAACATCGATGTCATGCTACAAAACCAATATTTCAACCAGTAAAAGATTTAATTATACCTCTTGTAAGAACCAAGATCATCTTTTTAGGTATGTTTTTTTCCTGGAGTTTTTGAGAAAAGTGGAGTTTATAGAAATTTCCTAAGTACACGCCGTGTACTTTATTAGTACACGCCGTGTACTTTTTTGCCGCAGTAGGACATGTGCTGGCCATGTAATAGCCACACACACGGCCGTGTGGGAGTGACTTGGAGGCCACTTAAAGCGGAGTATAGAAAAGGTGTGTACACGCCGTGTACTTAAAAAGTACACATCGTGTACTTTTTTTTCATTAAACGCACGGGGTCACGTCTAATTGCCAGAATTAACTTCTTTTAGGCCCCGTTCGTCCGAGAGTGCCGAGTATCTATGAATCCTCGATGAGCCCCCGAGCCTCCATCCATTCTCTGAATTGAACACCGTTGATTGTGTTGGAATCACATCAGTGAGTTTTTTATTCTTCCAGAACCTCATTTCATGATTTCTCTTCTTTTCCAAGTTATCATGGGTTGAAAGTTTTAGATGTTTTCATAGATCTAAGGCATTCTAAGGAGATTCAAGCTTTGAGGTTCAAGTATATTGATCTCTTAAACCCAAGGTAGGTGGTTTGTGCCTTTCTGTAGGAAGTCTTTGAGTTATATGTCCAAATTTTCCCAACACCCATGAACAGGGTATTGCGTGTTTACCTTTTTATCCCTATTGTTTGCTATGCTGGTATGTCTGAGTAGATGATTTTGATTGTGAATAGAATGAATATTTGGGCTTTTGATGTTTTGACCATGCATTTTTTGCCTGTTTTGACCTTTGGATCTTGTTTTTCTATTAGGCTGCTGTTTACTTGGGTCGTTACGTGCTGTTACACTTTCTTGACCTACACAGGGCCGTGAGAACCTAGTTTATAGATCATAGGGAGAATTGATGTTCATGGCTTCTACAAAGGGTCTTTATAATTATACGATGCAAGACCATAGAGGGAATTGACGTTGAGTGATTCTCTAGAGTGTCTGTAGTTCCTCGACATGGTCCACAGGGAGAATTGATGTTGAGTGCTTCCCCAAAGCTCCTTTAGTATGATACGAGACTATAGGGGGAATTTACGGTGAGTGCTTCCTCAGAGAGTCTATACTTTAGCAGAACCAGAGGGGTGAGACTGTGTGTGCTGCCCAGAGGGTTGATTGTACTTGATAGGTAGGACCAGAGGGGATAGACTATGGCTACTTCCCAGAGGGTTACCTGTTGTGTTATTTGTTTTGCTGTTGCATGCTGTGTGGTGTTTTGTATGCTTAAACTATGAATTGTTTACGGCTTAGTGCTTCCTTGTTTAATGCTATCTGTACTTTTACCTGCCATATATGTTGGATCGAATATGTAGATGTATATGTATATTAGATGGAATAATACAAGAGGGGAGGGGGGGGGTGAATTATAGGTTTAAAAAACTTTGTGTTTAAACACTTAAGAGATTTAGTTTAAAAGATCTTAAACCAATACAAATACAAACACCCACAATTGTATTGAGAACAAATGGTATGAAGTAATGTAATACTAATGAAATGTAAAACAATTGTATTCGAGATGAACACAATAATCAGAGTAATATAAAGATTAATGATTCTACCTTAAAGTGTATAGAATCAATCAATACAATATGTAATAGAATGATTGTAATTGAAACAATTACAATTGAATATGTAAAGAAGAAAGGAAACAATAAATTCCCTTCTAATACAAGCAGCAACGGAAAAGTAAAAGTATTACAATTCTTTTGAACCAAAGAGAAGGGTTATCCTTTCACCTAGGATAAAAGGTCTGTCTCACCAACACCTTGGTAAGCCCTCGATATGATGATCGGAACGTCTGTATTCCTATCCCTGACATTCCTCGATATGATGATCGGAACGTCCGTCTGCCTATCCCCGGCAACCCTCGATTTTTTAGGTAATCAGAACCTCTGTATTTCAATTACTTGAAAGCCCTCGATACGATGATCAGACACACAAAGAAGATGAGAGAAGTCACAATGTCTCTCTCTAGAACTTTATAGAAGTAGAGTATCGTAGTTGTTCCAAAAGTCTCTCACTTTCAGCTTCAAATGACCTCCTATTTATAGGCCTCAGGTTCTAACGGTCATGTTGCCTCCAACGGTCATATTTCTCTGAAAAACTCGGAGGGACATGGACACCTGGCATCATAATGGTCATATTGAAACAGAAAGCATGACATCGTTTTGATTAGTTTGTAACTAACTCAATGACATCGTATTGGTTAAAACAAGATATATGAAGATGATAAACAATAGTACGATTAATATGAAACAAATGTTTTTGACTAAGTACCAAAACAAGTAATGAAAGTATGAATAGAAGAGTCAGTACGATACAATTGATAGAGTTAGTACGATATTGTTGATAGAGTCAGTACGATACGATTGATAGAATCAGTATGATACGTTTGACAGAGTCAGTATGATATGTTTGACAGAGTCAGTACGATACGTTTGACAGAGTCCGTACGATACGATTGACAGAGTTAGTATGATACGATTAAAAAGACATTTGTGATTTCCAAAACAAAATATAGAAGTCAAAAGATAACTTTTGACTTAACAATATCCCCCTTTTTGGAAAGCACAACACAAAAAGTAAATATAACAAGAAATACTTATATCCCCCTGAGTTATTGGAAACTCTTCTGAATATGAATTTGAATACAACTAACTCCCCCTTAGGTGTATACTTTCCTAAGGATTGTATTCATAGATTTTCCTTGGTTTCGAAGTATTTGATTAAACCAATATCCCTTTGTAAAACATTCTCCCCCTTTATAAAAAATTCTCCCCCTTTGTGGTTTACAAAAATAATGGGGTCACTTTGATTTGCCTGAAAGGGTTAGAGAAAAGAATTTTCAGGACAAAAGAAAAGAATCATAAAAGTTATTACAAAATAAATACAGGTTCCAAAAGAAAAGAAAAACAAAAAACAATAGTCATTTGTTTTATCTTTCTTTTTTCCTTCTTTATGAGCTCATGAAGAACAGATTTCATCTTCTTGATTTCTTTCTTGTCTTCAGAAATTGAATCACCCTGAGTTATGAGAAGATCTTATTGGTCTGTAAAAATCTGATCTTGATTCTTGATAGTCTCCTCCTGGACTCTGATTACTTCCTCAAGGGTATCAATTCTGTCTTGCAGATTCTTGTTATCTTTGGATAACACATAATTTTGTTTCTTCATCAAAAGCATTTCATCCTTGAAAGATGAAACCTTCGAGAATTCAGACTGAAAAGCATTCATTCTCTCTTGAAATTATTTCATTGAAGGAATATCAGCTCCATGAGTTATCTGATTCAGCCTTTCAACAGTTTCTTTGTCAAGATTATTAAAGTAAATAGCAAGATCATTTGACAACCTCCTTATATCTTCAATTGCTATCTCATGGTCATTCACAGAGATTTCTGTTTTATATGACCACTTGGTCATCCTGTTGTAAGATTTCTTATGAGCAACCGAGGTTTCAGAAAGAACTTTCAAATCAGCTTCAACTGACAAAACTTTCTTTCTCAACTCTCTTACAGAACCAAACTTCTTTTTCTGATTGTCAGTAATGAAATCAATTTTCCCTTCCAGCTTGGGAAAGTAAGGAATGGTATTTTCAACCCTTCGTAAAACATGAACAATATAATCACTCTTCTTGAGAGATATTGTATGTTCTGAATCAGTATCCTCATCGTATGAAGGCAATTCATTTGATCGAATTGAGTCAACAACTGGCTGTTTTCCTTTTGCTTTTTCTTTATCTTTTCTTTCTTCTTCTACTTTTTCACTGATGACAATAAATTTTTCAGTATGAGAAGATTGAGCACCTTTATTTACTTGAGGGGGTGTTTTATCCAGAGTTTTAGAAGTTTCGAAAGGTGCTTGATCAACATGAGGGGTTTGTTGAACACCTACACTCTTCTTTTGAACCGATTCCTCCCTACTCTTCTTCGAACTTTGAAGGAATTCTAAAAGAAAATCTCCTTCCTCCTCTTCCACTTATTGTATCTCTTCCATCATTTGTTTACCTTTTTCTTTCTTAGGAATGCTTTGTACAATGGGCTCTTGATGCACTTCTGTGGTAAGTTGAGCACTAGCTTCCTCAACTGCTTTCAATAGATTTGAAGCATCAAATTCCAGTGCTTTTCTTTTCAAAAGAACCTTCTTCTTCTTTTCAGCCTGAAGGGTATCCTCAACCCTTAATCTCTCAGCAAAGGCTTTGGCTGGATCAAGTCCAAACTTTGGTTCACCTTCCTTTATCTGTTCCTTATCCTTTCTCCATTTGGCTACAACCTCCTTACAGTACTTAGGCTTCTTCTTTGGATTTGAGCTGGTTTGCGGATCAGACTTTTGAGGAACAACAAAAGAAGGGATGTATTTGGCTGGCATTGGTGCCGATTGATTTTGAGCCAATTCAGCTTCTACATCTCTTATAAAAAGTTTTGAATTTGGATCAAAACAAACATTCATATTTTTCAACGTACTCTTACTAATCTAGGATGGCTTCAGATCTATCAGGTTTCCTTTCAAAGGAATGTTGAAAAACTTCATGCTCTCAAGAATAAACTTTGTAAGGATGGTTGGATACATAATCATTTGGGACTTAATACCTCCTGTCTTGAAATTATTAATGGTTTCAAAAACATACCCCATGAGATTTACTTTTCTCATGTTTACAAGATAGTAAAGCATAAAAAAATCAGAAACTTTCAGAGTTTCTCTATCCCCTTTCCTTGGGATAAGAAAACCTTGCATCCATAAAGTCACAAACCTATTTTCCGGAGAAGGATGAGCCACTTTTCTCTTCTCTCCATTTATAACAAACAAAGACTTCACAACACTTTCTCTATTAAACGTACCAACTTCCTCTGGTAGTTTATAAGATGGACAGAAAGAATCCCCTTCTATTGGGACATTCAGAAAATGAGCCACTTGTTTCACAGACATAGACAACTTTCTATCGTACACAACAGAATTGATAGTCATGTCTTTTTCGAAAGATACGTTTTTATAGAACTGACTGACTTCATCAAAGAGAACCAGATCTTGAGAAACAGGTCTTTCAACATATAAATGCTCCCATCCTTGAAACAAAATGATTCTTCTAATTGTGGAATCATACGAATCAAAAAAGTCCTGAGAAACTAACCTTTCTCTGAAAAAGTCTTTCTCTGTAAAAGTCTTTGAAGACATGTCGACGGGAGTATTAGTAGAGGACTGAGACATATAGGTGCTGCTGATGAAAGATCGTACGATGATTTAAAACGAGTGGAGAAGAGATTTTCCTCAAAACATGAAAAACGAATGTGGGTTTGGGGAGGGGGGTGCTATTTATAGGCGATATAGGGGTGACTGTTGATCTTCTACGGTCAAGATTAGAGGAAAAAAGATCAATGGTTAGGATTAAAACGAATGAAAAAAAAAATTTTAAAAAACCTGCCGGAGAACGTAAGGTAATTGTTGGTTTTGGTATAATTAAAAAGAAAACACAATCGAATGAAGTAAAAAAAATACTATCAATCGTCATACCGATGGAAAACAAAGTCGTTACTATTAACTGACAAGCTGATGGAAAACAATCTTGTTACCATGACCTGAAAAGCCAATGGAAAACAATCTCGTTACCATGAACTGACAAGCCGATGGAAAACAATCTAGTTACCATGAACTGAAAAGGTGATGGAAAACAATATGGTTACCATGAACTGACAAGCCGATGGAAAACAATATCGTTACCATGAACTAACAAGCTGATGGAAAACAATCTCGTTACCATGAAATGACAAGCCGATGGAAAACAACCTTATTACCATGAACTGATAAGCCGATGGAAAACAATCTTGTTACCATGAACTGACAAGCTGATGGAAAACAATCTTGTTACCATGAACTAACAAGCCGATGGAAAACAATCTTGTTACCATGAACTGACAAGCTGATGGAAAACAATTATGTTACCATGAACTGACCAACCGATGGAAAACAATATCATTACCATGAACTGACAAACCGATGGAAAATAATCTCGTTACCATTAACTGACAAGCCGATGGAAAACAATCTTGTTACCATGAACTGACAAGCCGATGGAAAAGAAATTTATTACCATGATCGGTCGATACGATGGAAAAGAAATTCATTACCATGATCAGTCGATATGATGGAAAAGAAATTCATTACCATGATCAGTCGATACGATGGAAAATAAATTCATTACCATGATCGGTTGATACGATGGAAAAGAAATTCATTACCATGATCAGACGATACGATGAAGTAAATAATACAATAAAAATGTCAATACGATAAACAGAAAAGTAAATGATATGATAAAACTGTCAATATGATAAACAGAAAAGTAAACGATATGATAAAAATTTCAATATGATAAACAGAAAAACAAAAACACATACCAGGAGAGTAAATAATTAAATATTATAAGATAAAAAGAAACATAGTAAGAAGAAAAAAAAAACATAGTAAGAAATGTCCTCCCCCTTTCAAAGGGAGTTGTTTGCTGTAAGGAGAAAAGTAAAACAGGAAGTGGATATGAATGATTATTTTAATGTAATCATTCCTATATTCTGTTTTATAAACTCAAACCTATCGAAAGGTAATGGTTTTGTAAAAATTTCAGCAAGTTGTTCTTGAGTTCTGATAAATTATAGAATAATATCTCTTTTTTTGTGTGTGATCCCTAAGAAAGTGATGCCTAACATCTATGTGTTTTGCACGAGAGTGATGTGCTGAGTTCTTACTAAGAGCTATGGCACTATTATTATCACATAGAATTTGAGTTTTGGAGAAACTCAATCCATAGTTAGTGAGTGTGTGTTGCATCCACAACACTTGAGCACAGAAACTTCCAACTGCTACATATTCAGCTTTAGCAGTGGATAGTGCTACTGAGTGTTTTTTCTTACAGGACCAAGAAACCAGAGAACCTCTTAAGAAATGACATGTTCCAGATGTACTTTTTCTATCCATTCTACAACCACCAAATTCAGAATCTGAAAAACTTTTTAAAAAAAAATCCTCTCCCGAAGAATAAAAGAGACCTAGATCCATAGTGCCTTTTAAATACCGAAAGATTCTCTTTATAGATTTTAAATGAGACTCCTTTGGATTAGATTGTTATCTCGCACATAAGCATACATAAAACATTAAGTTGGGTCAACTAGCTGTCAAGTATAGCAAACTTCCTATCATACCTCTAAAGATTGTTTGATCTACTGGTTTCCCAGTTTCATCAAGATCAAGTGTATTTGAGGTACCAATTGGAGTGCTAATACTTTTAGTTTTGTCATATCCATAATTTTTGAGTAAGTCTTTAATATACTTATGTTGAGATATATTTGTCCCTTCTGGTTTTTGAGAAATTTGAAAACCTAAAAATAATGTTTACACACCCATCATACTCATTTCAAACTCATACTTCATTAAATTTGCAAAAGAATCAGTTAAATATTTTTGAGTTGATCCAAAAATGATGTCATCAACATAGATTTGAACAATCAAAACATTTTTGTTTTCCATTTTTATAAAAAGGGTTGGATCTGCTGTACCTTTTGTATAATTGTTTTGTAAAATAAATCCTGTAAGACTATCATACCATGCTCTAGGGGATTGTTTAAGACCATTTAGAGCCTTGGTAAGTTTGAAAACATGATCAGGATGTTTTAAGTTTTGAAAACCAGTAGGTTGTTCGACAAAAACTTCTTCTTGAACAAAACCATTTAGAAAGGCACATTTTACATCCATTTGAAAAAGTTTGAAATTAAAGTATGCTTCAAAGGCTAATAGAATACGAATAGATTCAAGTCTAGCTACAGGAGCATATGTTTCTTCATAGTCTATTCCCTCTTGTTGATTATAGCCCTTAGTAACAAGTCTTTCTTTATTTCGAAAAATGATTCCATTTTCATCACATTTGTTTCTGAAAACCCATTTTACACCAATTACAGTTGTTTCTTTAGGTCTTTCAACTAAATTCCAGACTTGATTCCTCTCAAATTCATTTAGTTCATCTTGCATTGCTTTGATCTAATCATCATAACCTAAGGCCTCACTTGGAATTTTAAGTTCAAATTGGGAAAGAAAAGAAATATGTTCTATTTCATTTCTTAAGGAATTTCTGGTCCTTACAGGTTGATTTACGTCACCAATGATGTTATCACTAGGATGATTCCTAAGAAACAATTGATTTGGGTTTTGTAAAACCTGTTCATCAACGTATGGTAGAAAATCTTCTTTGGTAAATGTTTCAGAAGTATCTTCTTGAATATTTTCCTTACCAGAATGATCTACTATCAAAGGTTGATAATTAGTTTTTGAAAACACATCCGAGGATATAGGTTGGGATGATTTAAAAAAAGGATTAGATTCATCAAATTTCACACGTACTATTTCCTCAACAGTACAAGTATTTTTATTGAAAACTCTATAAGCCTTAGAAGTTGTGGAGTAACCTAGAAATATTCCTTCATCAGATTTTGGTAAAAATTTGTGTAGATTATCTTTTGTATTCAGAATGAATATTTTTCACCCAAAAACTTTGAAGCATGAAACTTTAGGTTTTCGGCCAGTCCATAACTCATAAGGGGTTTTATTAAGAAATGGTCTAGTTAAAACACGATTTATAGTATAACAGGCAGTACTAACAGCTTCAACCCCAAAGTTCTTAGCAATTGAGTATTCACTCAACATGGTTCTAGTCATTTCCTGAATAATATGATTTCTTATTTCAACCACACCATTTTGCTGAAGAGTTCTTGGAGCTGAGAAATTGTGAGTAATACCTTTCTTACTACAAAAAGTTTCAAATTCTGAATTTTGAAATTCACCACCATGATCACTATGAATAGTTATCAATGGTAGGTTTTTCTCATTTTTAACTTGAGCTCTAATAGTTTTGAAATAGGAAAAGGATTCAGATTTATTTTTGAGAAAATAGACCCATGTGAATCTTGTAAAGTCATCAACTAAAAAAATACATAGTATTTTCCTCCAATGCTTCCAGACTATGAAGGACCAAAAAGATCCATGTACACTAGCTATAATGCATTTGAAGTTGAAACTTCATTAACTGATTTAAAGCTAGTTTTATGTTTCTTTCCAAATTGACAAGGATCACAGACTTTTGAAGAATCATATCTATGGTCCGGTAATCCTTTTACAAGTCTTTTCTTTGAGAGTTTATAAAGGTTTCTTAGATTAAAGTGTCCTAATATTCTATGCCATAGCCATTAATGGTCTTCTATTGCACTTAAGCAAGGTAAATTTTGGCTCCTAAGGTCTTCTAAGTTAATAGTGTATACATTCTATTCCCTATGGGAAGATAGAATGAACTCATCCTTGGAATTGTGGACTAGACACTTATCATTCCTAAAATTCACAATGTAACCTTCATCACATAATTGACTTATGCTGATGAGATTGTTCCTAAGACCTTTAACAAACAAAACATTTGAGATAAGAACTTTTCCAAGAAAAACAATATTACCTATACCAACAATCTTTCCTTGAGCATTATCTCCAAAGGTAACTTTTTCACCTTTTGTTTTGATAACCTTTTCAAAGAGATATTTTTTTCTGATCATGTGACGAGAACAACCACTATACATTTACCAAATATTTTTGTTGGTACCCTTCTCATTTTCCTGAAAATGAAATAATTAATTTTTCAGAATCCAAACTTGTTTGGATCCAGAATGGTTAGATAAAAAAATTTTAGGAATCCATATTTGTTTTAAAAGATGAGATTTATGAAATCCTAAAGATTGAGTTTTATTGAGAGAACACTCTCTTCTCCAGTGTCCACCACATTGGCACTTAGAACAAAAAGAGTTTTTTTTGGAACAAAATAGTTATTACTAAAAACTGGTTTGGAATGAGTATAACCAAGACCAGAATGATTTCTCAAAGGTCTAATTTGAGAATACATCTTGTCAAAGTTTTCCTTTCCATGATTAAAGTTCGACAAAAATTTCTTTAAGGAAAAAATTTCTGACTTTAGTTTTAAAACTATGTTTTTAGTTTCCAAAACATTTGATTTTGAACTAGAGTTAGGCTCTAAAATATTTTTCTTTGAAAACAAAGTTTCTAGGTCCTTAGAAAGTTTATCCTTATCATATTTGACTTTCTCAAGGGTTTTTAAAATAATTTCAAAATCAGAAGTTTTCACATCAAGATCATTAGAAAGATTTGATACTTCTTTGGTTAAAACTGAAATTCTAGAATTTTCTTTCTCAAGATTCTTCTTGAGTTTAGAATTTTCATTTTCAAGTAATTTATCAAATCTAGATAATTCTTCAAAAGAAGGTAATGTATCATCTTCTGATGATGAAGATTCATCATTTGAAGATTCATAATATTTATCATCAATATAATTTGAATTTAAAGAGACATTTGTAAAAGCTTCATCATTGTGTACCTTAGCCATGAGACAATGATCTTCAATTGGTAATCTGGCTATAAGTCCAATATTCCTTCGTCCTGAGGACTCATATTATGAAGAATCATCTGAAGAATCACTACCACTTGCACTCCAGGTATCATTTGCCTTCAAGACTTTCTTTGTCTTATAAAACTTTTTCTTGTTTCTTTCAGAGTGTTTCTCCTTTCTATATTTTCTCTTTAGTAAAGGACAATCAGGTTTTATATATCCTACTTTCTTACATTCATAACAAGTTACCTCTGAATCTTTCTTATCCTTCCTATCTTTCTTTTTGAATCTATATTGGAAGTCTTTCTTTCCTACAATCTTGTTCATCCTTCGAGAAAGATTGGCTAGCTCATTACCCGAAAGATCACAATCACTTGAATCAGATATAAATTTCTTGTCTTTGGATCTTGTAAGCCTTTCAGGTGTTTTAGCTTTAGATGTAAAGGCTACACTTCCATTCCCATTCTTCTTCTTGTTTAAATCAGCATCTCTCTTCATTCTTGTCTCGTGCTGTAGAAGAGTTCTAAAGAGTTCATCAAGAGTAATCTGGGAAACTTTTCTATTTTCATGAATAGCTGTCCTTTTTGACTCCCATTCATTTGGAATTATATCTATAAAATTATCTACTAGAGATTCATCATCAAGTCCTTTTTCACCCATAGATTTTAATCTGTTGACAATTTTCATAAATCTTTGTCGCACTTTACATACTGGCTCTCCATAAGGAAAAAAAAATCCATGATACTCTGCTCGAAGCATTGCTCTTCTTGTTTCTATAACCTTGGATGTACCAAAATGAGTGACTTCTAATATCTTCCAAATATAGTTGGCTGCTTCACATGAAGATATCTGACTATATATATTCCTGGTCATAGTGCATAATAAATTATTGCGTACCTTGTAATTCAGTTGATATTCTTGCTTCTCTTGGTTAGTAAAAGTACTGACTTCTTTGTCAGGAATTTTGTAACCTCCAATAAGCATTATAAATTTTTCTATGCTAGTATTGATCACAAAAGTCTTCATACAATCTCTACAGTACTCATAATCATTCCCATTAAAGATAGGTGGTCTATAAGGATTTAGATTGTCTATTGAACCAATATTCATTCCTGCCATCTAAAGAAACAATATCTTTTCAACTCCACAAGTTAGTTTAGTAAGTAGTTAAAAAAAATATGAAAGAAACAAAAAAATTAATACAAATCATTGGAAATCCTCCTTTGATACCAATTGTTGGATCTAATATGTAGATGTAGATGTATATTAGATGGAACAATACAAGAGGGGGGGGGGGGTGAATTGTAGGTTTAAAAAACTTTGTGTTTAAACACTTAAGAGATTTAGTTTAAAAGATCTTAAACCAATACAAATACAAACACCCACAATTGTATTGAGAATAAATGGTATGAAGTAATGTAATACTAATGAAATGTAAAACAATTGTATTCGAGATGAACACAATAATCAGAGTAATATAAAGATGAATGATTCTACCTTAAAGCGTATAGAATCAATCAATAAAATATGTAATAGAATGATTGTAATTGAAACAATTACAATTGAATATGTAAAGAAGAAAGGAAACAATAAATTACTTTCTAATATAAGAAGAAGCGGAAAAGTAAAAGTATTACAATTATTTTGACCCAAAGAGAAGGGTTATCCTTTCACCTAGGATAAAAGGTCTTTCTCACCAACACCTTGGTAAGCCTTTGATACGATGATCAGAACGTCTGTCTGCCTATCCCCAGTAGCCCTCGATACGATGATCGAAACGTCCGTCTGCCTATCCCTAGTAACCCTCGATTTTGTAAGTAATCGGCACCTCTGTCTTTCAATTACTTGAAATCCCTCGATACGATGATCGGACGCACAAAGCAGATGAGAGAAGTCACAATGTCTCTTTCTAGAACTTGATAGAAG
This sequence comes from Viscum album, assembly GCA_963277665.1. NCBI lineage: Eukaryota > Viridiplantae > Streptophyta > Magnoliopsida > Santalales > Viscaceae > Viscum > Viscum album. Next base: position 1,889,322,493 of record OY728130.1, on the reverse strand, counting down.
TAGATTATCACAGTTGTTCCAAAAGTCTCTCACTTTCAGCTTCAAATGACCTCCTATTTATAGGCCTCAGGTTCCAATGGTCATGTTGCCTCCAACAGTCATATTTCTCCAAAAAACTCGGAGGGACTTGGACACCTGGCATCATACCGGTCATATTGAAACAGAAAGCACGACATCATTTTGATTAGTTTTTAACTAACTCAACGGCATCATATTGGTTAAAACAAGATATATGAAGATGATAAAAAATAGTACAATTAATATGAAACAAGTGTTTTTGACTAAGTACCAAAACAAGTAATGAAATTATGAATAACAGAGTCAGTACGATACAATTGATAGAGTCAGTACGATATGGTTGACAGAGTCAGTACGATATGATTGACAGAATCAGTATAATACATTTGACAGAGTCAGTATGATATGTTTGACAGAGTCAGTACGATACGTTTGACAGATTCAGTATGATACAATTGATAGAGACAATACAATACGATTGACAAGGTCAGTATGATATGATTGACAGAGTCAGTACGATACGATTAAAAAGACATTTGTGATTTCCAAAACAAAATATAGAAGTCAAAAGAGAACTTTTGACTTAACAATATACTCACTGATGGTTAGTCATAGATCTTAGGGTGGTTGCCTACTGGGATTTAGTCTCACACCCTGTTTGGGCCATGCTTTTGGGCCCAAAAAGATTATATTGCTGTAGGTATAGACAAGGGCAAGAACCCTTCGACTTCAGGAACTTGATTGCATTAGATCTGGAGAGCATGGGACCAAGACGAGGATTGTGATACTGAGGAGTTTCTCATATATTTTCTTTTTTATTTTGGTTTAGTACTGTATTCAGCATTGTGACTTGTTTGGCTGCTTTCATAGACATATATATATCATGTATCATTTATATATATTTATGCTCCAATTGTTTCTTTATCAGTCTTCCACTGTTTACTGTTGTTGGATATTTACTACTTTCGCTATTGTGTGTTGTTTACTTCCACTGTGTACTCTTCCAATGAGGGCATAGTTTCTCCACCATCAAACCCAAGGCCCTCATTGCTAGTCAGGATCCTTTGGCGTTCGGGGAAATGCGCTTGAGGCCATGTGACCAACTGGGTATGGGGCACCTCTGGATGGCTTCCAAAACTGGGATGTTACAAAGTGGTATCAGAGGAGTTATTTTCTCTTGATTTACTATTTGGAGCCTATATCCAGGGATAGGACTAAATAGGTACTTGTTAATAATATGTGCTCGAGAGTAGCTAACCCGTGTATGAGGAAAATCCAATCTACCTCGTTATTGCAATTTGTTCTGGTTTTTCAATTTTACGGTTGATTTGATTTTGACCTTTGGGTGATTCATATGTTTTTTTCAGTTATCATTGATGTTATTGAGGTTCTATTTTTGTCACAACCTAATGAGATGAGGGTATTCCATCTCATGAATCATATAGGCACTTGTTAGAAATCACATGCCGTGCATTCTTGCCATGCCATCTAGGATGCATTAGCGATTTCATGTTGTTGTTATAGATGTTGTGTAGAATATGCATGTTGTTGTGATATATTTCTTGATAGAAATACTTGATATTTGATAGGGAATTGTGTGTAAGGTTTTGTTTAATGAACACCAAACTTTGGTTCTTGAGGTGTTATAGGCCCTCATGGACCGGAATTTGCTGGATAATTTCCTTGTTTTCCTTTCTATAACTTGTATAAGATGCTAAAATTTGATTCGCAGGGAGTATGGGCCCTCACGGATCGGAATTTGGCACTTTTAATGCTTGTTTCAGTGTTTTCTGGGTCCCATAGTAGTTTATGAGGCTTACTGTCTGGAAAAACCTAGAATACACACAGTTTAATGTTAAGTAAACGCCATGTGTTATTCTGTTCGGGAAGAAACAATTTTCTGAAGTACACACTGTGTACTTTATTTATACACCGTGTAGTCTCTGACCATGTCATAGGCTGTGTGGGTAGAGACACGGGATGGGAAAAGTCTAGTGGAAACATGTCATGTCCGTGTTGAACACACCGTGTAGTAGAATCCTAGGAACCCGACCATGTAGCTAACAACACGGGTCAGTGGAGTCTCTTCTTATACAATCTGTGTCTACCTTGAACACACCATGTAGTCTGACCCAGTTTCCCAGCCGTGTCACGAACAACACGGGTTGGTGTTATCCTTTCACGTACACACTGTGTCTGTCAGGAACATGCCGTGTAGTTTGAGCCATGTGTCTGACCATGTCACTAACAACACGGGCCAGGTGAATCTTGTCCCGTACACGCCATGTCTACCATGAACACGCCATGTAGTCTTGTCTTAGGAGAGCCATGTGGATTAACCGTGTAGAAGGACCCAGGAATGGGAAGAGGATTCAAGTACACGCCATGTGTTTTGAGAACACGCCGTGTTTTTGGGGTGTTACAGGACTAGTTTAGGAAAAAGTACATGCCCATGTGAATGACTTCAAAGAACACACCGTGTAGGGAGTGTACACGCTGTGTAGTCATGTTTTGTAAAACTTGAATGTTTTCTTCCTCTTGTTCTCTTATTACACTCCTTGTTTTCAGTCCTTGATCATTCTGATCTAAGGTGTGCAATTGACCTTGCATAGTCATGCCACCGAGACATCCTCTGACTGTCTTCCAGTTACAGGGTGGTGATCAGATGCCAGATATGGCTGATCAGGGAATTCCCACAGATTCTCCTGTTGTTCCAGTCCTAGCACCAACAGTTATACCTGTTATCGGTGCTGATGCATAGTTCAGGGAAGGATTCATGAGGATGATGCAGACTTTTTAGGGGGCGCCGCCTCCTACCCCATTGATGGATTATTTGATGCGGGTCTTCTAGCAGTAGAATCCTCCCACTTTCTCAGGGGAAGGAGGACCTCAGGATATAGAGTAATGGCTAGAATCCATGCTTATGATCTTTGAGCATCTGGAGACGCCTCTAGAGAGGAGGGACAATATCGATACCTATATGCTACGGGATTCTGCCAAGAGATGGTGGGATGTGATCTCACAGGCGGGTCATCAGCAGGTTATTGCTTGGGAGGAGTTTCAGTGCATCCTCTATGACTACTTCTATCCAGAGACCTTGAGGGCTGACTGAGCCCAGGATTTTATGATCCTTGAGAAGGGTACCCTATTGGTTATGGAGTACTCCTCTCGTTTCACCGAGCTTTAGTGTTTCAAACCCTTCATGGGAGGTGATGGGTTATTACTGGAAAGGAAGTTCGAGGATGGCCTCATAAAGGACATCTGCTCTCAGGTGAATATCTTTAGGTTGAATTCTATCGTTTCCATCGGCAACCAGACACTGATCACAGAGCAGAATCTGAGAGAATCTGGAGGTGTGAGCCAGGGTGGCTTGACATCAAGAGTTAGTGATCCTCCAGATGATAGCTGGAAGAACCGTAGGGAGACTAAATGGGGAGATCTGAGTAGGCGGGATGCATCTTCTGGTAGCTAGGTTGTGTGCTACCAGTGCGGGAGAAGTGGGCATATGAGGCCTTAGTGCCAGAGAGACTTGGTGGAGTGATGGTCTAGCGGAAAGTTGGGACACCTTCACACTTCTGTCAGATCTTTTCACTAGAAACTGGTGATAGGGGTTCATCTCTGACTCCTCGTACAGGAGCAGATCCGCCAGTTTCTCACCAGTCTGGGAACTAGAGTTCTTCATGCTGTTTAGGCCGAGGTGGAGGTCGTAGATGCTGTGTTCAGTCACCAGGCCACCAACGACAGCAGGGTGGATCAGCTCAGAGTAGTCAGGTATGGTCACAAGGCCGTAGAGCTGGATAAGCTTTTACAGTAGAGCAGACCCATCAGGAGCAGGATCCCGGACCCTCTACAGTTAGAGGTACGATCCTAGTTGCCTCAGTTTTATCTTATGCTCTTTTTGATACTGGTGCTACAAATAGCTTTATATCTATCGCTATTTTGGATAGACTTGGGCTCTACATCTTTTCTTCTGTCGATGTTTTGAAACTAGAAACTCCATTGGGGATAAGAACATCTGGTGTACGTCAGTGCAAGGAGTTCCCTCTTGAGGTTGGTGGGTGTCACTTCATTTGAGATCTTTATGTTCTAGAGATGACAGGCTATGATTTCATTCTCGAAATGGACTGGCTAGTTTCCTTCTAGGCAGTCGTCGACTGTTATGGCTGTAGGGTGAGTTTCATATCACTAGAGGGTGGATATTTTCTTCATAAGGGTGAGTAGGATGTCCAGGCAAGTAGAGCGGGTCCAGAGCATCATGGGTTTGGAGAAGTTACAACCCATATTGCTAGTCTTTATCTAGAAGACCAGGGGACTTCACAGTTAGACTTTTCTCTAGTGGTGGATCATTTCAGAGATGTATTTTCATAGAACTTTTCAGGTTTTCCTCCAGAGAATGAGGTAGAATTTTTTATTGAGCTTGTTCCAGGGGCGGAACTAATGTACATTCCTTCTTATAGGATGGCTATACTAGAGTTGCAAGAGCTCAAGAAACTGTTGGAGGAGTTGTAGGCCAAGGGTTTCATCTGACCCAGTACTTCTCCTTGGGGTTCGCCTATATTATTTGCGAAGAAGGAAGACAGTACCCTTAGGCTTTGTGTGGATTATCGGAAGCTGAACCAGTTGATGATTAAAAAACGATATCCCTTGCCTAGGATTGATGATCTATTTGATCATTTTTGAGGAGATCGAGTGTTCTCAAAGATTGACTTGAGGTCCGGTTATCATCAGTTGCACGTTAGACCATCTGATATACCTCTCACAGCCTCTCAGAGTAGGTATGGTCTATACGAGTATATGGTTATGCCATTCAGTCTCACGAACGTGCCTCTAGATTTCATGGCACTGATGAACCGAGTGTTCCATCCATACTTGGAATCTTTCGTGGTGGTCTTCATAGACGCCATCTTGGTTTAATCTCACACTTGATACGACCATGCTACCCATATTGATCGAGTATGAATGAGGCAGCTATCGGATTTTGAAGGCCTAGTCCTATGGGAATGTGTGTCAGGAGATTACCTTATTCCTGGATGGACTATAGGCAAGGATGAGATCTTGAGTTTCTAGGGACACATATGGGTTCTTGTAGATATACACAATGAGCTGATGTGGGACTTTCATTCCTCAGTTTGGGTAGTTTATCCTAGCGTCACCAAGATGTATCATGATCTACAACATCAGTATTGGTGTCCAGGTATGAAGAGGGACATTGTTGGTTTCGTTATGAGGTGTTCCACTTTTCAACAGGTGAATATGGAGCATCAGTGACTAGAAGAGCTTTTACATTAGTTACCCATTCCCAAGTGTAAGTGGAATGATGTCGTGATGGAATTCATTACTGGTTTACTGAGGTCGTCTCAAGGGAATGACGCAATTTTTGTTTTCATTGACAAACTCACAAAGGTTGCTCACTTCTTACTGATCAAGGAGACCTTTAGTGTTGATGATCTGGGGCGGTTGTACATCCAGAAGATTGTATGTCTATATGGAGTTCCACACTCCATTGTTTTAGAGAGGGATGCCTGTTTTACTTCTTGGGTCTGGCATGGGCTTCAGAAGGCTTTGGGCACACAGGTACTTTTGAGTACAGCTTACCAGCCCCAGACAGATGGCAATTCCAAGCGTATGATTCAGGTGCTTGAGGATATGCTCCGAGCATGCATTCTAGATTTTGGAGGTTCTTGGGAGAATCATATACCTCTTGTGGAGTTTTCCTACAACAATAGTTTTCAAGCAACTATTCAGATGACACCTTATGTGTATTTTTACGGTAGGCCATGCCAATCACATTTATGTTGGCTCGAGGTAGGAGAGGCAGCTTTGCCGGGACCTCGTCTTATTCAGGAAACCACAGAGTAGATAGAGTTGATTCGGAAGAGGACTACTACTGCACAGTCTCAATAGAAGTCTTATGCTGATCAGTATAGATGACCTCTGGAGTTCGAGGTCAGGGATCAGGTTTTCTTACGTGTCACACCGAGGTTGGGACACAAGAGGATTAAGAGACACGGTAAGCTTTCACCGAGGTACGTCGGGCCATTTGAGGTGTTGGAGAGAGTTGGGCCAGTTGCCTACCAGTTACAGTTTCCACAGAGGTACCGAGCTTTGCACGACATCTTCCACGTTTCTCAGCTTCGACGTTACTTTTCAGACCCATATCATGTCTTTAAACCTGATGAGGTCGAGGTTAAAGTGGATGCGTCATTTGAGGATCATCCTATCTGGATTGTGGACCGAAATACAAAGGTTCTTCATGGCTGGTCTGTCCCCTTGGTACGAGTGTTGTGGCAACATGGGTGGGTCCAGGACGAGACTTGGGAGAGGGAGGCCGATGTATGATCATAGTGGCTAGAACTGTTCGGGGTTTCTTCTTCTACGCTATGCTAGGGAAATTTGAGGATGAATTTCTTTAAGGGGGAAAGTTTTTAAGAAACCGGATCTTATTTTTAGGTATGTTTTTCTTTTTCCTAGTGTTTTTGAGAAAAGAGGAGTTTCTAGAAATTTCCTAAGTACACGCCGTGTACTTTATGAGTACACACCGTGTAATTTTTTGCCGTAGCAGTCTGTGTGATGGCCGTGTAATAGCCACACACACAGCCGTGTGGGAGTGACTTGGAGGTTGCTTAAATTAGAGTACGAAAAAGGCGAGTACACGCCGTGTACTTCAAAAGTACATGCCATGTACTTCAAAATTACACGCCGTGTACTTTATTTTATTTCATTAAATGCATTGGGGTCGCGTCTAATTGCCATAACAAACTTCTGTTAGGTCCCATTTGTCCGAGAGCATCGAGCATCCACAGATCTTCGATGAGACCCCAAGCCTCCATCCGTTATCCGAATCGAACACTGTTGATTGCGTTGGAATCACATCAGTGAGTTCTCTCTTCTACTGGAACCTTGTTTCATGATTTCTATTATTTTACAAGTTATCAGGGGTTGAACGTTTTAGATGTTTTCATAGATCTACGACATTTTAAGGAGATTCAAACTTCGAGGTTTAAGTATATTGATCTCCTAAACTCAAGGTAGGTGGTTTGTGCCTTTCTTTTGGAAGTCTTTGAGTTATTTGTGTGAATTTTCACAATAACCATGAACAGGGTATTGCGTGTTTACCTTTTAAGCCCTATTGTTTCTCTTCTATGATGGTATGCCTGATTAGATGATTTTGATTGTGAATAGGTTGAATTTTTGTGCTTTTCATGTTTTTACCATGCTTATTTTTCCTGTTTCGACCTTTTTGTCTTGTTTGCCTGTTAGGCTGCTGTTTACTATCCATGACTAGTATTATAGGATGGTGTGACTATTCTTCTATTATGCTGTTATGTTGTAGAATGATATCCAAGTAGTTCTTGAGATTTACTTGTGCCATTACGCACTGCTAAACTTGCTTGACTTACACAGGGCTGTGAGAAATTGGTGTATAGACAATAGAGGGAATTGACGATGAGGGCTTCTCCAGAGTGTCTTTATAATTATACGATGTGAGACCACATGGGGAATTGACGTTGAGTGCTTCCCTAGAGTGTATGTAGTTCCCCGACGTGGGACATTTGGGGAATTGACGTTGAGTGCTTCCCCAGAGCGCCTTTAGTACGATACAAGACTATAGGGGGAATTGACGGTGAGTGCTTCCTCAGAGAGTCTATACTTTAGCTAAACCAGAGGGGTGAGACTGTGTGTTCTACCCAGATGGTTTATTGTACTTTATAGGTAGGACCAGAGGGGATAGGTCATGGGTACTTCCCAGAGGGTTACCTGTTGTGTTATCTGTTTTTCTGTTACATGCTATCTGGTGTTTTGTATGCTTAAACTGTGGATTGTTTACTACTTAGTGCTTCCTTGTTTATTGCTATCTGTACTTTTACCTACCATATACTCACTGACTATTAGGCATAGATCTTCGGGTGGTTTTCTACTGGGATTTAGGCTTACACCCTTTTTGGGCCATGATTTTTGGCCCAAACAAATTATATTGTTGCAGGTATAGACAAGGGAAAGCACCCTTCGACTTCAAGTACTTGATTGCATTGGAGCTGGAGAGCATGGGAACAAGCCGAGGATTGAGATGCTGAGGAGTTTCTCATCTGTTTTTCTTTTGTATTTTGGTTTAGTACTATATTCAGCATTGTGACTTATTTGGATGCTTTCCTAGACATATATGTATCATGTATCATTTATATATATTTATTCTCCAGTTGTTTCTTTATCACTCTTCCGTTGTTTACTGTTTTTGGATATTTACTACTTTCCCTATTGTGTGTTGTTTAATTCCACTGTGTACGCTACCAATGAGGGCATAGTTTCCCCACCATCACTCCCAAGGTCCTCAGTTCTAGTCGGCAGCCTCTGGCATTTGTGGAAATGCACTTGAGGCATTGTGAAAAACCGGGTACGGGGTGCCTCTGGGTGGCTTCCGGAACCGGGACATTACAAAGTGGTATCAGAGGAGTTCTGTTCTCTTGATTTACTATTTGGAGCCTATAGATAGGGATATGATGGAATAGGTACTTGGTAATAAGCTGTGCCTGGGAGTAGCTAACCCATGTACGGGGAAAAGCCAATCTACCTTGTTATTGCAATTTTTTCTAGTTTTTCAATTTTACGGTTGATTTGATTTTCACTGATTGGTGATTCACATGTTTTGTGCGGTTACCATTGATGTTATTAAGGTTCTATTTCTATCCCAACCTGATGAGATGAGGGTGTTCCATCTCATGCATTGTATAGGAACTTGTTAGAAATCACATGCCATGCATTCTTTCCATGCCATCTAGTATGCATTAGCTATTGCATGTTGTTGTGATAGATGTTGTATAGAATATGCATGATGTTGTGACATATGTCGTGATAGAAATACCTACTGTTTTATAGGGAATTCTGTTTAAGGTTTTGTTGAATGAATTCCAAACTTTTGTTCTTGAGGTGTTATGGGCCCTCATGGACCGGAATTTGGTGGATCATTGCCTTGTTTTCCTTGATATAACTTGTATAAAATGCCAAAATTTGATTTGTGGGGAGTATGGGCCCTCACAGATCATAATTTGGAACTTTCAATGATTGTGTTAGTGTTTTCTAGGTTCCAGAGTAGTTTCTGAGGCTTACTATCCTAAAAAACCCATAATACACACTGTGTAATGTTAAGTACACGCCATGTGTTCTTCTATTCGAGAAGAAACCATTTTTCTTAAGTACACACCCTATACTTTATGTACATGCCATGTAGTCTCTGACTGTGTTGTAGGCCATGTGGGCAGAGACACTAGATGGGAAAAGTCTGGTGGAAACATGTCTTTTCCACATTGAACACGCCGTGTAGTATAATCCTAGGAACCCGATTGTGTAGCTAACTACAAGGGTCAGTGGAGTCTCTTATTATACACGATGTTCCCACCTTGAACACACCATGTAGTCTAACACAGGTACTTGACAGTGTCATGAACAACATGGGTCAGTGTTATCCTTTCACGTACACGTCGTATCTGTCAAGAACATGTCGTGTAGTTTGAGCCGCGTGTCTGACCGTGTCACTAACAACACGGGACAGGTGAAGCTTGTCCAGTACACATCGTGTCTACCTTGAACACGCCGTGTAGTCTTGTCTTAGGAGAGCCGTGTGGCTTAACCATGTAAAAGAAACTGGGAAGGGGAATAGGATTCAAGTACATGCCGTGTGTTTTGATAAAATTCCATGTGTTTGGGGTGTTACACGACTAGTTTAGGCAAAAGTACACGCCCATGTGAATGACTTCAGGGATCACGCCGTGTAGGGAGTGTACACGCCGTGTAGTCAAGTTTTGTAAAACGTGAATGTTTTCTTCCTCTTGTTATCTTCTTATACTCCTTGTTTTTAGTACTTGATCATTCTGATCTAAGGTGTGCATTTGACCTTACAGAGTGATGCCACTGAGACGTCCTCTGACTGTCCGCCAGTTACAGGGTGGTGATCAAACGCTAGATATGCCTGATCAGGGACTTCTTGCAGATCCTCCTATTGTGCCAGTCTTGGAACCAGCAGTTATACCTGTTACCAGTGATGATGCACAGTTCATGGAAGGCTTCATGAGGATGATGAAGACTTTTCAGGGAGCTCCGCCTCCTGCCCCGTCGATGGATGATTTGAAGTGGGTCTTCCAATAGAAGCATACTCCCAATTTCTCAGGGGAAGGAGGACCTCAGGCTGCAGAGTCATGGCTAGAATCCATGCTGATGATATTTGAGCATCTGGTGACGCCTCTAGAGAGGAGGATCAATCTCGCTACCTATATGCTATGATATTCTTCCAAGAGATGGTGGGATGTGATCTCACAGGTGGGTCATTAGTAGGTGATGGCTTGGGAGGAGTTCCAGCACATCTTCTATGACTACTTCTATCCAGAGACCCTGAGGGCCGACCGGGCCTAGGAGTTTATGAGCCTAGAGTAGAGTACCCTATCAGTTATGGAGTACTTCTCTCGTTTCACTGAGCTTCAACATTTCACACCCTTCCTGGGTGGAGATGGGTTATTCCTGGCAAGGAAGTTCGAGGATTTCCTTAGATAGGACATCTTCTCTCAGGTGAATATCTTCAGTTTGACTTCTATCACTTCCATTGTCAACCAGGAACGGATCACATAGTGGAATATGAGGGAATCCAAAGTTGTGATCTAGGGCGACTTGACATCCAGAGTTAGTGCTCCACCAGCTGATATACGGAAGCGCCACATGGAGACTACATGGAGAGATCCGAGAAGGCAGTATGCATCTTCTGGTAGCCAGGTGGTGTGCTACCAGTGTGGGAGAAGTGGGAATACGAGGCCGCAGTGCCAGAGAGACCCAGTGGAGTGCCGGTCTTGCGGCAAGATGGTCTGATTTTTTGGTCCGTCACATGTTGTATGTGATCCATGTTAAGAAGAACTATTTTCATAATTTATTTAATATAGTTTTTGATACCCTAGGTATGTCTAAAGATAATGCAAAGGTATGATTAGATCCTGCCCAAATTTAAAAGCATATGGAACTTGAATAGTTTTAAAATGTCAGATCACAGAAGTTAATAATTCCAAAAGTAGATTATACACTTTCCAAAGAGAGTCACTTATTATTTTGATGGTGGATTGAAGACTTGAAATTTCTATATGGTTATTCTTCCAATTTGGGAAGATCTATAAAAATGTTCATATTACCTGATTGAAAAGTCATGACTATGATGTTTTAATGGAAAGACTTTTGCTAATTGTATTAAGTGATTTGTTGAATCCAATGATTTCAGATGCACTAACAGACATTTCCTATTTTTTGAGACATTTTTTTTCATCGAAAAAAAGACTACAATGAAGTAAAAAAATTGCTAGTAGATGTCATCTAAATTTTTTATAAAGTGGAAAAAATCTTCTTTCTGACTTTTTTTGACTCAATGGAACATTTGATATTATATTTTCCACATGAAAAAAATGTGGAGGTTTGGTAGAGTTCCGATGGATGTACCCATTCGAGAGATGCATGCAGAAATCAAAGAAAAATATATGTAACAAAACATCAGTTGGAGGATCAATTGTAGAAGCATGTTTGCAGAAGGAATTTTTTTCAACTCTCATTACTTTCAATATGAATATCCATAAAAACACAACCGTATGGGCCATAAAAAGGGAAATGTTGATGATGAATTGAGAAATCAATTATCAGTTTTCAATCAGCCTTAACTAGGCTTCAGTGGAGTTCATGAACAATGTCTTTCAGATGATGAACATCATAGAGCTCATACATATATTCTTCTCAACTATAAGGAAATGACACAATTTGTTCTGTGCGTGCTATTATCACTTATTTTATAGTTTTTTTTAACAATACATTAATCTTATTTTATTTGTAGGTTAAATGATAATCATATCATGAAATAGTTTCCACAAATTATAATAGCTGCTCATGAAGAACATCATAAAAAAAATTCCTACTTATTTCCAAAACTGGTAACATATTTTTTTTATTTCACATAAAAAATATATTTAATACTTGTAATAGTGATAAATGTTTTATAAATTTTTAGGTATCTCAACATGCTAATAAATTTGATAATGATTGTGTGTATTGAGTAACCCACTATCTATAATGATTAAATATTATAATGCATATGTGGTGAATGGTTTTTCATTTTATACATGTGCATATGGGGAATAAAAAACAATGAATAATGGTGTATTCTTGATATAATATCATCATATTGAAATTGAAGTTGACTTTTACGGAACACTGGAAGAAATTATTGAACTGTGTTATCTTGGACAACATTACATAATGATGTTTAAATATATGTTGTTGGATAATGAGAGAGGCCAGCGTGTTTATCCGATCTATGGAATTGTTGATATTAAATACAATAGTTTTATTGTGCTAAATGAACCTTTTTAATTAGATCATCTAGAATATAAAATTTATTATGAAAATTAATATGATACTTCAAGAGGTTTGGGTGATTCGTGAAGCATATTAAAAATTAAATCTCAGGAGAATCATTATTATGAAAGTGAATGTGGTTCTACTGAATTGAAACTAATTGAAAATTTTCAAGTGACTGCTCCAAATCCATGTTTTTCATGAAGATACATGAATATCATTAATGAAACCCCACATTTAATGTCTGATGGTGATGATGATGTTAATGATGTTACAACAGAATTTGAAATGAAAAGAGATGATAAAACAGAAACAAATATAGAAATTGATGATGCTGAGGAGGAAGACAAAGACATTGAATTCAATAGTTATGAAGATGATGATAAAAAAGAATATTGACACAGTTAAATGTTGGTTATAATCATATATAATATACATTTATATATAATTGTTTTTTTTCAAATGTTTTCTAAAAATAATAATTTCATGTTTCAGGTGGACTTGAATCTGTATCCTCTATTGTAAAAGGTTGATCTAACATTAGATGAGAAGGATGTTGGATCATATGACCCTTAAACTACTGGTAGTTCAGGAATCACTTAGAGGGGGTGTGGTCTTGCCCAACTGATGATTCTTGTCCATATCCCCGAGCGATGCCCACATATTGGGTTTGATCCATGCACACAGAGGTATGTTAACCTAGGTATTTTAGTTAGTTTTTATTTATTTATTTATATTCTAATTGTTTTATTAATTGTTCTTTTCTTAATATCTTTACATATATAGCTGTTGGAGCGGGGAGTGATATGGTGTCCAATTATTTTTCTTAATCATGGGTTTAATATGATTAGATTCCCATTGATGTTCAACACTGCATGATCGATCATTGGATGGTATGTAAATAAATAATATTTATTTTGAAATAAATTTATTTAATAACTTGATATTATGAATTATTTGTTGGGTTTATGGTATCCCATTGATGAAAGAATGTGTGATGATATCTAAAGACATCAAAGGGAGCTATGCATTTGTTTTACACTATGTTTTTGCACAATTTGAAAATGAAAGCAATGGAGGAAGGAGTGACAGAGTTTGATTTGACATGTCGGTCCCATAAAACTAATTATATTTAATCTCATATTTAGGATGGATTATGTATACACTGGTTGAGTAGGCAGTTTAGAGTAGATCATCAGTAGGTCGAAAAAATTGGTGGAGAAAAGTTGTGGCATATAGAGTCAGTAGTCCAACATTTAGTACGTATAGAGTGTATATGGTAATTACATTTTTTTTAAATATTGTATATAACTTTGAATGTAAATGGTTTATTTTCTATTCTTATAGGCAGTCACATATCCGAATATTACAAAGTTTGATGTTTATAGGAGGATGTGCTGTGATACAATCTTGGAGAGATTAGAGGTGCTCGCTAGTATCAGATTGTGGTCAATATAACTTCTTTTTGAGTTTTAAATTTAATTGAAAATAATATTTTAACTATTTTAATTTAAAATTTTAATTGAAGGACTCATATGAGGCTGGAATGTCTCAGACACTTAGTGAGAGTCAGGCTGAGATCGATGGTCAGACCAGTGCCCACCAATTTGATGATCCAACCTAGATTTAGGTGATCCAGTATGCCTTCATGATAGGCTGATTTGTTGGTATCAACTATCTATTAACCCCTAGGAGTTTTATTGCACCACTAAAATGTTGGTGTCCAGCTCGAGAGGAGCTTGTATAGAGTCATCATCATATGATTCACTATATTAGGAGAAACTATGAGTTTAGAGTGAGCATATAGAGACTATTCATAGGGAGGAGGAGTAGATGAGTTAGTGGCAGTATCAGCTGCTGTAGGAAGAGATCCTACATTAGCAGTAGTAGTAGCATGAGGAGATGCAGGATGAGATGCGTTGATAACGACAACAGTAGGATCATGAGAAGATGGAGTTCATGCAGCGTCTGAATCGTAGATTAGGGATGGAGTTCCCTCCCCCATCTCCTCCAACTCCTCTAGACAACCCTCCCCTCAATGGCGATATTTTATTTTATAATGAAAAATTTTTATGAATTTTTTTAATAATAACCATTTAAAGTTTTAAAAAGTACATTTTTTATATTTTTGTGAATATTACAGTTTTTATTATTTATTTAATTTTTATTATATTTATTATCTTATTAATTAATATTTTTTTTTATATTTTTTTAAATATTTATGTTTTTAATATATTACTAATATTAATATTATTATTTCATTTATATTAATATTATTTTATAAATAATTTTCTTATATTAATATTAATATTATTATTTCATTTATATTAATTTTATATTATTATTAATATTATTTTATTTAATTTTGTTTTTATTTTTTTCCCATTATTTGCGATGGGCCCATCGCAATAAGTAATTGTTATGGCCTGTCACAAAAATGGTGTCTAAAAACCTATTATGACTAGCCCTGTCGTAAATAATAATTACGACGGGTCATCGCAATTTTTTTAAAACTCAGAAAAATGATTTCTGATGGGTGGTCGTCCCATCACAATAGGTTTTTTACAAACTCAGCGAAACTATTTGTGACAGTACCACTACCCATCGCAAATAATTATCTTTTGGGATGGACTGTCATAAAAGATAATTTTTGTGACACCCTTTTCTACAATGGGTGATTTAGGACGGGACCTCGTCCCAAATTTCCCTTCACAAATAGCTCTTTTCCAGTAGTGATGTAGGAATCAATCGAATGTTAATCTGACATACATCGGGACTGGTATGAATCAATGTTTATGATTTTATTTAAAATTGAAATTTTATTTCAAAAGATACATGACATAATCAAAATTGATAACACACATACATATTGTTTTTATACATTAGGAAAATTATCCATAAGTTATTTTTTATTTGTAGAAATCATACACACTAGAATTTGATAGATGGTGTGATTGGTTTAACTCAAAATGTGTGGCTTCAATTTAAAAATTAAATTTTAGTTAAAAACTCTTAACACACTAAAAACCATGAAAACACAATCATGTTATTTTGATACATTAGAAAAATGATAAATAAGTCATTTTTAAAATATAGTAATTATCTGTAACTCAATCCAATACACGGTGTGACTGGTATGAATTGAAATATTTGTTTTCATTTTTAAAATGTTATTTTAGTTAAAAAACTATGTCACTCACTAAAAAAGTAAGAAAAAAACACAAATAAACTTGATACTTTTGGAAAATGATCCATATATTTTTTATTATGTTGGAATTGACCACATATCAATCCAACATACGGTGTGATTGGTATGACTCCATGTACATGTTTTATGTTTAAAAATGAAATTATAGTTCAAAATATGTTTCACTCACTGAAAACCTAGATTACATACACATATTGTATTGATACATTAGTAAACTAATCCTTATGTCATTTTTATGGGTAGGAATCAACCACACATCAATCCAACACATGGTGTGATCAGTTTGACTCAATGTCTGTGCTTTATTTAAAATTGACACTTTAGTTCAAATATCATGTCACATAATTAAAATATAGGAAATTCGCTCATATTTTCCTAATAAATTATTTTACTCATTTAAAAATCATTTTGAAATATAGGAATCAACCAAACTTTAATATGACACATGGTGTGCCTTGTATATCTCGAAGTGTAGGTTTTTAGTTTAAAATTGTCAATTTTGTTCAAAAAATTTGTAACATACTTAAAAATAATAAAATAAGATAACATTGACTTGACGCATTAGGTAAATGATCCATAAATCATATTTAAAATTTAAAAAATCAGCACACATTAACTCAAGACATGGTGGGCCTGGTATGACATGATGTGTATTTGTTTAGTTTAAAAGTGAAATTTTATTAATTAATTATTTCTTATTTATGTTTAATTTATTCATTTATAGTATTACCATTATAAAAATTATTCTTTATAGATTTCAAATATTTCTTTTAGATGGTTTGGTTTTCTCATAAACGGGTAGCATGAGCGATCTCTTTTTAAAGGGGGTCAGAGGCCATATACAATAAAACATCGATGTTTCTGAATTCTCTAATGTTTTTTTGTAAAATTTAATTACAAATTTAATTATAAAAAAATAATTTTTTAATTTTTTATAATATACAGTTTTTGAATATTTGATGTAAATTTAATTTCAATTAAATCTTATATTTATTTCTATAGTGTACTTTAATTTTAGTAGAACACTGTTATAGCATCGATTTTATCATTTCTATTTATAGCACTCATAAAAAGAATCATTATTAGTTCTAAAAATAAACTGATAAAGGACCCCCTTTATGAGGGATAAAATAACACAGATAAATGACCCCCCCGTATCAATACATTTCTTAGTTCGTGCTATTTTTAGCACTGATAAAATTTTGATGGCTTTTAAGAGTTTGTAAGACATTAATTATTTTTTAATACTAATTAAGGTTATTTATATCACTATTTAATCCCATATCTATAATAGTGTATATCTTATCATTCATCAATAATGGTTTGAAACATTACATATATTTCAATATACTGCAAAATTTTCCATTTTAAACGAATTACAAAACAATATTTCAATATGAAAAAAATTATAAGCACTCTATTAACATAATTAATTTATATTTATTAAATTATTGAAAATATCAAAAATAAAATAATCTTAACAAATTTCATGACATATTTCAATATAAAAATCATCTTATGAAATTTCCTTTAAATAATCCACCTTCTTATGTTCACAAGTCTTTTAATATACCAAAAAGTCATTAATCAGGATGAAATGCACCACTATAAGCATACAATCATTGAATTTAAAAAAATATTCAATTATTATCTCATTAAATAAAGTTAATTTGTATATGTATACATATTTCATTAACCAGTAATAAGTTATCTTCAACAGGAACCCATACCTATCATGGTTTGAAGTTTATAAACATTGGTCCCATATATTTAAACATTATGAACACATCAATCATATAACCAAAACATTAACATGGACAATATTAACATTCAAAAATAATTCTTAAAAATATCATCATATACACAAAACATAATGGTCAATTCCAATAGAATCAATTATAGTGTATGCACCTCACCTAATATTCTTCCCGTTAATCAACTCTATATCACATGGAAATTTTCATAAGACTATAAACATCCTTGTTTTAGATCACATAGTATTTTATAAATTTTATTCCTTATCCTTGACATATATAACATTTTAATATCATATTATATTTTTACCTTAACAATGTAATGGAAATATCACTAGTGAATACTATAAATTCTACTTGAAAAGGAAACACTTGTTTGATACAAAACTTTCATGTCCCAACCCCACCGAGACATCACCTAACGTGTTGGTGATATTATAAGTGATCCCTAAAGGCCTCACCCATTATTTATTTAGTTTATTAATATCATAGAGGGTATAAAAATACAACATGGGAGGGATTACCCACTTTAATATTAGGAAAGTATTGATAATTTAGTAATCAAAACAAAACCCAATACATAAATATATCCCAATATCCCAGTAATAGTTTATAAAAAGTATGTAATGTAACAAAAATAATAAAACATAACAGATCTATGGGAAATAACATGTATTAAATAACTATTAATGAATTAAGTACCCTCTAATGTCCATTGACCATAAAACTCATGAATATTTAAAACCCGACAAGATCTCCAACATTATCTAAATAATCTATAAAAATAGAATATAAATATAGTGGTTTAGCATATGAATATAGATATTATTTACTCTCCTAGAAATATCATGTCAATTATAAAGAATCATTCAGAATCTCTAGTAAATAAATAATGAAACTAAAATGTTATTGCATTCCTAGGAAATCTATAACCCACCTCATAATAAGAACACTCTCTAAATATAAAAAACATATATAATATAATAAATTGATAAAATATAGAAATAAATATACCCTGCACTAACTTTTCAACTATTATACTCACCCTCACACACTAATAGAATATACCCTAGAATTTAAATCCATTTCTATCTATATACCACATCATGCCACCACAACAACTTCATTATACCCTATAGATTCCCACATCAATAGTTTTCCACAACCACTGTCACAACTTTATTATCCACATATAAAGACCCCATAACCATAAAATCATTTATAGGAAGATAGAGAAACATATAAGGGGGTATTTATTTATCAATTTCCATGACTTTTTGGATATTGTGAATTAACTCAGATCCCAAAGACTGACATCAAAATCAGTTAGGTTATTCGACTCAGGTCCTGATTCATAGTAATTGTGAATTCCGAACCATTATTAATGGAATAATATAACATACCATGATATATAATAATCTAAACCACTACACCTTGGTTCCAAATCTTATAATGGTCTCTATTATCCATCCCATCACATAGGTCACCTTTATTGTAACACCTCAATATTTTGTGAAATATATTTTTTGAACTAATTTAATCTTTTTCTTATTTTTTCATTTCACACAATGATAAATAAAGTATCTATTATATGAAATTAGTATGATTGGATTGATTTTCATGCAAAGAAATTTTTATCTTTTACTACACACAACACTTAGGTTAGCTTGTATTACACACAACACAGTGTTTGGCTTGCGTTACTTGCAATGAAAATTTCTATCGAAAGAATGTGTTACTTGCAAGACCAAGTTTTACCAAACAAAAACATACTATTAATATTATTGTTAAAATATTATTATAGTTTTCACCTAGCCAATTGGATAGATTTTATGAATAAAATATTATTTAAACATGTGAATAAAATGAAACCTCTTATTTAGAGATGAATTTAATAACTATTTGAAAATGATGAAAATCCTCTTCTAAGAAAACTACTTTTCTATGTACTAACAAAATTTAATATCAATACATTAAACAAATAACCATTTATAAATTTTTTCAATACATTATATATTAAATCAAATATTTTTAATACATCTGATATATTTTATAGGCATATGATAAGAATAAATCCAAAATTGTAAATAAAGAGATGTATTTTCAAAAAGGAAATTTTACTGCCTTTTAATGGAGAACCCATTTTAAATATAATTTGAAAATTTTATAATTTTTATTTGAAAAAATAAATTTTTTATTTTTAAACAGCAATATCAAAATTTACTTTTGGTAAAATTATGGTATTTTTCTGAGAAGATTAATTTTTTGATGAATTGTGAAGAATACCGACTTTTAATTCAAAGCCGCGTTTTCAACTAATTTATATGAAAGGATAAATTTTATTATGTATTTGTTATAACATTTAATTACATAAATAATAAAGAAATTAATCCAATTTATTTAGTTGGAATCAATTTTACTTTGAAATTGGATAGAAAAACTCAGCAAACTTTTGAACATTTTCACATTAAAACCCTCCGTTGTCATCCCGCATGTGGGATTAATTTTAAATTTATTTCTAGAAGTTCATTTATTTTAATTAATAAAAATGGATTCACTATTTTTAATCAGAATATTTTATGATTTCTGATATACTCAAATTATTTTTGGTAAAAAATATTAGTGAATGTAATTAAAATTAATTACAATGATTAAGAGGTAAATTAGCTTAATAAGGGACTGAAACATAATATTAAGGGAAAAAATGACCTAAAAACATTCCGAAAACAACCTTTATATTAATAGTTTGAAACTATCATCCCTTTTTGTCACGAACCAGCCTGGGTCGACCCTAAGCCGGTTCGCGAGAAGTCCCAAGGGGCGTTCCCGATCCCCCCAGGATGGAAACTAGTGCCGGGCATCAAAGTTAAAACATTGGGAATGATTTGTACCAGAAAGATAAAAAGTAAATAAGAATAAATAAAAAAAAATCACTAAACTTTAACAGTGGAAAGAAATAAACCAAACAGAAGACGCACCTCCATGTGACCCTTTGGTCACCTCCCAACTAAGGCCAACCTTACTCCCATAACGAGCAACTCGTCCATGAAAACCTAAAGAAGGGAAACCTGAAACTAAAATGATAATGTAGGTGTGAGCATAAAAAAATGCTCAGTAGGAATGCCAAAGTAACCACAAAATCCAACCACGTCCACTTTTAAGAAACAATCCAAAAAAAACACTAGTTTGCACATACAATGATAGAAAATAGGGTTTTCACATTTTAAAGGAAAATGATCATAATTTACCATTTTAAAACCAACACACGCCACAACTCATTTTTCCAAAACAATGCATTTCTTAAAAACTGAATTTCAAGTCCATGTTTATCACATTTGTGCAAAAGGAGAACATGTAGTAAGAAAATGCTGAAAACCAAGTGCAAGTAAAAGTAAACAAGGAGATATAAGAAATAACCATGGGTGATCCTAAACATCCCTAGAAAACCCCTGAACGTACTCAGTTTCAGACTACCTGCCGACATGGTACTCCATAGTCAATAACCAACTGGCCGCCCTAACAGCCAACCAGTGGAACGCCCCACAAGGCCTACCTACCAAGGGGGGACTAACCCGTCTAATCAGGGTTAGCCAGCAACCGTCACTCGATTCTCTAAAAGACACCCAGGAACCCATGGTGATTTCGATAATACTGTGTAAGTATGAGACCCTCGCACGCGTGACTCATCTCACCGCACTTTTCACCCCCTTACACAGAAACCACTACACGACAACCCTCGAAGGGAAGTCCCCATGTAGAGATGCCCACAAATATGTATATATGAAATTATTTCACATTCAACAAGGTGCCAACCGGGCCTTTACATCATGCGCAGTTTTCCAAACATTTTGTAAATGAGTTAAGTTGCCAATAGAGCACACACATGTTTCCCAAAAGTTAGTTCAAACACATTCTTTTCAAAGATTCAACACAAATATTGCAATTTAGTTGGAAGAGCCAAATGGGCCATTAACTTGGAGTGCCCAAAGGCATTAGCCAAAACATTACACAAATATCATTTACATTTTCAAAACCAAACTAGCCCTTAAGATCGAAACACGCACTCAAACAATTCAAGTTTACCAAATGGGCCTTTAAGCAAAACGACCATCTAACTCACACCAAAATCCAACCGGTCCAACTTCTTTTCATCCCTCTTGAAATACCAAACCATTTCATCAAAAACTCATCTTTAAGAAAATACTGTTTTTATGTGTCGTTTTCATTTGGAGGCACATCCATGTGAGCACCTAGTGCTCCCATGGATGTGCCAACATCCAACGACACATCTGGTTTTTAGAAGAATCACCTTAGAAACCATTTTCATAAAACACTTAGCGTTGAAACCAAACCCAATTCCTTCACAACACTTTATAAAAGCAAATTGCATCTTTCAAACCGACCACCATTTCCAAAACTTTTTCTAAAACAACCCATTGGTTTATCATTTTGTCAAACAAACACACCAAACCAAATCTTACATTTCCAAAACACAATCACTATCAGTTACAACCAAACACCTCACAAGGTACTCAATTTAACTTTACTAAGAGTCTAAGGATTTCATATAAACCAACATTAAAATCCACTTTTGGAAATTTAAAATAGTAATATAACTATGTCAGATGATTTTCATAAATGCAATAAAGATGAAAACGATATAAAAGGATTAATTGAAAACATTTAAGTGCTCAAGGTTTGAATCAAAAAGGGGAAGTGGTTGGAAACACCTACCTCGACACGTGCAAAAATGGTAGAACCCCAACAGAAGGAGGAATGAAGCTCCGCAGACCAACTGCACAACCTCGGTTAACCCATGTCCAAAGCACACACGTCCTTGAAGTGCATACATACATACATATATATATATACATATCTGCATATATATATATACAACTATATACCTATACACCATAGGTATATATATATATATATCCTTCAATGCAAATAGCAAAACATTGCTAAATCTAACAACTCAGATAAAGCTGACTATGGACCAGATAAAGACCTTAGGGGTCCGCAACTCAATTTCATACTTAAATTGGCGTAAGAATATAAAACAATGTATAAATATATCCTTACCCAAATCTCGGCGAAAAACATAGTCGCGCTCACCCGCGGTTGTCGGAGCGTGACCCAACGGTCCTGACAAGCTGCTAGCACAACCTTGAACATAAAAACATGTCACCGCATTAAGCCTGAGTTGCGGCTTCGACCAAACCAAGACAGATGAGGTAACAATAGGGATGCAAATTAAATTTAAAAAAAACATCAAAATAACATTTTCCACTTAAGAAAGCAAATCATCGGAGACGCATATAGACATAAACTAGGAACCGACTAAAAAAAATATTCTTAATCAATTCTAAAAAAAAATTTCGGAACTCTATAGTAAGATAATTAAGCGCATAACAAAGCTATGAAACAATTTTTAAAATAAAAAGGAAGAGAAAAAATATTAGTGGAGTTATCCAAAGATAAAATATGCAAACTCACATACACCGAAGGTGCGTGAATCCAACAACGCTTCAACGGAAGGGGGAAATGAAGTTCGCGGACTAAATGCATACCCCAGATACTGAGCAAAACGTGCAAAAATGAACCGTGGTATTAGGGTAATGGTAGATTTGATAAGAACACCAAAGATAATAAAAAAACAAATGGAATTATACCGGAAGAGGAAACCAGGGAAAAAAAGGGGGAGGGAGCAAAGGGGTTGCACCGGACCGGGAGGGAAGCTTCGCCGGACCAGGATGTTGGGTGGCGGAAACCCGCAGGGTGAGGTGAAACTGGCTGGGCCGGCTGGTCAGGTGCACCGGGGAGGCCGGAGCGGCGGTGGTCGACAGGTGGAGGGGCTGAAATCGGATGGGGAGGCAGGGCCGGACAGGCGGAGGGGCGCGCCGCTGGAGGGACGCCGGCGGAGGGGAGTGGTGGAGGGGCGCCGGGGCGTGGTCGGTGAGGCGCATCCAGTCGGACGGTGGGTGGCAGCACAGGGAGGCAGCGGCGGGGCTGCAGCGCGAAGAGGGGGGATCGAGCACTGCGCAGAGGAGCTAGGGGGGGGCGTGCCGTAGAAGGGGGGAAAAGGGGAGCGCCCCCTTAGGGTTTTACCCAAAATAATAATAATAATAATTAAAAACAAAACAAAATAAAAAGCTAATAATAAAATAGATAAGTTAATATAAATTTTGATATTAATTATTGTTGTAATATTAATGATTAAAATTCTAATCACAATAATAGTGATAATAATAATGATAATAATAATAATAATAATAATAATAATTAGTTAACTAAAATAATAATAATAATTATTATAATCAAAACATTTATAATAATAAAACCATTTAAAAATATAAACACACACATATAAATATATACATATATAGACATATATACCTATATATAAACATATGTAAACACATATATATCTATACACATATAAAGATATATACACATATAAATATATATATATATATATATATATACACACATAACATTAAAACATAAAAATATACACACATATATATTTATTTATTTATCCGCTCAACCAACTAATTTAATAACGTTAAAACTGGATGACCGTGCGGTATTCGCGCACCGTACGGTACCTAAGCGGACTGAAAGCGGGCTGCACGTACCCAAGCAGAAAGCACGTGCCCAAGCAGACTACGCGTCTTAAACGTACAATGTTCGTGCACTATCACAAACCATAAACTCATCCCAACATCAAAATTTTAAACTGGGACTCACCCGCACTTACGCAAAATCACCCGATGCCAAGAGAAATAAAATAAATAAAATGACTAAAAAAACAGGTGTGACAATTATCCCCACCACAAACACTTTCTTCCCCCAGAAAGTCACTAAGCCAACAGTTAGAATAACTCGAGTCCGTGCCCAGGCAAAACTAGAAGAAACTGAGAGGCTCGGGGTGACCATTTCCAACACAAGTCACACCCGACCAACTCGAGTACAAACATTGTCCGAGGTTGAGGGGAGAACACGAGAGGGTTCTCCCCACCATAGAAATTTACTAACACGGAGACCTTGAAACTCGAACACACCACCCTTGAGGGGGGGGGGCAACACGGGAACCCCCAAACTGAACCCAGTTAATTTCTCCACATGGACTAAACACCCAGAGACTTAAACGAAAAGCTTTCTAAGAAATAACCTAACAACCCGAGGATAAGGAATTGACTCAACCCCTCACACACCGACCAAATAAAATCCTCACCGTAATCAGAGACTAGGGAATTCCTAGCCTGAACTCAGACAGGATCCCAAAAAAATTCCTGTTAATTTCACGAAACCAAACATTCCCCTAATGCAACATCCCTGACCCGGGTGCCCCGATCCCGGTTCTCCACGTGACCTCAAGCACATTTCCCCAAATGCCAGAGGCTGCCGACTAGCAGCGAGGGCCCGGGTCTGATAGTGGGGAAACTATGCCCTCATTTGTCAAAGTGTAGCGCAGCAAAATACCAAAATAAACATACAACAAACAGCGGAAGCAGTAAACATACACAACTGAAATAACTACAGTAGTGGATATAACCAATAGTATATAAGTGATGATGCTACATGTTTCAAGTTCTAAGAAAATAGCCAGAACATGTTATACATCAATACAATACAGTAGAAAACGGAGTACAACAAAATAAGCAAAACAGCTGTCAGCGGCATCCCGAGCCTAGGCTCGGTCCCATGCCCTCCTACTCCTCAGCAACTGTCAAGTACCTATATAGGGACTCTTTCCCCTATCTACACCTGCAGCAACGTAATCTTTTTAGGCCGAAAAGCGTGACCCAAACAGGGTGTGAGAAATATATCTCAGTAGGCACCCACCAAAGGCCCGTGCCCAACTGCGTGTAAGCATGCAACAACAGTGTGCAGTAGTAAAATGCAATAAAGTAAGAAATACTAAAAAGTAACTAATTACCAGTTATATTTCCATTTCATTATCCATTTAATCATTTAAATATTAGAAACCACCACAGTGCGTTTCTAGTAAGTAGTCCACGTACTCAGACAAACAAAACCTTACCCTCAGGTAAGTAGAATCCAACCCGCAGGTATTGCCCTCAGGCATAACCGAAATTACCCTCAGGCGTAGTAAGTGTCTCCCTTAGCACAGAAGTCAAGCCCTCAGGCACGAAAGGTTTCCCTCAGGCGAAAATAACTATAGCCCTCGGGCTAAATAGTGAAGCGCCCTCAGGCTAATCACAACAACGCCCTCAGGCTAAATACAAAAACACCCTCAGGATAAATAGGTAACCGGGCCATGCCCAACAGGTAAACAAGAAGTAACAAGCAATTCCTCTCAAGGAAATTCTATAATTACTACTTTGAAGGCATACCCTCGGGTATCCTGGACAAACGGCTAAACAGAGAAACACACCCTGAGGGTGGTTCCGGGTCCAAGCAACGATCCCAACCAGCATTTTATTATCACAATTAAATACCTAATCAATTCTAGGTATTAAATATAGCAACGGCCTCAGCCACATGACACCCCAACATGGGTTTGTGGCACAAAAATGCAAAAAACACACAGCAGTTGGAAAACTAAATACAAAGCCACCTACCTTATATGTCAACGAGCGTTATACCCGAACGACGACTCCTGAAACACCCAAGAATGGCATAGATATAACGAAGAACAAAAAACCAAACAAATGTAAATAACTTACGTTAGGAGAAGAATTGGTAAGAACGGTACCAGTAGAGGAGAGGGCTTACTCGTGTGGTTCCAACGAAATCTTCCGAAGCCAAAACGGATTACAGACGAACGCCCGGTGGATCTTCAAATATCCGGCCTCCTCCATTGGCTCCAAAACGGTTCAAGAGTCTCCTCTGCCAAATGAGGAGGCTACTGCCTGTTTTAAGACGAAAAAACAAAGTACACGGCTTGTACTTCTGAGTACACGACATGTACTTCTTTCATTTAACTGTTGCTTTGGGGGCACCGCCAAACTATTCATCTGTCGACATGAGTACACGACATGTACTCCCGAGTACACGGCGTGTACTGCTTCCCAACTGGCGGCGACGCCATGGCCTTACTATTTAAGCCTTCCGGCTGACTACACAACGTGTAAGGTACCACTACACGGCGTGTAGTCGGTTCCTACACCCTTCATCGCCGGCATGGCTACACGCCCCGTGTAATCATCCCAACACGGCCTAAAGTACATGGTGTGTGGAAAAGTACACGGCGTGTAGTTCCAAAATTTAGGATTGTTCCCCATTTTCCATATTTTCTCAAAAACACTTAAGGAAAAGGAAAAAAGAAGAATCCCGTACCTCTAAAATAAGAACCGGGTTCTTACAAACTTCCCCCCTTATAGTAATTCATCCCCGAATTTCCCTTCCAAGGGTGGCGAAGATAAAGCTCAGAACAACTCTAGCCACTGAGCACGTACGTCGGCCTCCCGCTCCCAGGTCTCGTATTGCACTCGGCCATGCTGCCATAGCACCCGTACGAGAGGAACTGACCGGCCTCGGAGAACCTTCGTGCTCCTGTCAACGATACAGATTGGATGCTCCTCAAAGGACACATCATACTGAAGCTCAACCTCCTCTAGATGAAAGGTGTGAGATGGTTCTGAATGATAGCGACACAACTAAGATACGTGGAAGACGCCGTGCATGGCTCGGTACCGCTGCGGTAACTGCAACCGATAGGCAACCAGACCAACTCTCTCCAGAATCCCAAATGGCCCCACATACTGTGGTGAAAGTTTACCCTGTCTTTTGATCCGCTTGTGTCCCAGACTTGGAGAAACACACAAGAAAACATGATCCCCGACCACGAACTCCAAAGGTCATCTTCGGCGATCAGCATAAGACTTCTGACGAGACTGCATGGTAGCCATCCGCTTCCGAATCAACTGGACCTGCTCAGATGTCTCCTGCACGAGCTGTGGCCCCTGTAAAGCTGCCTGACTTGCCTCTAACCTGCACAAAGGTGATCAGAATGGCCTACCATATAAAGCCTCGTATGGTGCCATCTCAATAGTTTCCTTAAAACTATTGTTATAGGCAAACTCGACTAAGGGTATATGCTTCTCCCAAGAGCCCCCAAAGTCTAGGACGCATGCACGCAACATGTCCTCTAGCACCTGTATCGTCCGCTCTGACTAGCCATCTGTCTGAGGGTGGTATGCTGTGCTCAGAAGCACCTGTGTATTGAGCTCCCTCTGAAAACTCTGCCAGAAATGAGATGTAAAGCAGGCGTACCTATCTGAAATGATAGAATGAGGAACCCCATGAAGACATACGATCTCTCGGATATACAGTCTTCCGAGCTCGTCCACACCGAAGGTCTCCTTGATCGGCAAGAAGTGAGCTACCTTTGTGAGTCTGTCCACAACAACCCACACTACATCATTGCCTCGAGGTGACCTCAACAATCCCGTCAGTAAATCCATCGAGAAATCATCCCATTTCCACTCAGGAATGGGAAACTGCTATAACAGCCCAGCTAGTCTCTGATGCTCTGCCTTCACCTGCTGATAGGTGGAACACCTCGTAACAAAACCAGCTATCTCTCTCTTCATACCCGGCCACCAGTACTGACGTCTCAAGTCTCGGTACATCTTGGTAACCCTGGGATGAAATGCCCAAGCTGAAGAATGAAACTCCCGCATCATCTCCTCGCATATATCCCCTGGAACCCACACACGTCCATGGAAACACAAAACCTCATCATCGCCTATCATCCAACCAGGAGGAGGGTCCTCACTTGCCACCGACTCCCGTAGAACTAGGCCTTCTGAATCCGATAGCTGCCTCATCCTCACTCTGTCCAGGAGGGTATAATTCACAGCTAACGAGGAAAGATAAGTCTGCTCCTGTCTGTCATGCACCTCCAGATGCATCTTAGAGAACAAAGCCATAAGCTGCCACTCAACACTGGCCTCCTGCACTGCCTGTATATGAGTCTTCCTGCTCAGTGCATCAGATACTGCATTACCTTTACTAGGTGTATAGGCAAGCTCAAAACTGAAGGACTGTAGGTACTCAACCCACCTTCTCTGCCTCAGATTCAGGTCATGCTGAGTGAAGATATACTTGAGGCTTTTGTGGTCGGTGAAAACCAAAAAATTCTCTCCCAACAGATAATGTCTCCAACAGCGCAACACATGCACAACTGCAGCTAACTCGAGATCATGCGTCGGGTAATTCCTCTCATGTGGCCTCAACTGCCGAGACCCGTACGCCACAACTCGGTCGCCCTGCATCAAAATGGCTCCCAACCCAAGCCCTGATGCATCACAGTAAACTGTATAGCTCTTCCCCTGCTCTGGGAGTATCAGGATCAGTGCTGATGTCATCCTTCCCTTCAGGTCCTGAAAAGCTGTCTCACAAGCTTCTGACCAAATGAACTTCACACCCTTCTTAGTCAGACCTGTCAACGATGTTTCTAAGCGGGAGAAGTCCTGTATGAAGCTCCTATAGTAACCAGCCATCCCTAATAAACTCTGTATCTCAAACACGTTCTTGGGATGCTCCCAGGAAACTACTGCTCTCACCTTCTCTGGGTCTACTGCAACTCCTGCCTCTGAGATGATATGACCCAGGAAGTGAATCTGGTCCCTCCAAAAGTGGCACTTCGAGAGCTTAGCATATAGCTGATGCTCTCTCAGTGTACTCAATATGATCTCAAGATGGGTGGCATGGTCGTGTCGAGTGTGAGAGTACACCAAGATGTCATCCACGAATACTACCAAAATGAATCAAGATACGGATGGAACGCACGATTCATCAGAGCCATGAAAATTGCCGGCGTGTTTGTCAGTCCGAACGGCATAACCGTATACTCATATAGACCATGCCTACTCCTGAAAGCCATGAGAGGTATATCAAATGGTCTAACGTGCAACTGATGATATCTGGATCTCAAGTCAATCTTCGAGAACACTCGTGCTCCATGAAGCTGATCAAACAGATCATCTATCCTCGGCAAGGGATATCGGTTCTTAACTGTCAACTGGATCAGTTTTCGACAATCCACGCAAAGTCTGAGGGTACCATCCGCCTTCTTCCCAAAAAGGACCGGAGAACCCCAAGGAGAAGTACTAGGTCGGATAAAACCCTTCGCCTGCAGCTCCTCTAACTGCCTCTTGAGCTCCTTCAACTCAGGCGTGGCCATCCTATAAGGAGGAATGGACATCGGTGATGCTCCTAGCACTAGCTAGATAGAGAAATCCACCTTGCACACCGGAGGTAGACCTGAAAAGTAGTCTGGGAAGACATCCCTGAAACGATCAAAAACTGGAGGGAAATCCGTCTGACAAGTCCCCTGGTCATCCAGATATAAGCTCGAAATCTGGGCTGTGACTCCACCTCGCCCATGATGCTCTGGTCCAGCTCGACTCGCCTGAACATCCCACTCGCCCTTGTATAGAATCTCCCCGCCCTCTGGTGACGTGAAACGCACCCTGAAACAGTAGCAGTCTATGAAGGCTCGAAAGGGAACCAACCAGTCCATCCCGAGAATGACGTCATAACTCGTCATCTCCAGGACATAGAGGTCCCAAAGGAAGTGACACCCACAAACCTCAAGGGGGAACTCCTTGCACTGACACACACCAACCGCCCTAGTTCCCAACAGAGTGTCTAGCGTCAAGATATCAGAATAAGTAGAAACACCAAGCCCAAGGCTCTCCAAAACGGGTACAGATATAAAACTATGTGTAGCACCCGTATCAAAAAGTACTAAAGACAAGACATAAGCTACTAGAATAGTACCTCTGACTGTAGAAGGTCCGAGATCCTGCTCATACTGGGTCTGTTACACCGCATATGCCTGCCTAGTGCTGTGGCCCTGTGACACAGCCTGGCTACCCTGAGCTGTCCCGCCTTGCTGCCTCTGCGATCCTGGTGTCTGGCTACCACGACCACGACCACCATCTCTGCCTGCACGCCCTAACGTGTTCCAGTTCCCAGACTGGTAAGAAGCCACTGGTCCTGCTCCCGCACGTGGAGTCTGCACAGAACCCCTCTCACTAGCCACTGGTATAAACGACCTGCAAAAGCACTGAAAATGACCCATCTTGCCGCAATCTCGGCACTCCACTAGGTATCGTGGACACTACGGCCTCTTGTGCCCCTCTCTGCCACACTGGTAGCACCTAACCGGTTCACCTGAAGAAGCTGCCTGGCTTGTACTGCCACCCTAAGAGAAGTCCATCTGTCTCTTCCTCTTTCTAGCAGAAATAGTACCAGTAACTGGTGCTGAACTGCCCTGGCCCACAACACTTGATTCCCGCAGGTTCCTCTCTATAATCAGCGTCTGATTCACAATCGCGTGTACAATAGGCAACCTGAAAAAATTTACCAGTGCTCAGATGTCATACCGAAGACCATCCTAAATTTTTTTGGCTCTCAACGTCTCATCGCCCACCAGCACGGGTGGAAAACGTTGAAGCTCTGTAAAACGAGCAGAATAGTCCATCACCGACATAGCGCCCTGCTGCAGATTCATGAACTCTCGAGCTCTATCTGCCCTCAGCATCTTGGGAAAGAAGATGTCATAGAAGATTGCCTGAAAATCTTCCCACGCCATGTCCCTGTGATGATCTGACTGGGTGGTAACATCCCACTACCTCTTGGTGAAATCACACAGCATGTAAGTTGCGAGCTTGAACCTCTGCCCTGGAGGCGTCTCCAGATGCTCGAAAATAGTCTGCATCGATCCTAGCCAAGACTCTATAGCCTGTGGTCCTCCATCCTCTGAAAACGTAGGCGGATGCTGCTACTGAAAGATACACGTTAGCTCGACCATAGATGTGGCAGAATGCAGTGCTCCCTGAAAGGTCTTCATGAACCACAATAAACCTTCACGGAACTGCGCCTCTGCGCCTATGTCCGGTATAACAGCTGGTGCCACATCTGGCTTTGCTGGTGGATCAAATGGTAGCCCATGGCCCACCATCTCCAGAGTATAATCTTTTCCACTCTCCTGGTGAACAACTCATGGTCGTCTAGGTGGCATGACTCTACAAGGTCAAAATCACGCCTCAAATTCAATATTATTAAGACTGAAACGAAGGAACCACAAAGGAACAAGAAGAAGAAGGCGTTTCAAAATTGGAAAAACAAGACTACACGGAGTGTACAATGACTAAATGGTGTGTACTTGACTTCCCTTCCCCTGCCTGGGTCCTTCTACATGGCTATGTCACACGGGTTTCTTTCAACAAAACTACACGACGTGTATAATATCTACACGGCGTGTACTATGTTATTTTCCAACTGCCCGTGTCGTCTGTGACATGGCTGACTACTCGGCTTGACACTACACGACGTGTACACCACCCAGTTTCCCAGCCACATGACTAACTCCACACGGTCTGTCCTCGGACCAGACTACACGGCGTGTCCCACAGGTACACGGCGTGTTCAGGGAGAGGTGACACCGGCCCGTGTTGTTAGTTACACGGCTGAGTCCCCAGGTCACACTACATGGCGTGTCTATAATTGACACGACGTGTTCTGTGAAGGAGTTCACTGACCCATGTTGTTAGTTACACGGCCAGACTCCGGGTCAACACTACATGGCATGGATAGACCTACGTGGCGTGTTTTTATCCAAGCTCTTCCCTACCCTATGTCGCCGCCCACACGGTTTGTGGCACAGGAAGAGACTACACGGCGTGTACTCCGGGTACACGGTGTGTACTCAAAAAGTTCATTTTTCTTCCCGAACAGAAGAACATACACGACGTGTATAAAGTAATACATGACGTGTATACTGGGTTTCCAGACAGTATGCATCAGAAACTTCCCCGGAACCCAGAAAATACTGAAAAACAACACCTAAGTGTCAAATTCCGACCCGTGGGGGCCCATACACCCCACGAATCAAAGTTTGACATCTTATTTGTGTTATAACCAATAACAGTCAATGATCCACCAAATTCCGGTCAATGGGGGCCCATAATCCCCAAAAACCAAAGTTTGGCGTCCATCCTATAAACAAGCTCAACCAAACAGGCAGGTATTTATCAAGCAGCTATCACAACAGCATGCTTTCTTATCACATCAACTATCACAACAACATGAAAATTTGAATGCACCTACATGGCATGGAAACTATGCAAGGCATGTGATTTCTAGCATGTGCTTATATGATGCATGAGACTACATACCCTCATCTCATCAGGTTGCAACTACATAGCACCCATAGATAAAATATAAAAAGCACAATCCAAGTGCGTCACCCAATGGTGAAAACATATCAACAGTAAAATTGAAAAATCATAATAATGCAAAATACGAGGTAGAATGGCTTTTCCCTATACATGGGTTAGCTACGACCGAGCACAAATTATTACCAACTACCATTCTGTCCTATCTCTATCTACGACTCCAAATAGTAAGTCAAAGAAAAGAAACCCCTCTGATACCACTTTGTAGCATCCCAGACCTGGGTGCCACGCAACGGGTGCCCCAAGCCCGGTTCGCCACATGACCTCAAGCGCATTTCCCCAAACTCCAGAGGCTGCTGACTAGCAGGGAGGGCCCAGGTCTGATAGTGGGGAAACTATTCCCTCATTTGTCAAAGTGTAGCGCAGCGGAATACCAAAATAAACATACAACAAACAGCGGAAGCAGTAAACATACACAACTGAAATAACTACAGCAGTGGATATAACCAATAGTATATAAGTGATGATGCTACATGTTTCAAGTTCTAAGAAAATAGCCAGAACATGTTATACATCAATACAGTACAACAGAAAACAGAGTACAACAAAATAAGAAAAATAGTTGGCAGCGGCATCCCAAGCCTAGGCTCGGTCCCATGCCATCCTACTCCTCAGCAACAGTCAAGTACATGTATAGGGACTCTTTCCCTTATCTACACCTATAGTAATGTAATCTGTTTGGGCCGAAAAGCGTGACCCAAACAGGGTGTGAGAAATATATCTCAGTTGGCACCCACCAAAGGCCCGTGCCCAACTCCGTGTAAGCATGCAACAAAAATGTGCAGGAGTAAAATGCAATAAAGTAAGCAGTACTCAAAAGTAACTAATTACCAGTTATATTGCCATTTCATTATCCATTTAATCCATTTAAATTTTAAAAACCACCACAGTTCATTTCTAGTAAGCAGTCCACGTCCTCAGACAAACAAAACCTTACCCTCAGGTAAGTAGGATCCAACCCGCAGGTATAGCCCTCAGGCATAACAGAAATTTCCCTCAGGCGTAGGAAGTGTCACCCTCAGGAAAAGAAGTCAAGCCCTCAGGCACGAAAGGTTGCCCTCAGGAGAAAATAACTACAGCCCTCGGGATAAATAGTGCAGCGCCCTCAGGCTAATCACAACAATGCCCTCAGGCTAAATACAAAAATGCCCTCAGGATAAATAGGTAACCGGGCCATGACCAACAGGTAAACAAGCAGTAACAAGAAATTCCTATCAAGGAAATTTTACAATTACTACTTTGAAGGCATACCCTCGGGTATCCTGGACAAACGGCTAAACAGAGAAACACACCCTGGGGGTGGTTCCGGATCCAAGAAACGATCCCAACCAGCATTTTATTATCACAATTAAATACCTAATCAATTCTAGGTATTAAATATAGCAATGGCCTCAGCCACATGACACCCCAACATGGGTTCGTGGCACAAAAAACGCACAAAACACACAACAGTTGGAAAACTAAACACAAAGCCACCTACCTTATATGTCAATGAGCGTTATACCTGAACGCCGACTCCTGAAACACCCAAGAATGGCGTAGATCTAACGAAGAACAAAAACCAAACAAATTTAAATAACTTACGTTAGGAGAATAATTGGTAAGAACGGTACCAGGAGAGGAGAGGGCTTACCCGTGCGGTTCCAACGAAATCGTCCGAAGCCGAAACAGATTCCAGACGAACGCCCGGTGGATCTTCAAAGATTCGGCCTCTTCCTTTGGCTCCAAAATGGTTCAAGAGTCTCCTATACCATATGAGGAGGCTACTGCCTGTTTTAAGCCGAAAAAACAATGTACACGACGTGTAATTATGAGTACAGGGCGTGTACTTATTTCATTTAACTATTACTTTGGCGGCACCGCCACACTGTTCATCCGTTGACATGAGTACACGACATGTACTCCCGAGTACATGGCGTGTACTGCCGCCCAGCTGGCGGCGACGCCACCGCCTTACTATTTAAGCCTGCCGACTGACTACACGACATGTAAGGTACCACTACATGGTGTGTAGTCAGTTCCTACACCCTTCATCACAGGTATGGATACACGCCCCATGTACTCATCCCAACACGACCAAAAGTACACGGCGTGTGGAAAAGTACACGGCGTGTAGTTCCAAAATTTAGGATTGTTCCCCATTTTCCATATTTTCTCAAAAACACTTAAGGAAAAGGAAAAAAGAAGAAGCCCGTACCTCTAAAATAAGAACTGGGTTCTTACACCTAACATACACAATTGAGACCCAACTCAAAATTAGAACAACCCGTTTATTCGTGGGCCCAACATCCTTCAAGGGAAACCGAACGATTTGAGAACACACTGAGAACAGATAAGACTCCTTACACTGCGGTATAACAAGTTCATCACATTACCACAACTATGATGAGATTACAACGGTGAAAAGAACCGAACAAGGGAAACTTTGGATTTTTCCCTTTAGAAAGCTGGAAACATAATCCGAAGAGAGGTTCTACACACCCTCGACAACTCCTAACTGTGCGCTAGCTTCACCCCAAGACCTGTGGATGGGGCCCTGATGGCTGAAGCATCTCCTGCCTCACAGTCAGACATTTTCATCTTCTAGTCTCTAACTCCTTCACGAGTGACGCTTCTTCCAGAACTCTCCCTGGTGGCCTGAACAGTCGCATGGTAGGAATACTTCGGAGGGATGCGACAAGCCAGCTTAGAATGCCTAAACCGGCTAGACTAGCGGCAGGAAAGAGAACGCTCCAACAAACTGGGAGTCCGTATAGACGAAGATCCTTGCCAGACGGGGAATCCTTACAAGAGACGACTCCCACCAACTACTCCCGAGACTCTAACGAAAATGAGACATCCCACCTTTTTCTCATCCAGAACTGATCTCTCAAATAAACCTGAGACGGTACGCACCCTAACAACCCTGGGAGTTCCCAACAACCTGAAGACCCAATCCAGTTTCACAACCACACATCTGCCTCTAACAGACTTTGACTACTTTGATCGATATGCAACATGAAAAAAGAACTGGAAACTGGGTATGACTCATTAGCAACCTTAACGACCTTTCTGGGAGACATACTCATGACAACACGAGAAACATCATAGAAACAGACATCAATCCAAAACTCAATCAAGGAACAACACAATCCAAGGCAACCAGGCTCATAAGCCAAGCATATAAAATCACGAGCAAAAATCACTTTCCAAAACCATCTTTTCTTTAAAATTTTAAAACCCTCCTATGACACCTTATGAACCGTCACATGTGCGTTCATTCAATATCGCTCACATCATCTGCAAACAAGTGCCCCCATGAACTCTCTATACATACCGACGCACGTGTGACCCTCCATAAGGAGTACCAAGGTTCAAACACTTCTTTTTTTTCTTACCAAATCCAAACACATACCAAGTTTTTCCAAATAAATACACTTTCTCATTGAAAACCCGCTTTACTAATTTCAAAATAAATTTGGAAGAAAACCCTTTCTTTCATTTCGAAATCAATTTCATTTTCAACACACACACACATCTACCGAGTTCAAAACGAAACACAACCAATCATAAACCATCCAAATGAGGGACTAGTGTCTGTACTTAACTCGACGACATGGTGGTGAGTCATGCCCCAAGTAAGACATAACACTACGAGGACCTTAAACCGGGCACTTGGACTCCACATGGGTCACCACCCCACGTGAGGCCGCAATGTGAACCGATTCGCTCCCATTTTCATCCCTCAATCCAAAAAAACCCAAAGAAAAAAGACTCAAATCCTGGACTAACCTTGGTAACTCAGGTCTCGTCACGAGCGGTGGTGATCAGGCACCGAACCATTAATTACCTTCTGAGCCCCGACAGTCCTAATCTCCTTCTACCAGACATCACAAAGATCAATGGCCTCCTCTAATACCATTTTTTCATGAACCAGCCTGGGTCGACCCTGAGCCTGTCACCCGAGCCGGTCCGCGGTAAGTCCCGAGGGGCGTTCCCGATCCCCTCAGGATGGCAACTAGTGCCAGACATCAAAGTTAAAACATTGGGAACGATTTGACCCATAAAGATAAAAAGTAAATAAGAATAAACAGAACAAAATCACTAAACTTTAGCAGTGGAAAGAAATAAAACAAACAGTAGACGCACCTCCATGTGACCCTTAGGTCACCTCCCAACTAAGGCCAACCTTACTCCCATAACGAGCAACTCAGCCATGAAAACCTGAGCAAGGGAAACCTGCAACTGAAATGATAATGTAGGCGTGAGCATAAAAAAATGCTCAGTAGGAATGTCAAAGTAACCACAAAATCCAACCACATCCACTTTCCAGAAACAATCCAAAAAAACACTAGTTTGAAAATACAATGATAGAAAATAGGGTTTCACATTTTAAAGGAAAAGGATCCTAATTTTCCATTTTAAAACCAACACACACCACAACCCGTTTTTCCAAAACAATCCATTTCATAAAAACTAAATTTCAAGTCCATGTTTATCACATTTGTGCAAAAGGAGAACATGTAGTAAGAAAATGCTGAAAACCAAGTGCAAGTAAAAGTAAACAAGCAGATATAAGAAATAACCATGGGTGATCCTAAACATCCTTAGAAAACTCCTGGATGTACTCAGTTTCAGACTACCTGCCGGCATGGTACTCCACAGTCAATAACCAACTGACCGCCCTAATAGCCAACCAGTGGCACACCCCACAAGGCCTACCTACCAAGGGGGGACTAACCCGTCTAATCGGGGTTATCCAGTAACCGTCACCCGATTCTCTAAAATACTCCCAGGAACCCATGGTGATTTCAATAATACTGTGTAAGTAGGAGACCCTCGTACGCTTGACTCATCTCACCGCACTTGTCAACCCCTTACATGGACACCACTACACGAAAACCCTCAAAGGGAAGTCCCCCTATAGAGATGCCCACAAATATATATATATATGAAATTCTTTCACATTCAAAAAGGTGCCAACTGGGCCTTCAAATCATGCACAGTTTTCAAAACATTTCGTAAATGAGTTAAGTTTCCAATCAGGCACACACATTTTTCCCAAAAGTCAGTGGAAACACATTTTTTTCAAAGAGTCAACACAAATATTGCAATTCAGTTGGAAGAGCCAAACGGTCCTTTAACTTGGAGTGCCCAAAGGCATTACCCAAAACATTACAGAAATATCACTTACATTTTCAAAACCAAACTAGCCTTTAAGATCAAAACACACACTCAAACAATTCAAGTTTACCATATGGGCCTTTAAGCAAAACAACCATCTAACTCACACCAAAAGCCAACCGGGACAACTTCTTTTCATCCCTCTTGAAATACCAAACCATTTCATCAAAAACTAATCTTTAAGAAAATACAGTTTTTATGTGTCATTTTCATTTGGAGGCACATCCATGTGAGCACCTAGTGCTCCCATGGATGTGCCAATATCCAACGACACATCTGGTTTTTAGAAGAATCACCTTAGAAACCATTTTCATAAAACACTTATCATTGAAACCAAACCCAATTCCATCAAAACACTTTATAAAAGCAAATTGCATCTTTCAAACCAACCACCATTTCCAAAACTTTTTCTAAAAGAACCCATTGGTTCATCATTTTGTCAAACAAACACACCAAACCAAATATTACATTTCCAAAACACAATCACTATCAGTTACAACCAAACACATCACAAGGCACTCAATTTAACTTTACTAAGAGTCTAAGCATTTCATATAAACCAACATTAAAAGCCACTTTCGGAAATTTAAAACAGTAATATAACTCTGTCATATGATTTTCATAAATGAAATAAAGATGAAAACGATATAAAAGGATTAATTGAAAACATTCAAGTTCTCAAGGTTTGAATCAAAAAGGGGAAGTGGTTGGAAACACCTACCTCTATACGTGCGAAAACGATAGAACCCCAACAGAAGGAGGAATGACGCTCTGCAGACCAACTTCACAACCTCGGTTAACCCATGTCCAAAGCGCACACGAACTTGAAGTGCATACATATATATATACATATCTTCATATATATAAATATATACAACTATATACCTATACACCATAGGTATATATATATATATATATATATATATATCCTGCAATGCAAACAACAAAACATTGCTAAATCTAACAACTCATATAAATCTGACCATGGACCAGATAAAGACCTCAGGGGTCCGTAACTCAATTTCATACTTAAATTGGCGTAAGAATATAAAACAATGTATAAATATATCCTTACCCAAATCTCAGCGATAAACATAGTCGCGCTCACCCGCAGTTGTCGGAGCGTGATCCAACGGTCCTGACAAGCTGCTAGCACAACCTTGAACATAAAAACACGTCACCACATTAAGCCCGAGTTGCGGCTTTGACCAAACCAAAACGGATGACGAAACAATAGGGATGTGAATTAAATTTAAAAAAAAACGTCAAAATAACATTTTCCACTTAAGAAATCAAATCATCGGAGACGCATATAGACATAAACTAGGAACCGACTAAAAAAAATATTCTTAATAAATTCTAATTTTTTTTTGGAACTCTATAGAAAGATAATTAAGCGCATAACAAAGCTGCGAAAAAAGTTTTAAAACAAAAAGGAAGAGAAAAAATATTAGTGGAGTGATCCAAAGATAAAGTACGCAAACTCACCTACACCGGAGGTGCATGAATCCAACAACGCTTCAACGGAAGGGGGAAATGAACTTCGCGGACTAAATGCATACACTAGATACCGAGAAAAACGCGCAAAAATGAACCGTGGTATTAGGGTAATGGTAGATTTGATAAGAACACCAAAGATAAAAAAAAACAAATGGAATTATACCGGAGGAGGAGGACACCAGGGAAAAAAAAGGGAAGGGAGCAAAGGGGTTGCGCCGGACAGGGAGGGCAGCTTCGCAGGACCGGGATGTCAGGTGGAGGAAACCCACAGGGTGAGGTGAAACCGGCTGGGCCGGCTGGTCAGGTGCACCGGGGAGGCTGGAGCGGCGGTGGTCGGCAGGTGGAGGGGCTGAAATCGGACCAGGAGGCAGGGCTGGACAGGTGGAGGGGCACGCTGCCGGAGGGACGCCGACAGAGGGGAGTGGTGGAGGGGTGCTGGGGCGTGGCTGGTGAGGCACAGCCAGCCGAACTGTGGGCGGCAACACAGGGAGGTGGTGGCGGGGCTGCAGCATGAAGAGGGGGGGTCTGGTGCTGCGCGGAGGAGCCAGGGGGGCCGCGCCATAGAAGGGGGGAAAAGGGGAGCCCCCCCTTAGGGTTTTACCCAAAATAATAATAATAATAATTAAAAACAAAACAAAATAAAAATCTAATAATAAAATAGATAAGTTAATATAAATTTTGATATTAATTATTGTTGTAATATTAATGATTAAAATTCTAATCATAATAATAGTGATAATAATAATAATAATAATAATAATAATAATAATAATAATTAGTTTTCTAAAATAATAATAATAATTATTATAATCAAAACATTTATAATAATAAAACCATTTAGAAAATATAAACACACATATATACATATATACATATATAGACATATATACCTATATATAAACATATGTAAACACATATATATATATATCTATACACATATAAAAATATATACACATATAAATAAATAAATAAATATATATATATATATACATAACGTTAAAACATAAACATATACACACATATATATATATTTATTTATCCTCTCAACCAACTAATTTAATAATGTTAAAACTGGATGACCGTGCGGTATTCGCGCACCGTACGGTACGTAAGCGGACTGCAAGCGGGCTGCACGTACCCAAGCGGAAAGCACGTGCCCAAGCGGACTGTGCATCTTAAACATACAGTGTTCGCGCACTATCAAAAACCATAAACTCATCCCAACATCAAAATTTTAAACCGGGACTCACCCACACTTAAGCAAAATCAGCCGACGCAAAGAGAAATAAAATAAATAAAATGACTAAAAAAACGGGTGTGACAATTATCCCCACCACAAACACTTTCTGCCCCCAGAAATTCACTAAGACAACAATTAGAATAACTCGAGTCCGTGCCCAGGCAAAACCAGAAGAAACTGAGAGGCTTGGGGTGACCATTTCCAACACAAGTCACACCCGACCAACTCGAGTACAAACATTGTCTAAGGTTGAGGGGAGAACACGGGAGGGTTCTCCCCACCACAGAAATTTACTAACACAGAGACCTTGAAACTCAAACACACCACCCCTGAGGGGGGGGGGGGAACACGAGAACCCCCAAACTGAACCCAGTTAATTTCTCCACATATACCGAACACCCAGAGAATTAAACGGAAGTCTTTCTAAGAAACGACCAAACAACCCGAGGATATGGAATTAACTCAATCCCTCACACACCGACCGAATAAAATCCTCACCGTAATCAGAGACTAGGGAATTCCTATCCCGAACTCAGAGAGGATCCCAAAACAATGCCTGTTAATTTCACGAAACCAAACATTCCACTAACGTACATAATTGAGACCCAACTCAAAATTAGAACAACCCGTTTATTCATGGGCCCAACATCCTTCAAGGGAAACTGAACGATTCGAGAACACACTGAGAACAGATAAGACTGCTTAGACTGCGGTAGAAAAAGTTCATCACATTACCACAACTATGATGAGCTTACAACGGTGACAAGAACAGAACAAGGGAAACTTTGGATTTTTCCCTTTAGAAAGCTGGAAACATAATCCGAAGCGAGGTTCTACACACCCTCGGCAACTCCTGATTGTGCGCGAGCTTCACCCCGAGACCTGTGGCTGGGGCCCTGATGGCTAAAGCATCTCCTGCCTCACAGTCAGGCATTTTCATCTTCTGTTCTCTAACTCCTTCATGAGTGACGCTTCTTCCAGAACTCTCCCTGGTGGCCTGAACAGTCGCATGGTAGGAATACTTCAGAGGTATGCGACAAGCCGGATTAGAATGCCTGAACCGGCCAGGCTGGCGGCAGGCGAGAGAACACTCCAACAAACTGGGAGTCCGTATAGATGAATATCCTTGCCAGATGGGGAATCCTTACAAGAGATGACTCCCACCAACTAC
Source organism: Viscum album (assembly GCA_963277665.1). Taxonomy (NCBI): domain Eukaryota; kingdom Viridiplantae; phylum Streptophyta; class Magnoliopsida; order Santalales; family Viscaceae; genus Viscum; species Viscum album. The sequence continues at coordinate 1,889,280,849 of OY728130.1, read as the reverse complement.
TCCTGAGACTCTAACGACAATGATACATCCCACCTTTTCTCGTCCAGAACTGAACTCTCAAATAATCCTAAGACGGTACGCACCCTAACAACCCTGGGAGTTCCCAACAACCTGAAGACCCACTCCAGTTTCACAACCACACAACTTCCTCTAACAGACTTTGATTACTTTGATCGATATGCAACATACAAAAAGAACTGGAAACTGGGCATGACTCATTAGCAACCTTAACGACCTTTCTGGGCGACATACTCATGAAAACACGAGAAACATCATCGAAACCGGCATCAAGCAAAAAATCAATCAAGAAACAACTCGATCCAAGGCAAGAAGGCACATAAGCCAAGCATATACAATCACGAGCAAAAATAACTTTCCAAAACCATCTTTTCTTTAAAAATTTAAAACCCTCATGTGGGACCTTATGAATCGTCACATGTGCGTTCATTAAATCTCGCTCACATCATCTGCAAACAGGTGCCCCCACACACTCTCTGTACATACCCACGCACATGTGACCCTCCATAAGGATTACCAAGGTTCAAACACTGCTTTTTTTTATTACCAAATCCAAACACATACCAAGTTTTTCCAAATAAATACACTTTTTCATTGAAAACCCGCTTTACTAATTTCAAAATAAATTTGGAAGAAACCCCTTTTTTTCTTTTTGAAATCACTTTCATTTTCAACACACACACACATCAACTGAGTTCAAAACAAAACACAAGCAATCATAAACCATCCAAATGAGGGACTAGTGTCTGTACTTAACTAGGAAAAATGGTGGTAAATCATGCCCCAAGTAAGACATAACAGTAAGAGGACCTTAAACCAGGAACTTGGACTCCACATGGGTCACCACCTTACGTGAGGCCGCAATGTGAACCGATTATCTCCTATTTTCATCCCTCAATCCAAAAAAAACCAAAGAAAAAAGACTCAAATCCCAGACTAACCTTGGTAACTCAGGTCTCGTCATGAGCGGTGGTGATCATGCACCGACCTGTAACTTACCTTCTGAGCCCCGACAGCCCTAATATCCTTCTACCAGACATCCCAAATATCAAGGGCCTCCTCTGATACCATTTTTCACGAACCAGCCTAGGTTGACCTTGATCTGGTCACCCAATCCTGTCCGCAGAAAGTCCCGAGGGGCGTTCCCGATCCCCCCGGGATGAAAACTAGTGCCGAGCATCAAAGTTAAAACATTTGGAATGATTTGGCCCAGAAAGATAAAAAGTAAATAAGAATAAACAGAACAAAATCACTAAACTTTAACAGCGAAAAGAAATAAACCAAACAACAGACACACCTCCATGTGACCCTTTGGTCACCTCCCAACTAAGGCCAACCTTAATCCCATAACGAGAAACTCGGCCATGAAAACCTGAGCAAGGGAAACCTGCAAATGAAATGATAATGTAGGCGTGAGCATAAACAATTCTTAGTAGGAATGCCAGAGTAACCACAAAATCCAACCACGTCCACTTTCCAAAAACAATCCCAAAAAAACACTAGTTTGCACATACAATGATAGAAAATAGGGTTTTCACATTTTAAAGGAAAAGGATCCTAATTTACCATTTTAAAACCAACACACGCCACAACCCATTTTTCCAAAACAATGCATTTCTTAAAAACTGAATTTCAAGTCCATGTTTATCACATTTGTGCAAAAGGAGAACATGTAGTAAGAAAATGTTGAAAACCAAGTGCAAGTAAAAGTAAACAAGCAGATATAATAAATAACCATGGGTGATCCTAAACATCCCTAGAAAACCCATGGACGTACTCGATTTCAGACTACCTGCCGGCATGGTACTCCACAGTCAATAACCAACTAGCCGCCCTAACAGCCAACCAGTGGCACACCCCACAAGGCCTACCTACCAAGGGGGGACTAACCCATCTAATCGGGGTTAGCCAACAACCGTCACACGATTCTCTAAAAGACTCCTAGGAACCCATGGTGATTTCGATAATACTATGTAAGTAGGAGACCCTCGCACGCGTGACTCATCTCACCGCACTTGTCAACCCCTTACACGGACACCACTACACGACAACCCTTGAAGGGAAGTCCCCCTGTAGATATGCCCAAAAATATGTATATATGAAATTCTTTCACATTCAACAAGGTGCCAACCGGGCCTTCACATCATGCACAGTTTTCAAAACATTTCGTAAATGAGTTAAGTTTCCAATCGGGCACACACATTTTTCCCAAAAGTCAGTGCAAACACATTCTTTTCAAAGAGTCAACACAAATATTGCAATTCAGTTGGAAGAGCCAAACGGGCCTTTAACTTGGCATGCCCAAAGGAATTACCCAAAACATTACACAAATATCATTTACATTTTCAAAACCAAACTAGCCCTTAAGATCGAAACACGCACTCAAACAATTCAAGTTTACCAAATGGGCCTTTAATCAAAACGACCATCTAACTTACACCAAAAGCCAACTGCGCCAACTTATTTTCATCACTCTTGAAATTCCAAACCATTTCATCAAAAACTCATCTTTAAGAAAATACAGTTTCTATATGGCGTTTTCATTTGGAGGCACATCCATGTGAGCACCTAGTGCTCCCATGGATGTGCCAACATCCAACGACACATCTGGTTTTCAGAAGAATCACCTGAGAAACCATTTTCATAAAACACTTAGCGTTGAAACCAAACCCAATTCCTTTACAACACTTTATAAAAGCATATTGCATCTTTCAAACCAACCACCATTTGCAAAACTTTTTCTAAAACAACCCATTAGTTCATATTTTTGTCAAACAAACACACCAAACCAAATATTACATTTCCAAAACACAATCACTATCAGTTACAACCAAACACCTCACAAGGCACTCAATTTAACTTTACTAAGAGTCTAATCATTTCATATAAACCAACATTAAAAGCCACTTTCAGAAATTTAAAATAGTAATATAACTCTGTCATATGATTTTCATAAATGTAATAAAGATGCAAACGATATAAAAGGATTAATTGAAAACATTCAAGTGCTCAAGGTTTGAATCAAAAAGGGGAAGTAGTTGGAAACACCTACCTCGACACGTGAAAAAATGATAGAACCCCAACAGAAGGAGGAATGACGCTCCGCATACCAACTGCACAACCTCGGTTAACCCATGTCCAAAGTGCACACGACCTTGAAGTGCATACATATATATATATATATATACATATATGCACATATATATACACAACTATATACCTATACACCATAGGTATATATATATCCTGCAATGCAAACATCAAAACATTACTAAATATAACAACTCAGATAAAGCTGACTATGGACCAGATAAAGACTTCAGGGGTCTGCAACTCAATTTCATACTTAAATTGGCGTAAGAATATAAAACAATGTATAAATATATCCTTACCCAAATCTCGGTGATAAACAGACTCGCGCTCACCCGCGGCTGTCGGAGCGTGATCCAACGGTCCAGAAAAGCTGCTAGCACAACCTTGAACATAAAAACACATCACCGCATTAAGCCCGAGTTGCGGCTTCGACCAAACCAAAACAGATGAGGAAACAGTAGGGATGCGAATTAAATTTTAAAAAAAATGTCAAAATAACATTTTCCACTTAAGCAAGAAAATCATCAGAGACACATATAGACATAAACAAGGAACCAACTAAAAAAATATATTCTTAATCAAATCTAAAAAAAAAATTCGAAACTCTATAGCAAGATAATTAAGCGCATAACAAAGCTGCAAAACAAGTTTTAAAACAAAAAGGAAGAGAAAAAATATTAGTGGAGTGATACAAAGATAAAATACACAAACTCACCTACACCGGAGGTGCATGAATCCAACAACGCTTCAACAGAAGGGGGAAATGAACTTCGCAGACTAAACGCATACCCTAGATACCGAGAAAAACGCGCAAAAATGAACCGTGGTATTAGGGTAATGGTAGATTTGATAAGAACACAAAAGATAATAACAAAAAACAAATGGAATTATGCCAGAAGAGGAGGACACCAGGGGAAAAAAGGGGAGGGAGCAAAGGGGTTGTGACGGACCGGGAGGGCAGCTTTGCCGGACCGGGATGTCGGGTGGCGGAAACCCACAGGGTGAGGTGAAACCGGCTAGGCCAGCTGGTCAGGTGCACCGGGGAGGCCGGAGCGGCGGTGGTCGACAGGTGGAGGGGCTGAAATCGGATGGGGAGGTAGGGACGGACAGGCGGAGGGGCGCGCTGCCGGAGGGACACCGGCGGTGTCACGACCCGTCCTCGGGGCCCGTGCCGTGACTACCCCAAGCCCGCCTTCCATAGGCCAGGGGCTGGCGACTAGCACCAAAGGCGTAAAATCCCGATAACTGGGAAGGCATTGCCTTTAAAAAGAAAACAAGCACCACAGAGTACAAGCGGAAGTAAAACACTAAGTACAAAAGAAGAGCTGAAAAGAAAAAGGGGCCGGAAATACAAGCCCAACTGTAAAGTACAACTCGAAAGGGAAAACAGCGACTGAAAGGTAAAGCTGCTACGCTGAGATGTCCACTGGAAATCCCACCTGAAGGGTGGGTACAGATAGCTCCTCTGCTCCTCGGGTCCCGCCATCCGCTCCGAGTATGTCCCGCCCAGTGTCCACCTCCGGGTACCGCCTCGTCGTATAGTCCACCTCCAGGTACCGTCCAGCTCCGCAAGTCTCAACTGCGATCTGCGCTGTCCGTCGTCTGCAACCAACACAACGAAGTGCGGGCATAGCCCGCGCAGGGGTGAGTATAAGCTACTCAGTAGGGACCCCGAGACCCTTAAGGTCTCACTAAATCCAACATGGATATCCACAAAGTAAAGGCAGCAATCACGAAGTAACGTCAGACTCTACTTAGGTATACGCCCATACATATACCTAAGTCATCAAGTAACCCATCCAATCTCAAGGATACACAAAAATCATGAAATCAACGGATAACCATCACCCAGGTATATGCCCATACATATACCTAAGTTATCAAGTGACCCATCTCAATCATGAGGAAACGCAAAGATTCATTGACTCAGCTCAAACCAGGATTTTCATTATCGAAACCGTAACTGCTGAAGAGCTCCATCTCTAGAGTGTACAGTGGTCCTGTCACGACTCCGAGGCTGCCGCTCACTAACCTAGGACTGCTGAAGTACTCCTCCTGCCGAGTACTGCGGGTCTGCTGCCAACTACCAGGCGCTCCGTCCGCTGAGGGTCTGCTGCCAAATACCGGGCGCTACCCAGATAGCCTGCTGAGGTACTCCTCCTGTCGAGTACCGCGGGTCTGCAGCCAACTACCAGGCGCTCCGTCCGCCGTGGGTCTGCCGCCAAATACCGGGCGCTCCGTCCACTGGGCTAGTCGACTCACTCCAAGTCGAGTCGGTCAAGCAGTCGTCAGGTCTCAGCCGGCTACACGGTCTCCGTACTCTGCACGCTCGTCTCCACCGTCGCGGGTCTGTCGCTACAACCAAGCGCACACACTCCGTAGAGTATCGCGGGTCCGCCGCTACAACCAAGCTCTCCACCGCCAAGGGTCTGCTGCTGCATCCAAGCGCACCACCACTGTCAAGTACCACGGGTCCGCCGCTACACCCAAGCGCTCCCCCGCCCGCTCGTCTCCGGAAGGGTCCACTCCACGAGCTACTGGTCGATACTCCAAGTATCTCAAAGTCTCACGAAGAAGTGTCTCAAAGATCCGTCTCGTCACAGGGGTCTCAACGCTACAGACGGCGCGTCGATCGGATGCCCGGTCTGTGAGTTATTAGCCTTTTCGTCCCAGGGGCCCGGTTGGTTTCGTGAGCGAAACCAATCCCGGCCGTATCTCAACTGCACCCCGAACTCCCATAGGGTATACTCAAAGGGACCGTTACTCAACGTAACCACCAACGCCGCTGACGGCTCGTCAAGCGGACGTCCTGTCTGAAAGATATCAGCTTTCCCGTTCCAGGGGCCTGGTTGGATTTCGGGAACAATCCAACCCGGCCATACTCCGACTGCATCCAAAACTCGGGCGGAGTATGTCAAAAGTTCCGTCTCATCAAGAGGAAGTCAACGAAACAGACGGCGCGTCAATCGGACGCCCGGTCTGTGAGTTATTGGCATTTTCGTCTCCGGGGCCCGGTTGGTTTTTAAGGAAAAACCAACCCGACCGTACTCCACCTGCGTCCAAACCTCGGGCGGAGTATGCCAAAAGACCCGATTCACTAAGAGGAACACAACGCGACTGACGGCGCGTCAATCGGACGTTCGTGGCTCAAGATATGAGCGTTTCCGCTCCGAAGGCCCGATTGGTTTCGTGAACGAACCAACCCGGCCGAACTCAAAGTAACCCGAAACCTTGAGTGCGATATATCGAAACGACCGTCTCGATCCAAGGATCGCGTTGCCGCAGACGGTTCGTCATTCGGAGGTCCGAGGCTCAAGTTATGAGCCAAAAACCGAATCTGGTTCGAAACGGGGGGTCCGGGTCCGGGCCGACCCGGCCCGACCCCCCCCGGGGGGCGCGGTGGCCGGCGGCGGCGGCCGGCGGCGGCGGGCGGCGGCGGTGCGGCGGCCGGTGGCGGCGCGCGGCGGCGCGCGCGGTGGCGGCGCGGCGGAGGCGGCGGTGGGCCGCGGTGGCGGCGGCGGCGGGCCGCGCTGGCGGCGGCGGCGGGCCGCGCTGGCGGCGGGGTGCCGCGAGGTGGGTGGCACGCGGGGCGATGCCCCGCGTTTTTCTTCAAGGCGGCACGGCCTTGAGCCGTGCCTTTGCCAAAAAAAACGGCCCCCGCAAATGGGGGCCGGCTGGACGAACCGGGGGGGCTTTGCCCCCCCCTCCTTTAATTGAACCGCCCCCCTCATTAAGAGGGGGGTTTGAAGAACCGGCCGGGGGTTTAATCCCCCGGTTTTATGACATCCGGCCGGCCCGCTGGCCGGCCGGTTTTTACCAACGGGACCGGAATTTCCGGTCCCGCCCTCGACTTCCGACGCCGGCGGCCCGGCCGCCGGTCTGCTCTTCCGCCGCGGCCCGGAACCGGCCGCGGTCTCCTCGTCCCGCCGCGGCCCGGAACCGGCCGCGGTGTTCGTCGTCCGGCGCGGTGCGACGGCACCGCGCCCCTTTCGCCGTGCCATGAATCCTTCCAACGCGGCGCGACGGCGTCGCGTTCTTGAAGACTCTCCTCGGCGAAGCGCGACGGCGTTGCGTAAAATAAAAGAACGATCGTCCGCGTGGTGCGACGGCACCACGCTACTTGTTTCCACCAGCATAAACAAACATGAACGATGGAGGGGGGATTCGGCCGTGTTCGTGCGGTCCGGCCCCCCTCACGTTAAATTAATAACGCAACTTAAATAAATTAAGCCACACGTTATACTTGCTATTCACGATCAAGAAAAGAATAATAAAGAATCAACAACCCCTACCTCGGGTTTAAGATTTGAAGATTCGGCTACGCTCCGCGGAAGACGGCGTCGCGGAGGTCGGGTGTCGCGGTCGTCGTTCGTCAAATCCGTTGACGAAGAGTTATGCCCGAAGAGACATGTCGCTGGCGGATCTTCGTTTGCCGACGAAGAAGGTCCCAGGAGGGTGCGGCGTTCCCTCTTGTTGACACCGAGGACGAAGAAGAGAGGCGTCGTTCTTCGTCGGAGTTTGGGCGTTCTTCGTTCTTCGTCAGAGCTTGAAGATGAAGAGGAAGCTCTCCAAAAGACAAACAAAGAACTCAAAATAAAATAAGACTACCTCTTATTTTATTAACACATAACACAAAAGAATTTCAAACGATTCGTTTCTCACCTTAGCTGCCGAACGAGGATCGGCTGCGGAAGAAGAGGCGTCGCCGAAGAACGTCGCGGGTAAAGCTCGTCGACGTCGCAGATCTCGGTGTGCGTCGTCGAATTTCGGTCGCCGGCGTTCTTCGCGTTCTTCGCGTTCTTCGCGGGGAGATGAAGAAACAAGATCCTCTCAAATCCTTTCAAAGGATTTTTAGGTTGGTCTTATTTTATAAACATGCCAACACACGAAACCGGTTAAGAAACGATCCATCAATTCGAAAGAAACGACCCATTAAATTCACGAAAGAAACAGTCCATTTAATTCACGAAATAAACCGCCCAATTAAATGGTCTGTTAAGAATTAAAGAAAACGCGTCGGTTGACTTTTCAGTTACTTTGACGGGTTTTCGCGGGTGCGTTACTTAGCGAAAGAAACGGCGGGGCTCGTGCGGGCCCCACCTCACAAATATCCTACCAAGGGGTAGGATATTTCTGGATAGCATCCTATCCAGTTCAACTCAGTTCAAGCCGCCTTTAAGTGGCTTCAAGTGGCTTCCAAGTGGCTTAAGCGAAATAAAATAAAGTTGTCGCAAAATTATTTTATTTCTTAACTTTAAGCCCGAAAATTAAAAACCACACCCGAGCAAACGCAACTCCGGAAGAGGCGTTTCTAAGCGAATATCGGCGCTGCGAGTTCATCGGTGCCCTCGGATTTCAATTCCGAGCACCGGATCAAAAGTTAGAAATTCCCGCTCGTTCGTTCACTGAACGTACCCGAGCCAAACTTCGGAAATTAATTCCGGGCACTCCGGGCCTCGGAATCAGGTGCCGTCTGAAACTGCGTTCTTGTAAAATTCCAAAGAAAATTAAGAAAAAAATTTCCTTGAAATTTACGGGTCTTTACAGGCGGAGGGGAGCAGTGGAGGGGCACCGGGGCGTGGCCGGTGAGGCGCAACCAGCCGGACAGTGGGCGGCAGCACAGGGAGGCGGCGACGGGGTTGCAGCACGAAGAGGGGGGGGGGGGGGGGGGGGGGTTGGGCGCTGCACAGAGGATCCAGGGGGGCCGCGCTATAGAAGGGGGGAAAAGGGGAGCACCCCCTTAGGGTTTTACCAAAAAAAAATTAAAAACAAAATAAAATAAAAAGCTAATAATAAAATAGATAAGTTAATATAAATTTTGATATTAATTATTGTTGTAATATTAATGATTAAAATTCTAATCATAATAATAGTGATAATAATAATAATAATAATAATAATAATAATAATAATTAGTTAACTATAATAATAATAATAATTATTATAATCAAAAAATTTATAATAATAAAACCATTTAAAAATATTAACACACAGATATACATATATACATATATAGACATATATACCTATATATAAACATATGTAAACATATATATATATATATATATCTATACACATATAAACATATATACACACACATATATATTTATATATATATATACATAACATTAAAACATAAAAATATACACACATATATATTTATTTATTTATCCGCTCAACCAACTAATTTGATAACGTTAAAACTGGATGACCGTGCGGTATTCGCGCACCGTACAGTACCCAAGCGGACTGAAAGCGGGCTGCACGTATCTAAGCGGAAAGCATGTGCCCAAGAGGACTGCGCGTCTTAAACATACAGTGTTTGCGCACTATCACAAACCATAAACTCATCCCAACATCAAAATTTTAAACCGGGACTCACCCGCACTTACGCAAAATCACCCAACGCCAAGAGAAATAAAATAAATAAAATGAATAAAAAAACGGGTGTTACACTTTTATATAGTTTTGTCCTTTATTTTATTAAATTTACATGGTAAAAACATGGGTGGAATTACCTTTTCCAAAATTTACAAGATTGTCAATTCTACTCCACTATAAAAAATAACTAACCCCCCCTTATTCACACCTATAAAGACCTTTGTCTTGAAAAAATCTATTCAAATAATCCCCTTAAATCCCTCAATTCATCCAAGAATCCTTCCTATGGTCATAAATTCTTCAAACGAATCCCTTCAGTGTAAACCAAAAGGAGTTACCCAATGAAGTGGTAACATCCTTCCTCAAGCTCCATTTTTTTATTTTAATTCTCCACCCCCAAAAATATTCTTATTACACAATTATATAATAATATAAGTATCCTAAATATTCTAATATTTTTTTTATTATATGTGTTTTACCTACACTTTCACACACATTCATCTAATAGGTAATGAACTTATAGTTCTTGTGTACATCGAACTACCACCTCACGAAACGATGTTGTTCATTTTTCCTTTACCACCTCTCCTGGTTTGAAATTATGTTATAAAATATATTTTTATATTATATAAAGGATATTTTATTATTTCTCTATTATTTTCAAATTATTATATAAAAAATACATTCATTCTTTCTAATGTGTGTAGCTATGATAACTTCATCTGTGGAAATGTGGACTATCTTCTCCTCAAAGTGATGTGATTCATTCACACATTAAATGTAATATATTAAGGACATGTTTCATAAATGTACATGACATAAATGATATAATTATTATAGTTTAATAATATTATTTATGTATTCATATATTTTATTTTATTTATTTCTTTCAAGAAGAGAATAAAATTGAACCAATGTTAATGTGTACATACTACCTACTGTGTACTTGAACAATGTAATTCGTTTAATATTTATATCCTTTATTTATTAGTATATATATGTATATAATGAATATATATGATATATACATTATGTTTTCAATTCATGAAATAACTAAATCATGATCTATGTAAGAGGATTAATAATAACAAGTCAAAACACATATGATAAACAAAGCTATTATTACTCGAAACGTTACATTAACCTGTAATTTCAAATAAACAGGTAATATAAAGACATAAGTAAACCATATATGGTATTAGATATATTAATATGGTTCTTTGGTATATTTATTATAACCATATATTTATTATAAATTATGTTTTAATGTGTAGAAAGAAAGTGAAGACTTTAGGTAAGGGAATTTTATCTCAATTTTGATTTCTTGTGAGATACATGCCATATTCACCACTTAATTATTTTGTGTGATGTATATAATAACCAATGACATGTTATATCATTAATTTATTTCATTTAATTATATTAAAAGTTTTAATTAATTTCATTATATTATTGGGATCATGATTTTATTGTTACTCAAGTAATTAGGGTTTTCTCATCTCACATTTTGTATCTTTGAGATACATGGATCATTCACCACTCTTTTGATTTGGTGTGGTCTATATACTTCCCATGGATGTATTAAATTATTCTTATACTCAAATTCTTAGGTATTTACATATCCATTGTATGATCTTTATTGCATTGGGTTTATGGTTCAAAAGTTACCGAATTGGTAAAGTCATTTTGTCTCAATTTACCTTCTTTGAGATAAATGCTAGGTTATGAACCTACATTTCTCTATGGGGTGTATAAACTACCTAGTTGGTGGTATGTACATATGAGTAACATTTTCATTTTCAGTGATCATTATGGAATGTAGTTAAGTAATATTTATCTTCATAGAAAAATTATAATATCATAAATAACATATTATTTATTATATATACTTATATATATATATATATCATTATTGTTATGTGGTCATGAAAAATAACACATCACATTGCTGTGAGGAGGTGGTAGTCCACACATCAATGAATGATGTTATCACTTTTCAGTGTGTAAAATGGAAATAAGAAAAAATATCATATATTTATAGATAGATAATTATGTCACGAATGTCATAAATTTGTATTTATATAATATATTTTTATTAAAAGCATACTTAATATATTCCATGTAAAAGATTATCGTATCACATCACTTTTAGGACATAGTAGTCCACACATCCCCAAACGATGTTATCATATTCCCACAAAATGGAAAGCACGATGGTATGGGTTATACAATTATTCAAGTAGTATTAAGACATTATAAAAATCATAAATATCCTATAGAAATCGTATTTCAATCATTATTTCCATCAATAAGAGGTGGTAAAGGGAAAATTAATGAAATAATTTCATTATGCGATAGTTCACCGTACACACAAATGGTATTTTTTTACACGTTTGATGGGAGTGTGTGTAGGTGTATGTCAAACCCTAAACATGAAAAAATATTATAATATTTATGATATTATGGATACTTTATAATAATTGAATAATAATAATTTAAGCAATGGAGAAATAATTAAAACAAAAGTGATCGCTGAAAAATGTTACATCTTTTTCATGTAATTCCATTTTGTTTACAGAAAAAAGAATTCATTGGATTGATTTATAAATCATGTGAATATAATAGAATTATATTTGGTATATTGGGAGATTATTTTTGAATGGTTTTTTGAGAGAAAATATATTGGGATTTTTGAGGAGGGGGGGGGGGGGGTGAATGCCTTTTTATAGCTGAGGAGGAGTGGGTTTATTTTAAATATAAAAAGGTAAATAATATTGACAGGTCTACCTTACATAATCTTACTCCAATAATTATCCAAATTCTAGAAAAGTGGGTATGTTTTAAAATAATGACCAAAAAATGTGTTTTTTACAAGATTGCAGGCCATTTTTAACTTAATAATAAACTTTAACGATTAAATAAAAACAATTTTTTACCATAATCACTATGATTAATTTTAATTTTGTACACTAATGTAGAGACCCGTATCTTGACGTACATAGACATTACATTACATTTGCGGAATACTTATTACATAACAAAAACACAAACACAAGGACCGTAATAGTTTAGTGTCTTTGGAAACTCGGAACGTAATCTTCTAATCATGGTGAAAGATCTTCAACATATCCCATAAAGATCTTTCTTTTTTTTTTCTTACCTAAAACCTTTCTTTATATCCTGGTGAAAAGAAAACATAAAAGGGTGAGCTCAAATTCTCAGTAAGGGTAAAAAAAAGAAATATCAATCACATCATATTCATAAGAACATAACTTTTGGAAATCTTAACCTGCAAAAGAGAGCATAATTTCATAACATGGGATAAATCATAGTAGTAAAATGGAATCCCAATAATCATAACTTAAAACATGAAACTTTGTGGCATACACACATAATCATATAGAATCATTTCTTATTAGTCAAGACTCATTGCCAAGACTATCTTAGTGGACAAAGTCCATTTCTGAACCGAGTCACCCTCGTTTCAGTCCTGTTTCACTGAACTGGTATAACCTACCATTCCAGCCATGTCTATCTCATGAGATATAAAATCTTTACCCAATGCATTGGAGGGAGATATAGGTCCCACCCATCTCATAATTATACCATTCTTATGTGTGCCACAAAATCATAAACCATACATCGTAGCATAACCCATGTAATAAAAATGGGATTCTTAAACAACAAGACATCATAAAACAATTCATATAAGATAAAGGAATTCATAAAAATAATTCCATCACAACATAATAAAATCAATGTAATAATAGGGATAAAAACAGAACCCAATATTATCTTATATGGAAAATAATTTTGATAAAACACTTGAACTCCGTTCTTGAAGAAAATATCCTTTCTACTTCAAAAACAATTTTCCTTTCTTAACATGTCATACAATTTTAAACTAAAAGAAGTTGATTAAAAATAAAATTGAAAACTTGAAAAGAAAGCTTCTTGTAAATAATGTTTTAAAAATCCGTTCATGCCATATAAGTTAAAAAAAACATTCCTCTCGTACTTTTGTCGGAGAAGTTAAAAATTACCTCGTACGAAAAACGACAAAAGATTCCTTTCATATATTTTAATAAAAACTCACCAAAAATAGGATTTAAACAATTGTAGGTGAATGGAAATAATATTACATATTGAGGAAACATGGATGTGGATGATAAAATACACCCCATTAAATACTAAAGTATAAACAATCTCGGATAAAAATGAGATTGTGATATATCCCTTACCTTAGGTCCGATTCGCTTCGTAAGTGTCCGAACCTCCTCTTTTTGACGTGCCTTCACTTAACCTCAACTTAAAGAACTAAGGATGGTCTTTGAAGAAGACCAGGACCTCTAGGATTATACTAGGGAAGTGGAGAAGAGATTTTGGCAGGGGTTGGCTGAGCTTGAATGCTCAAATTGGTGTGAGGAGGAGAGGGAGGAGGTGCCCTTTTATAAGGGAGGAGAGGGGCACCTTAGGAAAATCTCAAAATATTATTTTATATTAAGGTCAAATTCGGTTTATAATGGTTCCAAAGGGTCTTATTTTGAAGATAAAGTGGGGATGGGTCGAAATCCTCTCATACAATAGGATTTGGACAAGTTTAGGTTATTATTTTAACATTATAAATTAGATTTAACTCTAAGTTAAATAATTTAACTTTTACCGTGTATTTTTGTTTTCTTACACTATATGGTTAATAAACTTACCATAACAAGCCAAAATAACCCCAAGTTGTTTATTATTAATATATCTATCCTTATCTAAGTCATTTTGATGAACCTTAGATTTTTAGGAATTAAATAACAATTAATAATATAATATTTGTTTTAAAAACTAATTTATGTCAATTTTGACACTATTTGGTACATGATTTTTATGAAATTCATAACAGAATGATAAGTTCGAACCAAGTTACTTATATCAACAATAACATGTCATATTAACCTAGAAAATTAATGTAAGTCATAAAAAGTCTCAAATTACATTTATTTGGGCATTTATAACATCAATTATGTCAATATTTCATTAATAAGACAATTACTGCATCATCTTTGTGTCATAATAAATGCTAATTATTTAATCCTTAAAAATTATAAATAAATTCCTATGATTTGGATAATTTTATTAGATTTCTGGATACTATTCATGTTCTAACTTTCATGAAGTTTATCACTAAATTAAAATTATTATACTTATAAGATTTAAGAAAGTGACATGTTGTCACGTTCTTTGGTTTTAATAATAATTAAATTATTTTCATGGACAAAAGTCCATAAAATTAATCTAATCCGACACTTAGGTTATATGTGTCTACTTTTAGCCATCCAATAAGATTTTTCCAAGTGTTAGGGTAATTTTATAATCTTATATTTACCCTTACTTACCCGATTTACCTTTAACTATAGTAAATAAAATTTACCGTAGTTACTATTCACAATGCCCAAAAATAAAAAGTAGCTTATTAACATAATTTGGACCCACTGATTCCAAATATGGAATCAATTTTTCCAAATTCAATACACAAAATATGCATAAATTAAATTAAAATTAATCCCGTTGTCGAAAGAAAACGGGTTTTTCTTTAAAACATTGCAAAAGATTGAATTGATTTAACCTACGAATTCAAGGTAAAATCAATGATAATGACATAAATTATATTAAATGGTAAAAATATATTCTATTTATATTTTAAAACCATTCAATATTATAATTTAACCACATAAGATATTACGATGAAAAAAGTTGTTTTTAATTAAAATATAGCATGTTTTTACTATTCATTAAAATATGAAAGTTATCGGAAAAATATCAAAACTTTATCTAATGTAAATTTTTATATCCTGATTCAAAATAAGAATTTTATTTTTTCAAATTGAACTTATAAACATGTCAAAAACTAGATTTAATGTGGGTGGGCCATCAAAAGGCGGTAAAACTGCATTTTTTTTGAAAAATACTTATTTTACCCGAAAAATTTATTTTGTTCTTATACCATGTTCTAGAAATATGTAAGATGAATAATAATGTTATAAAATTCAAAATTTAGTTAACACTATTCATAACGGCTAGTTCATAACAATATTATAATAATATATTGTTGTTTAGTAAAACCCGGTATCGCGTACAACACACGCTATCGAAGAAGGTCGCGATTGCGTGTAATGCAAGCCAAGTCAGGGTTGCGTATAGTGCAGGACTCATTTTTTGTTTCGTTATAATAGAATCCAACCATTTTTTCATTTATACATTGAATATATATATATATATACTCAATGTTAAATAGAATGACTATTATCAAACGAACTTGAAATTGTGTGTAACACAATCTAAGAATAGCGTTGCGTATACTGCAAGCTAATACGGTGTTGCGTATAGCACAAGATAATCTTGATGTGTCGTACAATATAAGATATGAATGAAATTAAAAAGAATGTATCTTATAAAATCTCGGGTTGTTACATTCTACCCCCCTTAAAATGAATTTCGCCCTCGAAATTCGTCGGGGTTATAAATGGTTTACTATTCAAAAGTTTCTTTAATAGAAACCCACATTGTAAAAAGGAATACCAAAACCAATCTTTAAAAAAAAAGTATGAAACATAACGGTTACCCAAATAAACTAATCACTGGGTTTCCACATAGGTGAAATTATGGATATGGAAGAGAAATCTAACCATCATGTTCTGATGGAGAGTGGTAGAGAACATGGATATGAAAAATCCAAAAATCACAAAGACATAGATTTGTGATTATCTAAGGTACCATATCATTTATCGGATATAAGGGCAGTAGGACAACATTTTTCGTTTTTCAAGATCATTTCCCTAAAGTTGATGAAATTGGAATTAGAAGAAATACTTTCGTGATTTTGGTATAGTCTCACCGTTTGTCATTATTTGGACAATTTCCACTTTATCTCTTAAAGAAATGAAGTTTAATTTGTCATTCGTGATGTGTTAGCAGATCATGTGATAGAATGATGGGTCATTCCATCTGTCTCAAACAATAGGTTAGAAGAGTTATAAAAAAAATACATAAGTCCATCTATAGTGAGATTAATCTTATATAGTTCCTAAAATGGACTTATACTTCATATATCATACTGCTTAATATAATAAAACTAGTTTCTACTAAACAGGGACTTCTTGTAGGCCAATGGTAGGCGATAAAGGCCAGTCGTACTTCGGTTGTGGGTTCGATTCCCACGGCCTTGTCCGACGCGATGGGCTGTCACCCGTCCTGCAGGTTGTCCTTTTTCTAAAACTATATTACTATAACATCCCATCAATAATATAAAAAAACAATACTAACTTATGTCCAACATAATCCATTCCAATCTTTAGGCTTATCCATAATACTGCAGTCCACTCTCATAATATAGTGAAAACGATTATCAGAGATTTAATACCATCATTGATCCCTATATATCATAAGATATGTCTTTTTGGTCACATTCCAAACATTCAAAGGCCTTAATCATATACTCTCTTGAATACCCATTGAACCTAAGTGAAAACATGAATGCAGTTAAAAGTTAACACTTTCCACATACCAAAAACCCAAGATTCTATATACTCAAACCATGATATAACTATTTCCTTATATCAGTCATGAGCTCATGAATACTATCAAACATTTAATTTTCTCCTTATCCCTTCATTATGCGCATATCATCTACATTCAAAAATATCTGAATAACATTTCATGAATACTGGTAACATTAATCATACACTTTTAAAACTCAAGGAAAGACAACAATGAAACAATCCTTAGATGTCTCTTTATTCCATAGTACCATGAGATTACTTATACAACATTACACATGATAAACATGTAATCATTCCACTATATTCTTAAACCATTGACTGAGCTTCAACAATTCTTTCATCTCACATATCATTTGTAGTCTATTCATCATCATCAACATAAATACTACCCATACGACCATACTGATTCTCTTCATGAGACTTTCCCTTAGGGCATTGGTTTGCATAATGCCCGTACATTCCACATTTAAAACATTTAACCATTGTTGATGTCGTAGCAATACCATTATCCTCATCCCTGGTGTTAACTGAACCTTTTCCTTTGCACTTACTGGCTTTGTGTCCTTTTTTTCCACACCCAAAGCATCTTCCAGTTCCTTTGAAACATTCTCCTTGATGCCTCTTCCCACACGATTTACATAGGGGAAATTGAAATTTATTTCCTCTATGATCATCATGAAACTCCATCTTTCTCTTATTAGCCGAGTCAGGAAACTTACCAAATTTTACATTATTGATCATATTATGAGATTGCTGATTCGACATAATAATGATGTTTGGACTTCCAAATCCCATTTAATTTGGTTTCTCATGAAGAATATCATTCCATTGTCCATCATATCCTCCATTATCGTGAATCATCTTGTTTCCAGCCATTTTCTAAAACCCAAAAAGAATAGTGTGAGAGGCAAAAATCATAATAAAGGGGGAGTAACTTCAATATCTAACATCTTTGGTTTAATCTAATATCGTTACCATAGTTCTAGGACTATATCCTATACGTATAATTATCCTTAGAGACATCCCTAGACATACCTTAGAAATATCTCTAGGGATCTCACTAACGTTCTCGCATCCTAATTTCCAAAAGTTGACTAAACCTTTCCTATGATACCAACTGTAGAGACCCGTATCTTGATGTACATAGACGTTACATTACTTTTGCGGAATACTTATTACATAACAAAAATACAAACACAAGGACCGTAATAGTTTAGTGTCTTTGGAAACTCGGAACGTAATCTTCTAATCATGGTGAAAGATCTTCAACATCTCCCATAAAGATCTTATTTTTTTTTCTTACCTAAAACCTTTCTTTATATCCTGGGGAAAAGAAAACATAAAATGGTGAGCTCAAATGCTCAGTAAGGGTAAAAAAAGAAATATCAATCACATCATATTCATAAGAACATAACTTTTGGAAATCTTAACTTGCAAAAGAGAGCATAATTTCATAACATGGGATAAATCATAGTAGTGAAATGGAATCCCAATAATCATAACTTAAAACATGAAACTTTGTGTAATACACACATAATAATAGAGAATCATTTCTTATTAGTAAAGACTCATTTCCAAGACTATCTTAGTGGACAAAGTCCATTTCTGAACCGAGTCACCCTCGTTTCAGTCATGTTTCACTGAACCGGTATAACCTACCATTCCAGCCATGTCTATCTCATGAGATATAAAATATTTACCCAATGAATTGGAGGGAGATATAGGTCCCACCCATCTCATAATGATACCATTCTTATGTGTGCCACAAAATCATAAACCATACATCGTAGCATAACCCATGTAATAAAAATGGGATTCTTAAACAACATGACATCATAAAACAATTCATATAAGATAAAGGAATTCATAAAAATAATTCCATCACAACATAATCAAATCAATGTAATAATAGGGATAAAAACAGAACCCTATATTATCTTAGATGGAAAATAATTTTGATAAAACACTTGAACTCTGTTCTTGAAGAAAATATCCTTTCTACTTCAAAAACAATTTTCCTTTCTTAACATGTCATACAATTTAAACTAAAAGAAGTTGATTAAAAATAAAATTGAAAACTTGAAAAGGAAGCTTATTGTAAATAATGTTTTAAAAATCCATTCATTCCGTATAAGTTAAAAAAAACATTCCTCTCGTACTTTTTTCGGAAAAGTTAAAAAGTACCTCGTACTAAAAACGACAAAAGATTCCTTTCATATCTTTTAATAAAAAATCACCGAAAATAGGATTTAAACAATTGTAGGTGAATGGAAATAATATTACATATTGAGGAAACATGGATGTGGATGATAAAATACACCCCAGTAAATACTAAAGTATAAACAATCTCGAATAAAAATGAGATTGTGATATATCCCTTACCTTAGGTCCGATTCGCTTCGTAAGTGTCCGAACCTCCTCTTTTTGACGCGCCTTCACTTAACCTCAACTTAAAGAACTAAGGATGGTCTTTGAAGAAGACCAAGACCTCTAGGATGATATTAGGGAAGTGGAGAAGAGATTTTGGCAGGGGTTGTCTGAGCTTGAATGCTCAAATTGGTGTGAGGAGGAGAGGGAGGAGGTGCCCTTTTATAAGGGAGGAGAGGGGCACCTTAGGAAAATCTCAAAATATTATTTTATATTAAGGTCAAATTCGGTTTATAATGGTTTTAAAGGGTCTTATTTCGAAGATAAAGTGGGTATGGGTCGAAATACTCTCATCCAATAGGATTTGGACAAGTTTAGGTTATTATTTTAACCTTATCAATTATATTTAACTCTAAGTTAAATAATTTAACTTTTACCGTGTCTTTTTGTTTTCTTACACAATATGGTTAATAAACTTACCATAACAAGCCAAAAGAACCCCAAGTTGTTTATTATTAATATATATATCCTTATCTAATTCATTTGGACGAACCTTAGATTTTTAGGAATTAAATAACAATTAATAATATAATATTTGTTTTAAAAACTAATTTATGTCAATTTTGACACTATTTGGTACATGATTTTTATGAAATTTATAACAGAATGATAAGTTCGATCCAAGTTACTTATATCAACAATAACATGTCTTATTAACCTAGAAAATTAATTTATGTCATAAAAAGTCTCAAATTACATTTATTTGGGAATTTATAACATCAATTATGTCAATATTTCATTAATAAGACAATTACTACATCATCATTGTGTCATAATAAATGATAATTATTTAATCCCTAAAAAATTCTAAACAAATTCTTATGATGTATATAATTGTATTATCTTTCTGGAGACTATTCATGTTCGAAGTTTCATGAAGTTTATCACTAAATTAAAATTATTATACTTATAAGATTTAAGAAAGTGACATGTTGTCACATTCTTTGGTTTTAATAATAATTAAATTATTTTCATGGAAAAAAGTCCATAAAATTAATCTAATCCGACCCTTAGGTTATATGGGTCTACTTTTAGCCATCCAATAGGATTTTTCCAAGTGTTAGGGTAATTTTATAATCTTATATTTACCCTTAATTACCCGATTTACCTTTAACTATAGTAAATAAAATTTACCGTAGTTACTATTCACAATGCCCAAAAATAAAAAGTAGCTTATTAACATAATTTGGACCCACTAATTCCAAATATGGAATCCATTTTTCCAAATTCAATACAAAAAAGATTCAGAAATTAAATTAAAATTAATCCCGTTGTCGAAAGAAAACGGGTTTTTCTTTAAAACATTGCAAAAGATTGAATTGATTTAACCTACCAATTCAAGGTAAAATCAATGCTAATGACATACATTATATTAAATGGTAAAAATATATTATATTTATAATTTTAAACCATTCAATATTATAATTTAACCACATAAGATATTACGATGAAAAAAGTTGTTTTTAATTAAAATATAGCGTGATTTTACTATTCATTAAAATATGAAAGTTATCAGAAAAATATCAAAACTTTATCTAATGTAAATTTTTATATCCTGATTCAAAAGAAGAATTTTATTTTGTCAAATTGAACTTATAAACATGTCAAAAACTAGATTTAAAGTGGGTGCACCATCAAAAGGCGGTAAAACTGCATTTTTTGAAAAATATTTATTTTACCCGAAAAATTTATTTTGTTCTTATACCATGTTCTAGAAATGTGTAGGATAAATAATAATGTTATAAAATTCAAAATTTAGTTAACACTATTCATAACAGCTAGTTCATAACAATATTATAATAATATATTGTAGTTTGGTAAAACCCGGTATCGCGTACAACACACGCTATCGAAGAAGGTCACGATTGCGTGTAATGCAAGCCAAGTCAGGGTTACGTATAGTGCAAGACTCCTTTGTTGTTTCGTTATAATATAATACAACCATTTTTTCATTTATACATTGAATATATATATATATATATATATATACTCAATGTTACATAGAATGACTATTATCAAACGAACTTGAAATTGTGTGTAACACAATCTAAGAATAGCGTTGCGTATACTACAAGCTAATGCGGTGTTGCGTATAGTGCAAGATAATCTTGATGTGTCATACAATAGAAGATATGAATGAAATTAAAAAGAATGTATCTTATAAAATCTCGGGTTGTTACAACTAATATTTTGGGTAAAAAAATTACATTAAAATAAATTATAAATTATTCTTATTATAAATATTTAATCCATTTATTCAAATTAAAATTAAACAATTGGTAGATATTAATTTAAAATTCATCCCATATAAGGGATGAGATAACATGTTTTTCCAGAGAAAGGTTCAAAAGATTGAAATGTATTTATATATAATTTCAATGTGACATTAATTAAAATGACCTAAACTTGATTAACATATAATAAAATTATCTAAATATTTGTTAAATAAAATTAATAAAAAAAATCACACTATAAATTACTTAGATGAAAAAGCAGTTTTAAATTAATATTTTATGTCTTTTAATATTCATCAAAATATGAGAGTTCTCAGAAAAATTTCAAATTTTCACCCAATGTAATTTTTGATATTCCTCTATAAAATATAAGTTTATTTTTTAAAATAAAATTTATAAATGTGTAAATATTTTGTATTAAAACAAGTCTTCCATTAAAACTTGAAAAAACTGACTTTTAGAAAAATTTACATTTTTAATGAATAAAATTTTATATATTCTTATCTTAAACCTATAAATATTATTGGATGAATTTTAAAAAAATTATATCATATAAAAATAATTAATATATTTTAATAGTAGTAATTAATTAATATATTATGAAAAGAATTCATTCTTTTCATAAAAATAGTTTTCTCAAAAACACATCCTGTATATCGAATTTGTCATTATTTTCATTTCAATATAATTGTTAACTAATGAATTTATTTTATAAAAATGCATAATATATTATTTCATAATTTATTTTATCTTATTAATTACTTCTATTACAATGAATAGGTGATAACTACTATGATAAATAAATAATAATAGTAGTACATTGTTGTCTGGTAAGACTCAACCTTGTGTGTAACAACTATAACCGAAGAAACTCAATGATGAATAAAAGGAATGAAAAACATAGTATTATGTACAATGAATGCAAAAAAAAAAAAATTTCATATAACAGAATATATCAATGATTTTAAATTAATTTGAAATAAGATATATCTTAAAATCTATGGATTTTACACAGTGTTCATAGAATGACTCGAAGTGTATGTTTTTAGTTTAAAATTGAATTTATGGTTAAGAACACATGTCACATACTTAAAACTAAGATACTATGATTTTATTTTCTTGACACTTTATAAAAAATGATCCATAAATCAATTATGATGTGTAAATAACATCCATAGATTAATTTCAGACATGGTGGGAAAGGTATGACTTGACATGTATGTATTATGTTTATAAGTAACATTTTATTAATGTATTGTTACATATTTAGGTTTTATTTATTTATTTATATTGTTACTAACATAAAAATTTATCTTTATATAGGTTCACTATTTTTATTAAGCTGGGGTGGTTTGTTCAGCAACTGGTAGCATGATTGGACTCTTTTGAGAGGGGGTCAGAGGCCCAAAAAATGAAACTCTAATGTCTTAAATTTTTTAAATTCTTGGGTTAAATTTTACTTACAAAAATAAGTGTAAAAAATATGCTTTAAAATTTATATAATATATCAAATTTTTTTTATTTTTGATCTAAAATTTATTTTAAATAAATTTTGTATTTAATGTTGTAGTGTGTAATAATTTTAGCAGCACACTACTGTAGTATGATATTTTTGAATCATTCTAATGTTTAGGAGCCTATAAAGTTGTTAGAAGATTTTAAGGAAATTGATGTGGCATGTAGATACAATATTCTAATATGGAAAAATCTTTCACCCATCAGACTCTCCACAGTGGAATATAATTGAACACGAGTATCCTATATTTTGAAATACACTGAGAAATCTTTATCTTTCACTATATAAAGATTGAATGAATCATTTTGATTTAAAATTTAGTACTCATATTACATGGAAAATTATGTTTTTAAATTATAAATTTCCTCTATAATTATACATAAAATTTAAATGCATTAATTTTCCTTTACTTATATTAGGATAAAAACTATCGGGTAATGATATTGATGTATATTTTGATCCAATGACTAAAGCATTGAAATTACTGTTATATTAACATGTTAAATTGTATGAAGCTTAAAAAAATGAAGATTTAATATTGATATATGTATTGTATGATAAAATAAATGGATTTCCTAATTATTGAATTTGTTCTGGATATCCCATCAATAGAACTCCGGGTTATCTTAATTTTGAACATGTAATGCATTTAGTTATGTTGACACATTCATTTAAGAATGTGTTTATAGGAAATAAAAAATTTATAACAAAATGAAATAAATAATAGTCATGGATGAAATAATTCTATGGGAATTAAAAATAAGGTAAATCCCCATGTACACTAATAGGTGATCAACTATTTTATAATTTAAATGATATGGATATAGCTTTTTTGTTATCCTTATTTGAAAACATTACGAAAATCAGTTGGAAAATTGATATTTTTTTGAGTTAATATTTTCTAATTTTCTGATCATAAAATAATTTATTGAGGTCATGCATATTGGAAAAAATATATTTTAATATTTCATTGGAATGTTATTAAGTGAAATTAGAAAAAAATAGGATACAATTATTACTAGGTTTTACATGATTAACATGAGGATATTGGAAGATTTGACATGGGTGATTAGTGAAATACGTACTTTTATCCCTCCAGCTGTTGACATTATATCCAGGTAAGAGAGATATCAGTCTTTAAACTACATAAATAAAATTAAATGTTCTAGAGGGTTATTCACAAATATCATGGACATCATGTTAATGACTGATTTAAATATAAAGGTATGAAATCACATGGATATTATGTTTTGATTCAAGATCAAATTCATGTAGATTTACATTTCATTTTGCTTTAGAATTTTCATCATACATTGTCTATGATCTATTTACTTTTCCATTCTATATATATCAAAGTCATAAACCTAGTAAAATTTCAAATTTTGGAAAATGAAATAAATATCATATTATTTTAGTAGGACATTTCATTCAAAATTTTATTTTGTGATATAATGGTTCACTTGATGGTTCACTTGGTTAGATAGATCTGACTAAGTGGACTTGTGCATTATATATGGATTTACCCCATTGAATGGTATGTGAATATTTTGAAAGGGTATGTAAAAAATAGAATTATTCAAAAAGGCTGTACTATATTGAGATGTTTTGTTGAGAAAACCATTGAATTCTATAGTGAATACCCATCTAATGTGGAAATCACAAGTCTACTAAAATCTCAGCATCACACAGAGAAACTTGTGGGTGAATTATTCTCCAAAATAGATGTTACCACAATTACTATTATAGAGAGGTAGTAGGTTCACCTTTATTTTTTACATAATAGTTTATAGGTTGTCTAATGTGTTGAAATATGCAAATTAATTAATAGTAATTTTAATACATTGAGGGATGGAAGGTGGACATGAAGTACACATAATCTCCAATTTAGATGATGGTTTCAAGACCGTATTATTAAGGACTCATCTAAAAATTTCAATTCAATTTCAAAATGACTTCAATTTCTAGAAAGATGACCAAGTGTGCATGTTTTATCTTATAATATTTTTTTAATCAATGGTTATATGTTCAACGAAAAGTAACATGATAAATGATGTACCATGAAAAATGGTGGAGTTACAGTTTTGGGTGAAATGATGCTAGTATCTGGTATGAAAGAAATAAACTCAATTTATGAGATTATGTCAATATTTAGCATCATCAAATAAAATATGGGTGTTGTATTGTATAACATTCCAAGTTATAATTCTTCAAATAAAGTGGATTAAAAATATTAATAAAAGTTAAAATTTATGAATTAAGATCTGGGAAATTGAATTTTAGTAAGGAAGGGTATAAAGATGAATTGTTTGTAATGGAATCATAGGGAGTGCAAGGTTTTTATATTCTAGATCCATAAAATAGAATGTTATCAATTATTATATTATCATCCAAACCCAATAAATGGTCATATGTCAATTCAACTAAGGATGAGTTTTTCATTGGGATGCTGCAATCATTTGATGAAAGTCCCACTATAGATGATGTATTGTATGTTATAGGAGGATACACTAAGTGTATTTGGATAATCTATAGAGTGGTCAAATCTATTAAATCATTAAATAAAAAATATATTTCAACAATCATATTGAATTTTTATAATATCATTTATTTTGCCTCATATTTTTATCTATTCATGGCTATATCTATGTAATCTAAATCAAATGCTTATCCACTTCTGTAGAAAATGAATTTTTCACATGTCGATTCTTCTAATATTGAGTAATAACATGTTTCATAAAATGATTATACTTACAATGCATATGAAAAATATGTTTCTACACATGATGATGCTACTAATCATGAGGAACAATATATTGATGATGTTTAAGATGAGGAAATGGTTGATGGTGAAAAACCCATTTTCTAGATAAAATTAGAGCTTTGTAATGTGATAGTGTTAAAAAAATTATTATGGTTAGAAGAAGAGGAATCTAATTTAAGGATGGATTCAATGCACAATAACAACCTGATAACTCAAAATGTCTATGTTCATTAGTTATAAGGGTCTCACCATTCAAATTCATGTTTTGACTGATATAGATATGGATAACAATGTTGTGCTCGTGATTAAGGAAATACTTTGAGAAGATATTAAGGTCAAATTATGGTATACTTTCTTGATTTTATTAAAAAAAATATAATGAAATGTTGGATTCCTCTTCATTATCCCTTGAGGAGTTCCTTTATACTAGATGTATTTCAAATGCAATTTTTATTAATGGTCTGTAGAAATGTTCATAGAGGATTTTGGAAAAATATTACAAAGAATCATCTTAGGGATGTTTAAATGAAAGAAAACCCTCACCCACAACAGATGTATTCACATAAGATAAATCGAGAAACATGGAATTCATTTATTGGTCATCATATGTTGAAATTGGTTTATATACATTTTTATTGGTAGTAAATTAATTAAATGTATGTATATTAACCAATTTTATTACATTTTATAATTTACAAAAAAATAGAGACATAAAAATAACAAACATGTAGAAAAAATAACTCACCCCTACTGTAAAGTAAGGATAGTTGGTTTCGAGCACAGTGGAAGTGTGAGGCGGTAGGTGATACATTAAAATTTATTTTAATAATCATTTCCTGAAACTATGAGGGAGAATCTTGAATGTAAAATTGATAATAAATTAATTCAATATATTAATAAATAAATACCTAGTCTTAGGAAATTTCTACATGGATAATTAGTGATCATCCGAAAATCACTTTTGGATTCCCCTAATTTGGTTTGCAAGGATTCAAGGATAGAATCCATCAAGCGGTGATGCACACATGCTCTAATGAAATTCGAGAAACACCACTCGATCACTAGGTGATAGTATAAAAAATTTATTTTCTTACATTATTAATTTTTTATAAAAAATTATTCATTCTTGATTAAATATATCTTTTGATTTCATTCATGGGAGGTAGGGATAAGGTTAAGTTGAGATAGAATTCATTGTGTGCAAAAATTATTTATTTATAATTATTGGATACAATATACAATAGACATAACTATATATTTATAGAGATAGGGTTTTAGTTAAAATATTATTTAATTTCATGTCACCTATTAAATAATATTCAAAACATTTGATAAACCCAATTCCTCTTAAAAATAATATCATTATTATTATTTTTTGGAAACCTCCATCATACACAATAACATATATTACGTAATGTTCTTGTTAATTTAAATTTATCACAAGACTCGGTCTGGTCCATTTGAACTCCTATATAATTTATTGAAAAACTTAAATAACATTTTATTAATAAAAATATATTTTATTGATATTCTAGAAAATGAATATTTATCAAAATAATCAATAAAAAATCAATATTTAATTGACAATCAAGTGAATAGATATTTTTTTAAATATTTACGCAATCAAATAAATTATTTATTAAAAAAAATTATTTTTTATTACCTTGTGAATATTAGTTTTCAGTGAAACAAGAATAAAATTAAACCTCAGTCTTGAGAATAATTTTTATTCAAATAATTAAATTCAAATATATTTTAATCAAGTTTTATAGAAACGTTTAGTGTGTGACGCTCTAGGATTATTTATAATTGGAATTAAGTAGGTTTTCCTACATTCTAATATTACAATCTAGTAATGGGTCAGGGCACACAAGATAAAGAACTCAATGTCAAAACGATGATAACCAAAAACGAACACACACTATGTAGTATAATCCCTTTATCTTAGTATCTCATCATGAAGGTCGCACATCATTGTCACCTACCTATATACTCGAAACATATTTCTTTGACTATTTAAAAAATACTATTACACTATTTCCATGTAATTTATAGTGAAGATTCCATTCCAATAAAAGGGATGGGATATTATATCCATGATGATGGAAGTGAAAAACCCTTCCTTCAATTATCCATTTATAAAATTTCACTCATGAAACACCCAATGTATCCAACTTCACCATGAAATGTTATCATCATGGTTTATGAAATACATCTTTGTATGGGAGTTTTAACATGCATTAATAGGAATATTAAAGTCAAAGGACTATAAAACATACTCACATAAAGGAATATCCGATGACACTAAAACATGTGGAATTCATTCTTGAAATTTTATTCCCATAATCTTCTGTCATCAATATTGTGAAGTGAGAACTTCATGAAAAGAAGCCTCATCTACTTATGAGTAATCAAACATGGAATTCTATGTTCTATATGTCCCAACATATTATGTTATCAAAATATTGAATATTGGTTAGGAATATCATCATGGAAAATCACGGTCATCATTATTTCAGGGAACTAATATGATTTTATCACTGCAACATATACTCTAGGTCATTATTACATTGGGCTCAGGCAGAATAATGACCAATAACTAATAAGAAGTTTTATTAATTATCAATAAATAAAATATAAATGTAATCAATGTAAAAAATATTTAGTCTTAGGACCCATATACAATAAAAATTTGGTACACTTTACCTTAAAAACGTTGGTATTTTAAATCTAAAATGATAATTTTTTTTGGCATGAAATAATAAAATAATTATTTTCTATTTTTTTATAAGAATTTTTATGAATAAAAATCAAATGAAACTTCCATACCACATCATGTTCTTTAGAAGGAGGATCATGTAAATAAACGAAGGATAATAATAGGTGAAAAAAAACAAAAATAATGGGAAGCATATGAAATTATAACAAAATAAAAAATTTGTTTTGCTTTAATTTTGAATTATATAACAATGAATATTTATTTTCCTATATTTTTTTAACTCATTTAGATACAATAATTGTTATTATATGTAACCGATAAATTACTAATTTTAGTAAACAATAAGTGGCTAGAACAATATGGCTTCGTCAATGGTATGGGTTTTGGAGTTCACCCTGAACATATATTGAGAAAATAAATGCACATGGGAATAAAGATATGAAAATGAATGAGATACAAAGAAAATAGGTTATCTAGAAGAATAAAATTATTAGTATTTTGATTTGGTTGAGAATATTATAGGATAAAATTAATGAAAAGAAACAACATAACACCGACCACTACATGAATACCCCTATATTTGAGGTGATATATTCCCCTCAATGGTCTTCCTTACAATAGGTAATCAACTTGGTAATAACTATTTCTATGAAATGTGAATTGGGAAGACACTAATAAATTACTATATTAATATTATATAGGGTGAAAGTGATTGTGATTTTTATCTATTACCAACCTCCAATTGAAATGTCATGATGGGTACAACATACAATATCTAAAGGGAAATTTTACCCAACAAAAAATGTTCAAAAGATTAGGTGAGATGGGGGGTTCACATGATCATGAGCTGAGTACCATGGCAGCAGTTACCCTTGATGATATAGATGTTAACACTATCAAACATTCTACTATAACTTTAATATAATGACTATTTGATCTTGTAGAAATATATGTCTACAAGGAGGTATTACTTTTCATATTATTCTTCATGAAAAATATTTGAGAATTAACAAAAAACACATGAACCTATGAATGTTTTTATAGATTGAGTAAGGGTAGGGGAAGTGGAATTTCAAATTAAAACAACATAAAGGATCAACCAATAGATCAAAAAAAAAAACAATCAAAAACTACCTCTACCCCACTAGTTCAACTTAAACATTTACTATATTTCATTTTCAGGTGGATACAATGTTAAAAAATGATGACAAGACCATAATTTATTTTGAATAACAAATATACTAAGTTTCCATCATAGAATTTCATTATCTTGATAATATATATAAAATACTCAAGT
The DNA here is from genome assembly GCA_963277665.1 of Viscum album. Lineage (NCBI taxonomy): Eukaryota > Viridiplantae > Streptophyta > Magnoliopsida > Santalales > Viscaceae > Viscum > Viscum album. The sequence goes on along the minus strand of OY728130.1, from coordinate 1,889,250,856 downwards.
ATATATGGATTTGAGTATTAGTTGTAAATGTATATATGTGGTATGTTTTCATAATTTATAATACAACAGCTAATATAATATATTAATTATAGTTAAATAATATTCATAATATTTAAATTCATATATTTGTTAATTATTTGAAGGCAAAACCTTGTGAAAAAAATTGGACTAATTATTCCTCACAACATATCCATATAAGGAAGGTATTGAGATGAAAAGGTATATTCCATAATAATGGGAAAAATTGATGAAATGTCTAAAAAATATACAGATGAAAGAATCTTCTTAATATCCATTAAAAAAGGGATAAAATATGAAATTTAATCAAATAAATTACATTTTAATTTTTTCTATTACATATTCCTTTATTATGGGGAATTTATTTTTCACTGGAAGTCAATTTGGATGCTCAAAGATTGGATTCAATGCATGGGCACCCAAAAAATCAAACACATGTGTTAATGTATATTAATTTTTAATACACTAAATGAAATATTTTATAAATAAACATGATGTTATACATTTTATATTGTGTTTTAAAGATTTTTTTATTATAGAGTATAATTAAAATATCATTAAAATTATGATACAAGGATAGTACATGAGTATAAGAATCATATGAACATCTATAACAGATAAGTATGATATTATATACAATAATAATTCACAATAAAAACATCTATAAAAAATTAAAATTTTTTATCAATGTTTATATAGTGCCTAAAAATTATTAAAGGAAAATATTGTGGTTATTATGTTTGAAAATTTATGAAAGATATCATATTCCATCCAAAAATATCATCCTAGAAGCAGAATTTTGGATGATAATCACAATTTAATTTAAAAAATTTATTAATTCTTTTATACTTTCATATTAATACTAAGACATTTAATAATCCAAGTATTCAAAAGTGGAAATATATTTGTTTAGAAATAAATGGATAGAATATATGGTGTTAAAATTTATGAGGACATCATGAAGAGGTGACTTACAACTATATATTTAGTTAATTTTCTCAATATATATTCTACTATTTTTATTTAATTTCCTTATCATTTTTATCTAATACTTATTTATTAAATTATCACACCGATCATGGATAAATGGAATCGTGAATAATTTTTTTCTTTTACCATTATGTGCTCTATTAAGATAATAAAATGATATGAGAAAAAAATTCTTCAAAAATTCTTCAAAAAGGACGATGCACTCAGGTATTATTTACTCTCTTCATAGAGTTATTTGTTCTTTATCTAATCTGTTTATGGTTAGTAGTGTTTTATTTCAGTTTAAAACTGACACAAATTGTGTCTTTTATGTTTATAATTAGCATTATAGTTAACAATATATGTGGAGCACTAAAAACAAATAAAACACAGTGATATAGTTTTCATAAATTTTAAAAGGAATATATAATCCATTTTTACTTATAAGAGTTATCCGTGCCTGATTCCAATACACTCTATGATTGGTATGCCTCAAAATGAGTGTTTTCAGTTAAAATTTTTCATTTTAGTTAAAAAAGGTGTCACTCCCAGAAAATCAAGAAACAACACTTGTATTTTCTTGATACTTAATGAAAATTTTCCATATATTTTTTATGTTGTATAGGATTTAAAATAACATAAATCTAACACATATTATGATTGTTATGACTTAATTTGTGTGTTTCCAGTTAATAATTACAATTTGGTTAAAAAGATGCATGAAATAATCAAAACCAAGTAAACACATTCATTTTATTTTCATAAAATAGGAAAAAAATCCCTAAGTCATTCATGATATGTAATAATTTTTTTTCACTTTAATATGACACATGGTGTTACTAGTATGGCCCAAAGTGTGTTTTTATTTTTTCAAACCACATTTTCGTTAAAAAGATTCACTACATACTCAAAACTGAGAAAACCTATTTATATTTTTTTTCAATAATTTATTAAAATGATTCATAAGTAAATTTTTAACATTTGCAAGTAGCCATACCATAATCTCATACACGATGTGATTGGTAAGAATTGAAATGTGTTTTTTGTTTTAAAATGGAATTTTAGTTAAAAACATGAATTACTCTCTAAAACCCAAGAAATCATTCCATGATTTCAATGATACATTCGTTAAATGTTCTATATGTCATTTTTGATGTGTAGTAATATGAAAAAATAAAATCAAATATACTATGTGACCGGTATGACTCAAAGTTCATGTTATTAATTTGAAAATTAAAATTTAGTTAAAAAATAATGTCACACACTAAACACCTTGAAATGATAATTGGATTTCCTTGATACTTTTGGAAAATTTTCCTTCTGTAATTTTTTGAAATGTAGGAATAACTGAAACATAAAAACAATGCATGGTGTGACACATAAGACTCAAAGTGTTTGTTTTTTATTTAAAATTTATATTTTTCTTTAAAAAAAATATCATATAATCCACACTGAGAAAACAAATTCACATTGTTTGATACTTTATGAAAATGATCCATAAGTCATTTGTGATGTGTATCGGTAAACTATACCTCAGTCTGATACACTGTGTGCTTGTTATGACTAAAAATGTATGTTTTTATGTTTAAAACTTACATTATATTTAAAAATCCACATGACATACTCGAAACCAAGGACAAATATTCATAATATTGTCATAAATTAGGATAAGGATCCATAAGTAATTTTTGATATTTAAAAATCTTCCATAACACAATTTAATACACACTGTGGACAGTATGCCTATAACTAGGAGTTGGTGTTTTTAATTTATGAATGGAATTTATGCTGAAAACATGTTTCAATCCTTGAAAACAAAGTGACCTCCCCTATATTATCTAGATACATTATCAAAATGAACAATAATTTATTTTTGATTTATTGGAATTAACTACAGGTTAATTTAAAAAAAATATCCGACCAATACGACTCAAAGTGTGTGTTTTGAGTTTAAAAATTTAATTTTAGTTAAAACCATGGGTCACTCATTAAAAAAACAATAAAAAAAACTCATATTGTCTCAGCAATTTAATGTAACGAACCATAAGTCATTCTTGAGGTGTTAGATTAAACATCATGTTAATATGACACTTTCTATGACTAGTATAACACAAAATATGTGTTTTTGTTTCAAATTGACATTCTAGATGAAATGACGTGTGTCATACTAAAAAAATAGAAAAAAATTTATATTGATTTGATACCTTTGGAAAATTATATAGAATTTATTTTTGATGTGTTGGATTTAGATACACCTCAATTCGATACAAGGTGTTAACACTATGACTTAAAATTATTGGATTGAGTTTGAAAATGAAATTTTACTGAAAAAGATGCATGAAATTCTCAAAATAGAGAAAAATAATCATATTATTTTTATACATTAATAAAATGATCTATAAGTCATTTTTATATTTATCATTTATTTATACATCAATCTAATACAAAGTTTTTTCAGTATGAATCAAAATGGGTGTTTTCAATTTTAAAAATACATCTTAGTTAAAAAGATTTATGACTTACTCAAAACCAAGTAATCACATTTAGATTGTGTTGATATTTTCAGGAAATGATCGAGATTTCATTTATGACATGTAAGAATCATCTATTCTTCAATGAAATACAAGGTGTTTCTAGTATGACTATTAATCGAAATGGGTGTTTTTAGTTGAAAATTTACAATTTTTTTAAAAAACATGTGGATCTCATTAAAAACTGAGAAAACATTCTTGGATTTTCTTGAAACTTTAATTAAATGATCCATATGTCATTTATGCAGTATTAGATTTAGCTGAACATCAATTCGACACACGATTTGACTAGTATTACTCAAAGTACATGCATTCAATTTTAAAGTGAAATTATAGTTAAAAACTATTTCCACTCACAAATAACTAAGATAACACACTCATATTTTCTTTATACATTATAAAATTGACCCTTAGGTCATTTGTGACATGTAGAAATCATGAAAACATTAATCTAATACATGGTGTGACCAGTATGACTGAATGTGTGTGTTTTTTTATTTAAAACTGAAATTTTAGTTCAAAATATGTGTGCCATACTCGAAAACAAGAGAAAATAATTAATTTTTTTTATACTTTAGGAAAATGATCGATAATTCATTTTTTACATGTAGGAACCGGGCCTCAATATGATACTTGATCTAACTAGTTGACATCAAAATTCATGGTTTCTATTTAAAAATGATATAATAGTAAAAAATATGAGGGAATTACTCTATACTAATAAAATACAATCAAATTCTTTTGACATGTTATTAAAATGATCCAAATGTCATATTTAATGCATATGAATAAATCATAAATCAACCCGATACACGATGTGACCAGTAACTAAAAATATATGTTTTAATTTTTAAAATGACATAATAGATAAAAATGTGTGTCACTCACTGAATACTAAGAAAACATACTTGGATTTCCTAAATACTTTATTGAAAAACATCCTAAATTTATTTGTGATTCCTATTAATCATTCACACTTGAATTCAAGACATCGTGTGACTGGTATGATTCAAATTGTTTTTTTTTTCAGTTTTAAAATGACATTTTAATTAAAAATATATGTCACTAAGAAAATGTACAAAAAATATTGATTTATTTGTTAATATATTATAATTATACTTATGTCATTTTTGATTTCATGGTAAGACAACCATGAACCTACACTCCTGTATCTCATAATAATATCATTAAAATTACATTTATGACTTTAATACCGATGAAGGTGACCAAATTTTCACTAGACCAAACATCCAACATCAAAAGGTATATTTTGTATCACATAAATTATCATTTATATTTTAGGTTTACAGTTTAATAAAAATAGGACAAACTCTATACATCATAGAATAAAAAACTATTGGTTGATAAAGATGAACATCATCTCCCATTATACCCATATTTTTATATTCAACATTAGGTCATCATCAACATCCATATATAAACCATATAGACATAATGCATTCAACCTCAATATTTATAACATGTGGAAAAGGAAACATAATAATGGTGAGATAAAATATTGAGTAAGGGTTTTTGTAACCATTAACAATTAACTGTCATCAAAGAGGACAAATAGAGCATAAGGGTATGATGAAATAATTAAAGTACATGAGTTTAAGATAATAATATTCATAAACATAAATACCAATATAATAATACATGAAAAAAAATTTATAGGGCTTAAACAAATTCACGATTCATCAGAATCAATAATCATAAGTGTTGTGATTTCAATCTTCATCAAAGGAAATATTTTAAACCCAAAACAAGAATAGATAAAACTTACTGGTATATTTGGACATCATCTTTAACGAACACTTAATAACCCCTTATAGAACCTATATAAAACCCATATAGATGGAATAACCATATGGTATTCTTCCATACCCAATGAATTGGAGCTCTATCTGGGTGCACCCATCAAATAATATATAAAGTCATCACCTGGTGCTATCTGGGCACACCCTCACATAAGTAATAACTAAGAACCATAACCTGAATAATGTAAATAGATCATGAATTTCACAATATAACTCATAAAAATAATCATTATTCCTATTATAAGTTTATTAAATAGTGGAAGAGAAATTTTTTCCACAACAATTTCATTGAAAAATGATTTACTTATGGAAAATAAATTGGTTTTATAACAATTTATTTGAAACATGATTAACTCATGAAAAAGAAATGGGTTCCATAAAAATCTCTTTGAAACATTACTAAATAGTTGAAATGAAATGAGTTCCATACAAATATCTTTGTTACATGATTAACACAAGGAAAAGTAACATGTTCCACAAAAATTTCTTTTAAATATGATTAACTTGTGGAAAAGTAACGAGCTCCGTAATAAACACTTTGAAATATTGTTAACCCATTTAAAATAAATAGGTTCCATAAAAATATCATAAAACAATTATAATCCATATAGAGAAGGAATAAAGATTGTATCATCACAAAAAATAACCATTAGATCACAAATAAAAAATATTGGTAATTGATGTTGATGAATGGGAACACAATAAAAAGATCATTATTTTTTTTGTGATAAAAATAAAATTCAAATTTTGGAAATAAATTCTATGAACTAATAATTTACAAAATATATAGAAAATAATTTTCATTGAAAAAAACATTGGAAACATATAAACTAAACTTCATGGAAAATACTTGGCATAATGGTGGGACCTTCCATATAAAATTTCATTAAAATACGATTCATATAGCATAACAAGGAGGTGTTTCACCATACACACGAACGATGATGTTGTATCCCACACAGAATGAAAATTGAAATGGTATATGTGATATATTTAATATAATATTATAAATAAATTAAAAATATCATATATATACTTTAAATGTATCATTCTAATAGTCCACGAAAGTTAATACTGGAAAATGAACGACATTAGTACACAAGGTGGTATTTCTCCGTACATGCTTATGGTGATTTAGTATCCCATTTGATAGAAGATGATATTTATTGAGGTTATTAAATTAATATAATAAAATATTATTATATAATATATACCATTATTATCATATAATCCTATATTAATAATGTTTTCTGTAGTTGGAAGAAGAAATAAAACAAAAATGCAATGCTAGGAATCATTCCTTTTCTTAGTCTACATCTTTAGGATTATAACTAAAGAATTAATAGATTTCATTTTTGACCAAAAAAGGATTCTAGGATTTGGGTAGAGAATTTAAGATGTTATATGGGAAGTTATTGGTTGAAAAAAAGGTTATGAAGGTGTGAAGTAGGGAAGATAGGGGTTCTCTTTTATAAGTGAGGTTAATGGCACACTTCTAATGTTTTAAAAGAGAAAGATGTAACCACATTTATTCACCTACCACAAGGATCAAAATTGTATAATTATATATCCTTATACATGATAATTTTTATATATGTAAGTAAAATAGGATTTGTTTCATGTTTTTAGGTCCTTTTGACCATTATATTTATAGTTTAAACCCCGGTAAATCTATTTTTACCTTGACCGTGGTAATTAGTTTTTAATGTTTTCAATATTCATTATGGAAAAAATTTAATTTTAAATTACTAGATAATATAAATTTTTATGAATCCAATTATAGAATCTTTTTTTAAAAATTCAATTCATTGATGAGGAATAATTAATTTTACATAAACCCACAGACGTGAAGAAAAACTGAGTTGTCTAGAAGTGTATTTTTTAAGGAAAATATGATTTTTTATTAACTCTATGATTAATAATAATTATTTTATGAATATAAATTAATATTTATTGATATAAAATATATTAATTTAATTGAAACTTTCCTTCATTATGGGTTTTTTAATTAATTAAAAATGATAGATAATATGCACATTAAAACAGTTTTTATAAAAATCCCATTTTTAAACCCAAAGACAACTCTACAAAAAAGTAAAATTTAATGTTGATTAATAAAATTAAATGGGTTAAATATAGATGAAAAAAATTATTTTATATGAAATCATATCCAATACATACATAATGGTACTTATAAATTTCATAATTGAAGAAAATATATGACTGTTTATGAAAAATATGAATTTTCACTATTCACCAAAATATCTATATTTTTTGAAAAAATCCATACATTTCAAGAAAAATTATATTTTTATATTTAGATTTAAAAATGATTAATTTTATCATATAAATTTTATAAAAGTTACAAAATTAAATTTTAATATTTTTTCCATGAAAAGCAATAGAAATCATATTTTGAAGAAAACATAATTTTGAAGAATAAAATTAATTGACTAAAAATTGATTGATTACTTAATAATAATTTATCAATAATTTTAATTGAGTAGGAAATATATATATACATATATGTATCCTAAATTAGTTACTATTATTCATACCATCTAATATAATAACTAGGTTATAATGATTATATATTTCACAGGTTGATTAAGATTGGTGTTCCCTGTCAAATATGCTATCGAACATAGTTATATTTTATAAAATCGTTGTGTGTTACAACCTAACACATTTAATAAATTATTTTCTCACAATTTTAACATTTTATTGGTAATCAATGATTGGATATTTGAAAATATTTTTGTTTTAAAGACACATCATAAAAATTGTTAATAAAATTTCCTCTTGGTAAAAGAGAAAGGGAAGTATGAAGGTCATCTGGAATAACACATAATAGGTTTTTAAATAAGATAACATAGTTAGGAAGTAATGGTATGAAAAATTGATAAAATAAAGATGGGGAAATAATGATATTAAGTGATGTAGATCATTGATCATAAGAAGGTGAATGATAAAGAGAAAGTTAACATCCATAAAACCATAAACCAAAGAGGTGAAAACATTGTCATTTATTTCATTGGAAATTATGGTAATATGAATATTTTTTTTCAAGACACCTTTCTGAGAGTCTAAGAATATTTTTTGCCATCTAGAAAAAGATAATAAGAAAATATATATACTTGATGAGATAATTTCTACCACAATCTCAACTTTTTATCCAAACAACCAGAATTCAAGGTGAATTTTTCTTGTCTGAATAATTAAAACCAACTATTAAAGAACACATAACACTAAATGTGTTAATTAATATACCCAACACTTCTTTATATAGTAAAAACACAAAAATGGTTAGCACATGGTAAGGTAATTATGAGAAATAATAAACCTTCATTGTAGCACATGAGCCTTAGCCCGGTTGCTAAGGACTCCGTAAGTGCATCCAAGCGACCAGGGATCAAATCTAGGTGGAGGCAGAATTTCTAGGTTACTGTAGTAGTACTGTAGTAGGTACTGTAGCGGGAACTATGTAGTACTATAGCAGAAACTGTATCAGGAATTGTTTGGCACTGTAGCAGCTAGGAATATGCCCCCGTTTGGGCCTTCTGGCCACCGATTTGGTCCCTAAGTCCTTTAAGGCCTTTGGGCCACCCAGGCCTTCTGGTCAGTAAGGCCTTAGGGCCACCACAAGGCCTTCGGGCCACCTTAAGTGCAGATGCAAACCAGACAACCTACAAGGAACAAGCTCTACAAGGAGGATGAAAAAGGAGCATTCACCACAGAAGAAGCTAAACAGATTTCAATAATGAGAGGGTATGTCACCTGCCATCAGGACAAGCCTGTGCATGCATGAGAATGCCTAGACAAACAACAATGCAAAGGTACAGAGCTGATTTCACCATGAAGATGCTGGGGAGGAGCAGTCCCAAGTAGTTAGTATGGGTTGTATGTAATGTTTGAAGCCTACGGGAAATGAATTCCTCTAAGGCCTACAGGCCATGTAATACCTATTGCTATGGGCCTTGTAAGGGTTCCACCTCACCCGTTGAAAGGTGTATTATCAAAATCAATAAAAAATGAAGGCCTTCAAGCCATTGTAGGAAATAAACCTTCATTGTATGAATTAATACATTAATATCCAAGATTCAACATTAATACCCAAAGTTGAAACAAAATAATCCCACATATTAATAGACATATATCCCAAATAAACTCAATAACAACAATAGTAATTATTATTTTAACCTCAAAGTTTATCACATACATTGCATATTATAAGTAAAAAAATACAGAGATCTCTTTTTAAAATAACATTAATCACTTATTCACCAAATCACCTTTCAATACTGTGACCCATAATTTCTTCAATATCCAAAATTATATAAACCCTAAAGATTATAAAAACCTTAAATATTATGTTTATAAAATATAAATCTATTCTTTATTTTAAACAAAATCATTACACATACTTCAACATAATAATACATCTCCTAAACAGTCATTAATCACTTTAAGATCTCATCAATTGAAACCTCAAAGGGGTGTATAAGAATTTAAAATCATGATCATCCTTAATTTTATAGAACTATGATGGATCAATAACTCTTAAGATAATATCACATGATTAAATCATAATATATAATGTTATATATTTGTTTCTAATGATACCAACAATAACTTTCTCAAACCTGCAGTCCAGGATCTGGTGATGAAATTATAAAAATTATATTTCCTACTATGATGCTAATGTAGGATACCCTATTTTATCCTTAATATTAGTTAAAAAATTAAAATGTAAATTTTGGTTCAATTAAATTCTTATGTAAATTTTAGGTTTCATGTTTTAGAGAATTATTATAATCTCCCATTCTTATGGATTCATAAACAATGGATTTATAAAGATGAACATCATCTCCAACTATAACCTACTCTTCATTTTTCAACATTATGTCATCATAATCATCCCTATGTAACCTATAAATACATAACTCATTTAACATAAATCATTATAAATTTTTGAAAATTAAATATGAGGAGGGTGAGATTAAATTCTTATTAAGGGTAAATTTAAGAATTAACAATTTAATGTCATTTGGGAGCATAAAAAAGTGAATAAGAGTGTGATGAAATAATAAAAGTGAATCAGTATAATATATTAATATAAATACCCATCACTACCTAGATTATCAAACCTAGAAACATGGAATAAGTCTTAAAAAAATCAATATTCAATTAAATCAATAATCATTAGTCGTGTGATACCAATATTGATCAGGGGAGACATTATAGACCTATAGAAATAATAGATAAAATTATTGGTATCTTGGGACATCATCTTCATGGAAAACTTATAGAAACCTTATATAACCCATAAAAATGGATTAAACATATGGCTAAATTTCATACCCAATTAAATGGAGAACAATCTGGGCACAATCATCATATAATCTATAACTGGCCCACCCAACACTATCTTGGCACACCCATTGTATAAGAAATGTCAAAGAACCACAATATAAAAAAAAGTATATAGATTTTTATTTTAATTATAAAAATCATAAAATATCATTATTGTTTTTATAACTCGATTGACCATCGAAAAATAACTGGATTACATAACAATCTATTTGAAACATGATTAACTCATAGAAAATAAACTAGTTCCATAACAATCTCATTGAAATATTCTTAACCCTTTGAAAATAAACAGTTTTAATAAAAACCCTTTTGAATCATGATTAAATCATTGAAAATAAATGGGTTCTATAAAAATATCATTGAATCAGTATTAACCCATGGAATGTAAACATTATCCATAAAAATCTCCTTGAAACATTATTAACCCATGAAAAATAAATGGTTTCCATAATAATCTCTTTGAAACATGATTATCCTGTGGAAAATAAATGGGTTCCATAACAATATCATGAAACTATAATAATCCATCTATATAATGAATTATTATTGTATCGTTACTAAATACCCCCATATTTTCATATTTAATGACATGAGTTGTTGACTTTGATGAATGAAAATTCCATTAAAAGGCCATGATTTTTTTTAGTAAAATAACCTTTTCATTTTGGAAATCACTTTTCATATATGAAAATTCAAAAAATATTTAAAAAATAATTTTCATTGAAAAAATGGTAAAAATATAAAAGGAACTTAAAGGAATATAAAGTTAATGATGGTAGGAAAATCTATTCAATTCATAAGTGTCCAAATTAAAGAGTTATTTCAAAAACATTTAAAAAAATGACCTCAAAAGTGAGGCATTTGAAAAATGTTAATAATTTTAATTTTAATACCTTTTTAAAATAAAGTAAAATACCATGTAAAGTAGATTTATCAAATATTTTTTTTTAAAATATTATTTTTGAAAACATTTAAGAAAATATGGATATAGATGTGAAAGATACAATATCTAAAAGAAAATACAATATAAGTATAACTTACAATTTTTTTTTCAATATTTCCTCAATAAATAAAAGAGGAAGTATAAATAAAACAGTTTGAACACATTAATAACTAGTCTAAAATCAATTAATGTGGTTCAAGAATAAATGATATTTTTATAACCTTCAAATGGACCTTTAACATAAATAAATCGAAATTAAGGAAATTATAACATAATTATGTTTCCACTTTGGTAACTATTCAATCATAATCACATTGAATAAATAAAGTTAAATAAAACATTGAATATCATTAATATAGTGATTTTTAAGATATAACTTGTTATGGGGTATGTAGATACTTCACATAAATTAATATAGGTGTGTAACATTACAATATTATTCAATGAAGGTAAATTGAGACGATTTCCCTTATGACTTTGGTAATCTATGGATCAAACCACCAAAAAAATTAAGAAACTACCATGGATCTATAAATTCCAATAATTATCATGAAAATAATAATAAAATAAATTCAGGGGAAATATATACACCACACAATTAAAATAATTTAGGAATATGGAATATGTCTCATAGAAGTAAAAAAGTAAGATGAGAAAAAACCTTACATTGATTCGAGACTTTCCTTGTATGTAAGTTTACCCTTGTATAGTAAAATTACATCCAATTATTTTATTTATTAAGAACCTTTTAATTTTTTAACAACTTATAATAAAATTAGTAATTTTTTATTTTTAATGACATATTTGAATACTTAATTAGATAAGTCCACATTAGGTGTATTGATGATGTTCAATTTATTGTTTCAAAATAGTTTGGGTGTGTTTAATGTGGTCAAAGTGGTTATTATTTTAAAACAGATAGAATAATAATAATGGAATAATTATAATATCTATAAATTAAATATACTTTTAAAACCAATCATAATTTTTTTGAGAAATAATGCATGTAATGAACCTCGAGACGGTAGGTCATACCTACTCATGAGTAATGTTTCCATTTTTCAATAATTATTTTGGAAAGGATGTAAGTAATATAATATCATTATAGAAATTAAATAATATCATATATACCATGTTATTTAATTATATATAATTATATATGTCATTCATTTGATATGATTAAGAAATGCGAGTCACATCACTTTGTAAAGGCTATTGTCTACATTTACACGAACGACGTTATCATTTTTCAGTAAGTGAAAAGGTAAGAAATAAAAAGTTTTATTATCTTTTAAGAATAATAAAGATGTCATTAATATCCATTTTATTTCTTTTATATCACATATATTCATTAAAAATATCCTAATTACCTTCCATGTAGAGAATTAATAAAAAATAAATCACATTGCTTCCTGAGTCGGTAGTCCACCGTACACACGATAGATGATTTCGTATCCCATTTTATGAAATAAGAGGTGTATTTAGGTTATTAAATTAATATAATAAAATATTATTATATATTATATTCTTGTTTTATCATATGAAAATATTTTAATAATATTTTAATGAGTTTGAAAAAGAAATAATACAAATACACATAGTGAGGAATTTTACCTCTTCCCAGACCACTTCATTATGATTATACCTAATGTATTACAAAAATAAATATCTAAACAACCAAAGGAATATTTTATTATGGGATGTAATTTGGAAAATTATTTGTTCAGGTAATTTCACAACCAATTTTTTTTGAATGTGTAAATAATAGAGAATAGGGTGTGGCCATTTATAAGTGAGGTGAGTGTCCCACTTATATTTTTTTAAATGAAAAAGTTATACCAATGTTTTTTAAATGAAAAAGGATCCAAAAATGAAGACTAATAGAGACTATGAAATTATAAGGTCATAACATTGTCATAAAATAATTTTTATAGTTTTTTTACATCCTTTTGACCTTTATCATTTTAGTTTAACCCCCAGTAAATTTGTTTTTACCTGAACCATAGTAATTAATTCTTACTATTTTCAGTATTCATTATGGTAAATGTTTAAGTTAATTTATTTATATATAATTAATTATGATTATTAAAAATATAAATCAATTTTACCAAATTCCATTCATGTAATTTAAAAAACATATGTAAAAATTAAACCCGCAGATGCGATGAAAAAGAGAGTTTTCAATAAGAGTATTTTTGAACGAAAAGATGCATTTATACAATATTTATAAATAAAAATAATTATAGTATGAATATTTCTTAATATTTTTAGATATATAATCCATGAATTTAATTTATTGCATTAATAATTTTGGGTTTTTAAATTTATTTATATGGATAACCATTATGGAATTTATAAAAGTTTTCAGAAACTTCCGTTTGTAAAACCAAATATGACCAACAACTAAAGTACAATATGAAGTTGATTCAAAATAAATTAAATGAATTAAATATAACTATAACACCCCGACCAATATAGACTGAATCTGGTGAATTACTTGTGATATTTTCATGGTTAGAAAGAATGAAAATCTTGAAGGAATGATCGGTTTAGTATTCTTGAAGAAACTAGATACATAGATGTAACTCAAATTACATTAGGAAAGGTTACAAAATACAATACATAACAAAACTAAAAACTGCATCCCCAGGAACTCAATAAATGATCTTCTCTTCATCACCTGTTGAAGGTATACAATGAAAGGGGTGATATCAAATGCTCATTAAGGGTTACAAATAGCGGAAGCATGAGTACAATAATAAGTGAATCATAATCAATCTGATATAATTAATACGACATAATGAGTAAATGAAAAACTAATGCCATTAATAAATCGAGAATGAAACTGTATCCATAGATTTTTTCATAGTGAAAACCTCATGGATAATAATAATAAATGATAATGAATAAAGAGAATTCTTATTAATTGGACGTCATGTATCTGGCACATGAAACCATAATACTGTAAAAACGGTTTAGTTCTATGGGTAGAAACCCGTCTGATTTTTTAGAAACAAACTCAAAGGGTTTGTCGCCAAACTGTTTTATCTCATGAGACCTGTCGATGCATCGAGGGGATGTAGTGGGCCCCAGCCACCTCTACATCCAAATAATTATTTATAAATTGATTCATTATAAGAGCAATATTCCTTTTCAATATCCGTATATAGTAGAGAATACATATTCATCAATATTTCCATAGTTAAAATAACTTTCCAAATATACATCGTATGTGAAATGGTATACAGTTTAGAAAATGAACATATCCATGATATGAGATTATGGATATTTAATAGAAATATAATTTCAAATGAAAATTGATCTCAAATTGGAATAAGGTACACCACATAAGTATTATTAGGTGCATAATACAAATTTAGTCACAACAAAATGGTAGTTGAGACAAAGTCCCTTATCACAATGTAATCGGTCGAATCATATGACCAGAACTTGATAACCATTGAATGAATCATTGAATAACATTAATATAAATAGATTCATGTTATTATACATAAAATGTCAGTACACATATACCACATACAAGAAATAAGTGGCGAAAAATGAAAATCTCACAGAAATGAAAATGAGATGAGAAACCCCTTACCTTTTTCTTGAGTGTGTTCTTCGTTTGTTTTAATGACCTGAATAATCAAATTTAGATTCATTAATAAATAATTCCAGAACCTACTATACATGTAATTGATTTATTATAACCTTATTAGGTTCATTCATGGCCCCTTTAATGGGTTTAAGAGGTTCAATTTTATTGTTTTCGAAGCATTTTCTTCCTTGGTTTTCATGTTTCGTTTACTTACTCTCATGAATGGAAGTTCATTTTGAAATGTGGATAAATATCCAGATTTGTTAATATATATTATTAGTAAAATTAAAGAGATATAAATTATCTTATAATGATTATAGGTTATATACTTGAGGATGAATCATTAGTTAAACATTTTTGATAAATGCTTGGATTTAGCTTGGCAGTTTTGTATACAATGAACCCGTTTTGTATTATTATTATGTATTATGAGTGTGTAAAGATTCCAGAACATTAACGATATGAAATAATTATATTATTATCTGGTCCAACCATTAAAATGGTCTCATGACTAGTAATGAAGGAGAAAGTGAAGAACAAAACTCTGTCGTCCACAAAGGTTATAAATTGGAACCTCATGGACGTTGATTTCTCTTATAAAAATAAAAAGGGGGATTAAGAATATTGATGATGGTTATTACATTAAAATGATATAATTACAGTATATAAATGATACTAGAGTTTATCATGTTTATTTGGACAGAGGAGGTGAGGAGTGAAAAATAAAAGAGATGAACTTGAAAATAAAAGAAAATTTGAGAGATCCCTTATGAAAATTCGGCAGCCTAACGACGTCACTTAAAATTTCATAAAATCAAATGATGAGAAAAAAGGGTATCTCATAATATAGAAATAGAAAGTATAGTAATATGAATAAATAAAATCAAACCACAACATATGAGAAATTAATTTCAAATAGCTAATATAAAAGAAGTGTCGACTTAAATAAGATAATGAAAGATTCCCTTACCTTGTAGAATAACTCCTAGATCTTGAAGGATGGGAACTTGGGGGGACTAGGGACACCTTGGGAGGACTCCTAGAGAGGTAAAACCACCATAGATTCGAGGATTTGGGATTCGGAAAGAAAGAAAATGAATGGATGAGTGGGTATTTATAGAAAAAGTGAGGTAATTTTTTAATAATTTCAAAGGGATACCTCATTAGTGGTTTTTTCCAAACCATGGGATTTCCCATGGTATTTTAGCATGGTTTTAGCCACTTGGGACACCTCATGTCATAAGTTAGTGTACACAAGTCGACCATACTTTTATATTTAATTATTACATCATTATGATGTCATTAAACTACTGAAAACTCAAAATTTTATTTTCACTATTCATGAAAAATTCATGTATTTTAGAAAAATCCCAAAAAATTACCCTAACCATGTTTTGATGTGTAGGATTCAAAAATGAACTCCATTTTTCAAAATCAATTTTATAAATATTATTAATTTAATTTTAAAATAAATTCATAGCTAATTCAAAAAATAACAATCTTAAATTGAAATTAGTTTTATTTCTCATTGAAAAACTAATTAAGATATCATTATCTTATTGCCTTAAGATAATAAAATAAAATTATTATTTACTATTCATAAGGGTCATATTACTATTCATAAGGGTATGTTACTATTCACCAAAAACTCAAGTTGGTTCTATCAGACTCCAAATGACTTACTAGTCACAACTCTAGATGACTATTTTTCGAAATTCAAAACATAGAAGTGGAATTTTTTTTAATGGATAGCTTATATGTTTCTCCTATAATGTTTTGATTCACAAAAGACATAGTGCTTCATTAAATATAGGCTCTCAATAGAATTTATTTAATAGAAGCATACCATAAAATGTTTGGGGTGTTATATTATTCTCTCCTTCAGAAATTTCGTCCTCGAAATTTTATGTATATATCCCACCAAAAAGATGTGGGTGGTTCTTCTTCATGAAATCCTCTGGTTCCCATGTTGCTTCCTCCATATTCTGGTTTCTCCAAAGAACATTTAATAGATGAGTTTTTCGATTTCTCAATACCGGCTCCCTTGTGTTAAGAATCATGATAGGATTTTCACAGTATGATAGATCGGGTTCCAGTTCTATTTCTTCAAATATGAGTACATGTGTTGGGTCTGGCATGTACTTCTTTAACAATGATACGTGGAACACATCATGAACTCTGGTGAGATTTGGCGGCATCGCTAAATGGTAATCTACAACTCTTATTCTTCCCAAAATTTCAAATGGTCCGATGTAACTAGGGCTCAGTTTCCCTTTCTTACTGAACCTTAAGACGCCCTTCCAGGGAGATACTTTCAGAAATACATGATCTCCCACTTGAAATTCCAAGTCCTTTCGCTGGTTGTCAGCATAACTCTTCTGCCTACTTTGGGATGCTTTAATATGGGCTTTTATTTTCTTCACCTTTTTCGTGGTCTCTTAAATAAGTTATGGCCCTATAAGTTTACTCTCACCAACTTCATCCCACCAAGTTAGAGTTCTACATCTCTTTCCAAATAATGCTTCATATGGAGCCATTTGAATACTATAATGGAAACTATTGTTGTAATCAAATTCCACCAAAGGCAAGTATTTATCCCACATACCTTGGAAGTTAAGAGATAATGACCTCGGCATGTCTTGTAGAGTTTGTATAGTCTTTTCAGACTGTCTGTCAGTTTGAGGGTGATATGCAGTACTCATACGAAGCTCAGTATTCAAAGGCTTATGGAGACTTTTCCAGAATTTTGATGTAAACTGGGGATCTCGATCGGATACAATCGATATAGGTGCACCATAAAGTCTCACAACTTCATTAATATAAAGTCTTACCAGGTGATCAAGTGGTAAATCCTCTCTTATTGGAAGGAAATGTGCTGATTTAGTGAGATGATCAACAATTACCCATATTGCATCATTCCTTCTAGGTGTCCTTGGTAGTCCAGTGACAAAATCCATCGTAATGTTATCCCACTTCCAAATAGGAATTGGTAGAGGTTTCATCACTCTTTTGGGATGTTGTCTCTCTACCTTCACTTGTTGACAAACTAGACACCTTGACACGTATTCAACAATTTCTCACTTCATATTATCACACAAAAAATATTCCTTCAAATATCTATACATGTTGGTTCTACCTAGGTGTTTAGAGAAATTTTAGCTATGAGCATCCTCTAATAGTTACCTTTTTAGATTGGGTACTGATGGAACACATAACCTCTTCCCAAACTTCATAACTCCTTCTTCATACACAAAGTCATCCAGTCTCCCATCCTTAACTGCATTAATTTTCTTTTGTAGATTCTCATCATCAGATTGAGAAATTTTTATCTCCTCTGGTAAAGATGGTTTAACAATCATTTGAAAGATGAGTGATGTTTCCCCTTCCTTAACAATTCCCATATCCATCTTCAGTAGATCCATGTATATAGGATCTCTTTCAATCCTCATTTGAGTAAGAAGGCCATGATCTTTCCTACTTAATGCATCTGTCACCTTATTTTCCTTTCCTAGGTGGTAGTGCATTGAACAATCATAATATTTGAGTAACTCGAGCCATCTTATCTGCCTCATGTTGAGTTCTTTTTGTGTAAAAATATACTTCAAACTCTTGTGGTCTGTATACATATCACATCTCTCTCCATAGAGATAATGCCTCGATATTTTCAGAGAAAAGACTTTGACTTTTAACTGAATATCATGAGTTGGATGATTTTTCTCATGAGTCTTCAACTGTCTTGATGCATAAGCAATAACTTTATCATTTTTCATAACGACGCAACCCTGTCTATTCTTTGATGAATCACTGTATATTACAAATCCATCACTTCCAGATGGAAGAGTCAAAATTGGAGCATTGAACAATCTTCTTTTCAATTCTTCGAAGAATTCTGTACACTCTTTTATCCACACAAACTTAACTCCTTTTCATGTGATCTTGGTTGGAGGGTTAGCCAGTCGGGCGAAATTCTGAACAAAATGCCGATAGTAACCTACTAAGCCAATAAAACTGCGTACCTCGGTTATGTTTGTTGGCATGGGCCAATCTTGGATTTCCTTTGTCTTTATAGGATCAATTTGGATTCCATACTAAGAGACAATATGGTATATAAAAGAAACTGATTGAAGCTAGAATTCAAACTTTCTAAACTTCTCCTATAATTCATTTGTTCTAAGAGTTTTTAGAATAATCCGCAAGTTATTATCATGGTCTTCATAGATTTTTGAGTATACCAAGATATCATTGATGAACACCAAAACAAAGTTATCAAGATATTCCTTGAAAACTCTGTTCATTAAATCCATGAAAATAGAGGGTGAATTAGTCAGTCCAAAAGGCATCACTGTAAACTCGTAATGCCCATACCTAGTTAGAAATGCTATCTTAGGAATACCTTCTTTCCTCATGCGAAGCTGATGATATCCAGAAGGAAGGTCAATCTTTGAAAAGTATTGAGATCCATGAAGTTGATCAAATAAATCATCAATCCAGGGTAGAGGATAATTATTATTTATTGTAATAGCATTTATTTCTTTGTAATCAATGAATAGCCTCATGGATCCATCTTTCTTCTTAACAAAGAGGACAAGGTCTCCCCACGGAGAAACACTAGGTCGAATAAATCCTTTTTCACTCAACTATTCTAGTTGTTTATTCAGCTCCAATAACTCCATAGTGTCCATTATATATGGGGTCTTTGATATAGGTCTTGCACCAAGAATTAAGTCAATGGAAAACTAAATTTCCCACTCTGGAGGATGTCCAGGTAAATCCTTTGGAAACATATCAATGTATTCTTTTACTATATGAACATCTTCAATTTGAATATTTCTTTCCTCACCCATAGATATTGGGTCCTCTTCCTCTTCAAGAATTGTATTCAATAGAGCTACTGGGGTTGGGTCTAGATAATAATCAGATGGCAAAGTCTCCACTCTAAATATAAGAGATTCTACACCATTTTCAAAAATTTTAACTTCCTTTTTCTTACAACAAATCCTCGCATAATAATTTGATAGCCAATACATACCAAGAATTATATCAAATTCAATCATGGGTATGATGATAAGGTTAGAAACTAAAGCACATTTTGGTGTTTGGAGGGGGACTAATCGACATGACTTTGTTAAAATGATACATCCCATGGGAGTTTTGACTGAAAAATACTTTATTAAATCAAATTGGACATATCTAATCTTCTTGGAAAAATGAGAGGATATAAAAGAATGTGATGATCCAGAATCAAATAAAGTGTTGGCTAAGTTTGAGGAAACAATTAAAGTACATGCCACCACATCATTAGGAATTTCAACCTCCACAGTTGTGATCACATATGCTCTCCCTTGTTCTCTTGGATTTTTATGAGGCATTTTTCCCTGGAACTTAGGACACTCATTTGCATAGTGTACCATATCTTTGAAATTATAGCATTTAATATCATTTAATTGTGTCTTCCCCTTGCATTAATCAGATCGATGACCCTTTTATCTGCACTTATAGCAGACTCCCATGCCTTTCAAGCATTTCCGGAGATGATTCTTTCCATAGTTCTCGCATAATGGGAAACTATTCATTCCCTTTATCTTCTTTGGTGCTTCTACTTTTTCTTTTTTATCAGAGTACCACTTCTTATCTTGGTTTCCTTTGAAAAAATTTGATCTAGAAAATTCCTTCTCTGTTTTGATGGCACTTGATATAATTTCATCATATGATGAAAATGATTGAGAAGATAGTGCCCTTACAAGACTTGGCTTAAGACCTTCAAAGAAATGATCAATCTTGTCCACCGAGTCACGTACGTAATCCACAACATACCTGGCTAGCCTTGTGAAGGTAGCCTCATACTCTGCAACAATGTATTCTTCCCTTTGTTTCAAGCCAAGGAATTTCCTCTTCATTTCAGTTCGTTTCTCATGAGGGAAATATTTTTCTAAGAATATTTCCTTAAAATTCCTCCATTCCATATCATCTATCTCTTCTTCCTTCATGGTATTTTGAATCAGGGACCACCATTGATCAGCATTTCCCTTGAGACAATATACTTCCAGTACTACCTTTTCATTTTCATTGCATCGTAACACCATGAATATCTTTTCAAGGGACTTGATCCATTGCTCAACAACCACTGGATTAGTCATCCCGCTAAAATATGGGGGCTTCTACTACATGAAATGATCCAACACAAGTGTTGAATGGTTATTCATTACAACTTGAGTAAGTTTTCCCAATATTATCATGATCTGATCTGCTCCAACATTGATTGTATTGACTTTCTCAGTAGGGAGATCCCAACAATTCCCACGAGTATTGATTCCCCTTAATCCATTAGACACCATTTCTAAATAATGGAATACACTAGATTATTTTATGAATCTCAAATAGAAAATCACTCAACATAGATTGAAATTCTATGCATATCTAATCTTATAAGCATGGTTCCTCTGTGGAAAAATTTACATCAAATCCTTCATAATGGCTTGTAAAGAAAATATGAATTATCCTAAGCATATCCCCCAAGAGTGTCATAACCAAGAGTGCAACAAGGCCCGTTGTCGTGCACCGGTTCCCGTTCGAGTCTAGCTCAAAGCGATGGTTTCAGGTTTTACCCCTAGATATATCTGTGCCAGAGCCACCTCTACATTCTTGTATACAGATAGTGACATATTTCTTAAAATATCCACATAATCTATTCCTTACCAAAATACCAGGACGTCCCTGTATGTTAATCCTCAGATACTACCTTAGGTATTTGTTCCCTACTATACATTTCCTACTCTAGTTTCCAAGTTTTCTGCTAAACTTCCTCTGATACCAATTGTAACACCCCGACCCCTCTAGACTAGAGCTGGTGCATTACTTTTGATATTAGCATGGTTAGAAAGAATTAAAATCCCGAAGAAATGATCAGTTTGTTAGTATTGAAGAAACTATATACATATATGTAACTCAAATTACATTAGAAAAGATTACAAAATACAATACATAACAAAACTAAAAACTGCATCCCCAGGAACTCAATAAAAGATCTTCTCTTCATCACCTGTTGAAGGTAGACAATGAAAGGGGTGAGCTCAAATCTAAGTAAGGGTTACAAATAGAAGAAGCATGAGTACAATAATAAGTGAATCATAATCAATCTGACATAATCAATACGACATAGTGAGTAAATGAAAAACTAATGCCATTAATAAATCGAGAATGAAACTTCATCCATAGATTTTGTCATAGTGCAAAACTCATGGATAATAATAATAACTGATAATGAATAAAGATAATTCTTATTAATTGGATGTCATGTATCTAGAACATGAAACCATAATACCATAAAAATAGTTTAGTTCTCTGGGTAGAAACCCGTCTGATTTTTTGGAAACAAACTCAAAGGGTTTGTCGCCAAACTGTTTTTTCTCATGATACCTGTCCATGCATAGAGGGGCTGTAGTGGGACCCAACCACCTCTACATCCAAATCATTATTTATAAATTGATTCAATATAAGAGCAATATTCCATTTTAATATCCGTATAGAGTAGAGAATACAGATTCATCAATATTTCCATAGTTAAAATAACTTTCCAAATATACACCGTATGTGAAATGGTATACGGTTTAGACAATAAAAATATCCATGATATGATATTATGGATATTTAATAGAAATATAATTTTAAATGGAAAGTGATATCAAATGGGAAGTAGGTACACCACATAAGTATTATTAGGTGCACAATACAAAGTTAGTCACAATAAAATGGTAGTTGAGACAAAGTCCCTTATCACAATGTAATCGGTCGAATCATATGACCAGAACTTGATAACCATCAAATGAATCATTGAATAACATGAATATAAATAGAATCATGTTATTATACATCAAATGGCAGTAAAAATATACCACATACAAGAAATAAGTGTCGAACAATGAAAATCTCATAGAAATGAAAGTGAGATAAGAAACCCCTTACCTTTTGCTTGAGGGTGTTCTTCATTTGTTTTAATGATCTGAATAATGAAATATAGATTAATTAATTAATAAGTCCAGAACCTACTATACATGTAATTGATTTATTATAACCTTATTAGGTTCATTCATGTCCCTTTTAATGGGTTTAAGAGGTTCAATTTTATTGTTTTCAAAGCATTTTCTTCCTTGGTTTTCATGTTCTGTTTACTTGCTCTCATGAATGGAAGTTCATTTTGAAATGTGGATAAATATCCAGATTTGTTAATATATATTATTAGTGAAATTAAAGAGATATAAATGATCTTATAATAATTATAGGTTATATACTTGAGGATGAATCATTAGTTAAAAGTTTTTGATAAACGCTTGGATTTAGCTTGGTAGTTTTGTATACAATGAACCCGTTTTGTATTATTATTCCTTATTATGAGTGTGTAAAGATTAAAGAACATTAATGATATTAAATAACTCTATTCTTATATGGTTCAACCATTAAAATGGTCTCATGAACAGTAATTAAGGATAATGTGAAGAACAAAACTCTATCGTCCACAAAGGTTATAAGTTGGAACCTCATGGACATTGATTTCGCTTATAAAAATAAAAAGGGGGGAGTAATAATATTGATGATGGTTATTCCATTAACATGATATAATTCCAGTATATAAATGATACTTGAGTTTATCATGGTCATTTGGATATAGGTGGTGAGGAGTGAAAAATAAAAGAGATGAACTTGAAAAGAAAAGAAAAGTAGAGAGATCCCTTATAAAAATTCGGCAGCGTAACGGTGTCACTTAAAATTTCATAAAATCAAATGATGAGAACAAAAGGGTATCTCATCATATTGAAATAAAAATGACAGTAATAAGAATAAATAAAATCAAACTCCAATATATTATAAAGGAATTTTTAATAGCTAACATAAAAGAAGTGTCGACTTAAAGAAGAGAATGAAGGATTCCCTTACCTTGTAGAATAACTCCTAGATATTAAAGTATGGGACCTTGGGGGATTAGGGAAACCTTGGGAGGAATCCTAGAGAGGTAAAACATCCATAGCTTCGAGGATGTGGGATTTGGAATGAAAGAAAACGAATTGATGAGTGGGTATTTATAGAAAAAGAGAGGTATTGTTTTTTATAATTTCAAAGAGACACCTTATTAGTGGTTTTTTCTAGACCATGGGCTTTCCCATGGTATTTGCCCATGGTTTTAGCCACTTGGGACATATCATGTCATAAGTTACTATACACAAGTATACTATACTTTTATATTTAATTATTACATCATTGTGATGTCATTAAACTACCGAAAACTCAAAACTGTATTTTTACTATTCATGAAAAATTCATGTATTTTAGAAAAATCCCAAAAAATTTACCCTAACCATTTTTCAATGTGTAGAATTCAAAAATGAACTCCATTTTTCAAAATTAATTTTCTAAATATTATTAATTTAATTTTTAAATAAAGTCATAGTTAATTTGAAAAATAACAATCTTAAAGTACAATTAGTTTTATTTCTCATTGAAAAACTAATTAAGATCTCATTATCTTATTTCCATAAGAAAATAAAATAATAATATTATTTACTATTCATAAAGGTCATATTACTATTCATTAGGGTATGTTACTATTCACCAAAAAATCAAGTTGGTTCTATCAGACTCTAAATGACTTACTGGTCACAACTCTAGATGACCGTTTTTCAAAATTCAAAACATAGAAGTGGAAAATTTATGTTTAATGGATAGCTTATATGTTTCTCCTATAATGTTTTGATTCAGAAAAGACATAGTGCTTCATGAAATATAAGCTATGAATAGAATGTATTTAATATAAGCATACAATAAAATGTTTAAGGTGTTATAATAACTCAATAATTATTATGTAACATGAAGTTACATTTGAAATATAATGAGGATTTTAAATTGATTTATTTATTTTGAATAAATTACATTTCTAAAAAATTTGGTATTTTTAATTATTCTTCAAAACATCAATATTTTCCAAAAATTAAAAAAATTAATAGAATGTAAATTTTGATATTTTTATTTTAAAGATGAAGTTCATTTTATCAAATACATTTTATAGAACATAGAAAATGTAATTATATTATTTTTTGAAGAATAAAATTACTTTATTAAAAATTTATTGAATACCTAATAAGAAGTTATAAAAAATTTTAGTAACTTGGATATATATATATATATATATATCATAAATTAGTGAATACTATTCATACCCACTAATTTAATGGATAAGTTATAATGGTTATATATTTCATGGGTCGTTTGAGATCGATGTTACATGTTGAATATGAAATGGAACAATGTTTGTTTCCCTGAAATATAAGGGTGTTAAAGTAGGAATCAACCACACATTAATATGAAACATTGTAAAACCTTTGAGATTTTTATGTGATATATTATTTTTAATTTCATTGATGTATTTTATTATACACTAATTCAAGATTATCTTGCTCTATATATAACTCTATCTTAGTTTGTGCTATATGCAACACTATTATTCGCTTGCATTATACACAAATTCCATTATTTTGATAGAGTTAATTTCACACAAGACCGAGTTTTATCGAAAAAATTAATATTATTTTGTTTCCTTATAACCTAGCCCTTATAATGGAATGTATGAGAAATATTAACTGAATTATGGATGTATTATTTACAGATGTATATATAATTAATTCCTTTGTGGGAAATTAGTTATAAATGAAAATAAAACACTTTTTAAATAAAATGAAATGTTTTTTCTGAAAAACTATTTAAATGAAAATAAGATAGATTATAAAATAATAAAATAAAAACTTATGGATTTTATTAATAAAATATATGTGTAATATATTCAATGTAATGATTAAAATTTATTATATATTTTTTCTAGATATGATATAAGAATAAATTCAATTTTACGGATAAAAAGAGTACTTAAAAAAAAAATACAGTTTTACCGCCTTTTGATGGAGAACCCATATTAAATCTATGTTTTGACACTTTACATGTTATATTTCACAAAATAAACTTATTATTTGGAATAGGGACATCAAAATTTATTTTGGATAAATGTTTTGTTTTTTTCTGATAATATACATATTTTAATTAATATTGAAAAATACTACTTTTTAATTCAAAAATGTTTTTTATCAAATTTATTTATATTGTTATATTATAATTTTAATTAGGTTTAAATTATAATTAGATTATATTTGAATCAATTAATGTAATTTTTTTCATTAGATTTAATTTCACAATGAAATTTGAAATAGACAAATGTTAATCTGTTGATGGTTTTTATTTTTTTAAAACTGATTTTCTCATTTTGAAAATGGGGATTAATATTAAATTAATTACTATAACATTTAACTTTTAAATTTTAAAAAATGGATTTAATTTTAGGAATCAGTGGGTCCAAATTATATTAATAGGATTATTTTATTTTTTTGGATATTATGATTAGTAACTATGGTAATTTTTATTTAATGTGGTTAATGGTAAATCAGGTAATTTATGTTACAAAATAATATTATAAAGAAAATTTAATTACCCTAACACATTCCAAAATCCTATTGGATGAATAAAATTGAACCCTTAATACCTAGGGATCAAAATTGATTGATTTAATGGACTTTTGTCCATGAAAGTGATATAAATATTTTTAAAATGTAACAAAAGTGACAACATGTCACCCTCTTATTTCTTATAAGTAGAATAATAATAATATAGTGATAAATATGAGATAACTTTGACCATAATTTTTTTATTAAGGGAAATATCAAATAAATGTTATTTAAAATATTAAAAAATATATAATCTATGCTAATTAATATTTGCAATGAATTTTCTAGATGAATTTAATCCCATATGGATATAACAAAATAATTTTTTTAAGGATAACATCTTATCTTGATATTTTTCAGAATCAATTAATTTAATAGTGTAAAAATTGAAAGTATTAATTGTTTATATAAATTATGTGAGATTACATTATTTATAAATGATTAAACATTTTTAAAAATATTGAATAATTATTATATGGTCTAAATGTTATAACATATTCATTTATAGCATAGTTGACATCAAATAAGTAAATATTAAACTATTTTAATATTGAATAAATTTTGACCTTAATTAAAATTAAAATAAAATAACTGACGGTTTATTGAAATGGTAAGATTTATATTGACTAAAAAAATTGTCTAAAAGTTATTGGTTGATGAGATTACAATATTATATAATATTATCTTCAAAACTAATACATTTTTAGGTTTTTTATGGGTTTTAATTTTACTATAAACTACTAGTTTTAGAAATTCCAAAGGTTCCCCATCCTCTATTATAAATGGGAACTCCATCATTTCTTCACTTTTCTTTGAGCCTTCAAGCTTGGCCATCCCCTGCCCAATTCCATTCTCAATATCCCTAGTTACATTTTGGAGGTGTTTTTCTTCTCAAAAGACCATATCTAGTGCCTTTAAGGGGATGATATAAAAAGTGCACGTCAAAGTGTAGGTTTCGGGCACAGTGGAAGCGCATTGGTGGGTGTACCCAAATTTAATTTTAGCGTTAAAAACGATCAATCCGAGATCCATCACGATAATAAAACACCATATATTTGGAATAGAATGAAGAACGAAAATGAAATAGGAGAGTCCCAAAACCATAGATAGGATCATCATATGTTGGTTGTAATTAATTTAATTAATTGACAAGAATTACCTTGATATAATTCTATCTTTGTTGATGTTTCCCGTCATGATCTGATGTGATCCGTCGTTGCGTTGTAGAATCTATGTGTAGGATTCCTCTATCAGTGATCCACACATGCTCCTTGTATCTCTAGATGATTCCGAAGGGATATCCTGGTGCTAGCATGTAAGAGTCTTCACTTGCGATGTCCACCTTCGATCACCTTCATCCGGTGGAGGTGGATCTCTCTCTCTCGTAGCTTGAGAGCGTACTTGGTGGAAAAACAATTATCTCTTGGATTGGGAGATTTTCCAAATCCATTGTGCACAACCATACCAAAAACTGGATAGGCTAATGAGAAATATATAATTGGGATTTTAAATTACATAAAATGATAAAATGAATTAATTACCCGAAATAATTTATTTATTTCATTTTATTCTTAGTAATACCCCATTTCTAATAATAACAGTTAACTATTATTATTACTTGATATGTGCCCAATGAATTACACCTAATATTATTTAACTAAATAAAGAATATTATTTCTCATAAATTCCCAAAATAAATACACGGCATGTATATTTAATATACTGGCATGTGCTTTTATTTTTCCATTTTCTTTATTTCCTCCAAAAAATTTATTAGACCATGAATAATGGCTATTTATTTATAAAATAAATATCACTGCATTACTCACTAATAAATATATAATTTTTCCCACAATATATTCTCTCAAATAACTAGTTTTTAAATAAATGCAATCAACCATCCTTAAATAATTATTAGACCATAGTCGAGAATAATCTTTATTTAACTTGTTAAATTAATATTTAGCTGAGATACATGGACACACATAGTGTGTGACACTCTAGGACTCTTTCTTAGTGGCATTAGGTGGAGCCTGCCTAAAGTCCAAGGTTAGCGTCTGGAAACACGCCAATGCATCCATAGATAAAGAAGTTAATGCCGTAATGACGTGTCACCTCATATGAACGCTTACCGTGTAATATAATCCCTTTGTCTCGATAT
The DNA here is from genome assembly GCA_963277665.1 of Viscum album. NCBI lineage: Eukaryota > Viridiplantae > Streptophyta > Magnoliopsida > Santalales > Viscaceae > Viscum > Viscum album. Next base: position 1,889,221,900 of record OY728130.1, on the reverse strand, counting down.
CTCTAATCAAGAGGGTTGCATGCTAGTGCCATCGACCCATGTGCTAGATTATTATTTCTTTGAATTCCTGAAATTGAACTCACCCATACCTTACCATGGCCATGGATTTATTTAGGCTATATCAATTCCATCAAAGGGCCTGAGATATTTACTTCCATTATGAAACAGAAGGGACAAATACTTTTTCACATTTTCTATTAATGTAGTATCACTTGTGACGCACCCAACGTATCCTAACTCGCTGCGAACAATGTGTAATTGTAGTTTTTTTCAATACATTTAAGTGCGCAAGTTTTAATACCCATTAATAATAATCTTAATGTTTAAGGACCAATACACATGTACACAGATAGGAACATCCAATGATACTATGAAATGTAGATTTCCTACTGGTGGGTCTCATTCACATAATATCCTCCTGGATATTACCAAGGGTTCACACCATGAGAAGGTGCCTCAATATTTTATGAGTCCTCACCCCTAATGGCCTGTATTATTTATGTCCCTCAAATAACATCATCCGGCCATAGAACATATATTCAAGAACAGTGTTATGGCACTTCCGGGTTCTCATCATAGTAGGGATACACTATGAACATTTAATGCAACAACTATCCTTAAGACATTATCACATTCATTGTCACACAGAAGAACAATAGAGATGTGATAAGGTATTTTTTAATGAAGAAAGTACAATGTAGTTATTTCTAGGCCACCAACTCCAACAGAATCCCACTTGGACTAGAGCCAACTTCTAACAACCTTTAACCCACTATCTCTCACATGATATTCATGCTTCTACTAATATAGGCCTTTAGTCATGGGGTCCACCACATTCTCTTCCGTGGACACTTTTCTCACTGCAACTTCACCCCTTTGAATGAAATCCCTCAAGAGGTGATACTTCTGGAGTTTGTGCTTTGTCCGTTGATGTGAAATTGGTTGTTTTGTATGATCCACCACTGTAGTATTATAACAATACAACGTGATATGATCTTTACTTCTAGGCACCACATCAAGATTCTGAACAATGTTTCGAATCCAGATGGCATCCTTGACTGCATCAAAAGCCGCTATATATTTGGACTCCGCTGTAGAATCGTCAACAACTAGCTGCTTTGAACTCTTACAGCTCACAACTCCTCCATTGAGATAGAAACATTATCTAGATTGTGACTTCAGATTATTATGATCTGTCTGAAAACCAGCGTCAACATAACCTATGATGACAAGCTCCTCATCTCATCCATACACCAGGAACATATCCTAAGTTCTTCTCAGATACTTAAGGATAGTCTTAACGGTAGTCCAATGCTGTTATCCTGAATCTGCTTGATTTCTACCTACCATGCTCAGCGCATAGGCAACATCAAGCCTGGTACATGGCATACATGACGGATCCTATAGCCTAAGCATATTGGATCTTACTCATTCTATCTTTCTCTTGTTGTATCTGAGGAAAATTTTCTAAAAAAGATGTAGGCCATGTGACATTGGAACCAATCCCCTCTTGGATTGTTCCATACTAAATCTCTTTAGTATCTGGTCAATGTGTGTACCCTAACTTAGTCTAAGCATCCTCTTGGATCTATCATGAGTGTTCTTGATCCCTAGAATGTAAGCTGCTTTACCTAATTCCTTCATAGAGAAACACTTATTCGACTAGTCCTTAACTGACTGTAAGACTAGTACATCGTTTCCAATAAGCAATATGTCATAAATATATACTACTAGGATAACGATCAAATTCCCATTAAACCACTTATAAACACATGGCTCACATTTATTCTTAATGAAACCAAATTCATTTATGGAATCATAAAATCAAACATTCTATGACCTATATGCTTTCTTTAATCCATAAATGTATTTATGCAACTTGCAAACCCATTTGGATTTACCTGGTGTCACAAACCCTTCTGGTTGTGTCATATAGACATTTTATTTAAGGTTTTCATTAAGGAATGCTATTTTTACATCCATTTTCCAAATCTCGTAGTCAGGGTAAGCTTCTATGGAAAGTATTATTCTTATGGATTTAAACATGGAAACTAGCGAGAAAGATTCATCATAGTAAGTTCCTTGACGTTATCTGAATTCTTTAGCCACTAGCCTTGCTGTATAGGTGCTAACTTGACCTTCCATGTCCAGTTTTCTCTTGAATACCCATTTGCATCAAACAAGATTTAAATCAACTGGCTCATTGACCAGAACCTAGACTTAGTTCTGATGCATGTAATCCATCTCAGAATTTATTGCTTCTAGCCATCTTGCAGCTTCTGAGCATTATAATAATTCCTTGTAGGAGAGAGGTTTATTATTGTCCAAAAATAATGATTCACCATCCTCAGTGACTAGGAAACTAACTCTCTCTGGTTCCCTTACCTCTCTTGAGCTCCTACACAGTACTTGTGTTTCTATAACCTCTTCCATGGGGACTGTGGAACTTGTTCCTGTACCAAATTATTTGTATCTTGAGAATCAACTTTGTCAAAGTCAATCTTGCTCCCAGTCTCCTTTTTGAGGATGTTCTCCATCTCAAGAATGATGGATTTTCTAGCGATAATAACTTTCTTTTCTGAAGGGTTATATAGGTAATATACTTTCGTTTCCTTTGGATATCCTATAAAGATACACTTCGTGCCTCGGGGAGCTAGTTTGTTGCCTAAGAAGGCCTTAAAAAATTCCTCGCATCCCATACACGTGTGTGCGAAAAAATGTATTTCTTTCCATTCTATAACTCGGAGGGAATTCAATTTTCCACCGTGTTTGGTACTCGGTTTAATGTGTATGCTGTAGTCTGTAATGCATATCCCCAAAATGATAATGGAAGATCTGCATGAATCATCATCGACCTCACCATGTCCAAAAAGGTTCCATTCCTCCTTTCACTAACACCATTCTACTATGGTGTATAAGTATAAGTGAGCTAAGACAGAATCCCAGACTCCCATAGAAGATCAATGAACTCTTGGTTCAGATAATCTCTGCCTCGATCCGATTGAAGCTTCTTTATCTTCTTACCAAGTTGATTATGTACTTAATTCTTGAATTCCTTAAATTTCTATGAGGCTTATGACTTAAAACTCCTTAAGTAGACATAAACATATCTAATTAAATCATTAATAAACGTAATGAAGTAAGAATATACACCTCTAGCTTCTACTGGAAATGGTCCACACACATCCATGTGCACCAATCCTAGAAGCTCTGTGGACTTTTCACCCTGTCCACCGAAAGGCATCTTGGTCAGTTTTACTTGTAAAGAATCACGACATCTATCAAGTGGTTTTAGCTCAGTAGAGTCTAAATAGCCATCTAGGACAATCTTTGTCTAGCGCTTCTTGTTTACATAACCGAGATGGTGATTCCACAACTAGGTGATGTATGAGTCATGTGAGTTTGTTTCATTATCGATTTCCATCACTTGGTTTTCATAATTTAAAACATACAAACCATTATTTAAATGCACCATACCATAACATACATTATTCTTATAAAATATAAAACCCTTATTTCTAAACATGAAAATAAATTCATCCATATCCAAACAAGATAAAAAATTATATTCTTGGTAAGACTAGGCACATAATAACAGTTATATAAAACCAAAATCATCCTAGTTGGCAATGAGAGGTGGTAATAACCAATGTCTAATGAAGCTAGCCTTGTGCTATTAGCATCTCAAAGATCCACCAATCCTCTAGAAATATTTCTAAATCTACTTGGTTTCTGCATTTGAATACATATGTAATCACCACAAGCTGTATCTAATACCCAATATGTAGAAATGGAAAGATTACACTCGATAACGAATGCACCTTTAGCATCCCCATGATTCTAGGCGCAGTGCCTCTTCCAGTGGCCTTGCTTGCCACATAAAAAACATACCGCCTCCTGTTCCTTGCCCAGCCTCTGAATATTCCCCTTCTTGGAGGGATGATGCTCTGGGGATTTAGCCCTTTTATAAGTCTTTGGCCCATTTTCCTTGTCCTTACTTTTCTTATTCACCATAAGGACTATTGGTTTTTCAAGCCCCATGTCCTTATCTACCTAGAAAATTAAGGTCAGAAGTTCTGATAGACTCTTCTCATTGTTTCTCATGTTGTAGTTGAAAATAAAGCTAGAGAAGGTCTTGGGTAGTGATGATTGGATGAGATCTGTACACAACTCATCTGGGAACTTAATCCCTAAGATGTCTAGACATTCAATTTAGCCATTCATCTTGAGTATATGAGGCCCAGATGGTGCAGAATCTCCAAGATTAATTGTAAACAAAGTATTGGAGATCTTATATCTCTCCTGTCTCGCCTTCTCTTGATAGATATTCTTAAGGTGAGACATCATGCTATACACGTCCATGTTTTCATGTTGATTCAAGAGCTCATTAGACATGCATGACAGCATGAAACACTGGACATCTGTGGAATTATCCATGGGTTTCATATAAAGAGATAGTTCCTCATCATTGGCCTCTTTTCTAGGCGCAACTAGAATAGGCTCTTCCAACACATACAATTTCCTCTCATGGCGAAGGATGACACGTAAATGCCTCTGCCACTCTTGGAAATTTGTGTCAGTGAGAATGTTTTCCTTCTTGACTATGGTTCACAATGATATGTTTGAATTCATTTTTCTTGCCATTTATATAAATTAAGATAATAAAAATTTTAGTACTTTATTATGATAAAACTAAGAAAACTAAATAAATTAATACTTATTAGTCTCCCACTAATTTATCAAAATCCAATATCCCTCACCATTGAATTTGGAATATTCTGTTTCCTGAATATTCTAGTGGAAAGGATCCATATTTCCCATCGCATTACCCCAACTGGTGTTGGTCAAGAAACTTGAAGGGTCTTAGGTAGGCATTCTAAATGCCAACTGCATTAACTCACAACTCCTTGATTTGCTGAGTTGACTCCCCAATCCTGAAATCGTTTTATTTTTGGATTTTCTCAACCTTTGCCTCTTGGTCACACCAAGTCCTACTATGGCAGTCAACTCTTGATGCAAACCAAGTCAAGTCAACCCAAAACCTTGAATTAGAATTTCCTGATAATTGAAAGCACCCCAACCAGGGTTGGTCAAGCACTTTGAACTATGGTTCGATTCTAACCAAGATTATGGAAGGATGTACTGAATTAATATTTCTTTGAGGGATTTTATACTTTATACGTAAATTTCCATTTTATTATCTTTGATTACATGCTTGTTAATATTACATGACATATAAATAAGTGACTAAGCATGTATATCATAATATTTTACGCATAAGTTGGTCTTATTTTAGTTCCATCTTGTATGCTTGTTTAATTCTTTAATTTTGTGATCATGAAAACACACCCACAATAAATAAACCATGAAACTAATAGAAATAAAATAAATGTAATGATTATGAGCTTGTTCTATTGGATAGTTTATCTACTGGTTGATAAACTAACCCAAGACCTAGGGGAGAAACACCTTGAACCTTTTGGGTTCGTGTTTACATATTTCCACCTATCCACCTTTGTATCTCCTTGGATTGGTTTCACCTTGGCTCCTAAATTGAGCCACCTCCACCAGCTTGGGAGCTCCATCCATTACATATGCTTTTATCTCACATGAAGGTGAGGGGTAAAATAGGGTTTTATATAAAAGAAACCTTGGGCGCGCATTCCCTACATATTAATGAGGAGAAGGCTCACATGCCAAAAAATTTAATTTAAATAAATAAATTAAAAGAAACTATTCACATACAAAGGTCTTGGTATAGCTCATGATCATCCACATATGCAACAATACTTATGCATAAATAAAACTAGCATTCAATTCTTTAATCATTCTTGTTTAAGATAAATCATGATCGAATCAATTAATTATCTTTAATTAATCAATCCTTTTATCTTAAACCCTTTTATGAATTTCCTTTATATTCTCATCCATAATAATTTTAAACACATGAATTCATTTAAAATTATGTTTGTATGTAACTTTTATGTTGGAGGAAACCCAATGAATTCCCATTCATAACTACCCAATGAGTAGAAATGAACATTACTCAAATGTTAAATTAAACACACATATATAAAACACATATCACGTGTTGTGCCTCAACTTTATTCTACACTATGGTACATGTCTCAAGGGTTTGTATAATATAATAATAAATTTTAATAAATCTGCATAATTTGGATGAGTACACAGTGTGTAGTTCCGACTACATGGCATATACTTTTGTTCACTGTCCATCTGAAGTACACGCTTGGGGACATGGTGTGTAGATGTACATCGGAAATTTTCAGAGTACATGGCGTGTTCAGTGGGACACATGTCGCGTAGTATCTGCGTTACATGGTTTCCAGCCGAGCAAGCTGTGTATGGGGTACACGGTCCAACCCTAGCCCGAAGGGACTACACATCATGTTTAGTGGACCACATAGTGTGTAATCTGGAAACCGTGTTCCAACTATTCCTGGTCAACACAAGGTGTCATTTATGACTTAGGAATTCTCCAACACGTGGCCTAATTTGGCGGACCATTCTGATGCATTGAACCTAGAATACACGATGTGTACTTCTGAATACACACCATGTATTCTGGTGTTGTACGACCAGGAATATTTGGTACCTCCGGATGAGATCCTCTATTTTATATTAATCAAAATTAAAATAAAAAATTCTTTACGGTAAGGTGAACAAGAAATGTGAGAGGAGGAACATATCTCGAGATTTATATTTTAAAGAATGATTAACTTGAATTGAAACAACTAAATTATTAAATGCATAAATTACCAACAAAAAACTTAAATAATTATAACCAATGATATGACCACACTGATACCACTTGTATGTTCCCGGCGTAGTGGAAGCGCATTGGTGGGTGTACCCAAATTTAATTTTAGCATTTACAACGATCAATATGAGATTCGTCACGATAATAAAACTCCGGATCTTTGGAATAGAATGAAGAATGAAAAAGAAAGAGGGGAGTCCCAGAACCATAGATAAGATCATCATATGTTAGTTATAATTAATTTAATTAATTGAAAAGAATTACCTTGATGGAATGACTTCTTCGTTGATGTTTCCGGTCATGATCAGATGTGATCAATAACTACATCATAGAATCCAAGTGTAAGATTCCTCTAGTGGTGATCCACATGTGCTCCACATATCTCTGGACATCGTCGAAGGGATCTCTGGGTACTAGTGTGGAAGAGTCTTCTCTTGCAATGTCCGCCTTCGATCACCTTGATCTGGTGGAGGTGGATGTCTCTATCGTAACTTGAGAGCACTCTTGGTGGACATGGAATTCTCTCTAGGCTTGAGAGATTTTCCAAATCTGTTGTGCACAACCACACAAAAAAATGGCTATGCTAATGAGAAATATATAATTGGGATTTTTAATTACATAGAATGATAAAATGAATTAATTACCCGAAATCATTTATTCATTTCATTTAATTCTTAGTAATACCCCATGTCTAATAATAACAGTTGACTATTATTATTACTTGACATGTGCCCAGATAATTACACTTAATATTATTTAATTAAATAAATAATATTATTTCTCATAAATTCCAAAAAAAATACATGGTGTGTATATTTAATATACATTGTGTGTACTTTTATTTTTCTATTTTCATTATTTCATCCATGAAATTTATTAGACCTTGAATAATGGATATTTATTTCTAATATAAATTTCACTACATTACTCATTAATAAATATATTATTTCACCCATAATATATTCTCTCGAATAACTAGTGTTGAAATAAATGTGATCATCCATCCTTAATTAATCATTAAACCACAACCGGGAAAAATATTTATTTAACTTGTTAAATTAATATTTAACTGAGATACTTGAACACACTTAGTGTGTGAAACTCTAAGCCCCATTCTGAATGGCATTAGACAGATCCCGCCTAAAGTACAAGGTTAACATCTAGAAACACGCCAAGGCACCCATATAGAAAGAAGTTAATGCCACAATGACGTTTCACCTCCTACGAATGCTTACCATGAAATATAATCCCTTTGTCTCAATATCTTGAATCAAGCGGGTTGTATACTAGTGCCATAAACCCATGTGCTCGATTATTCTTTCTTTGAATTCCCATAATTGAACTTTCCCATTCCTCACCATGGACATGAATTTATTTAGGCTATATTAATTCCATCAAAGGGCCTGGGATATCTACTTCTGTTATGGAATAGAGGGGACAAATCCTTTCTTGCATTATCTATTAATGTAGAATCACTCTTGATGCATCCAACATATCATACCTCGCTGTGAATAGTGTTCCATCATATTTTTCGTCAATACATCTAAGTGCATGAGTAGTAATACACCTTAATAATAATCTTAAAGTTTAAGTACCAATACACATGTTCGCAGATAGGAACATCCAATAACATTATGAAATGTGGATTTCCTTCTGTTGAGTCTCATTATCATAATATCCTCCAAGATATTACCAAGGGAAGACACCATGAGAAGGTGCCTCAAAGTTTTATGAGTCCTCACCCCTAATGGCCTGTATTATTTGTGTCCCTAAAATTACATCATTTGGCCATAGAACATATATTCAAGAATAGTGTTATGGCACTTCCGGGTTCTCATCATAGCAGGGATCTGCTATGACTCTTTAATACAATATCTATCCTTAGGAAATTATCACATTAATTTTCACACAAAAGAACAATAAAGATGAGATAAGGTATTTATTAATTAATAAAGTACAATGTAGTTGGTTCTAGGCCACCAACCCCAACACGAAGAACATGTAGTCTCTTTTATCGACTCTCTCAAGATCATTTCCTCTTATATTTCCCCTTCATTTTTTTTGTTTTAATTATAATTTAATAAATAAATTATAAGATATATACTTATATTTTATTATGGTTCGTTATAAGATTATTCATCATTCTATCTATGCTCGGAAAACTAAATCAGCACACGTGTATACGTATGGATTATCGTCTCCTCACTGTGGTGTAATATGTCTTTCACCACCACCTTACATGGATGGTTATAATTTTGGAAATAATAAAAATATTTTATTATTATATAATGATTTTTATTCTGAAATATTATACATCATCCACTTCAATACAATCAATAATTATGGGAATGATATCATCACTCGTGCGTACGTACGACCTACCGTTTCAAAGATGTGTTGTGATTAATTCTAAATAATCTTCATCAAAGCATGATTATATAAATGAATTGAATTAATAAATATGATATATATTATACTAGTGTAATTTTTTAAATCACATAACTTTAACCAAATAAGAGGAACTTATCTGAAAAAACATCCTTAAGAAAATAAAGAAGTTAATACCCAATGGATGGTTAATAATGTTATTAAAAAATAGATGAAAATATGATAATATATTATATCATAAAATAATTAATATGGTTATATAATAAGTCAATGAAATTATTTAAATCATTATACAGGAGGTTCGGATACTTAAGAAGGATTGAGAACCTTTGTTAAGGGATTATTTTGTCTCACTTTTTTTTTTCTGTGGGACATATTCTTTATACTCACTCTAATTTTTTATGTGGTGTTTATATTTCCCAAAAATGTTTTTATGATGATTATTATGATATTTAGATATTCATATAATATTATTTATTTATGAGAATTAAAATTTAACTGATTATAAATTTATATGAGATACTTTTTCAATCTCATTATTATCCTGGACTGTTTATTCTTGGTTATTTACTAGTGTATATTTATCAACAATGTCCATGTTTCCTAAATTTGTATTTAAAAATATTCCTTCTATAATTATAATTTTTTTAAATTCAATTTTAACCATTTGGGAATTTTTATTAAACGGTATGAGTGGAATATGTTTCATTTTTGGTACGTCGTACTTTTTTGAATTTCCAACCAAAGTACGAGAAGAATATTTTTTAACTTATACGACATGAACAGATTTTTTAAGATTTCATAACACCATATTCCCATAAATATTATTTTAAAATATTTCATTTTTATTTTCAATTAAATAATTTTATTTTTTAAGTTTCATGGCATTTTGAGAAAAGAAATCATTTTTGATCAAGATAGATATTTTCCTCAAGAATTAATTTATAGTGTTTTACCAAAAGTATTTTATATCTAAGATGACATTATCTAAAAATGGTTATAATACTATCCCTATTATTAATATTATATTATTTTGTTTGTTAGAGAATTATATTCATGAAATCCATTTTTATTACATGGATTTTGATAAAATGATGTTTAGGAAACTCATTTTATTCCTTAGGTTATTCTATGATGAATGATTTATGTTTTTATACAACATGTAAGAATGATTTAATTATGAGATGGGTGGGACCTATATCTCCATAAAATTAATTGGTTACAGTGTTATATCTAATGAGATAGACATGACTAGAATGACATGTAAATCTAGCTTAGTAATAGAGGGCTTTAACAGTATGTAAATCTTGTTCGATAGTACAGGGATGGAATGATAAGTAAATATGGTTCTATAATGAACTTTGTCCACTATATTGATCTTGGAAATGAGCATTTAATAATATGAAATGATTTTATATTATTATGTGTATGCCTCAAATTCTATGTCTTAAGTTATGAATTTTGGTAATATGTTCATTGTTTCTTTATGAACTTCTATTATTTATCACATGTCATGATATCACAATCTTTCATATGCAGGATATGATTTAAAAATTTTATTTTCTTATTATGATTATGATATGATTGATATGTCCTTTATTTAAATTTAATGAACTTATGATCTCAACCTTTCTTATTTTTCTCTTCCCCATGTTACAAATAATTCTTTTAAGTTGGTTCACTAAAGGGGAAGATCTTTATGGGAGAGTTTGAAGATCTTTCACAGGCTAGAAGAATAGATTACAAGTTTCCAAAGGTAGTAAACTAGTATGGTCCTCAAGTATGGAATTGAAAAATGTAATGAATATTAATTTAAAAAGATATAATATCCATGTACGTTAATCATGGTTAATTATAGTTTGTATTAGAGGAAATGTTTAGTTAACCTTTGGAAACTAGAATGCGAAAACTTTAGTGCGGTCCCTAGAGATGTTTCTAATGATATGTCTAGAGGTTTCCTAAGGATATGTCTATGTATATGATATAATCCCAGGGTTTTTGATATTCATAAATAACATAGGGTTGAATCTAATATATTATAGATTGAAATATTATTTGTAATTTACCTTACTTATGTGTTTATAATCTCTATTATGTATTTTTCACTCTTTTCTTTCTAGTCTTATTTAGTAGCTAGATCTAGATAGAACATATTAAAACTTGATTATTTTATTTGTAGAAGGTATGGGAATTATGAAAACTGATTTTAAAAGTGAAAATATCATAAAGTAAATCATAAAGGTCGTACGAGTATTAGTTAAATTGTTCAGGATAGAGATATTATAAACAACATGTGAAAGGTATGTGATGTTATTCTAGTATTTTACATTAAACCTATTAATCATGGTTAGATTTATGTTGAGGAACATTAATAAATAATTAATTTTTTTTATGAAAGACTATGATGATGGATCCTGAGTAATGGTTTATGAATAAATTTGGATGATTGAGGTATATATGTTTTGTAATTCAAAGATTATATTATAGGAATCATGAAATTTAAAAGTGTTTTTAATACAAGTTTCTCATTAATGATTAGAAAGGATATGTTAAATACCTAGAAAAGTGATTTAATGGTAAGGTTATATATTTGGAAAAAACATGATTAAGGGTTAGATAACTAATAATATGCGCATGATGAGGAGATAATGATATTGGAATACATATATGTTAGATATGAATAAGTAAACTTGGATGATACTAGTTACCTTGTTACTTGTTAATGATTTATTTACATATGGGATATTATATCATGGGTGAAGTTTATAGTTTTTTGGACTTACGAATAAGGAAACATGCATTTTTTTGATAAGTTTATATGGAAATTCAAGTTATTACTATGACTCAAGATAATATATTGATGAAGGTGTTTACATTTTTGGAATATGACCAAAAGAGATACCTTATGATATATTGGGGATAAAGTTTAAGATAAGTTAGTGAAAATTTTTCTAATGTTTTGTATTTTCATCACTTAGATGGATTGTAAGGTTATAAATTTATGGAAATGTTAAGTTAAACTTTGGATAACATTTTTTAGAATAATTTATTATCTCACCATAGAGGGACTTATGCATATTTGATAACTTGTGCTAAACATTTTGTTGTGATAAAGAAATATGGAATGACTTATCATTATATTTATGGATCATATGATCTTTTAACACATAAAGAATGAAAATTTCAACTTAATTTCTTAGAATAATAGATGACATGGAAATTTTTCATGTCACGACTAACAGTGAGATTATACTGAAATAAAGTATATATATCTTCTCTTGAAAAGTGTTCAACACTAGAAAAATGGAATGTAATGTTAAAGGGTGTCCTATTATCATCATTTTTGATGATATAAAAGACCCCATTCATGCCTCTTTATTTATGGTTTTGTTATTTTTAACTTTCTCTAAAACACTTACATCCGTGTGATCAGTAATCTTTATCAATCTCTATGATTATTTACACATTTACTCTATGAACTAATATTTCCTATATTCTCTTACATATATACCTAGTAATTATTTAATTTGGAGAACTATTATTTTCCATCTTTTAATTTTTAAAATAATTTTTCCATATTTTTTTATGATGGGGGTTTCTATTATTTTATAACCCCAATATATTTCATGGGGAAATCATTTTAAGGGGGGTACAATGTAACACCTATAGATTTTTATGAGATAGATTATTTTTAATTTATTTGATATATTTTGTTGTATTCTAACACATTATTAGCTTGAACTAGATGAAACACTATCATAGCCTACAGTTTATGCAACACTATGATTGTCTTGTGTTATACACAACTTCACATTCTTATGATAGAGTTTACTTCACATGAGACTGAGTTTTACCTAACAACTAAACATTATTATGTTTCTTTATAAAATAGCCATTATAATGGCAAGTGTGAACCGTATAAACTAAATAATGAAATTATAAATTAAATATGTATATATAATTAATTATTTTATGTTAAATTAATTATAAATGAAAATAAAACCCTTTTAAAATAAAAGGATTTTTTTCCTGAAAATTATTTAAATGGAAATAAGTGAGTTTATAAAATAATAAAAACACTCTTGATTGATTTTATTAATGAAATATATGTGTAATATATTAAATATAATGTTTAACATTAAAATTATATTTTTTCTAGACATTATATAAGAATGAAACTCAATTTTATAGATAAAATAAGTATTTTTCAAAAAATATAGTTTTAATGACTTTTGATGGAGAATTGATATTAAATATTTTTTGACACTTTTACATGTTCTATTTTAAAAATATAATTCTTTATTATCATAGGGATATTAAAATTTAGTTGGATAATTTTTTTGTATTTTTCAGATAAAATTCATATTTTAATGAAGAATGAAATACTGATTTTTAATTCAAAACTACTTTTTCATCTAATGTGTTTATATTGTTAGATTAATATTTTAATTAGTTTTAAAGTATAATTAGATTATAATTTTATTATTTTATCCAAATTTGTTCCTTGTAAGTAATTTAACATTGAAATTTGATATAATCTCATGTTAATATTTTGATGGTTTTTAATTTTTACATACATGTTTTCTTATTTTTACAATGGGGATTAATTTAAAATTAATTACTAAAACTTATTTGTTTTATATTTTGAAAAATGGATTCTATATTTGTAATATGTGGGTACAAAATATGTTAATATATTACGTTTTATTTTTTTGGATATTATTAATAGTAACTACCGTAATTTTTATTTAACGTGGTTAAAGGTAAATCGAGTAATTTAGGTAACAAAATAATATGATAAGGACAATAAAATTACTACAACACATTCAAAAATCATATTGGATGAATAAAAGTATACCCTTAACACTTAAGTATCTAAATTTACTCATTTAATGGATTTTTATCCTTGAAGATGATATAAAAATTATTAAAATAAAAGAAAGTGACAACACTTCATCGTCTTTTTTATTATAAGTAGAATAATTTTAATATAGTTCTTAATATAAAATTTATTTGAAAATCAATATAATCCAAAAATAGAATGAAATTATGTGAATCATTTTAATTTATTTATAATTTTTATAGATTAAATAATTACCTTAAATTATTATAAAATGATGATGTAGAAAATTTTTAATTCATGAAAAATCAATACAATAGATTTAAATAAAATGACAATAACCATAAAAGACCAAAACACTTGACCAAATCATATTGGTCAAGTATATATTGACCGCACTCATCCATTGGTTAAGTTATTGTCCATTTGGGTCCTTTTAAAAGTGATTATGATAATTCTATTATTTTATTTAAAGTGACGTTAAATTTGTCACATTCATGTTCTAATAAGTACATCATTTTTAATGATTGATTTTCTAGAAGAAAAATTCAAATAAAAATATTATTATGAAATATAGTATAATTATATTTTTCATATTATTTTATTATTTATTTTTTTATTCAAAAAAATAAGTGTATTAAATAAATACACAAAACTGAAGTTTTAATTATTTTATTTAGAAAAATATCAAATAAATGTTATTAAAAATAATAAAATAAATATAATCTGACCTAATTAATATGTGAAATGAATTTTTGAGATTAAATTGACCCCATATGGATATAATAAAATATTTTTTTGAGGATAACATTTATCATGATATTTTTTAAAAATCAATAAATTGAATAGTGTAAAAATTGTCACAATTGATTGTTTATAAAAATTATGTACGATTAAATTATTTAAAAATAATAATTTTTTTAAATATATAAAATAATAATTATATGGGCTCAAATGTTCTAAGTTATTAATTTATGTTCTAATTGACATCAAATAAGTAAGTATTACACTATTTTAATATTGAACAATTTGTTACCTTAATTAAAATTAAAATATAATAACTAATGTTTAATTGAAAAGATAAGATTAAAATTGAGAGAAAAACTTGTCTAAAAATTATTGATTGATGATATTAAAACATAATATCATATCATCTTCAAAACTAAGACATTTTTTATGTTTTTATATGGGTTTTAATTTTGTTATAAGCTAATATTTTTAGAAATTACTAAGGTGACCCCAACCTCAATTATAAAAGGGCACCTTCTCCCTCATTTCATCACTACAGTTTTCGACTGAAAACCTATACATACCTACTCATTTACCTTATAAACTTCCCTAGTTACATTTTGGAGATGCAGGTATTCTCAAAATACCAACTCGAGTGCCGTTAAGAGGAAGATCTAAAGGGATCATGTTGAAGAAGAGCTAATATTCGTTACCAACTCTCTCAAAATCATTTATTATTCTAGCCCCTATTCCTTTAAATTTTTAATTATTAAGTAATAAATATAGTATCACCAATATAATGAGATGTTATTATACTCTGGGACAACCTTATTCCGCCTTCTATCTATCCTACGAAAAATGAAATAACCATGTGTGCATACATATAGTTTATCGCCTCCACGTCATGGTGTAATATGTTTTTCACCACCACCTTACATGGATTGGTTTAATAATGGAAATAATAACTATATATTATTATTATTATAACATGATATTTATTCTTATGTATTATACACTATCCACTTCAATACCATTCAGAAATTATGGGAATGATATCATCGCTTGTATGTAGGTACGACCTACCACATCTACGATATTATGCGATTAATTCTACATGATCTTCATTAGAGAATTATTATATAAATAAATTGAATGAATAAAAATGATATATATTATACTAATACCATTATTTAAATGATATAACTATAACCTAAGAAGAGGAACATATTTGGCAAAACATCTATAAGAAAATAAAGAAGTTATTACCCAATGGATGATAAATAATATTACTATCAAACAATGATAATATGATCATATATGATATCATAATAAATTACAAAGATTCCAGAATAATTCAATAAAATAATTTAAATAATTTACAAGAGGTTCAGATATATACAAAGGTTATCATACTTATGGCAAGAGATTATTTTGTCTCACTTTTATATATGTAGGACATATGCCTTATACACCACATATTTATTTTTTATGCTGTTTATGTTGAAAATGAATGTTTTTATGATTATTATTATGATACTTACATATTCACATAATATTATTTATTTTATGAGACATATGAATCAACTGATTATAAACTAGTAATCCATAATTTTCCAATCACATTATTATCCGAGATTGTTTATTTGTGTGTATTTACAGAGGTATATTTATAATCCACATCCATGTTTGCTAAATATGTATTTAAAAATTTTAATTCTATCCTTATATAAAATTTTAATGTTAATTTTACCCATTGGTGAATTTTTATTAAATGGTATGAAAGGAATCCTTTGTCATTTTTGGTACTAGGTACTTTTTTCCATTCTGACCAAAATATGAGAAGAATTTTTATTTAACTTATACCCCATGAATGAATTTTTACACTTTCATAATGACTTATTTCCTTGAATAATAATTTAAAATATTTCATGTTTATTTTCAATTACATTTTTTTCATTTAAAATTGTGCTGAATTTTGAGAAAAGATAAATTTTTTGAAGAAAAAGGATATTTTCCTCAAGAATTAATTTTAAGTGTTTTTTAAAAAGTATTTTCCATCTAAGATGACAGTTTCTAAATCAGGTTATGTTTCTATCCATATTATTAGTATTATTTTATGGTGTTTTTGGTGGAATTTTATTTCATAAATCCATTTTTTATATGGATTACAATGAAATGAAGTTTAAGAAACCCATTTTAATCATTAGGTCATGATATGATGAATGGTTTACTTTTTCTTGGCATGCATAAGAATGATTTAATAAAGAGATGAGTTAGACATATATCTCTATCTAATGAGTTGAGTAAATATTGATATATCATGATATAGACATGACTGGAATGACAATTAAATCTGGTTTAGTGATACAGGGATTGAACGACAAGTAAATATGAATCAATAATATGGGGATGAAACGACATGTAAATTCGATTCAGTAATGGTTTTTTTAAACTACGATGGTTTTGGCATTGAGACTTGAATAATATGATTTTTTATATATGATTATGTGTATTCCACAAATTAAATGTTTTATGTTATAACTTTTGGAAATTTGTTCATTATTTTTTATGAAATTATATGATTTATCTCATGAAATGATATCATGATCTTTCATATACAACATAATATTTACATATGTTATGTTCTTATGTCACATGATTATGATATGAATGATATGTCCTGTATTTACCCTTACTGGGAATCGTAGCTCACCCTTTATTTTATTTCATATCCCAAGGTAATAAAAAATGGTTTTATGTGGGATTACTAAATGGTAAGATCTTTATGGAAGATGTTGAAGATATTTCACCAGATAGAAGAATGTATTCCATGTTTCAAATGGCACAAAATTATTATGGTCCTCAGGCATGAATTTATAAAATGTAATGAATATTCATTTAAAAAGATTTAATATCAATGTACAATAAGCCTAGGTTGTTATAAACATTGGGTGACCTATATGACTCAAAGAGTATTCTTTTATTTCAAAATTACATTTTAGTTCAAAAGAAATGCAATATAGTCAAAACTGGTAAAAATCACTCAGATTATTTTGATACATTTTGAAAATGATATATATGTAATTTATGAGATGAAGGAATTAAGATAACCTCAATTAAATACATTGTGTTACTAGTATGACTCAAAATTGTTATATTCAATTTATAAATGAGATTTTAGATAAAAAGAAAATAACATACTAAAAAAATGAAAAAATATTTTTATTGTTTTGATACTCTAGGGTAATGGTCCATAAGTTATTTTTAATTTTTAGAAATAATTTTACCTCAATAGAATAAACAGTGTGCACAATATGAATATAAATGCATGTTTTTAGTTAAAAAATGACATTTTAGTAAAAAAACATTCATCACTCAAATAAAAAAAGAAAACATGTTTGTACGGTCTTTGTACTTTAAGAAAATGATCCATAAGTCTTTTGAGATGTTTATTAATCAGATGTATGTCAATTTGATACACAACGTGACTAATATGACTCAAATGGTGTGTGTTCAGTTTATAAATGTATTTTTAATAAAAATCAAATTTCACACCCAGGATAACAATAAAACATACATAAAATATCTTAATACTTTTGGAAAACGTTCTTTTAGTCATTTTTGATGTGTAGGAATCAAACTCACACTAATCAGACACATGGTATGATAGGTATGACACAAAACATAGGTTTTTTATTTAAAATTAAAATTTTAGTTTAAATGACACGTGACATACTCAAAACCATGAAACCACACTCATTTTTTTTTGATAATTTAAGAACATTTTTACACAATTCATTTGTGATTTATAGGAATCAAACACACCTCAATATGATACACAATGTGACCGATATGACTCAAAATATGTAGTTTTAGTTTATAAATGATATTTTTCTTAAAAATATGTCTGACATACTGAAAAATGATCAAACAAATTTAGATCATTTATAAAATATAGGGAAACAATTCATGATGCATTTATGACATGTAATAATTATCCCAACCTTGAACCAATACACGGTGTGACTGGAAGGACTCAACATTTTTATTTTCAGTTTAAAAATGAAATTTTAGTTAAAAATCTGTGTGACGCACTAAAAAATGAGAAAACATGATCTTATTGTCTTGATAAATTTGGAAAACAATACCTATGTCATTTTTCTTGGGTAGTAATCGGTCACACATCAATCAAAAACATGGGGTGACCAAGATGTCTCAAAGTAGGAGTTTTCAATTTAAAAATTATATTTTTGTTAAAAATATGGATCACTATCTTAAATCAGAGAGAAAACATAGATTATCTTGATAGGTTATGAAAACTATCCTTAATTTATTTGTGACATGCACTGTGGAGAAAATGGGCATTTGTGACGTGTTATTTGCGATGGGTCAGGGGCCCATCGCAAATAATAGAAATTTGTGACTGGTGGGGAAAGGAACCATCACTAAAAAGTTTAGCATGAAGTGCATGAAAAACTGTGAGAAGGGTATTTGGGATGGGTTCTTATTCTTTTCACAAATACCCAATGCCGGTTTTTAGAATTTGCGATGGGAGACCTGTCTAGTCGAAAATAGTATGTTGGTATATACCCACGGGACCTGTTGCAAATAACTTTTTATCGGATTCCTGTAATTAATGCCGTAAGTGGCCATTTGGGACAGTAATACCATCACAAATTATAATTTTGAAAATAATCTAACCTATATATACCCCCATCCATTTTTCTTTCATTATACTCCTCTCTCAACTTCTCTCTGTCTTTCTTCTGAAATATTTTCTCCACAAAAAATTCATAGTTTAAACTTTTAAATGAGAGCATAATCTGAAACTATTATAATGTGAAAGCTCGAGTTTCAAGGTATTTATCAATTTTTTTATTGTTTTGGAAATTTAATTTATTTTAAATTTTTAATATTTTTTGTAAATTAGATGCAATTAAATTAAATTAGAATTAGATATTTTTTTTGTGTATTTATTTTTATAAATAATTATTTGTAAGTGTTAATTAGTAATAATTATTAATAATTAGTAATAATTAGTAATATAGTGTAATAATTAGTAATAAATTGTAATAATTATAAAAAAGTTCAGATAGAGGGATTGGAGCTATGGATTTATCAATTTAAGATGAGGGATCATATGTTTTAAGAATTGGGATCCCTAGTTTGATCCTTTTAAGGACAAAAATATTGTTGCTCAATCATGGATTCATATTATAGGATTGAGTTGGGTATTTTGGAACCCTGACGTTTTATGGGATATTTATATGGCTATTGGGATACCCATAAATCTTGATAAAGAAACAAGTATGGTTTGGTGTGGCCATTTTTCACACATTTTGGTTGAATTTTACATGTCTTTTCCTCTTATTGAGACTATTTTTCTGATTTCCGGTGAGTTTAAATTTGAGCTTGAGATTGAGTTTGAACATGTTCCTGATTTTTTTTGAATTGTTCATCTATTGGAAATGTTAAAGAGAATTGAAATATAGGTTTGAAATGCTCTAATTGCAAGAAGTATGGTCATCTTTGTGAGCATTGTAAATTCAACCAGCCTACTACTTCTGATGTTGTACTAACTTGGATAAAATTTACCCCTAATGGTGTAATGGATATTTCCATACACATCAATGCGAATAAAGATTCTTTCCCTGGTTCAACGAATGAGAGATCTGTTTCATTTTATCCTATCATAATTGGTAAGTATATCAGCCCTAATGATGGGAAAACTAGTAGGGGTGTGCCACCATTGGGTGACTGCACACCCTCCTCTCACTTGCCACATTAACCCTTGCATTGTGGGGAGCCCTATGCATGGGGTGATGACTATGAGGGTAGTAATGGGAGTGACATTGGGGAAGATCCTTCTATTTTAATGGAAGAACAATACTTATCCAAATGTAAGCTGGATAGCATCCCTCTTCTTAAAGAGGCTTCTATTGGGAGATGTGCACACGTGCAGGCTCCTACAGTTGCTATTGTGCACTCTACCCCTAGAATGTCTATTGATCCTACTACCTTTGTTCATGGTGATTTGTCTAAAAATTTGAGATCACTACAACCTGCTTCTGGAAGTCCCGTGTTGGACATTTAAGCTTTGGTGCAAGACTCTGTTGCTGGTGTACAAGGTGTCTCTCAATCATTGGTATGGGTTGCATCATTTTCTACTACTTCTCATGTTGACACTACAATGATTTTGTCTGGAAAAGTTGAAATAATGCCTACTTTCTCTAGCAAGGATGTGCTTGGCTTGGGTTCTTCTATTATAGCAGATTCTAAAGCCTCAATGGAGGCTGGTTCTTTTGTTGTGAATCTGAATTTTTTTATTATGTTGGATTCCATCAACGTTCCAGAGTTTGATAAGCTGTATAAGAAAATAAAGGAGATAAATGGTAAGAATTCTTTATTAACACCCGTGAAAAATGTGAATTTGGTCCAGCAGGATTTCCCACAGAAGCAACAACTTGAACAACCTCTACCGGAGCTACAACGTGAGCACCTTTCCAGTGAGGAGGATGTAAAACACAATGTTGGAGGCAACAAAGATGTTGAGATTGTAACTTAGATGAACTGTGTATCTTAGGATCCTAAGGACGTTGATGGTCAGGGTGGCGCATGGCAGGCCTCGAAGCAGTGGAGGAGGGGAAGATATCTGAGTGGTCACGGTAGATTTCATGGTCGAGGTGGTAGAGGGAATGGTTGATAATGGTTCTTTGTATTTTATTGATGGGTTTTCAGATGTACCCTTAACTCTCTTGGTTTCCGCTTTACTTTTATAATTAATGTTTAGGACCATAGGATCACCTGGTGTGGACTTCTATTGTTGTAATAATTAGAAATAATTAGGATTAATTTAGAATAATTTGGATTAATTAAGATATAATTAGGATTAATTAGAAATAATTAGCAACAACTAGGACAAATTAGGATAAATTAGGATTAATTGGTCATAATTACAAATAAATACTAATAAATACAATAATTATTAATAAATAGTAATTATTAGTAATTATTAGTATTAGTTAGTAATAATTATGATTAATTCGTGATAAATAGGATTAATTAGTGATAATTAGTAATAATAAGGATTAATTGAGTATAATTAAGAATAATTAGGATATAAATAGGATTAATTAGCAATAATTAGCAATAAAGCGGATTAATTAGTATTAAATAGGATTAATTAGGATTCATTAGTTATAATTACAAATAAATACTAATAAATAAAATAATTAGTAATAATTCAAATTAATTCGGATTAATTAGTAATAATTAGTAATAATTAATAATAATTAGGATTAATTTGTAATAATTAGGATTAAATAATAATAATTAAGATTAATTAAGAATTATTAGTAATTATTAGTAATAATTACTAATAATTAGGAATAATTATTAATAATTAAGAATAATTATTAATAATTAGGAATAATTATTAATAATTAGAAATAATTAGGATTAATTAATAAAAATAATAATTAATTAGGATTAATTAGGATTAATAAGATTAATTAGTAATAATTAGTAATAATTAATAATAATTAGGATTAATTAGGAATAATTAGGAATAATTAGGATTAATTTTGATTAATTTGGATATAATAAGGATTAATTAGAAACAATTTTCAATAATTAGGATTAATAAGGATTAATTTTGTTTAATTATAATTAATTAGGATTAATTAGCCAGAATTAAAAATAAATACTAATAAATATAATAATTAGTAATTTATAATAATAAATAATAATAAATAGTAATAATTAGGAATAATTAGTAATAATCAGTAATAATTCAGATTAATTAGAAATTATTAGTAATAATTAGGAATAATTAGTATTAATTTGGAATAATTTGTAATAATTAGTAATAATTAGTAATAATTACAATTAATTAGGAATAATCAGGAATAATTATTAATAAATATGATTAATTAGGAATTATTACTAACAATTATTTATAATTACTAATAATTATGATTAATTCGTAATAATTAGTAATAATTAGTAATAATTAGTGATAATTAGTAAAAATTGGTAATAATTAGTAATAATTAGTAATAATTAGGATTATTAGTCATAATTAGTAATAATTAGTAATAATTAGTAATTATTTGGATTAATTAGTATTTAGTCGGTTTAATTAGTAATAATTACGATTAATTAGGAATAATTACTAATAATTAGTAATAATTAGGAATAATTAGAAATAATTTGTAATAATTAGGATTTATTATTGATAATTAGAAATAATTTGTAATAATTAGTAATAATTAGGATTAACTATGATTAATTAGGATTAATTAGTAATAATTAGTAATAATTAGTAATAATTAGTAATAATTAGTAATAATAGGATTAATTAGAATTAATTCAGATTAATTCAGATTCATTCAGATTAATTAGTAATAATTAGTAATAATTAGTAATAATAATTTGGGTCTTGGTTATCAGAAGATTCTTGCATGTTCAAAAGACTGAATTTTATATTATGGTGAAAATGATTCATCATATAGTTGTCTTACATGTGTAAAATCAATTTATAAAGAAGCTCAACTCGGGAAACATGGATTTATTCCTGTAAAAAAATGGAGATATTCCCCACTCACGCAAAAGATTACAATATTTATTTATATCTCAAAACATAGAAGTATTGATGTCTTGCCACAAAACCAATATTTCTACTAGTAAAAGCTTAAATTATCTATCTGACAGTGATTCATGGAAGAATTTCCATATTTTTCTTTAGAAGTTTGAAATGTGCTGTTGGGTATCTCTACTGAAATTTTATATCCATTTAGTTCTTACAGTAGTTAGTATTAATGTTGGTCTTTCTGTATAACTCCATATAATTTACCTCCATGTATATTGATGAATGAGCCATATATCTTTTTGACTTTATTAATTATAGGACATCTCAAAAAGAATATTGATGTTTATTTGAAACCATTGATTGATGAGTTAGATTTATTATGGAGTAATGTTGTTAGTACATATGATGTTGTTCTGAAATAATATTTCCTACTAAAAGATGCATTTATGTGGACAATTAGGGACTTCCCAATATATAACATGTTATATTGCTGGAGAAAACTTATTTCAAAATCATGCCTATACTATATGAGAGATAAAAAAGCATTTATGCTTGTCAATGGAAAAAAAACTTGTTTTTTGACTGTTATCACAGATTTCTTCCAACCAATCATCCTTTTCAAAGAAAAAAAATATCATTTTAGAAAAGGAACAATTGAAAGATATGAGCCTCCAATAATGATCTCAAGTACATAGTTAAGATCAATTTTCTCCTCATTACCTTACATTAAAATTGGACCAAGAATAAATGAATCTAAAATTGATGGGTTTGGAAAAGTGCACAATTTAATAAAACATAGATTTTTTTTGGGATTTTCCATATTGGTCTGATTTTTTGGTCCGTCACATGTTGTATGTTATGTAAATTGAGAAGAAATATTTTGATAATTTATTTCATACTTTTTGGGATCCACCAGGTAAGGTCAAAGAAAATGAAAAGGAATGATTAGATCCTACCCAAATTTAGAAGCATTCGAAACATGAACTATTTTAAAATGTAAGATCATAAAAGTTAATGATGCCAAAAGCAGATTATACACTATTCAAAAAGATTCACTTATTATTTTGTTAGTGGATGCAGATTTGAGACTTTTATATGGATATTCTTCCAATTTAGGAAGATGTGTCAGAAATGGTCATATTATCGGATTGAAAAGTCCTAACTTTCATGTTTTAATGGAAAGACTTTTGCTGATTGAATTAATAGGTTTTTTGAATCCAATGATTGAGATACACTAACAAAAATCTCATTTTTTAGTTGAGAAATTTTTCATCGAAAGTAGACTACGATGATGTAAGAAAACTATTATAAAAAATGTCATCTTAGTTTTATGTAAAATGGAAAAAATATTTCTACTAACTTTGTTTGACTCAATGGAACATTTGATATTACATTTTCTGCATGAAACAAAATGTGGAGGTCTGGAACAGTTTTGACAGATGTACCCATTCGAGAGATGCATGCAAAAAATAAAGAAAAATGTCTATAACAAAACATCAGTTGGAGGATCAGTTGTAGAAGAATATTTTCAAGAGGAAATTTATTTTTTTTACTCTCATTACATTCAATCTGAATATCCATTAAAACAAAACTGCATGGGCCATATTGAGGGAAATGTTAATAATGATATGATAAATCAATTATCAGTTTTCAATCAGCCAGAACATAGATTTAGTAAAGTTCATGAATAATGGATTTCATATGATGAATATCACAGATCTCATATATATATTATTCTCAACTGTGAGGAAATGACACCATTTGTGATGTGAGTGATCCTATCACTTATTCTATAATTTTGTAACAGTACATTAATATTGTTTTATTTTTAGGTTATATGATAATAATATCAAGAAATAGTTTCAAAAAATTATAGCAACTCCTCTTGAAGAACATTTTCAAAAACATTCCTACTGCTTTAAAATGTTGTAACATAATTTTTTTAGATAAAAAAATCAATTTATTACTTGTAATAGTGATAATTGTTTTACTAATTTTTATGTATATCAACATACTGATAAAATTGATAACCATTTGTGTGTAATGAGTGAAGCACCTTCCAAAATGGTTAATTCTTATTATGAATTTGTGGTGAATGGTTTTTGATTTTATACACATGCATCTGGGTAATTAAAAAAATTAATAATGGTGTTTTATTGAGAGTATATCATCATAGAGAAAATGATGTTGACTTTTACAGTATGCTGGAAGAAATTATTGCACTGTGTTATCTGGGAAAACATTACATAATGATGTTTAAATGTCTATGTTTAGATATAGGGAGAGGATTTCATGTTCATATGATATATGGAATCATTGATATTATATATAAGAGTCTTCTTGTAGTAAATAAACCATTTTATTAGCTTATCATGAACATCAAAATTATTATGAAAATTACTATGCTACATCAAGAGAGTTGGGTGATTCATGAAGAATATTAAAAATTAAATCTCAGGAGAATCAGTTTACTAAAAGTGAATGTGGTTCCACTAAATTGAGAGGAATTGAAAATTTTCCAGATACTACTCTAAATCCATATTTTTCATGAAGAGACACGAATATCATTAATGAAACCCCACATTTAAGGGCTGATGGTGACGATGATGTTAAGGATGTTATAACTGAACTTGAAATGAGTAGAGATGATGTAAATGAAACTAATATGGAAATTGATGATGGTGAGGAGGAAGATAAAGACATTAACATCGACAGTCATTAAGATGAGGATGATGATGGACATTGACACAACTAAATTCTAGGTATAATCATATATAATGTACATCTATATATAATAGTTATTTTCAATTGTTTGCTAACAAAAATCATTTCATGTTTCAGATGGACCCGAAATTGTATCGCCTATTGTAGTAGGCTGATCTACCATTGGATGAGAAGGATGTTGGATCATCTGACCCTCATACTGGTGGCGGTTTAGGGAGCACTCAGAGGGGGCATGGTCTTTCTTGAATGATGATTCCCACCCCTATCCCGAAGTGACATCCATGTCTTGGGTTCGATCCATGCACACAAAGGTAAGTTTACCTCTGTATTTTAGTTAGTTTTTACTAATTTATATATTATAATTGTTTGATTAATTGTTCTTTTTTTTTCACATCTTTACGCATATAGATTTTGGATACGGTAGTGCAGTATTATCCAATTATTTTTCATACACATGGGTTTATTAGGATTAGATTCTCATTGATGTTCTACACTACATGTTAAACCATTAGTTGGTACGTAAATAAATAATATTTATTTTGAAATAAATTTATTTAATAACATGATATTATGAATAATTTATAGGGTTTATGGTATCCCATTGATGAGATAATTCATGAGGATATCTGAAGACATCAAAGGGAGCTATGAATTTGCGTTGCACTTTTTTTTTCACAATTTAAAAGGAAAACCAATGGAGAAAGTAGGAGTGAAAGAGTTTGATTAGACATGTCGAGTCCCTCAACCTGATTAAATTTTAATCTCATATTTGGGATGGATTATGTCCACACTGGTTAAGTTGGTGGTTTTAGAGTAGATCATTGGTAGGTTGGAAAAATTGGGGGAGGCAAGATGTGACACATCAAGCCTGTAGTCCTACATTTAGTACGTATAGAGATCATATGGTGTTGGGACCACTTAGTGTATGAAGATTTTATTTTTTTTTCAATAGTTTTCAATACTGGTCAAAATGAAGAGGGAGATGAAGAAGAACTAAAAAGTTAATGGAGATTGGATGAAGTGAGGCTACCTAGAGAATTGTTATGGAATCAGAGCATTGTATGTCATACTTGAGCAATTCTCTAAGAAGATAAATTTAGACGACTGTTGAACTGATCCTAAGTTCAAAGAAATCGTTTCAAAGGTGACACATTGTTTACAATAATGAAGAATGGTGAAGTATCATCCGTCTAAGGATGATTGAAGAAGAATAAGGATTTAAAGAAGACCATGCAATGCTTTACGATTGCATGAGAACCATGCAAGGGAATACATGAAGAAAAGAATCATATGATTTTCATGAAGTAGAGAATGATGGTTGAATAATAAGAGAGAGTGTGGAAGGGTTTGTAATTCTAAAAAGGTCATTAATTACACATTTCCTTGAAATCAGATGATTGCTACACTTTTCTTAGAGTTCCAAATAAATGTGTCGAAGGTGATACATTGTTAGCAACATTGAAGATATTTGAAGAAGCCTCAAACCTACACTTTTGGATGAAGAGAGATGATAAGAGTTCTTTGGAATTAACACTCCAAAAGGAATTGAGGATTTGAAGTGAGGATGAAGAATTATTTTGGAATTAATATTCCAAAAAGAATTTCCCAAACTATGACGATGATTTTCTGATTTTTATTTCACAAATATCATATGTTTTGAAAACTTGTTATATAGGCCTTATGAAGAATAAGGGGAGTAAAGAAGTGTTTTTGGAAGAGGAAATAAAGTGGCACACAATTAAAAAGTGGCGCGCAAGTGTGGCGCACAAGTATAAGTGGAAAACAAGTGTATGTTGCGCTCAAGTCATATTTCAAGACCATCACATCAAAATATGACAACGGAAATAAAGTGGAACACAAGTTAAATATTGGAACACAAGAAAAAAAGTGTCACACAATTATAAACAACATGAAAGTGTGGTGTGCAAGTATTAGTGGCGCACAAGTGGATGTTGCACGCAAGTATAAGTGGTACACAAGTGTATGTTGCATGCAAGTCATATTTCAACATCATCTTATCAAAATATGACAAAGGAAAGAAAGTGGCACACAAGTGGTGGAGCAGCACGCAAGTGGTGGAGCGGTGCACAAGTGTTGGAGTGGCGCGCAAGTAGGAATGGTGTGAAAGTGTATGTGGAACGTAAGTCACCAAAATGACTATAAATAGATGGCTACCCTCTCCATTTTTAAAAGGGATCAACACTTAAGAGAAAATTTGAGCTCTGATCACGCAAGTAGTAAAAAGTGTCCTGCAAGTTGAAGTGGTGAGAAATTTGAGGTTTATTTATAAGGCCTGAAAGTAGGGAGGCACACAAGTAGAGTGGCATGCAAGTAGAGTGGCACACAAGCAGAGTGGTGTGCAAGAAGAAGTGGCGTGCAAGTTGTAAGAGGCACACAAGTAGGGAGTTGTTTGCAACAATTGTGTTGTGCCTAACCCTGAAGTGGTGCACATGTTGTGAGTTGTTCACAATTATGATAGTAAAGTAGTTGGTGATGCGCAAGTAGGGAGGCATGCAAGCAGGGTGGTGCACAAGTAGTGATTGGCGCACAAGCCGTGAGTTATTCTACAAGTTCTTACCAACTTATGATCAACTGTGATGATGCTAAGATAAGATGAACTTCATTGTTTCAATAATCACAAAGATAACTTGTGATTCTATCAAGAAAAATAAGAATAAGATATTTGTGTAGTTGGGTTTCTAGTGAAAGAGAAAGTGTGAATAAGAGAAGGTTTCAGTGCAGTTGGTATTGCATTGAAGAAGTAGAAGAAGAAGAGTGTTCAGATTACAGGTTTGTTGCATAGAAAGAAGAGAAGAAGAAAAGGAACAAAGTATTCCCAAATAAAGCCTACAATTATTTAGGGTAGTTTAATTCAGATGTTGCTATGTGAGCTGATCCTCAGTGTCTAAATAATCACATTGGTATATGTGATTCTTTCCAAGAATAGAGAAGAATATTTAGTGTAGTTGGTGATTTCACTAAGAAGAAGAAAGAAGAAGTCCAGTACAGTTGGTGTTGCACTAGAGAAGAAGAGAAATAAATAATGGAGAATTTATTGCCTAATGATTTGCAAGTAATAAAGTGAAGAGCATTAAAGAAGACCAAGAGAAGAACCAACCTTATCAAGAAGGAAGGAGACTATCTCTATAGGCAGTATAAAGAACCAGCTATAGGCTACAAGTTGGACTAGGCTATCACCAGTCTAGGGAAGAGGATTGTTTCTCACCCCCCTCTAAAGTGTAGGGACTCACACTGTCTTGAGGATTGTTTTCTTAGACACTCCATTGTAACAACATATTACATTATAGTGAAGAATACATGCACAGGTCATTCCCATGCATGACAAGGACGTAGCTTCTCTTTTTGAGTTGTGAACCTTGTAAAAATATAATGTGCATTTTTTATTGCTTTCTATTATTGCATGCGACTAGGAAAAGATAATAAGAGAATCAAGTTCCTAACAAGTCGAGAGGTACATGGATAGAAAGTTGGAATTGGATTAAAAAGTCCCCAACACTGATTCACCCCACTCTCAGTGTTAGGAATATCCCAAACTGGTCCTCTCAATTGGTATCAGATGGAGGTTCACCTATGTTGGATTCTCTATATTGAAGACTTGTTTTTCTTTCCTGAGTCAATAATGAAGTGACATTTTGATGAAGAGTCACCTATCTTTGAGCATAATTCTATATCTACCAAAACCATGATGAACAGGAAAAAGAGGGAGAAGATAAAGCTGAAGAAGTCCCTCTTTTCTAATGAAGAGGAAGTATATGTATCTCTATGCCTTGCTAAAAATGAGGTCATATCATACATGGAAAGTAATGAAATGGTGGATCATGTTTTCACCAAGAAGATGGAAAACCTTCCTACCTCAAATGATCAAGAGGTTTGTGTTAGTACATTTGGTAATTATTATCATGAAAAAAATTATAGAACAAGTGGTGATGATCAATCTACAATATCTCAAGAAATATCATTTGATAGATTAAGAATGATTCTGCATGGTGCCCCTGATTAAAGTAAATCCCTGTTTTGTGGAGTATTTCAATGTATGAAGAAAAATATCACTCCGCTGGAAGAAGAAACCGATGTTTTGGAGAAAGGCTTATAAGAAAAAATTGTTGAATGTTTAAAGCTCTCCAGATAGGTTGGAGCCTTTGAAGCAACAAAGAGAGTATTTGATGTAAGTTCTTCAAAGTGGATCAAATATGTTTATGAAAAGGAGGGAGTCAATAAGACTCTATAAGAGAAGATCCATGCACTTAAAGATGAGCTGAAAAAGGGCAATGAAGTCAAAAATTTATATCTGGAAGAAAATTTCAAGAAGATCAAGGAACAAGACTCTTTGTTACAAAACAAAGTAAAGATGCATGAAGATGAAGTTGAAAGATTAAAAATGGCCTGTGAAGTGAAGATGACTATGATTGAAGACCAGGAAGTCATCCTCAATAAGACTTGTCTAGAATTGGAAGCTAAGTTGACCAATCTTGAGAAGACACATATTGAGTCTCTACAAAAGAAGGAAACAATTGCTGCTAGTAATCAATGCTCAATATATGATTCTACTATCAAAATACCTCTAAAATGTCATAAGAAGATCATGGATTCACTCCTTAATATATCACGAGTAATAGAGAATGTAAAGGTACCATCCATGCTAACTTGTACCAATGTTTCTAAACCCGTTTCTATAAAAAGTACAGGTTGAAGAAAAAATCTAAACAAGTATGGATGGGAAAATGTGATGAGATGCCTACCACCATGGATAGGGTGGATAAGAAGAATAATATAGAAGATGGTTCCCCATATAAAGCACAAAACATTAAGAATAAGGCTCAACAATCTAATACAGAAGATATCAAGAATTAGAGATTTGTGGGTCAATGATGGTGTTGTAAAAGATTTGGGCATTGTGCACTAGATTGTTGGTACAATACCTTAAATGTAAAAACATAGATAAATACCATCTCAAGGGGGGGAAAAGAATGAAAATAAGAAATAATATCCACATATTCAAAAGCATATGTATAATGCAAAAAGATTTGGAATTCTGGACAACATATGTGATGTATGCAATGGGAGTGGTCACAAGAATGGTGCATGCTTATCTTATAATGTATTCAAATATAATAAGAACAGAAGACCACATAAGATGGAAAAGAATGAAGAAGCTAGCTTGGGAAGTAATCAGAAGTATGTTTCAAAATAAAATTCTCCCAAGAAGATTACAAGGAGGAAAACTAAGAAGTCCTTGGATTCTAAATCCAATAGGTTGAAGGGTAGTGCATCCAAAAGAACTATCAAGAAGTATGGAACTCTGAAGAATGCATGTGGAAATTAAAAACATACTTCCACAGTTCCTAAAGACATATTGGTAATCTACCCTAAAGATTTCAAAAGAATGAGAAAGGAGGATAATGCACATGCTAAGGCTAGTACAAAAAGTAATAAAATTTTTACACATGATGATGAAAAGGTGAATAAGAGGTTACAAACAAAAGGAAACTCTCATGTTCAAGAAGTTCTGTGTGTGAGGTGTAACAAGGCTGGTCACACTATTAAAAAATTCATTGAACTTATTCCAGCCCAAGAAGAATTTATCAAAAGGATGAAAATTGCACCAGGAGATTCTAATGCTTGGAAATCTCTTAAAGAAAGAAGATTCACACACAAATAAATGGAAGAAGTATTGAGATCCACACAACTAGAGTCATAATTGAATATTATATGTGAAAGTGTGAGGAGTGGAGAAAATAGACCATCTTGGTTGAGAAAATCATCCCAGCCTTCCTGCTCACATTGAAGAAGCAAGGAGGATCTACCTTATTCCCTTAAATATTTGTGTATTGTATTTTTTCTGATAATACAGGGAATTGAAGGTAAAGCAAGCTCTCCGGGGGAGAACATGAGAAGCTGTGATTGCTATCAACTCTTGATACCAAAGCTGTAGAAGTTTTCATCCATGGAAGATTCATCAATTGATATTCAAATATTAATATGATGAGGGATCACCATTGATGAAGATGATGAGTGTTCCCTTTAGGGGGAGACATATGAAGAAGCTTCCAGAGTTATTATTTCAATCATTTTCAACTTCAGTAGGTATCAAATTCAATTACTCTGGAAATTGCTTGAATAGAATGTCATTGGGAAAGGTATGTCATTTCTTAATCTCTCATATTTGGTCACTCAAAATAAATATATTTTTACAAAGGGGGAGTAACTAAGTCAACCAGTGACATAAGAAGAATGAAAGGGCCCCAAGGA
Organism: Viscum album; assembly: GCA_963277665.1. Taxonomy (NCBI): domain Eukaryota; kingdom Viridiplantae; phylum Streptophyta; class Magnoliopsida; order Santalales; family Viscaceae; genus Viscum; species Viscum album. The sequence continues at coordinate 1,889,189,578 of OY728130.1, read as the reverse complement.
CACTTATCCTACCAATTTCACTTGAATGTTTTTGATCCGTTTGTTAAAGTGAGTGCATGAATTTCAGGTTGATTATTTTATATCACATTCAATATCTTTGGCCTCGAATAAAAGTGGAAAACCCTTGAAGACAAGTGTATGAGATCTCATATCATGAGGAATCATGATTAGTGGATAATGGACAAATTTGTTGTCTAAATCAAATCCCTTTGTTTTCTACATCGATCTTTTCTCAAGCAGACCTAGAATGAAATGATTGATGGCACACTGCTTAAGTAAGGATTGATACCCTCTCTACTATCGACTTTGTATTTCTTGCCAATAATGGGGAGAGAAAGTGAAATGAAAGTTTGAAATATAAGGGGTAGATAAAGAATTATTGGGGAGATAGAAGATTCTCATTTTGACATTGACACATTCATATGAGGAGACTTTAAGGTATTGACAACAAAATACAAAGGGGGAGATTGTTGGGACCAATTTGTGTATGAAGATTGTATTTTTTGTCAACAATTGTAAATACTGGTCAAAATGAAGAAGGAGTTTTCAAGAACTAAAAAGTTAATGGAGATCAGCTAAAGTGAGTTTTCCTAGAGAATTGTTATGGAATCATAACATTAGATGTCATACTTGAGAAATTCTCTAAGTAGATAAATTTAGACGACTGTTGAACTAATCCTAAGTTCAAAGAACTGGTGTCAAAGGTGACACATTGTTTACAACAATGAATAATGGTAAAGTATCATCCATCTAATGATGATTGAAGAAGAATGAGGATATAAGGAAGACCATGCAATGCTTCACGATTGCATGAAAACCATGCAAGAGGTTACTTGAAGAAAATAATCATATGATTTTCATTAAGTAGAGAATGATGGTCGAAAAAGAAGAGAGCGCGTGGAAGGGCTTGGCATTATAAGAAGGTCATGAATTACACATTCCCTTAAAATTAGATGATTGCACTATTCTTAATGTTCCAAATACATGTATCAAAGGTGATACATTGTCTGCAACATTGAAGTTATTTGAAGAAGCCTCAAACCTCCATTTTTGGATGAAGAGAGATGATTAGAGTTCTTTGGAATTAACACTCCAAAATGAATTGCAGATTTTCAGTGAGGATGAATAATTAATTTGGAATTAATATTCCAAAAAGAATATCCAAAACTATGACTATGCTTTGCTGATTTTTATTTCACGAATATCATAAGTTTGGATAACTTTTGAGGAAAGCCTTATGAATAATATTGGGAGTAAAGAAGTATTTTTCCAATGGAAAGAAAGTGGCTCACAAGTCAAAAGTGGTGCACAAGTGTGGCATGCAAGTATAAGTGGCGCGCAATTGTATGTTGCGTGCAATCCATATTTCAAGATCACCACCTCAAAATATTACAAAGGAAATGAAGTGGCATGCACGTTAAAGATTGGCGTGCAATACAAAAAGTGGCACACAATTTTAAGAGTCACACAAGTGTGGCACGCAAGTATAAGTGACACACAAGTGTTTGTTGTGTGAAAGTTATATTTCAACATCATATTATCAAAATATGACAAATAAAAGAACGTGGCACACAAGTGGGGGAGCGGCGCACAAGTGTTGGAGAGGCACACAAGTGTACATAGTGCACAAGTCACCAAAATGCCTATAAATAGACAGCTACACTCCTCATTTTTAAAAGGGCTCAACGATTAAGAGAAAATTTGAGCTCTGATCACAAAAGTTGTAAAAAGTGGCACACAAGTAGAGTGGTGCACAAGCAGAGTGGTGCATAAGCAGAGTGGAATGCAAGTAGAAGTGGCACACAAGTTGTAAGAGGAATGCAAGCAGAGAGTTTTGTGCAACAAGTGTGTTGTGTCTAACCCTAAAGTGGCGCGCAAGTTGTGAGTTGTGCACAATTGTAGCATGCAAGTAGTTGGTGGCGCGCAAGCAGGGAGGTGCGCATGAAGGGTGGCATGCAAGTAGGGATTGGCGTGCAAGATATGAGTTGTTCTAGATGTTAATACCAAATTATGATCAACTATGATGATACTAAGATAAGATGAACTTCATTATTTTAACAATCACAAAGAGAACTTGTGATTATAGGAAGAAAAAGAAGAAGAAGAGTTTAGTGCAGTTGTTTTTTCACTGAAAGAGAAAGTGTGAAGAAGTGCAGGTTTTGGTGCAACTGGTTTTGCATTGAATAAGTAGAAGAGGAAGAGTGTGAAACTTATAGGTTTATTTCATAGAAAGAAGATAAGGATAAGAATAATAGAGTATTCCTAACCGAAGCCTATAGTTATTTAGGGAAGTTTATATGATTCTATGTGAGCAGATCCTAAGTGTCTGAATAATCACATTGTTATATGTGACTCTAGACAAGAAGAGAGAATAAGATTTAGTGTAGTTGGTTAGTGTACTAAGAAGAATAATCAAGAAGTCCAGTGTAGTTGATGTTGCACTAGAGAAGAAGATAACGAAAGAATAAAGAATTTCTTGCCTACTGCTTTGCAAGTAATCAAGTGAAGAGAAGTAAAGAAGACTAAGAGAAGAACATACCTTATCAAGAAGGAAGAAGAATATCTCTATAGGAAGTATAAAGAACCATCTAGAGGCTGCAAGTTGGACTAGGCTATCACTTGTCTATGGAAGAGGATTGTTTCTCACGCCCCTCTAAAGTGTAGGGACTCACACTAGCTAGAGGATTGTTTTCCTAGACACTCCATTGTAACAACATATTATATTATAGTGGAGAATCCATGAACTGGTCATTCCCATGCATGGGAAGGACATAAATTCTATTATTGAGTCATGAACCTTGTAAAGATATCGTGTGCATATTTTTATTGTTTTTTATTATTGCATGCGACAAGGAAAAGAGAATAATAGAATCAAGATCCTAACAGGTCAAGAGGTATAGGGACATAAAGTTTGAATTGGTTTCAAATGTCCCCAACACTGATTCACCCCCCTCTCAGTGTTAGGTATACCCCAAACTAGTCCTATGATATGGTAAGTACATTTTTTTAAATATTGTATAGAAATTTTAATGTAAACGATTTATTTCTTATTCATATAGGTAGTTGTAGGGCCTGATATTATAGAGTTTGATGTTTATAGGAGGATGTACCATGATCCATCACCTAGAGAGATTAGAGATGATCTCTAGCATCATATTTTTGTCCATATAATTTTTTTGAGTTTTAAATTTAATTGCCAATAATATTTTAACTATTTTAATTTTAATTTTAATTAGGAGTCATATAAGGCCTCGATGTCCCCGACACATAGTGAGAGTCAGGATGAGACTGATGGCCAGACCATTCCCACCAATTTGATGAGCCAACCTAGATATAGGTGACCCAATATGCCTTTAATATAAGTTGATTAATTGGTATCAACTCTTGATTGACCCCTTTGAGTTTTTATTGCACCACTACGATGTTGGTGTCCAGCTTAAGAGGAGATCTTATAGAGTCATCATCATATTATGCACAATATTTGGAGGATCCACGAGGTCATGGTGAGCTTATAAAGACTATGCATAGGGAGAAGGAGGAGATGTGTTAGTGGTAGTAGCAACTACTGTAGGAAGAGATCCTACATTAGTAGTAGCAGCAGCAGTAGGAGATGTAGGATGAGATGCATTGATGGCGGCATCGGTAGGAGCATGAGCAGAAAGAGTATATGCGGCGTTTGACCTCATAGACTAGTGATAGAGTTCCCTCCACCATCTTGTCCAACTCATCCAGAAGTCCCTCCCCTCAGTGGAGATTTTTTATTTTATAATGAAACATTTGGTTCTATTTTTTTAATAATTACTATTTAAATTTTCAAATAGTGCATTTTTTATATCGTTATGAATATTACAGTTTTTATTATTTATTTAATTTTTTTTTATATTTATTATCTTATTAATTAATATTTTTTTATATTATTTTAAATATTGAAGTTATTATGATATGACTAATATTAATATTATTATTTCATTAATATTATTAATAATATATTTATTATATTTATTAATTATTTTATAATTAATTTTAATTTACTAATATTGACATTATTATTTCATTTATATTAATGTTATAATATTTTTTTTCACCTAATAATAATCATATTATTTCATTTATATTAATATTATACTATTATTAATATAATATTTGTTATTTTTTTATTTCTTATTATTATTTGTGATGGACCTATCGCAAAAAGTATTTGTGACCTTCCTTCGCAAAAATGGTGTCCAAAAACATATTGCAAGGGGACCTATCACAAATAATAATTATCATGGTCCATCACAAAAATATTTTTTAAAACTCGAGAAAATTATTTGTGATGGGTGGTTGTCCCATCATGATAGGTTTTTTACAATCTCAACGAAAATATTTGGGATGATTCCACTACCCATCACAAATAATTAGCTTTTATGATGGACCGTAGCAAAAGATATGGTTTGCGACACCCTTTTCGGCAATGGGAAATTTGTAAAGGGAACCTATGGAAAATTTCCCAATAGAAATAGATCCTTTTCCTATAGTGATATAGGAATCAATCGAATGTCAATCTAACATACATCGTGACTGGTATGAATAAATGCATTTGTTTTTATTTAAAATTGACATTTTTTTCAAAAGTCACATGACATAATCAAAACTGATAACACACATACATATTGTTTTTATATAATAGGAAAATTATTAATAAGTTATTTTTGATTTTTATAAATCATACACACTGAAATATAATAGATGGTGTGACCGATATAACTCAAAATGCATGGCTTCAATTTAAAAATTACATTTTAGTTAAAAACATGTAACATACTCAAAACCAAGAAAACACAATAATGTAATTTTGAAACATTAGAAAATTGATATAGATGCCATTTTTAAAATATAGTAATTATCCATACCTCAATCTGATACATGATGTGACTGTTCTAAATTGAAATCTGTGTTTTCATTTTAAAAATGGAAATTTAGTTAAAAACTTATGTCACTCTTTAAAAAGTACTAAAAAATACAAATAAACTTTACAGTTTTGGGAAATGATCCGTATGTTTTTTTGTCATGTTGGAGTCTACCACTTGTCAATCTGACACACAATGTGATCGATATGACTCAATTTGCATGTTTTATGTTTAAAAATGAAATTTCACTTAAAACCATGGTTCACTCAGTGAAAACCTTGAAAACAAACACATATTGTATTGATACATTATTAAACTAATCCTCGTGTCATTTTTATGGGTAGGAATCAACCACACATCAATCCAACACATGATGTGATAAGTTTCACTAAAAGTGTGTGTTTTTATTTAAAAGTGTCACTTTAGTTAAAAGCACATGTCACATATCTAAAATAGAGGAAATGAACTCATATTTTTTAATAAATTATTTAAATAATTTAAAAATAATTTTTGACATGTAAGAATCAACCAAACATTAATATGATACATGGTGTGCCTAGTATGACTAAAAGTGTAGATTTTTAGTTTGAAATTAACAATTTTGTTTAAAAAATTTGTAACATTCTTAAAACCAATAAAATAAGATACAATTTCCTTGATACATTAGGGAAATGATCCATAAATCATATTTAAAATTTAAAAAATCAGCACACAATAACTCAACACATGGCCGACCCAGTATGACATAATATACAGTTTTTTACTCTAAAAGTGACATTTTATTAATGTATTATTTATTATTTATGTTTAATTTATTCATTTATAGTATTAATATTATAAAAATTATTTTTTATAGATGTGAAATCGTTCTCTTAGATATAGTGGTTTTCTCAGAAACTTATAGCATGAGTAATCTATTTTCAGAGGGGGTTGGGGGCCAAAGACAATAAAACATTGATGTTTCTGAATTCTCTAACATTTTTTGTAAATTTTTCATACCAATGGAATTACATAAAATAATTTTTTAATATTTTATAATATATTATTTTTGTATATGTGATGTAAATTTATTTTCAATTAAATTTTGTTGTTGTTTCTATAGTGTGCTTTAATTTTAGCAGAACACTGTTGTTGCATATATTTTATCATAGCTATTTCCAGACCTCATAAAAGGTTACATTATTAGTGATAAAATTAAACTTATAATGGAACCCCTTTACGAGGGATAAAATAGCAATGATAAATAACCCCCTTATCAATACATTTTTTAGTGTGTTTTATTTTTAGAACTGATAAAATTCTTTTAACATTTAAAGGTTTGTACAACATTAATTATTTTCTTAAATCTAATGAATGTTATTTATATCACTGTTTAATACCATATCTATATTAGTGTATAACATATCATTCATCAATAATGGTTCCAAATATTACATATATTTCAATATACTGCAAAATTTTCTATTTTAAACGAATTAAAAAACAATATATCAATATTTAAAAAATTATAAGCACTATATTAACATAATTAATTTATATTTACTAAATTATTGAACATATCAAACATAAAATTAAAATATCAAATTTCATGACATATATCAATATGAAAATCATCTTATGAAATTACAATTAAATAATACATCTTCTTTTGTTCACTAGTCATTTAACATACCCAAAAGTCATCAATTAGGATGAAATGCACCGCCATAAGCACACAATCATTGAATTTACAAAAATATGTAATTATTATCTCTTAATATAAAGTTAATTTTTATATCCATACATATTTAATTAACCAATAATAAGTTATCTTCATTAGGAACCCATACCTATTATGGTTTGATGTTTATTGTCATTGTTCCCTTACATTTAAAAATTATGAACACATCAATCTTAAAATAACCAAAACATTAAAATGGTCAATGTTAACATTCAAAAAATAATTCATAAAAATGTAATCATATACATAAAAAATTAATTTCAATTCCAAGAGAAATCAACTATCGTTCATGCACCTCACCTAATATTCTTCCCCTTAATCAACACTATATCACATGGTAATTTTCATAAGACTATAAACATCCTTATTTTAGATCACATACTCCATTATAAATTTTGTCCCATAACCTTTGGCTATATTACATTTTAATATCAAATTATATTTTTACCTTACCCAAGTATTTTAATTATCACTAGTTAATAATCTAAATTCTATCTTAAAATAAAACACTTGTTTGATACGAAAAATTCATTTCCCAACCCCACTGAGACATCACCAATGTTGTTGGTGAGATTATAAGTGATCCCTAAAGACCTCCCCCAAAAGTTATTTAGTTGATGAATATCATATAGGGTATAAAAATACAATAAGGTATGCATTAACCACATTAATACTAGGAATGTAATTGATAATTTGGTAATCAACACAAAACACAATACATAAATATAACCCAGTATCCCCGGAATACTATATAAAAAGTATGTAATGTCACAAAAATAATAAAACAAAATGGATCCAAGGGAAATAATATAGATTAAATAACTATTAATGAATTAAGTACCCCTTAATGTCCATCGAACATCGGACTCATTAATATGTAAAACCCAACAAGATCTCCAACATTATCCAAATAATATATTAAAATAGAATACAAATGTAGTGTGTTAGCTTATGTATATACATTGTATTTACTCTCCTATAAATCTCATGTCAATTATAAATAATCATAATAAGTCTATAGTGAATAAATAGTGAAACTAACAACTTATTTCTTTCCTAGGTAATCTATAACCAAAATCATAATAAGAACACTCTCTAAATCTAAAAAAAACACATATAAAATAATAAATAAGGAAAATATAGAAATAAATATTTCATGCACAAACTTATAACCTAATATTGTCACCCTCACACACTAATATCACATACCTTAGAATTTATATACATTTCCATCAATAAACCACATCATGAAACCACAACAACTTCTTTATACCATATGGATGCCCATATCCACAATTTTCCACAACCGCTTTCAGAGCTTTATTATCCACAGATAAAGACAAAATAATAAAAAAAAATTTATGGGAATATGGAAAAATATAGAAGGGGAGTATTTGGTTATCCATTCCCATGAATTTTAGGATATTGTGAATTTACTCAGATCCAAAAGACTCACATAAAAATCAGTTAGGTTATTCAACTCAGGTCCTGATTCATAGTAAATTTGAATTCCAAAACTTTATTACAGGAATAATAAAACATAAATTGATATATAATAATCTAAACCACCTCACCTTGGTTCCAAATCCAATAATGGTCTCTACTATCCATCCCATAACATATGTTACCTTTATTTTAACACCCCAATATATTGTGAAATATATTTTATAAATTAATTTTATCTTTTTCCTATTTTTTCATTTTACATAATGATATATATAGCTTCTCTTATATGAAATTAGTAAGATTGGATTGATTTTCATGAAAAGAAGTTTATCTTTCACTACACACAACACATAGGTTAGCTTGTAGTACACACAACATAGTGTTTTCCTTGTGTTACTCGCAATGAAAATTTATATTGATAGATTGTGTTACATGCAAGACCATGTTTTACCAAACAAAAACATATTATTAATAATAGTATTAAAGTATTATTATATTTTTCACATATCCATTAGGATAGATGTTATGAATAAAATACTATTTAAACATGTGATTAAAATTAACCCTTTTATTTAGAGATGAATGTAATAACTATTTGAAAATGATGAAATTCATCTTCTAATAAAATTAATTTTCTATGTACCAATACCATTTAATATTGATAAATTAAACAAATAAATATTTATGAATGTTTTTAGTATATTATATATTTAATCAAATATTTTTACACGCGTCCAATATCTTTTATAAGCATATGATAATAATAATTCCAAAATTGTGAATAAAAAGATGTATTTTTCAAAGCCGCAATTTTACTGAATTTTAAAGGGGAACCAATTTAAACGATAATCTGAAAATTTGAAAATTATTATTTTAAAAAATAAATTTTAATTTTTAAAAAGTAATATCAAAATTTTCTTTGGGTAAAATTATGGTATTTTTTCGGGAAATTTAATCATTTGATGAATAGTGAAGAACACAAAATTTTTCCTTCAAAACTACTTTTTCATCTAATTTATTTATATATATAAATTTCATCATGGATTGGTTATAATGTTTAATTACATAAATTATAAATAAATTAATCCAATTTATTTAGTTGGAATCAATTTCACTTTGAAATTGGATAGAAAAACTCAGCAAACATTGGAATATTTTTACATTAAAACCCTATATTGTCACCTCGTCTGCGAGATTAATTTTAAATTGAGTTTTGGAACTTAATTTATTTTAATATATAAAAAATGATTCCATATTTTAAATCTGAATAATGTATTAATTCTAGTTTTGTCAAATTATTTTTGGGAAAAAAATATTAGTGACTGTAATTAAAATCAATTACAACGATTACAAGGAAAATTAGCCTAACAAAGGACTAAAAGATAACCATAAGGGAAATAATGACCTGGAAACTTCCCCAAAAAACCATTATATTTATTTTTTAAAATTATAGTCCCTTTTATATAGTTTTGTACTTTATTTTAGCATCTTTACATGATAAAAATGTGGGTGGAATTCCCTTTTCCAAAATTTACAAGATTGTCACTTCTCCTCTACTATAAAAAGGCACTCACCCACATATTCACACCGATAAATCCATTTGGATTGGAAAACACTACTCAAATAATCACTTTATGTCCACACCTTCATCGACAAATCCTTCATTTGGTCGTAAATCCATCTAAGGAATCCCTTCAGTACAAACTAGACGGATTTACCCAAAGAAGTGGTAACATCCTTCCTCATTCTCCTTTTTATTATATTCATTATCCACCCACGAAAATATTCTTATAACATGATTATATAATAACCTATGTATCCTCAATATAATAATAAATTTTTATTATATGGGTTTTACTTACACATTCAGACACATTTATCTAATGGGTAATGAACTTACCGTTCTTGTGTACGACGAACTATCGCCTCGTAAAACAATGTTGTTCACTTTTATTTTACCACCAATCATGGTTTGGAATTATGAAATAAAGTATATTTTTATATTCTATAAAGTATATTTATTATTTATTTATTATTTTTAAATTATTATATAAAACATACATTAATTCTTTCCAATGTGTAGCTACGATAACTTCATTTGTGGAAATGTGGACTATGACCTCCTCAAAGCAATGTGATTCATTCACACATTAAATGGAATGTATTAAGGATTTGTTTCATAAATGTAAAGGATATAAATTATATAATTGTTATGGTTTAATGATATTATTTATGTATTTATATATTTTATTTTATTTCTTACTTTCAGCAACACAACAAAATGGAACCAATGTTAATGTGTATGTATGACCAACCGTCTCCTTGAATGATGTAATTCGTTTAATATTTATATCCTTTATTGAATAGTATATATAAATATATAATAAATATATAATATATATGAATCATGTTTTAAATTCTTGAAATAAGTAAATAATGATCTATGTAAGAGGATAAAGAATAACAAGTCAAAACACATATGATAAACAAAGATATTATTACTCGAAACATTACATTAGCATGGAATTTTTAATAAAAGGGTAATATGAAGTCATAAGTATATCATATATGATATTAGAAATAATAATATGGTTATTTGGTATATTTATTATTAGCATATATTTATTATAATGGATGTTTTAAGGTGTAGAAAAAAAGTGAAGACTTTAGGTAAGGGAATTTTTTCTCAATTTTTATTTCTTGTGTGATACATGCTATATTCACCACTTTATTATTTTGTGTTATGTATATAATACCCAATGAAATTTTATATCATTATTTTATTTCATTTAATTATATTAAATGTTTTAATTAATTTCATTATTTTGTGGGGATCATTATTTTATTGTTACTCACATAATTAGGGTTTTCCCATCTCACTTTTTGTATCTTTGTGATACACAACTCATTCACCACTCTTTTGATTTGGCGTGGTTTATATACTTCCCATGGATGTATTAAATGGTTATTATACTTAAATTTTTTGTTTTTTACATATCCATTTTATGATCTTTATTTCATTGGGTTTATGGTTCAAAAGTTACCAAATCGGTAAAATAATTTTGTCTCAATTTACCTTCTTTGATATACATGCCATGTTATGAACCTATATTTTTCTACGGGGTGTAGAAACTAGCCACTTAAATGTTAAATCATGAATATACTTATATTCATGATATTTTAATCTTCATTTAATTTCATTTTCTTACATGGGGAGTATAATTCAAAGTTACCAAATGGAAAGTGTCTATTGAAACAACCTCATCATTTATCAAGATTATTTATGATTTAGTTTTAATTGATGAAATATTATGATACATATCTCAATAAATCTTATTAATTTTCTTCTTATATGTTTTTCATGATATATTCATGCATTGGTACAATTTTCTCACTCATTGGTATATAAGACTATTAAGAATTGTTTTATAAAAGTCTAACTTTATCTCTATATTCAGTCTAAAATTTGTATTCTTTCAAAATCATGTTTTTTAAAAATGTTTTCTAGAATTATTTATATTTTTTTAATTTATTTAATATTAAAATGGGTTTAAAAATATTTTCAAGATTTATTTATATTTTGTCAATTTATTTTCAAAGAAAAATTTTTTCCATAATTTTATATATGTTTTAAATGTATTTTTAAAGAAAACGTTTTAATTTTTTTCAAGATTGTTTTAGAAGTTTTCATGGAAAGAGTTTAAAAAATAATTAGAAACATCCTTTATATGTTTTAAAATTATATTCAAATAAAAATGTTTTTAAGAAAAATTATTAAAAAAAATAAATAATTTTCAAAGCGTCATTTATACTTTTTCAAATGGTTATTTTAAAACAAAATTGTTTCAATGATTTCATGATTTCCTTAAAAGTTTTCAAATCATTTTTCTAGGAATGGGTTTATAAAATGTTTTCAATCTTCATTTTAATTTTTTCAATGTATTATCAATGAAATAGTATTCAAAACGTTTTCAATATTTATTTACGTTTTTTAAATTTATTTTCAATGAAAAAAGTTTTCAGAATACTTTAAACCTTCCATTTTGGTTTAAAAGAATATTTTAAATGAAAATGGTTTTCAAAATGATTTATGTTTTAAAAAGTATTTTTTTTCAAATAAGAGAAGATATTTTTGTCTTGAAATGTTTTAAAAGAAATTATAAATTCTTCTTAATGAAGAAATAATTTTGGGAAATGGATTTATGAAATGAATATTCAAATAATGGTTATTTTCCTTGAGAACTGTTCCATGTGAGCTTTCAACATATATCCACATATAAGATGGAATCCATTGATATAGATTATTCTTATTTTGGACATGATCCTATAATACCATTCATATTATTTATTTAATGGTTTATGTATTTATTGTGTGATGTTTATAACATCCATTTTCTTATGTGGGTTAAATGATTTGGGAACCCAACTCTTTTCATAGGGTATGACTTGATGAGATTATTGTGAATCATTTTTTACTTTTACACTTTTTTTGTGATAGGATTAAATTTGTATGATACCCATTTTATTTTATAAATTATGATATGATTGTTTATGAAATTGTGGTATATGTGTGTATTATTTCTTTATGGGGTGGGACATATATCTCTCTACAATTCTTTGGGTAGTGCGAATTAGTATATGATCTCAAAGGGTACATGGGTTGTATGCCAATCATGAAAACATTAAGGTACATAGGTTGTAGCCCAAGACAGAAAAAATATGGTTTACAAGTTGTTATCACAAGCCCGAATCAGGTCCAGAAGTGATCATCCTAATCATAACATGTTACGAAGGTCTTGGAATGTATCATTGATAGAGAATTTTCTATTCTTATGTGTATGGAAAAAATTCCATGTCTTACTCTTATGTTATTACTTTATGGTTTATTCTCTTGATCCCCTTATGATTCATGTATTATGAATTTCAAATCATTAATCAATTATTTATGTTTATTATATTTGATATGAAGGGTTTGATTTTATAATGTTATGATCATGTCATCATACCCCAATGATAATGTTTTTTCTTACTTATCTCCCTTGTTTACCATTAATGAGAATCTAAGATCACCACTTTTTATGTTTCCTTCCCCTTGTTATAAAGATATGTGTGTTGTATGATATTTCTAAGAAGGGTGATAGTCTTGGAGAACCTAATGGGATATAATGTAGCTCACTTATATACCAGTGTTTACATTTCTAAGTTTCCAAGGGTAATTAAGTAATACATACTTTGGGAATCTTTTTTGGTAATGTATTAACTACTCCACAAAAAAGATGAAATGTTATTGTATAGAAATAATGTGTCTCTATATTCATCACAACATTTTTTCCTCTACATTTATCCACACAAAAAATATTCTGTAAATCAACCACATAATTCATTCATGTTAACCCTAATATTTTATTTTTCAATTACCACATCAAACATTTATTTTTATAATAAATTACCAATATACCACATTATTCAATTTCCATATTAGATTAAATAATTCCATATTGATATTTATTTCAAAAAATATATTTTAATATTATTTATTTATTCTTAGATAGTTTAAAATATATATTTTAATAATATTAAATATATATCTGGAAATTTATTCATATTTTATTCTATTTAGTACTTCAATTATATAATATTCTGTTTACTCTTTCTATATGAACATGATTGATATAATCATATCATACTCAATGTAACACCCCGAGCTTCCACGATACGCTTCTCATTCAATAATGCAATAGCTTGCATTGTACGCAAGTTCGAGTTCTAACACACCGTAACTAATCAAAATAGCCGTTATGAATAGTAATAACCACTTTTTAAAATTATAGAAATTTTATATTTCAAAATGGACTTCATTTTTGTATTCGTAATATCGAAATTAGCCTATGTTGAATTTTTGGTATTTTTCTGAGAACTTCTAATTTTTTATGAATAGTGAAAAATACATAAAAACAACTTTTTTAATCAAAATAATTTATACAGATAAATTATACTATTTAGTGGTTTTAAGGTATAATTAGAAAATATTTTTACCATTTTATCCAATGGTGGTCATTAGAATTAATTTAACATTGAAATTGGACATAAACAATTGCCAAACTTTTGATATAAATTGTTTCTTGAAAACACGCTATTTGTCGTAACAGCGGGAATTAATTATAAAATTAATTAATGCAACTTATATGTTTGGAATTTTGTAAAATAGACATCATTTTTGAATTCGGAATATCAATTATAGCTTAGGATGAAATTTTGGCATTGTTCTGAGAAACTTCAATTTTTGATGAATAGTGAAACCACTAAGTGGTAGTTAAATAACTGATTTTTCGTTTAAATGAAATATTACCACTTATGTGATTTGATTTTCAAAAATCCGACATACATGGTTGTAATTAAGAAGTAAAATGTGGTTCAATGGGATAAAAATAATTTTTTGGTGAATAGTAACTTATTAAGTTCTTAATTGCGATTAGTGGTAATTAGGGTAGTTTAAGGTATAAATAATACTTTAATAATATTAAATGACCTAGACACATGTCCCAACCTCATTGGTTGTGTCATGGCCGACCAAGACAAGCCATGGCCTAACTTGGGGACCCCATGGATCCACTTTTGTAGGGAAATAACATAAATTACTTTTTATTTAATGTTAAAGTGAAAATGACACTAACATAAATTGTTTTACTAAAACAATTTTTAAGTAGGGTTACACAAGTCCAAATTTTGACTATAAATATTCATTAGAAAGCTAAAAAGATTTCCTACATCATAGTATTTTTTTTATAATTTTTAGACATTAAATAAATTAAATTATTTATGACATCATTATGATGCAGCGATGACCTCATTATTTAACGATTTTAATAAAATGAATAGATAATGTAAAATCCAAGGCTTACACTTGTCCAAAGCCAATTGGATGAGGAGATTTCGAAACCTTATCACCTTAGCCTCGAATTATATAAGTGTGGGACCTTTAGAATCCGAAAAGCATTTTGAAATAATGTAACATTTCAATCTTTCCAAAAGTGCCCCTCCTCTCCACTTATAAAAGGCCCCCACCTCTCCCACTTCATTTACACTTTCAAGCCATTTGGCTCGGCCAACCTCTGCCCAAATACTCTCCCAACATTCCTCCCTTACTCCTAGAAACCTCACTTTGGGAAGAACTCTTCCCAAGGAAGCCTTTAGCTCAAATCAAAAAGAGTTACCCGATTTTGAGGTAATGTCTTTTCTAATGTTGTTTTGTTTTATTTTTCTTCTCCAACCCCCTAAACTCTTTTTATTCATTTCTTTTGTAACAACACCAGTATCCTCAATATACTAGGATGTTGTTATAATAAGGATTCGAGCTACACTTACACACACCTACATCTAATGGTTAAAGAACATACGGTTTCTGTGGATGGCGAATTTCTGCCTCACGAAACGATGATTGTTCAACACTCATATAACACCTCCAAAGGTGGCCATTAAGATGTCACTATATTTATATATGATATATAATGTGTTTATGTTTTACTTATGCTTCTGTATTTCTCATTTATGGCTTACTTTATGATTTCCATTATGGGTAAAACGCGATAATTTCATTTTAGGAAGTGCGGACTACCGCCCCCTCAAAGTGATTTGAATCGTTAATGCCATATGTGGGATGTATAAAGGATGGAGTAAATGGTATTATACACTATATTATACTGGAATTATATTATACATTTATATCATTATGATTTTGTTCCATTAAATATGAAATTGAAATGAAAGTAGCGTTCATGCGTACGTACGGCTTACCGTCTCCATGAACGGTGCATTTCATTTCTTACCTCTAAATGTTACGTAATATTATAAATGAATGTATATACTGGATATATAAGATATATATGACATCTAAATCATGAATATAATTCTAGAGATAATGGATATTCTACCACATAAACAACTTGTAATTATAAGAAGTTTATTGTTGACTCAAGTACCAAAGATTGACAAAACGACCGTTATTAACTTAAATAATTACATAATGTTCATATCATTGTAATAAGTGATATAATAAGGATAATGAAATTAAAAATGGTTCTTAATAAGGTATATATTAACTCTAGTTTATTATTCAGGAGGTTAAAGAACGGTTGAGTCAAGTCAGACACGAGGTAAGGGAACTTCTTAACCCAATTTTCGTTCTTTGGGTTAATATCCTACTTTCAAATTATGTCATGATATTAATATGTCATATCCTGTATTTGTACATTATTTATGTGTACTTGTAGTGAATAAGCATAATAGATCTATTTTATTTTAAAAATTCTCTTTGTAAGGGATCTTCTTAACCCAACTTCCATTCTTTGGGTTAATCTCCTACTTTCAAATTATGTCATGATATTATTATGTCCTATTTTGTATTTTTATGTTATTTATGTGTACCTATAGTGAATACACATAATATATCTATTTTATTTTAAAAATGATCTTTGTATGGGACTTCGTCTCAATCTCCTTTCGTTGAGGCATATTTTATTTTATACACAACTTTCTTTTATACGGTGTATAAACCCCTTTGACTTTTACATTTATTCAAAAGGAATATTTTTACACGAAGCGTTTTACTAAACGACAAAAAGGGAATGTTTTTCTTTCCGTACTTATGCGGCGACAACGACTTCTCCGCCGCCGTGACCATTATTTGAGTTTCGGCTTCCTCTACAAGCCATCACTTTTTTTTAATGAAAAATAAATACAAAGTTTTAACTTACTTTTATTTTGGTATTGAAAATGGTTTTGAAAGCGTTTTTATTATATCAATGTGTTGTATTGATATCTTGTGATTGGAATGTGGAAATGTTATGTTTCCTTTATGCATGTTTTATGTGATATGATTATGTTATGGTTTATGATATGTTTAAACCTATTCATATGAGGAATGTATTGGACTTAATAAGTGACGGGTGGGGCCCGCTATAGCTCCTCGATGCATCGGTAGGTCTCATGAGACAACTAGACGTGGAATTGGCCGAGGCCCTTTCCCAATTTGATTTATGGTTTTGGCCGAGGCCTTAATCATTTTAGACGTCTTGGCCGAGGCCTTGACAAAGTGTTTCAGAATGTCTGGCATTATACATTCCCTCATTATGAAAGTGGTTATTGATATTGCATGTGATTATTCGACCAGTAGAATATCCATGTGATGAAGTAAATGGCATTATCTCATTTTACTTTTGCCATATTATGTTGAAGTTCATGTTTAAAAGGCTTTTGTTTTAGTTATACATTGCCTTAAATGTTAATTATTATTTATGAAAGCTTCCGCAATATTGTTATCCTTACTGAGCATCTGAGCTCACCCCTTTCAATGTTTTTATATTTTCCAGGATGTGAAGAAGTATTTTATGAATGACCTGCAGGGATAGTCAGAAGAGGATATGAGTGTGGACTATGGAGACTTTGTTATTGTAGTTTTTCACTTTATGATGTAATGTAACGTTTACGAATGTATCTAGTGTTTCCAAGGCTACTAAACTAATCGGTCTTTCGAGACTTGATCTTTTGTGATCATGCCAATGTTACGAAGTAATGCACCGACTCTGGGTAGCTGGGGTCGGGGCGTTACAGTTGGTATCAGAGGCAGTTTAGTACTAACCTTGGAAGCTAGATTTAGATAAACTCTGATTAGAGCACATAGCCCAAAGATAGACTTTGAGGATTAGTATAGAAGAACTTCCTAGAATTTTGGTATTATAGAGATGTTATGAGTTTTCCGAGCAATACATCCCTATCTGGATACGAGCAGGTAGAGGCGGCTCTGGCACAGATGTACCTAGGGGTAAAACCCGAAAACACCGCTTTGAGCTAGACTCGAACGGGAACTGGTGCACGACAACGGGCCTTGCTGCACTCTTGGTTACGACACTCCCGGGGGATATGCTTAGGATAATTCTCATTTTATTTACAAACCACTATGAAGGGTTATGAGTATATACTTCCTCAAATAAAACATTTCTTTTTATGATTATGGATTATATCCATAAATAGTTCAATTTATGTAAAGTGTTTTACAAGTATGGAATTATGTATTTTGATTCATAAACTAATCTGGTTTATGCCATTGTTTAGAAATGGCGCCTAGTAGAAGGAATGGAAACTGTATCAATGCACGAACTCCGTGTAGGGATTGCCCTCCTGCTCAAGATAATTATTGTGGATCTGGAGATACAACTGGTGCTGATCAACTTATTACCATACTGGGACAACTCACTCAGGTTATGAATAATAACCTTACTCGTAGGGAGCACCCTGATCCGCAACGTGGAGGATCAATGCTAGATCGTTTCATGAGGCAACAACCACCAACCTTTAATGGGAGTACAAATCCTATAGTAGCTGAGCAATGGATAAATTCCTTAGAGAAAATATTCCATGCCTTGGGGAGTAATGATTAGAGTTCTTATGTTGTTATTAAAGATTTTTTTTTAATTTGAGTGTTGTATCAATGATGTACTGGTTATAATAATTATGGAGTATATAAGGATTGTACTGCAGTACTATTTCATCAAGGACTTGAGATTGTGTGGAACCAAGAAAAGTGACTCCACAGTAGGTTAAATTTTTGGAAAATATATGGTTGAGAGAAAGATAAACCATAATATGGTTTTGATACTGAGATTGTGATTTTGGAATAAGACGTGATTGATTTGGATAAATTATATTGGATATACTTAACTTCCTTGAAACTGATGGATGTTTTGTATACATTTTTGGATAGAAGGAGTATATCTAGTATTCTATAAGGAATAAGGGATCATGGTAATTCAGTATGTTTAAAAAGAATACATGATAAAGGTGTTCACATGTTGTTACGTGGGATAAAGGATCTTCATTATGTTTACCTTCCTTATAAAATTTGGACTGTGAGTTGGACAGAAGTATTTTGGATAACTATTAAGGTTGGAATGGATTAAGTTGAACTTTGGATAGTATTGTTTAAGGTTAAAACATTTATGAAGATTATTTTTGGAATAGTATAGTACTATATTTTTAGGAAAAGGACAACCTGCAGGGTGGGGAATAACCCGTCACGTCGGACAAAGCTGCAGGAATCGAACCCACAATCATAGTGCGACAGGCCTTTATTTCCTACCACTAGCCTACAGGAAGTCCCTGGTTATTACAAAATAGTTTTACTAATCTAAATGGTATGTGTTAACATTTTGAACCTTATACAATTAGGATAAATAGAATATTTTTGAGTTCCGTTACCATTTGGAGTAAAAGTTGGGTTTGTGGTAAAAATTTATTAACGAATGAAAGTATACATAACAAGTATGTATATTCCCTTACGTTCTTAGTAAATCTCCTAAATAAATTCCTCAACATTATAAAAGGTAACTTAAAACAAAAATGTTGTCGGTTAACTTTTCCAACTAGGGATTCAATGACCGTTTAACCAATCACAAGTTTGTGATTTTATTGTGGTTAAACTTTCTCCTAATCCTGTTTTCTATAACTCCCCATCAGACCTTGATGGTTTGTTTCTCCTCCATATCCATATTTTCATAGAATCCTATAATGGGATATATCGGGTGACCTTTGTAATTATCCTGCTTTCTTTTAATGTTATATATTTATTAACCTTATTTCCGATGTGGGTTTTCCACAAAGGTATTTTCTATTTTCAGCCTTTTATTATCAAAGAAAAATTTCAAATTGCGAGGACGCAATTTATTGAAGGAGGGGAGAATGTAACACCCCGAGCTTCCACGATACGCTTCTCATTCAATAATGCAATAGCTTGCATTGTACGCAAGTTCGAGTTCTAACACACCGTAACTAATCAAAATAGCCGTTATGAATAGTAATAACCACTTTTTAAAATTATAGAAATTTTATATTTCAAAATGGACTTCATTTTTGTATTCGTAATATCGAAATTAGCCTATGTTGAATTTTTGGTATTTTTCTGAGAACTTCTAATTTTTTATGAATAGTGAAAAATACATAAAAACAACTTTTTTAATCAAAATAATTTATACAGATAAATTATACTATTTAGTGGTTTTAAGTTATAATTAGAAAATATTTTTACCATTTTATCCAATGGTGGTCATTAGAATTAATTTAACATTGAAATTGGACATAAACAATTGCCAAACTTTTGATATAAATTGTTTCTTGAAAACACGCTATTTGTCGTAACAGCGGGAATTAATTATAAAATTAATTAATGCAACTTATATGTTTGGAATTTTGTAAAATAGACATCATTTTTGAATTCGGAATATCAATTATAGCTTAGGATGAAATTTTGGCATTGTTCTGAGAAACTTCAATTTTTGATGAATAGTGAAACCACTAAGTGGTAGTTAAATAACTGATTTTTCGTTTAAATGAAATATTACCACTTCTGTGATTTGATTTTCAAAAATCCGACATACATGGTTGTCATTAAGAAGTAAAATGTGGTTCAATGGGATAAAAATAATTTTTTGGTGAATAGTAACTTATTAAGTTCTTAATCGCGATTAGTGGTAATTAGGGTAGTTTAAGGTATAAATAATACTTTAATAATATTAAATGACCTAGACACATGTCCCAACCTCATTGGTTGTGTCATGGCCGACCAAGACAAGCCATGGCCTAACTTGGGGACCCCATGGATCCACTTTTGTAGGGAAATAACATAAATTACTTTTTATTTAATGTTAAAGTGAAAATGACACTATCATAAATTGTTTTACTAAAACAATTTTTAAGTAGGGTTACACAAGTCCAACTTTTGACTATAAATATTCATTAGAAAGCTAAAAAGATTTCCTACATCATAGTATTTTTTTTATAATTTTTAGACATTAAATAAATTAAATTATTTATGACATCATTATGATGCAGCGATGACCTCATTATTTAACGATTTTAATAAAATGAATAGATAATGTAAAATCCAAGGCTTACACTTGTCCAAAGCCAATTGGATGAGGAGATTTCGAAACCTTATCACCTTAGCCTCGAATTATATAAGTGTGGGACCTTTAGAATCCGAAAAGCATTTTGAAATAATGTAACATTTCAATCTTTCCAAAAGTGCCCCTCCTCTCCACTTATAAAAGGCCCCCACCTCTCCCACTTCATTTACACTTTCAAGCCATTTGGCTCGGCCAACCTCTGCCCAAATACTCTCCCAACATTCCTCCCTTACTCCTAGAAACCTCACTTTGGGAAGAACTCTTCCCAAGGAAGCCTTTAGCTCAAATAAAAAAGAGTTACCCGATTTTGAGGTAATGTCTTTTCTAATGTTGTTTTGTTTTATTTTTCTTCTCCAACCCCCTAAACTCTTTTTATTCATTTCTTTTGTAACAACACCAGTATCCTCAATATACTAGGATGTTGTTATAATAAGGATTCGAGCTACACTTACACACACCTACATCTAATGGTTAAAGAACATACGGTTTCTGTGGATGGCGAATTTCTGCCTCACGAAACGATGATTGTTCAACACTCATATAACACCTCCAAAGGTGGCCATTAAGATGTCACTATATTTATATATGATATATAATGTGTTTATGTTTTACTTATGCTTCTGTATTTCTCATTTATGGCTTACTTTATGATTTCCATTATGGGTAAAACGCGATAATTTCATTTTAGGAAGTGCGGACTACCGCCCCCTCAAAGTGATTTGAATCGTTAATGCCATATGTGGGATGTATAAAGGATGGAGTAAATGGTATTATACACTATATTATACTGGAATTATATTATACATTTATATCATTATGATTTTGTTCCATTAAATATGAAATTGAAATGAAAGTAGCGTTCATGCGTACGTACGGCTTACCGTCTCCATGAACGGTGCATTTCATTTCTTACCTCTAAATGTTACGTAATATTATAAATGAATGTATATACTGGATATATAAGATATATATGACATCTAAATCATGAATATAATTCTAGAGATAATGGATATTCTACCACATAAACAACTTGTAATTATAAGAAGTTTATTGTTGACTCAAGTACCAAAGATTGACAAAACGACCGTTATTAACTTAAATAATTACATAATGTTCATATCATTGTAATAAGTGATATAATAAGGATAATGAAATTAAAAATGGTTCTTAATAAGGTATATATTAACTCTAGTTTATTATTCAGGAGGTTAAAGAACGGTTGAGTCAAGTCAGACACGAGGTAAGGGAACTTCTTAACCCAATTTTCGTTCTTTGGGTTAATATCCTACTTTCAAATTATGTCATGATATTAATATGTCATATCCTGTATTTGTACATTATTTATGTGTACTTGTAGTGAATAAGCATAATAGATCTATTTTATTTTAAAAATTCTCTTTGTAAGGGATCTTCTTAACCCAACTTCCATTCTTTGGGTTAATCTCCTACTTTCAAATTATGTCATGATATTATTATGTCCTATTTTGTATTTTTATGTTATTTATGTGTACCTATAGTGAATACACATAATATATCTATTTTATTTTAAAAATGATCTTTGTATGGGACTTCGTCTCAATCTCCTTTCGTTGAGGCATATTTTATTTTATACACAACTTTCTTTTATACGGTGTATAAACCCCTTTGACTTTTACATTTATTCAAAAGGAATCTTTTTACACGAAGCGTTTTACTAAACGACAAAAAGGGAATGTTTTTCTTTCCGTACTTATGCGGCGACAACGACTTCTCCGCCGCCGTGACCATTATTTGAGTTTCGGCTTCCACTACAAGCCATCACTTTTTTTTAATGAAAAATAAATACAAAGTTTTAACTTACTTTTATTTTGGTATTGAAAATGGTTTTGAAAGCGTTTTTATTATATCAATGTGTTGTATTGATATCTTGTGATTGGAATGTGGAAATGTTATGTTTCCTTTATGCATGTTTTATGTGATATGATTATGTTTTGGTTTATGATATGTTTAAACCTATTCATATGAGGAATGTATTGGACTTAATAAGTGACGGGTGGGGCCCGCTATAGCTCCTCGATGCATCGGTAGGTCTCATGAGACAACTAGACGTGGAATTGGCCGAGGCCCTTTCCCAATTTGATTTATGGTTTTGGCCGAGGCCTTAATCATTTTAGACGTCTTGGCCGAGGCCTTGACAAAGTGTTTCAGAATGTCTGGCATTATACATTCCCTCATTATGAAAGTGGTTATTGATATTGCATGTGATTATTCGACCAGTAGAATATCCATGTGATGAAGTAAATGGCATTATCTCATTTTACTTTTTCCATATTATGTTGAAGTTCATGTTTAAAAGGCTTTTGTTTTAGTTATACATTGCCTTAAATGTTAATTATTATTTATGAAAGCTTCCGCAATATTGTTATCCTTACTGAGCATCTGAGCTCACCCCTTTCAATGTTTTTATATTTTCCAGGATGTGAAGAAGTATTTTATGAATGACCTGCAGGGATAGTCAGAAGAGGATATGAGTGTGGACTATGGAGACTTTGTTATTGTAGTTTTTCACTTTATGATGTAATGTAACGTTTACGAATGTATCTAGTGTTTCCAAGGCTACTAAACTAATCGGTCTTTCGAGACTTGATCTTTTGTGATCATGCCAATGTTACGAAGTAATGCACCGACTCTGGGTAGCTGGGGTCGGGGCGTTACACTCAATACATGACCACATCAAACTGGTATCACCACCCATTCAACATCATTTTACCTCTATAATAATAGAACGTTTCACCGTAATCATACAAAAGGAAATGATAATATATATCACAAACACAATAAAAAAATTCACAACCCTCCTATAATTTGATTTAAATTATACAATTAAATCAATATAATCAATATACTCAAAAAGATATGAATGATAATTCCAAATAAACAATAATTATAGAGAGAGAGTCTCAAATTACCTACCTAAAAACAATGAATGAACCATTGTGTTGTTTAATGATAATGACATGTCATTGATCTCTCATATATCCATGATGAGATCCCAAATTAAAAAAAATAAATCTTCCTCATATCAATTACCAATCACAAAAGCACACCAAACATGTTCTATGGGTTCCTGAGATGGAAGTATAATTGAAAAGGATAATGAGCCATGAATAATAGTACTTGAACTCACATGAATTCAATCACTTAATAGAGGTAACTGAAACATCCATCATGGAACACCAAAAACCATCAAGGAGGATCCCTATCCCATCCAAGGATATGAACAATGTTTAAAATGTCAAATGAGTGAAGAGAAAACAAATTAATTTTATATTCCGTGATGTGGTTTCATTTAAATATATAATCCTTTGAATTTTATTTCACAAATATCTTCTATACTCACTCTATCATCCTCTAACACTAACAAAATTTTCTAAAGAAGAACCAAAAATATCTAGGCATCTATAACATATATCATATATAAAAATAATATATATAGAATACACACACACACACACCATAAACAAAATATATATACATATAAAAAATATATATTTACCCAAAAAGATATATATGAGCATTTATATAAATATTTTCATATATGTTTTTATGTGTGTGTGTGTATATAAATACTTATAAATATACATTATGTATATATAACTTATCTAAAAATATTATATAAATAATATATTTATATATATACAAACATTATGAACAAAAATATATATAAAATATAAATTTAATATATTTAACACAAAATTAGTATATAGAGAATATATATTCACAAATATAATATATATATATATATATATATATATATTATAACATTCCTGAACCTGCAATCTTAGATCGGTTGCTGAAATCTTAAAAATTATATTTTTGGATTTGAATCCAATGAAGGTGACCCAATTTCCGTCATCCAAAACATAAAACATAAAAAATAATGTTTTGATCACATACATTCTCAAGTAAATTTTAGTGTTAGAGTTTTAGATAAATATTAAAATCTCTTAATATCATTTATTCACAAAAAATTGGTTCATAAAGATGAACAACATGTACACTACACCCTACATTTTATATTCCACATTTGGTCATCATCATCCAAATGTAACCCATATATAAATATTTCATTCAGCCTCAATCTTTATAACATGGGGAATATTAATCAAAATAATGGTGAGATCAAATTCTCATTATGGGTAAACATATGCCTTAAAAATTGAATTTTATTAGGGATCATAAGAAGGGAATAGGGGTATGATGGCATAATAAAAGTGTATGAGTATAAAAAAATAATTTTAATACCCATGTATATTTGGATTATAAAATATGAAAATATGGAATTATTCTTAAACAAAGGAAAGAGTGATTATAATAAATAATCACGAGTCTTTTGATATAAATATTGATCAAAGGAAAAATTATAAACCCCTTTCAAATGGATATGAGACTTATTTGAATCTTAGGACATCATTTTCATAAAACACTTATAGAACCCCTATAGAAACCTTATAAATGCAATAACCATATGGTTTACTTCTATGACCACTGCATTGGAGTTCTATCTAGGCACACCCATCCTATAAGATATAACAGGCTAACCCGTTACCATTTGGGTGCACCCATCATATATGCAATGTCCAAGAACCACAAAATGATTAAACTACATAGATCTTTCCTTTCATAATAAAAAAAATAAAAAATATTTGATCCTTTCTTAACATTATTAACATGTTTAAAAGAAATAAGTTCCATAATAATATCTTTCAATCAAGATTAACTCATAAAATAAAAATCGGTTTTATAAAAAACTCTTTGTAATATTGATATCCTATTGAAAAAATAATTTCCATAATAATTTATTTGAAACATGATTAAATCATGAAAAATAAATGAGTTCTGTAATAATCTCTTTGAAACATTATTAACTGGTGGAAAATAAAAAGGTTCCTTAATAATGTATTTTCCAAAATTTATCCCATGGAAAATAATTGGGATCCATAACAACCTATTTGATACATTATTAACCCATGTAAAAGATAAGGGTACCAAAAAATCACTTAAACAACAATAATACATTTAGAGAAAGAATAATGATTGTATCATGAAAAAATATCTTCATTTTATCACATGTAACAATAATGGTTGTTGAAATTGATGAATGGAATTACCATTAAAATAACAAATTTTTTTTTGAGGAAAATATTATTTTCATTCAAAAAATAATTTTTAAAAACTATAAATCCACAAAATATTTAGAAATTTTATTTATTTGAAAACAATCTTGGAGACATATAAAAGAAAATTTAATTAAAATAATGGATATAATTATGGTAAATTCTATTTATTTTATCATTGTTAAAAATAAACTTTCATTCCAAAACATTTTGTAAAAGGGAGTAAAAAGTGAACCATTTGTAAAATTTTAAGAATAATCATTTTAAAATATTTTTAAAATAAGGTCAAAGAAAAATTAAAATATATTTAGGAAATAATTTATTTTTATAATGATCATTTTGTAAGACTTTTAAAAACATATATGGAATTTAAAGATACCTAATATAAAAGACAATACAAGATCAACATCACTTACGAACATATTTCTCTATATTTTTTTAACCAATAAGGGATAAAATGGAAATAAGAAATGTTAACCACATTCATAACCAGTGGAGAAGAAAGTTACATAGTTCATAAAAAAAGATCATACGATTTTCTCTAAAGTAACATTGAGCATATATAATCTCGATCGGAAGGATGTTGTAACATAATGCCTCTTTCATAATTGTAACTCTTCAATCATAAGCCACATAAAATAATAACATAATATAAAACATTAAATATAATGAACATGGAGAGTTTCATTATATAAAATTTAAAATGGTTAGTATATACACATCATAAATTAAGATGGGTGTGTAACATTACAATATTCCTAAATGAAGGGAAAATTGACATGATGTATCACACCGATTTTGTTATCTCTGGATCAAAATTCCATGAAAAGAGAGAAACACATATGAATTTTTACGTCATAATAATTTTTATTAAAATAAAAATAATATAAACTCATGGGATGTATATACACCAAAAAATATAAATAATTGGTTAATATGGAATATGACTCTTAGAAGTTAAAAGTGGGACGAGAGAAACCATTTCCTCGAGTCTATACTCCCCTTGTATGTACTTTATCTCCTTTATAATAAGAGTACATAAATTATTTAATTTCACAATAACCTTTTCCATATTTATAAAATTATATAAAAATAATTTATTTTATTTCCTTATAATTATATATTTAGATACTTAATTAGATAAGTCCACATCATGTGTTTTAAAGACGTTGAGTTCATTATTTCAAAATGGACATGGTGTGTTGACTATGGCCAAATATGTCATTATTTAAAAATCTGAAGAATAGTTATCAAGTCATAAATATTATATTTATTTAATAATTATAATATTAAAACCAATCATGAATGATATTTTTGGGAAATGAAGTTCATTATGAGTATGGAGACGGTAGGTTGTACATACTTATGTGCAAAGATTTCATTTTACAAAACCCATTTTGGAAATGAATTAAGTACTATTTTACCTTTATAAAATTATAATAATATCATTTATAAAATAATATTTTATATAAATATATTTATATATATTATCCATGTAGTGTGGTGATGAAAGGAGAGTCACATCACCACATGAAGTTAGTAGTCAACATGTTTATGAACACTATTATCATTTTTCAAAGAGTGAAAATGTTAGAATGAAAATGATATATTATCTTTTAGGAATGATATATATTTTAATAATATAATTATTATTTCATATATATCACATATATTCATTAACCATATCCTAATTAGATTTTGTGTAAAGTGTTATTTAAAAACGAATCACATGACTTTGCAAGGCGGTAGTCCGCCATACACATGTACGGCGTTATCAGATCCCAAAGAAATGGAAGGTAAAAAGTTATATGTGATATAATAAAACAAGGAGTATAAATATGTTAAAAATATAATATATATATATATGTATATTTATATAGAATTTAAATCCATCATTCCTTCATGTTATGAGTGGTGATGTTGGAAAATGATTGACATCAATTAATGAGTTGGTAGTCCTCCAGACACACAGATGATGATTTCATATGCCATTTGATGGAAGAATGTATATATTATTGTCATTAAATTAATAAAATTTCATATTATTATATATAAAATTCTTATTTTATCATATGATTTTTTTATTAGAATAATTCATGGAAGTGGAAGAAGAAATTAAACAAAAAATTCATACTTTTGAATGTTACCTCTTCTCGTACTACCTCTTTAGAATTAACCTAAAGTATTGTTAGAATTGATTTATAAATAAAAAGTGATTCTATGATTAAATAATGTAATTTGGGAAATCATTTTGTTAGGTACTGTCCTTACCAAATGGGTTTCATGTTTTGAAGAAGATAAGAAAGGCGGTGTATTTTTATAAGTGAGGTGAACGACACACTTGTAATTTTATAAAATAAAATCAATAATCAATGTTTTCACATTAAAAAATACTCCAAAATATAATATTAATTAGATTTAGAAAATATATTTTATATATATTTCCATTAAATAGGTTTTAGACAAGTTTTGAGTTCATTTTTACCCTTTTCTTTTTAGTTTAACCTCTTTGTAAATGAATTTTTACCTAAAGTGTGGTAATTACCTTTTACCATTTCTCTATTCATTATGGTAACAAATTATTTATACCATATTAGGTATTATATAATATTATAATTAAAAATATTATATCCATTTTAACTATATAAATTTATAGAGGTGGAAAATTTTAATTTTAAATAAAACTGAGAGATGTGATAAAAAGTAGGTTTTCAAGAAGTATATTTTTGAAGGAAAATTGATTTTATATTAACTCTATGACTAATAATAATTACTAAATGAATATAACTTATTATTAACTGATATATAATCTTTAAATTTAATTTAATCATTTCTCATTATGGGTTTTTTGATAAATTTAATAGTTTAAATGTTAGGTACATTAACTTTTTTTTATGAAAATATCTCGTTATAAAACCAAAGCACAATAGTTTACTAAAATAAAATTCAATGATGATTAGAAATCAATTTAGTGGATTATATATTACTAAATAATACTTATGTTACTTTAATTCATATTTAATGTATAATGGTAATTTTAAATTAAATAACTTATTGAAAATTAATTACATTTTTAAAAAATTTGGTATTTTTAACTATTCACTAAAAATAAGTAATTTCGAAAAAATACAAGAATCTCACAAAAAAGAAAATATTTATATTCTTATTTTGAAAAATGAAGATAAATTTTTAAAATATTTTTTATAAATGTTTGAAAAATTAATTATAATATTACTTTCTAGATAAGCAATTAAAATCATTTAGGAAGAAAACATATTTCTTATGAATAAAATTACTTTAATAAAAATTCTGTAATATCCTAAGTATTCTCAATTGAAAATACCATTATGTTTTGGGTAAAATTATTTAAAACAGACCTTATTATGATTCTAAATGGGATTATGGAGTTTTTCATGGCGTTTGGGACTCGTTCATAGCCCGGTGCCTCGAAATGTGAAGAGAATACTAGGACACACAGATAGGAGAAACCGTGCTGCCCAGCCTGCATAGTTTTCCTCAACCACGATCTTTCAGGTAGTGGGGGCCTATGGGATTCATTATTTGTCTACAACCTTGTGACCTAGGGCACATAGATGTGCAGTTCTATAGAGGTTTTGGATAGAGCACATTTTCATGGTCTGCACAAAGTTAGACAAACTGTGTGCCTAAATATGTGGGGCGACCCATAGAAGCATTAACTAGTACATGGTTTACACATGGATTGGCCAACCATTCACCCAAATCATGTTCCATTTGTGTGTGTGAATTTAAAAAATTTACCCTTTTATTGTATTATTTCTTTCTCCTTTATTCCTCCTCCCTCAAGAGGATGTTACATCCTCTTCCACACACATTAGCTATTATCATTATCCATATGGTGTTGGATATCTATCTTATTTACCCTCTAAATCACTTTCCATTGGAGATTTTGGAAGTCTCTTACTAACATCTTCCTTACCCTTACTTTTATTTAATTTTTCCTCTTCCATCTATTGCATTATTTTGGTGCGACTCATTTTTCCCTATTTTCATGGAATTGGATTAATCCCTCTATTTAATCCATTATAATTTTAATAAAGAATATCTAATGTATTATTGGAGTTATAATTCTTTGAGGTTGGTGTTCTAGGTCTTTCCTCCTCATTTTTTGCATTTTAAATAATGCATAGTTGTGCCGGATGCCAAAACCTTTCTTCATTGCCTTAAATATGTTTGATACATTAAGTTAATTGGATATTCATGTCTTTTATTACATTACCGTACATAGAAAACCATTAGTGGGCTGTTCACCTTATTATTAGCCAACCTTTGGGGGCATTCCAACATTTATGGCCAATTTTTCCCATACTTTGAGTTTATGTCAACCTTATGAGTTTCTCCTTTGTTAAAAGAATTTAATCCATTATTTAATAGTGGTAAATTGATTAGATTCCTCTAATTATTGTCTTATGAAATCCGTTTCCATTTATTGAATACTAAGTTCCATGTACCTTAAGGTTATGACTTATGTTCTAATTGATTGGCTTGAATTGAATTCTATTCTTGGGGATTCTTGTTAGCTTGTGATATTGATACTCTATTGATGACATGTGATTATATATATATATATATATTAAAGCTTATGGTATGAAATTGTTAGTTTATTTAGGTAAAATTTCCCTTTCGTATATATTATGACATGCACATTTACCTCAATGCAGACCTCTGGATTAGGCTGAAGCAGGTGGTAATGGTTGGATGTAAATTTAGGAACTTGAGCCAAAATGGTTATTATTTATTGATCCAATTTTATTATTATGGACCACTTTCATTTATTTATTGAATGAAATGGAATTTATTATACACCATGGGTGGTAGCCCACTGAGATTGTATGTCACATACTCCATGGGCCTCCTAAGGAACCGAAGAAGATTTTATGATCACTAGTGTGGATAAAGTGAAGTATGTGGCTTTGAATATTTGACTAATTCATAGTATTAGGATGAAGATTGGGGGTAGGGTACAAAACCTATGCTTGGGATTCTTATAGTAACAGTTTTTACCTTTTTATATTTTCTTTCATCATGTAGTATATTTATGTAACTCCTTCACCCCAAAATCTTAGATCCGTTGAATTATTTTAATATATTGGGATGATTATAAGGAATCAATCCCCAAAGGACCAATCAGTTTATCTATCTAGGAAAATTGATTACATACATGAACGTTACATTACAAATTCAAACAAAAAATAGAACATAAATAATCCTTTGAGAATTCCGTTGTTTCCATAGTTTATCCCATCATATTAATCATAATAAACTTCTTAGAATCCTGGGGAAACAAAACATAAGAAAGGGGTGAGATCATATGCTCATTAAGGGTAAATAATTTAGTGAAAACTATCATAAATAAGAATAAACATTTAAGGAAATGTATAAGAATAAAATAAAAGCCTATTAAAATTAAACTTCAGTATAATATGGAAAAGATAAATCAAATAATTCCATTTACTTATTCATGTGGATATTCTACTAGTCTAATAATCACATTTAATATCAACAGGTAATTTCATAATGATGGAATTCATAATTCCGGATATCATAACCACATATTCAAGGTCTCATGCCAAGACTAAAAATAAGATTTCGTCAAGGCCTTGTACCAAGTCACTAGTTTGTCTTATAAGAGATATCGATTCATCGAGGAGATATAGTGGGCTGCACCCATCATTTGCTAAGTCCAATGCATTCCTTATATGAAAATTTTGAAACATAACATAAACATTCATATTAAAACTATCATAAAAAATTTCAATACTTAAACGATAAACCCTGAATGGTATAAAAATAGTACATGCACAGTCAAATATATCATAACTCATTCAATACAATATGGAAGATTGTATTATAATAAATCAACCTCAATCAAGAATAATATTTAGTAAAGGATGTTGACATAGTTGAAAATGATCAGTAAAACTCTTTGAGAGAAATAACCTTTTTGTGAAATCATTTAAAAGTCACTCATTTATAAAGGAATTAATTTAAAAGATTTTATGAATCAAAGTGTCCCATACCACTTTTCAACTTTTTAAAGGAATTATCATTTCAAAAAAATCATATCCATATAAATAAATCCTTAAAATCATTTTTAAAATATGAACAATATTTATAAAGATTTAGAAAAATAAATCATTAAAACATTTAAAATTATGATCTTACTAAAGATTAACTTCCACAAAACTTTAAAATATTCATTTTGAAAACATTTTTATAAGACATGGAAAAGGATGATAAAAATGTCCCAGTAAATTCTTACACATAAACTATCTCAAATAATAACGAGATTGAGGAATTAACCCTTACCTTATACTTTCCTTTAGTCGAGGGTATGTTTATAATCCTATGTAATGACCATAGTATGTTATTAAATTACAACAAAACCATATTAATATTTATGATATCATATATGATTCATTTATAACTTTATACTACCCATTTAATAATAATTTCCAAGTTAATGTAACATTTCGGGTAATAATCGCATTCATTATTCTATGTGTTTTAGCTTTTTATTCTTGATCGTATCACTTAGATGATGATTTAAATATTTCTAGATTATAATACATGATTTATATATCATATATATTCATAAAATAAATATGTATAATAGATAGATATATGAAATGGAAACACCGTTCATGGAGACAGTAGTCCGTACGTATGCATGAACGTTGTTTCCGTTTTCTAATCTTATAGTATAGAAGTAAGTAAACAACATATATTTATATAAATAAATATATATTATTCCAATATAAATATTATTTAATATTCCTCATAATTAATAAATGTATTTATTTATATAAAAATTCTTGAAGGGTGATCGTTGTAGATGAATCTCATCTCGTCATGGAGATATTAAGCTGTACGTACGCACGAGAAATAATATAATTCTATTGATGGTGTACGTACGCACGAGAAATAATATAATTCTATTGATGGTGAAATGGTGTTTAATTGGATGGTATATTACATATAATGAATAATTACCATGTTAAATTCACTATTTATTTTAACAATACTCATTATTATACCCATACTAATAATGTAGTGATGAATAACAAACTACACCACAACGTGGAGATGGTAAGCCGTACATACACACATATGGTGACTTTGTCATTCATAGAATGGATAGAATAATGAATATGGTTATACCATATTTATAATAACATCAAATTATGTATAGGGTATTGTATTAATTATTTTGTCATGGAAACAAAAAGGAAAGAGGAAGTGGAATAAGTAAAGAACCTTGAAAGAGGTGATGAAATGATTGCCTCTTTTTCAGGTGTTTCCTTTTGATTTGCACAAAAGTGATCCTTAGTTTGGCTTTCTGATAAAAGTAATACGTCTAAGATGAAGTGAGTATAGTTGGTAGAATATTTGAGTAGGGTTTGGACGAGCCAAATGGCTTTGGAGGTGTGAAATAAAGAGAAGGGGAAGTACCCTTTTATAAGAGAGGTGAGGGTCACTTTAGGAAAAGCTTGAAATATTATTTTATTATAAATTCATTTTCGGTTTTTAATGGATCCAAATGAATTTATTTCTAGAATAAGGTGGGTATGGGTCTCAATACTTTCATACAATATGTTTTAGACAAGTTTAGGTCACCATATTAACTTTATCTTTTAGATTTAACCACTTGTTTAATAGTTTATCTTTTACCATATCTTCTTGTATTATTATGATACATGTTTAATAAACTTACTATAAAATTTCAATAGAATGTCAAGTGGTTAATTA
This sequence comes from Viscum album, assembly GCA_963277665.1. NCBI lineage: Eukaryota > Viridiplantae > Streptophyta > Magnoliopsida > Santalales > Viscaceae > Viscum > Viscum album. Next base: position 1,889,155,620 of record OY728130.1, on the reverse strand, counting down.
ATGACATATATATCATTATAAAAGTTTTTTTAAACCTTATATTTTTAGTAATATTATATCATATAATAAAGTAGTATTTATTTTAAAAAGTCATTTATGTCAATTTTGACACTATTTCGTAATTTATTTGTTAAAGTCATAAAACTTGATGACTGTGAAAACAATTAATTGAATAATCCATAAATTTTATATTCACCTGGAAAAGTGGTGTATGGCTTCAAAATTTTCAATTTACATTAATTTTCATATTTATAATATCAATTATTTTAATATTTCATTAGGAAGGTAATTACTGCATCATCATTGTGTCATAAATAAATATAATTATTTGATGTCTAAAAATTATAAATAAAATACCATGATTTAGGTAATATTTTCAGATTTATAATTAATATTCATAGTCTAATTTATCTTATGTGTAACCCTATATTAAAAATGGTTTAGTTATTAAACATTGAATTTAAAACTTTTAACTCCTCTTTAAATAAAATATAATAATTGTCATAATCTATCCCAAATGGATCATCATGATCTTATTTTTGTCCTAAGGTTTATTTTGGTTTAAATACACTTATCCAATAGAATTAATACATGTTTTTGAATAATTTTAATATTTTTTTTACCTTTGATTTCCTTATTTTTTTAACAGTGGTAAAAAAAATTCAAAAGTTACTATTCACAAAAAATTATTTTCATCATACTGAACCACATTTTAGTTACTCATGTCAACTGTGTCTCTCAGATTTTTGAAATTCAATTTACAGAAGTGGTAAAATTACCTTTTTTTGCAAATTTGCAAATGTGCATAGAAGGTGGGTAAAAGACGTTAAAAAAGTTCAATAAAATTTTATATGTCTAATCTTATTATAAAATGACTCCAATTAATTAAATTTAACTAATATATATTATTTATTTATTTTTACTTTAAGATAAATTTTTAATTAAAAAAATTATTTAAATGAAAATGTCGGTTTTTATCTATAACGTAGTATTTTTCACTATTCATCAAAAATTGATTGTTTTCAGAAAAATACCAAAAATTTACTCAAATTTAATTTTGATATTAAAAATTCAAAAATTATGTCTATTATACCAAATTAAAAAATAGAAGTTGAATTAATTAATTTAAAATTAATTCTTGTTGTCAAAACCCAAAAGCAGGATTTTAAGAAGTAAAAACTATCAAAGTATTGGCATGTGTTTATGTCTAATTTAAAAGTGAAATTACTTACAATGACATAAATTATATTAAATGATAAAAATATAATCTAATTATACTTTAAAACCACTCAAATGAATAATTTAACACTTTAAATTAATTCTATTGAATTTTTTTTTTGAATTAAAATTCAATATTTTTTAGTATTCATCAAAATATGAAGGTTAACAGAAAAGTACCAAAAATTTATCCAAACTAATTTTTTTGTCCTGATTCAAAGGAATAATTTAGTTTCATTAAATTAAATATATAAAAGTGTCAAGTATTGGATTTTAAAAGGGTTCTCCATTAAATATCGGTAAAATTGCATTTTTAAAAAATACTTATTTTATCTGAAAAATTGAATTTGTTATTATATTATGTCTAAGAAACATATAATATGGATAATAAAATTATATGGAGTATATAAAATTCAAAATTTAGTTAATACTATTCATAATCACTTTTTGAATGGCTAGTTTGGTAAGTCGTGGTGCGCTCAAACTCAGTGTTGCATGTAGTGTAAGCTATTGAATTACTTTAAAGAGATAATGTACTATGAAATCCTAGGGTGTTACATGCTTCCCTCCTTAAATAAATTTCATCCTCACAATTTGAAATTGTTCTTTGAAAATAAAAGTTTAAAAATATAAAATACCTTTGTAGAAAACCCACATTGGAAATTGTGTTAATAAAATTTAGTCTTAATAAGAAGGAAATGGAAATGAAAAATTCACCAACAAATTAGAATTTTGAATAGGAGAAATTTGGTGGAAATTATAATAGGAGGAAAAATATAAATATTTATAAGGAGTGATTGAGGTCATCAATCACAAACATGTGAATGGAAAATTGAGGGCCTCAAATCCATAGATCTATGATGATTTAAAATATCATCAGTTCAACAAAACATAAGGTATTGAGATAACACATTTTTGGTTTTAATACCTTTCCCTAAAGTTTATGAACCAATTTCTTCATAGAATAAGAATGAAAATAATACTTGATAAATAGAGTCCCGTCCTTTAACTAATTTCTACCACAAACTCATCTTAGAACTAAAAAATATTTTATTTTTCCTAATAATATAGGGCTAAAAAATGAATTTATAATTCATATATCAGACCATTTTAAAAAAACTACAGTATACAAACTAGGACATCACATAGGCCAGTGGTAGGTGATGCACCCTTGTCACTCTTCAGTTACATGTTTATGTCTCATGACCATGCCAGACGTGACGAGTTGTTGCCTGACCTCCGTGTTTCCCTTTTTATAACAATCCAAAAATAATATTAAGAAATGTTTTAACCTTAAAAAATAGTATCCAAAGTCAACCTTAATTCATTCCAACCATTAGACATATCCAAAAGTACTTCTGTCCAAACTCAAAGTCCATAATTTATAAGGAAGGTAACATAATGAAGATCTATTTTCGACACATAATAACATGTGAATACCTTCATCATGTATTATCTTAAAACATGCTAACACCCTGAATTACCATAAATCCTTATTGAATACATTAATGCTCCCTTTTTTCTTATTGAATACTGGATATACACCTTAAATCCAAAAATTTGGAATACTCAAACAATGATGGAATAAACAAACCATCAATCAGTTCCAAGGATTTCAATAATACCCGATATACATTATCCAACTCAATTATCTCTTATTCCAAAATCAATACCTCAGTATCAGGACCATATTAAAATTTATCTTCATCTCAACCATATATTTTCCAAAATTTTTAACTTGAAACTGTGTCACTTTACTTAGTACCATAAAATCTCAAATCATTAATGAAAATATACTACAGTACAATACTTATAAAAATTACAATTCTTATAATTTATACATCATTAATACAATACTCAAATGACACAATTAATTAATAAAAAATTAATAACAATAATCATTCCTCTTCATATGAGGTAGTATCATAACTTGATTATTATCCAATAGAATCATTTAGGGTATACTCTGATGATTGGAACATTGAATCGTGTAGTGTCCCAACTCCTTGCAGATGAAGCATTGTACATTTGAAACATTTTTCTTACCCTTAAAATCATGAATTTGGTGTCCTTTTTCTCCACACTTATAACAAACTCCCATTTCATTCAAGCACTTCCCAGGGTGATTATTTCCATGGCCATCACATATAGAAAAATCCTTATTTCTCTTATTCTCTTTATTCATCTTTATCTCTACCATCCTTTTCTTCTATGTCTTCCCTTCAAATCCATACAACTCAAATAATTCTTTACATATATTATTAACACTTGATACTATTTTTTCATATGATGAGAATACATGGGAGACTATATCCCTTGTAAATTTTGGCATAATACCTTAAAGGATATGATCCGTTTTACTCTTTGGATCATTCATATTGATGGAGTTCTCATTCGTTTTACTAGTCTCCATTTCTAAATGAAGAAATATACTATGTTAGATCATATCACAATGTATAATCCAAACACTAGAAATTTCCTCATCATTAATTAAATATTTTCACACATCTAGTCTAATAATCATAATTTTTTTTTATTTGAGGACATATTTACTCTTAAATCCTTCATAATGGTTTGTAAGGAAAATGTGAATTATCCTAAGCATATCCCATAGAGTGTCGTAACAAAGAGTGCAGTAAGGCCCACTATCGTGCACCAGTTTCTGTTCAATTCTATCTCAAAGTAGTGTTTTTGGGTTTTACCCCTTTATTAATCTGTGCCAAGATGCCTCATCCTACTTGTATCCAGACAGGGTTGTATTGCTTGAAAAATTCAAAAAATCCCAACATTACCATAATTATAGGAAGTTCTTCTATATTAGTCCTCAAAGTTTATCTTAGGGTAATGTTATCTAATTAGAGTTTCTCTAAATCTATTTCCAAGGTTTTTTCTAAACTTTCTCGGATACCAACTGTAACGATCCATCCCCAGAAGCCCAGAGCTGGTGCATTATTTTAATACATTGGAATGATTGCAAGGAATCATGTCCTAAAGGACCGGTCAGTTTAGTAGCCTTGGAAAATAGATTACATACATGAACATTACATTACACATTCAAACATAAAACACAACATAAATAATCTTTTAATTATTCCATTATTTCCCTAGCTTAACCCTGTATATCAATCATAATAAACTTCTTGGAATCATGGGAGAACAAAACATAAGAAAGGGGTGATCTTAGATTCTTAGTAATGGTAAATAATTTACCAGAAACTATCATAAATAAGCATAATCATTTAAAGCAATGTATATGACTAAAAAAAATCCTTTTAAACTTAAACTTCAGCATAATATGGAAAAGATAAATCAAATAAATCCATTTACTTATTCACATGGATATTCTAATAGTCTAATAATCACATGTAATATCAATAGCTAATTTCATAACGATGTAATGCATAATGTTGAACATCATAACCACATTGTCAAGGCCTCATGCCAAGACTACAAATAATATTTCTTCCAGGCCTTATGCCAAGACACTAGTTTGTCTCATGAGACCTACCAATGCATCAAGGAGCTATAGAGGGCTCCACCCATCACTTACTATGTCCAATTCATTACTCATATGAAAATGCTAAAACATAACTTAAATATTCATATTAAAACTAGCATACAAAATGTCAATACTTTAACCCTAAACCATGAATGGTATACAAATAGCCCATGCAGAGACAGACATGTCATAACTTATTCAATAAAATATGGAAGATTCTATTATAGTAAATCAACCTCAATCAAGAATAATATCCAATAAAGGATGTTTCCATAGTTGAAAATAATCAGTAAAACTCTTTGGGATAAATATTTTTTTTTTGTGAAATCATTTAAAAGTCATCCATTTATAAAGGAATTAATTTAAAAGATATTTTTGAATAAAATTTTCCCATACCACTTTGAATATTTTAAGAGGAATTAACATTTTAAATCAATCATGTCCATATAAATAAATCCTTAAAATCATTTTCAAAACATTGACATTAATTAAAAAGATTTAGAAAAACAAATCATTAAAACATTTAAAATGATGATCTTGATAAAGAGTCTGTAGAGACCCCAAACTTGACGTACATGGACATTACATTACTTTTGTAGAATAATTAATACATAAAAAAAACAGACAAACAAGGACCATAATAGTTTAGTGTCTTTGGAAACTTGGAATATAATCTTCTAATCGTGGTGAAAGATCTTCAACATCTCCCATAAATATCTTCCCCTTTTGTTTTCTTACATAAAACCTTTCTTTAAATCCTGGGGAAAAGAACACATATAAATGCTGAGCTCAAATTCTCAGTAAGGGTAAGCATGGAGAAAATAGAACAAATCATATACATTTGAACTTAAAAAAACATGAACATAATGTTTAAACATTAAAATCTTGAGCAATGACATAAAACATGGTAGTATGTAAGGCATGGATCATAAAGAAACATTAATCATGATAAAATAGCCTGGGAATAAAACATGTAATTGTGGAAACCATTAAGCACATGTTATGATTTCCATAGTAGCCAAAGCATTGCTGCCAAGACCATCTTAGAGGACACAATCCCTTTCTGAATCGAGTTCATTCCTCATTCCAGTCCTGTATCACTGAACTAGATTAACTTCCTGTTCCAGCCATGTCTATCTCATGAGATATAAATCTTTACCGAATGCATTGGAGGGAGATATAGGTCCCAACCATCTCATTATTAAATAATTCTTACTTTTTCTACAAAATAAACATAAATCATTCATCATAACCCAAAGAATAAAATGGGTTTCATAAACATCATCCCATCTTAACGCAATCCATATAAAAAAATGGATATCATTTCATCATAATAAGATTCAAACCATTTAAATTATAGATACATTATACTCGAAACATAATCATAATGTCATCTTAAGTGGAAAATAGTTTTGACAAATCACTTGAAATGAATTCTTGAGGAAAATATGCTTTCTTCTACAAAATCATTTTATTTCCTCAAAATGCCATTCAATTTTAAAAGAAAAGGATTTTTTTGAAAATAACCATTAAATCTTGTAGAGTAAGATTCATAAAAATAAGGTGTTATAAGACCATAAAAATCCATTCACACCGTATAAGCTATAAAAACATTCTCCTCGTACTTTTAACGAAAATGTCAAAAAGTACCACATATGGTAAACAAAAGAAAGATTCCCTCTATAACACAAAGTAAAAGTAAAATAGGGGTAAACATGACATTAAAAATACATGGAAGAATATTAAACACTTTATGAAAAACATTTTATGGACATGGATGAAATATACACCCCAGTAAATACTTATGTATAAGTAATCTCAGATAAAAATGAGATTGGAAAAGTTATCCCTTACCTTATGTCCGATATGCTTCGTATGTATCCGAACCTCCTGTATAATAATTTATATAATTTCATTGAATTATTACAGAATCATATTCATTGTTATGATATCATATATGGTTCCGTTATGTCTTTATATTACCCGTTCTTTTGTAAATTCCATATTAAAGCAGCGTTTTGGGTAAAATCGTTTCATTTATTGTACGTGTTTCGACATATTTTTCTTGATATTATTACTTATATCCTGATTTATATAATTCCAGAATGTAAAAAATGATTTATATATAATATATATTCAGAATATAAATATATATGATAGATCGATAAATAGAATGAAATACACTATTCATGGAGATGGTAGGTCGTACGTACGCATGAACGCTATTTTCGTTTCCTTATCGAATTAAATTTTATTAACTAAATAAAAAACATATGTACATAATAAAGTGTAATTATAATGTAATATATTTCATGATTATTTATTATATATACTTTATAATCATACTTTAATGGTTAATCATGGAAAATGAATCTCATCGCATTCGTGGAGACGGTAGTCCGTACGTACGCACGAGCGATGATATCATTCCCATGATCATGGAATTTTATTGAAGTGTATGAATAAAATTTCAGAATCAATATCACATTACAATAATCATATATAGTTATTTATTTACACCATTATTCCCATCCAAGTAAGGTGGTGGTGGAAAACAGATTACACCACGGTGTGGAGACGGTATTCCTTACATACACACATTCGGTGATTTTGTTTTCCATAGGATGGATAGAAGATGAAATAGGGTTGTTTCATATTTATAATAACATATCAGTATATTATTGATATTTATGTTATTAATTTATGATGAAACAGATAAAGAATATGAATTAGAAGAAGAAATAAATTGGAAAGAATCGGTAAAGGATATTACCTCTTCTTTGATGCGCCTCTTCTTAACCTCCTCTTAATGCACTGGAGTTGGTCTTTTGAGGAGACCAGAACCTCTATAATGTTTCTAGGGAAGTTGATAAGGGAAATGGGCAGGTGTTGTGCAAGCTTTAAGGCTCAAAATTGTGTAAATAGAAGAGAGAGGAGGTTCCCTTTTATAAGGGATGAGAGGGGCACCTTTGGAAACCTCAAAAATATTAATTTATAAAAAATTCCAAACCCACTTAAAAACTTCCAAAATGACTCAAATACGAACTTAGATGAGATAGGGTTATAATATTATTAACCAATAAAATTCAAACATGTTGGTAATTTATTTTAAACATTATCAACTTGATTTATCCTTATTTAATCTATTTAATTTTATTTGGGGTTATAAGATTCTAAATTTTAAATTGTTATAAATAATTACTCATGTGTTGTTAATTTTCTATAATTGGATTATTTATGACATTTTAGACCATAAAAAGTTTAATTTACAATTGTTAAATATTTTTTTGATTTTTAAACAATTTTATATTATGTTATTTTTATAAAATAACAATAGTGTCTATTTTGACACTATTCATTTATTTGAATTTAAATAAAGTACAAACAGATGATATATTAGAAATAAAAGATTTAATAGATTTATAACATGTCATATTTATCTATAAAATTAGTGGAGGACATTAAATAGTTCATATAATATTTATTTTAATATTTTTAAAACCATTTATTTGATATTTAAATCAATAAAATAATTTCAACCTCACTATTGTGTCACATTTAATGATAACTATTTAATCCCTAAAAATTATAAATAAATTAACATCATGTAGATAATTTTATTAGATTTCTGGAGACTATTCATTTTCAAAGTTTCATGAAGTTTATCACTAAATGAAAATTATTATACTTATAAGATTTAAGAGAGTGACATGTTGTCACTTTCTTTTCTTTTAATAATAATTAAATTATTTTCATGTTCAAAATTCCATAAAATTAATCTATTCATACCCTTAGGTGATATGGGTATACTTTTGGTCATCCAATATAATTTTGGAAGATGTTAGGATAATTTTATAATCTTATTTTTACCCTTAATTACCCGATTTACGTTTAACTGCAGTAAATAAAAATTACTGTAGTTACTATTCATAATATCAAAAAAATAAAAGTAACCTATTAACATAATTTGGACCCACTGAATTCAAATATGGAATCCATTTTTCAAAATTCAAAACACATAAGTTGCAGTAATTTATTTAAAATTAATACCGTTGTAAAAAAACGGGTTTTTAAAGTTAAAACATTGTCAAAGATTGAAATGTTTTTACCTACGAATTCAATGTAAAATTAATGGTAATGACATAAATTATATTAAATGGTAAAAATATATTCTATTTATTCTTTTAAACCATTAAATTTATATTTTAACCATATAAATTATTACGATGAAAAAAGTTGTTTTTAATTAAAATATAGCGTGTTTTTACTATTCATTAAAATTTGAAAGTTATCAGAATAATGTGAAAAATTTATCCAAAGTAACTTTTTACATAATGATTCCAAATAAGAATTTTATTTTTACAAATTGAACTTATAAACCAGTCAAAAACTAGATTTAAAGTGGGCGCACCATCAAAAGGTAGCAAAACTGCATGTTTTGAAAAATACTTATTTTACACAAAAAATTTATTTTCTTCACATACCATGTTATTGAAAATGTCTATAATGAATAATAATGTTATAAAATTTAAAATTTATTTAATACTATTTATAATGGATAGTCCATGATAATATTATAACAATATATCGTTGTCTCAGTATTGCGTTCTACACACGCTATCGAGGAAGGTTGCGATTGCGTGTACGCAAGCCAAGAATAGTGTTTGCATATAATATAAGTTAATACGGTGTTGCCTATAGCACAAGATAATTTTGGTGTAATGTATAAAAAAAGACATCAATGAAATTAAAAAAATATTTTTCATAAAATCTCAGGGTGTTACATTCTACCCCCCTTAAAATGAATTTCGCCCTCGAAATTCGTCGGGGTTATAAATGGTTTACTACTTGAAAGTTTCTTCAATAGAAACCTAAATCTTAAAAAAAAATAACAAAAATGTACTTTAAAAACTAAATTATGAAATGTAACAGTTATCTAAATTAACCAATCACTGGGTTTCCTTATAGGAGAACATAGGTGAAAATATGGATTTGGAAGAGAAATCTATCCATCATGTTCTGATAGAGAGTGGTAGAGAACATGGCTATGAAAAATCCAACAATCACAAAGACATAAATTTGTGATGATCTAAGGTACTATCTGATTCATCAGATATGAAGTCATTAAGACAACATTTTTGGTTTTCAAGATCATTTCCCTAAAGTTGAAGAATAATTAAAAGAAATACTTACTTGATTTTGGTACAATCTCACTATTGTTTGTGCCTTGAACAATTTCCACATCATCTCTTAAAGAAATGAAGTTGAATTTGTCTTCCATGAAGTGTTAGAAGATCATGCGATAGAATGATGGGTCATTCCATCTGTCTCAAACAAAAGGTTAGCAAAAGTTATCAAATATACATAAGTCCATCTATGGTGAGGTTAATCGTATATGATTTCAAAAATGGACTTATAATTCATCTATCATACCGCTTAATATAATAAAACTACTTTATACTAACCAGGGACTTCCTGTAGGCCAGTGGTAGGCGATAAAGGCCTGTCGCACTTCAGTTGTGGGTTTGATTCCCGCAACATTGTCCGTCGCGACGGGTTGTCGCCCATCCTATGGGTTGTCCTTTTTTTTAAAACTATACTATTATAACATAACAAAAAGTTATAGCCTTAAAAAATACTATTTTATGTCGAACTTAATCTACTACAATCTTTAGGTTTATCCAAAATACTTCTGTCTAATCACATAGTATAAATAAAATGATTACTAGAAAGGTCATCTACCAAGCATTGAATACAATCATTTATCTCCCATATATCATAAGATATATATATCTTGTTGGTCACATTCCAAACATGTGAATTCCTTAATCATGTATTCTCTTGAAAAACGGATACCCATTTAACCTTAGTGAAAACATAAATGCTGTCAAAATTTAACACTTTCCACATACCAAAATCCCCAAATTTCTATATACTCAAACCATGATATAACTTTGTCCTTGTATCAGTCAGGAGCTCATTTAATTTTTTCTTTATCCATTCATTATGCACATATCATCTTCTTTCCAAAAATATTTCAATCACTTTTCATTGTTACTGGTACCATATAATTATTGAAAACCAATACATAGATATTCCAAAATTCCATGATACCATAAATAAAATTCCATGATACTATTTTGAAATCCCATTACATAAACACTTAATCATACAACATCATTGTCATACTCAACATCACAAATAGTGATCGCATGTGACTTCCCTTTATCATTTTCCTTAAGAGGTTACTCACATTGATCATTATTAACCCTTGGATTAGGGAATTTATTAGCATAATGACCCATTTCATTTCACTTGAAGCATTGAAGTGTTGGTGGTATGTTCTCTTCAGTATTTTCATTATTCACATCATTAGAAACCCTTTTTCCATTACTTCGACACTAAGCTGCTCGATGACCTTCTTTTCCACACTTAAAACATTTTCTAGTCCCTTTAAGACAATCTCCACCATGCTTTTTTCCACACTTTAAGCATAAATAAACATTCATATTCTTTGCACCATTATTCTGAGATTTCTCCTTGAACTCCATCTTTCATTTCTTGTGAAAACCATGAGATGGACATGTAACACCATCTCTTATTTCTATCTTGATAGCACAACGCACAATTTCTTCATAGCTTCTGAAGTCTCTTATAGCTAATGCCCTTCGAATACTTGGTTTTAAGACACTGAAGTATCGATTAACTTTACTTCCAGGTTTGACGATAAAGCCAGATTCATACCTTGCAAGCCTTGTAAAATTTGCTTCGTATATACCAACAGATTCATCATCCTTTTTCTTAAGCTCAAGGAAATCCTTTTCCATCTTTGTTCAATGAATATGAGGGAAGTACTTATTGAAAAATAAGTTCTTCAACTCATCCCATTCCATGGATTCAATTTCATCTCGGGGCCTCATATTCTTAATTAGAGTCCACCATTGATCTGCTTCACCATCTAAACGGTAAATATCCAGAATGACATTTTCATGTTCCAAATAGCGAAGTATGGAAAATATCTTTTCAATGGTACTGATCCATTGTTTAGAAACAAGTGGATCAGAAGACCCACTGAAAGAAGGTGGACGTTGCCTTATGAAGGACTCAATAGAATATTGTTCCCTTCTCTCTTCATTTGGAAGTCCAGAATGATTCATAGATTTTGTAAGTATAAAAATAAGATTTTTCACTCCATCTCCTATAACATTGGTTTGTTCAAGAGGACAATAATTGCATTGTCCATTACATTGATCAACACGGTTCCTTCGAGTTCCATCCATCGTCTAAAACCCAAAAAGAATAGTGTGAGAGGCAAAAATCATGCTAGAAAAAAAACATAATAAAGGGGGAGTACCTTCAATATATAACAACTTAGGGTTAATTCTAAGATTTTACCATAATTATAGGACTATAAACTATACTTATACTTAACCTTAGGGACATACCTAGACATACCTTATTAATATCTCTAGGGATCTCACTAAAGTTTTTGTATTTTAGTTTCCAAAGGTTAACTAAACATTTTCTCTAATACCAACTGTAGAGACCCCAAACTTGACGTACATGGACATTACATTACTTTTTCAGAATACTTAATATATAAAAAAACAGACACACAAGGGACATAATAGTTTAGTGTCTTCGGAAACTCAGAATATAATCTTCTAATCGTGGTGAAAGATCTTCAAGATCTCCCATAAAGATCTTCCCCTTTTGTTTTTTACCTAAAACCTTTATTTAAATCCTGGTTAAAAGAAAACATATAAAGGGTGAGCTCAAATGATCAGTAAGGGTAAGCATGGAGAAAATAGAACAAATCATATACATTTGAACTTAAAAAAACATGAACATAATGTTTAAACATCAAAATCATGAGAAATGACATAAAATATGGCAGTATGTAAGGCATGGATCATAAAAGAACATTAATAATGATAAAATAGAATGAGAATAAAACATGTAATTGTGTCTATCATTAAGAACATGTTATGATTTCTATAGTATCCAAGGCATTGCTGCCAAAACCATCTTAGCAGACAAAGTCCCTTTCTGAATCGAGTTCATTCCTCGTTTTAGTCTTGTATCACTGAACCAGATTAACTTTCCGTTCCAGCCATGTCTATCTCATGAGATATAAATCTTTACCCAATGAATTAGAGGGAGATATAGGTCCTACCCATCTCATTATGAAATCATTCTTACTTTTTCCATAAAATAAACATAAATCATTCATCATAACCCAAAGAATAAAATGGGTTTCATAAACATCATCCCATCTTAACGTAATCCATATAAAAGAAATTGATATCATTTCATCATAAGAAGAATAAAACCATGTAAATTATAGATACATTATACTTGAAACATAATCATAATGTCATCTTAAATGGAAAATAGTTTTGACAAAACACTTGAAATGAATTCTTGAGGAAAATATCCTTTCTTCTTCAAAATAATTTTTTTTTCAAAATGCCATTCAATTTTAAAAGAAAAAGATTTTTTTTAAAATAACAATGAAATCCTGTATAGTAATCTTCATGAAAATAAGGCGTTATAAAACCGCGAAAATTCATTCACGCCGTATAAGTTAAAAAAACATTCTCCTCGTACTTTTAATGGAAAAGTCAAAAAGTACCACGTATGGTAAACAAAAGAAAGATTACTTCCATAACAAAAATAAAAAGTCAAAGATGGATAAACATGAATTTAAACATACATGGAAGAATGTTAAACACTTTATGAAAAACATTTTATGTACATGGATGAAATATATACCCCAGTAAATACTTACGTATAAGCAATCTCAGATAAAAACGAGATTGGAAAAGTTATCCCTTACCTTATGTCCGATATGCTTCGTATGTATCCGAAACTCAGATATAATGATTTAAATTATGTCATTGAATTATTAAAGAATCATATTTATTGTTATGATATCATATATGGTTCACTTATGTATTTATATTACCCGTTTTTTGTAAATTCCATGTTGAAGCAGCGTTTTGGGTAAAATCCTTTCATTTATCGTACGTGTTTCGACATGTTGTTCTTGATATTATTACTTATGTCCTGATTTACTTAATTCCATAATGTGAAAAATTATTTATATATTATATATATTCAGCATATAAATATATATGATAGATCGATAAATGGAATGAAATACACCGTTTATGGAGATGGTAGGCCGTACGTACACATGAACGCTGTTTTCGTTTTCTTATTGAATTAAATGGAATTAAGTAAATGAAACATATATGTACATAAATACAGTATCATTATTATGTATTATATTTCATGATTATTTATTATATATACTTTATAATCATACTTGAATGGTTAATCATGGAAAATGAATCTCATCGCGTTCGTGGAGATGGTAGTCCGTACGTACGCACGAGCAATGATATCATTACCATGATCGTGGAATTGTATTTAAGTGTATGTATAACATTTAATAATCAATATAACTTTACAATAATCATATATAGTTATTTATTTACACCATTATACCCATCCAAGTAAGGTGGTGGTGGAAAACAGATTACACCACGGTGTGGATACAGTATTCCGTAGGTACGCACGCGCGGTGATTTCGTTTTCCGTAGGATTAATAAAAGATGAAATAGGGTTTTATCATATTTATAATAACATATAAGTATATGAGTGATACTTATGATATTAATTTATGATGAAAAAAATAAAGAAGATGAAGTAGAAGAAGAAATAAATTGGAAAGAATCGGTAAAGGATATTACCTCTTCTTTGACGCGCCTCTTCTTAACCTCCTATTAAGGCACTGTAGTTGGTCTTTTGAGGAGAACATAACCTCTATAATGTTTCTAGGGAATTTGAGAAGGTAAATTGTAAGGGGTTGGCCGATATTGAATGCTCAAAATTTTGTAAAGAGAAGAGGGAGGAGGTGCCCTTTTATAAGGGAGGAGAGGGATACCTTTAGAAACCTCAAAAATATTAATTTATAATAAATTTAAAACCCACTTAAAAACTTAAAAAATGACTCAAATACGAACTTAGATGAGATAGGGTTGTAATCACATCAACCAATAAAATTTATAGATGTTGTTAATTTATTTTAAACATTATCAACTTGATTTATCCTTATTTAATTTATTTAATTTTATTTGTGGTTATAAGATTCAAAATTTTAAATTGTTATAAATAATTACTTATGTTTTGTGAATTGTCCATAATTGGATTATTTATGACATTTTAGACCATAAAAATTTTAATTTATAATTGTTAAATATTTTTGTGATTTTTAAACAATTTTATATTATGTTATTTGTATAAAATAACAATAGTGTCAATTTTGACACTATTCATTTATTTGAATTTAAATAAAATACACACAGAAGATATGTTCCAAATAAAAGCTTTAATATATTAATAACATGTCATATGTTTCTATAAAATTAGTGTATAACATTAAATAGTCCATATAATATTTATTTTAATATTTTTAAAACCATTTATTTGATATTTCAATCAATAAAATAATTTCAACATCACTATTGTGTTACCTTTAATGATAATTATTTAATCCGTAAAAATTATAAATAAATTTACATGATATAGATAATTTTATTAGATTTATGGAGACTATTCATGTTATAAGTTTCATGAAGTTTATCACTTAATTAAAATTATAATACTTATAAGATTTAAGAGAGTGACATGTTGTCACTTTCTTTGGTTTTAATAATAATTAAATTATTTTCATGGTCAAAAGTCCATAAAATTAATCTATTCAGACCCTTAGGTTATATGGGTCTACTTTTAGTCATCCAATAGAATTTTGGCGGGTATTAGGATAATTTTATAATATTAGTTTTACCCTTAATTACCCAATTTACCTTTAACTGCAGTAAATAAAAATTACTATAGTTACTATTCATAATATCAAAAAAATAAAAGTATCCTATTAACATGATTTGGAAACACTGAATTAAAATATGGAATCTATTTTTCAAAATTCAAAACACAGAAGTTGCAGTAATTCATTTAAAATTAATCCCGTTGTTAAGAAAATGGGTTTTAAAAGTTAAAACATTGTCAAAGATTGAAATGTTTTTACCTATGAATTCAATGTGAAATTAATGGTAATGAAATAAATTATATTAAATGGTAAAAATATATTCTATTTATACTTTAAAACCATTCCATATTATAATTTAGCTATATAAATTATTGCGATGAAAAAATTTGTTTTTAATTAAAATATAGCGTGTTTTTACTATTCATTAAAATATAAAAGTTATCAAAATAATATGAAAAATTTATCCAAAGTAAATTTTTATATCCTAATTCCAATAAAAAAATTTATTTTGTCAAATTGAACTTATAAACCGGTCAAAAACTAGATTTAATGTGGGTGCTCCATCAAAAGGCGATGAAACTGCATTTTTTTTGAAAAATACTTATTTTACCTGAAAAATTTATTTTGTTCACATACCATGTTTTAGAAAATGTGTATGATGAATAATAATGTTATAAAATTCATAATTTAGTTAATAATATTCATAACGGCTGGTCCATAATAATATTATAACAATATATCATTGATTAGTGAAACTCAATGTTGCGTACTACACACACTATCGAGGAAGGTCGCGATTGCATGTAACGCAATCCAAGAATAGTGTTTGCTTATAATATAAGTTAATACGGTGTTGCGTATAGCACAAGCTAATTTTGGTGTAATGTACAACACAAGACATAAAAGAAATTAAAATAATATTTTTCATAAAATCTCAGGGTGTTATAGAGTCCCTTCCAAAAAACCTTCAAATATTCATTTTGAAAACATTTTTTTGAAACATGGACATGAATGATAAAAATTTCCCACAAAATACTTACACATAAACAATCTCGGAAATAATGAGAATGAAGAATTAACCCTTCCCTTGTACTTTTCTTTAGTCGATGGTATGTTTAACATCTTGTATAATAACCATAGTATGTTATTAAATTACACCAGAACCATATTAATATTTATGATATCATATATGATTCATATATTACATTATACTACCCATTTAATAATAATTTCCCTATTAAAGTAACATTTCGGGTAATAATTGCTTTCTTTATTGTATGTGTTTTAGCTTCTAATTCTTGATCGCATCACTTAGATCATGATTTACATATGTCCAGAATATAAAAAATGATTTATATATCATATATATACAGAATATAAATATGTAGAATAAATAGATATATGAAATTTAAACACCATTAATGGAGATGAAAGTCCGTACGTACGCATGAATGTTGTTTCCATTTTCTTATCATATATTATAGAAGTAAGTAAACAACATATATTTTCCTATATAAATATATATTATTCTATTAGTGATATTTTTTAATATACCTCATAATTAATCAATGTATTTATTTTTATAAAAATTCTTGTTGGGAGATTGTTGAAGATGAATCTCATCTCGTCGTGGAGACGGTAAGCCGTACGTACGCACGATCAACAATATCATTCTATTAATGATTAAATGACGTTTAATTGAAGTTATATTACATATACCGAGTAATTACCATGTTATATTCAACATTTAAATTAATTATAATCATTATTATACCCATCCAAATAATGTAGTGTTGAATAACAAACTACACCACAACGTGGAGACCGTAAGCCGTACGTACGCACATATGGTGACTTTTTGATTCATAGGATGGATATAATAATTAATATGGTTGTACCATATCTATAAGAACATCAAATTTTGTATAGGGTACTGTATTTATTATTTTGGTTTGGAAAAAACAAATAAAGAGGATGTATAAGAAGAAAAGAACCTTGAAAGAGGTGATGAAATAATTACCTCTTCTTCTGGTGTTTCCTTTTGATTTGCACAGAAGGGCCCCTTAGGTTGGTTTTATAATAACTTTAAGTCATATAGGTTTATGTGATGATAGTTGGAAGAATATTTTAGTGGGGTTTGGCCTAGATATATGGATTTAGAGTTGTGAAATTAAGATAAGGGAAAGTACCATTTTATAAGAGAGGTGATGGTCACTTTAGGAGAAGCTTGAAATATTATTTTATTATAAAATAATTTTCTTTTTATAATGGCCCCAAATGGATTTATTTAGAGAATAATTTGTGGATGGGTCTAAATCCTCTCAACCAAATGGTTTTAGACAAGTTTAGGTCACCATATTAACCTTATTTTTTAGATTTAACCCCTAGTTAAATAGTTTAACTATTACCATGTCTTCTTGTATTATTATAATACATGGTTACAAAACATACTATAAAATGACAAGAGAACCTAAAGTGGTTAATTAATAACATATATATTATTATATAAGTCATTTGGCTGAGCCTTATATTTTTAGGAATATTATATCATTTAATGACATGGTATTTGTTTTAAAAACTCATTTATGTCAATTTTGACAATATTAAGTAATTGATTTTTTTAAAGTCATAAAAACTTGATAACTTAGAAAATATTATATTTAATTATCCCTATAATGTCATAATCACATAGAAAATTATTATATGTCTTCAAAAGTTTCAATTTATATTTATTTTATCATTTATAATATCAATTATTTTAACATTTCATTATGAAGGTAATTACTGCATCATCATTGTTTCATAAATAAAATTAATTATTTGATGTATAAAAATTATAAACAAAATATCATGATATAGTATATCTCTTTATCTTTCTAATAAATATTTATAGTTTAATTTATCTTATGTTTACTCCTATATTAAAAATTATTAAGTTATTAAACTTTGAATTTAACTCTTTAAATTCTTATTTAAATAAAATATAATAAATGTAATAATCTAACCCAAATGGATCAAAAGGTTCTTAGTTTTGTCTTAAGATTGATTTTTGTCTAAATAAACTTATCCAATAGAATTAGGACATGTGTTGGGGGTAATTTTAATATTATTTTTACCTTTAATTACCTTATTTACTTTTAACCGTGGTAACTAAAATTCAAAATCTAATATTCACGAAATATTATTTTTATCCTATTGAACGAAATTTTAATTACTTATGTCAACCATGTCTCTACGATTTTTGAAAATAAATTTACAGAAGTGGTAAAATTATGTTTTATGCAAATTTTCAAATGTGCCTAGAAGGTGGGTAAAAGACGTTAAAAAGTTCCATAAATTTTTATATGTCTAATATTTTTATAAAATGACTCCAATTAATTAAATTGGAATAATATATTTATAATTTATCTATTTTGAATTTAATATAATTTTTAATTAAAAATAATTATTTAAATGAGAATGTTAGTTTTTATCTGTAATGCAGTGGTTTTCACTATTCATTAAAAATTGAATGTTTTCATAAAAATAAAAAAAATTCACCCAAAGAAAATTTTTATATTCCAAATTCAAAAATAATGTTAATTTTACCAAGTTAAAAACATATAATTTTCATTAATTAATTAAAGTGTAATTTCTGTTGTCAAAACCAGAAAGCGGGTTTTTAAGAAATAAAAACTATCAAAATATTGACATGTGTTTATGCACAATTTAAATGTGAAATTACTTACAATAACCTAAATTATATTAAATTATAAAAATATAATCTAACTATAAATTAAATACACTCCAATTAATAATTTAACCCTTTAAATTATTTCGATTAAAAAATTTGTTTTCAATTAAAATTTATTATTTTTTTTACTATTCATCAAAATATAAAAGTTATCAGAAAAGTACCAAAATTTTATCCAAAATAAAATTTTTCATCCCAATTTTAATTAAGAATTTAATTTCATCAAATTGAATATATAAAAGTGTAAAAAATTGGATTTAAAAAGGGTTCGCCCTTAAAAGGCGGTAACATTGCATTTTTTGAAAAATACTTATTTTATCTGAAAAATTGAATTTATTATTATATAATGTCTAAGAAACTGATCATATGGATGGAAAAATTATATGGAGTATATAAAATTCAAAATGAAGTTAATACTATTCCCAATCGCTTTTTGAATGGCTAGTTTGGTAAGTCGTGGTGTGCTCGAACTCATTGTTGCGTATAGCACAAGCTGTTGAATTACTTTAAAGAGATTACATACTATGAAATACTGAGGTGTTACAATGAATATATCCCCTAATCTACATGAACATTCATTTTTGTAGAGAATCATTAATGAGATCATCATTTATATCTATTTTGGTTTTTCAGGTTCCCCCAACTGCATATTTACTTTTCTTGATTTATTTGTTGTTTCTGATATTTTATTTTTATCTTTTATGCTTCCTCTATTTATTGTCAATAGTTTAATATTGTGAATATATGGTCTATTAGGGATTAGTCTCCCTATGGAAACACCCTACACCCTCGCTACTAGAAGACATCCTACGGAATTCGAGAATGCATGCTTGACGTCTTGTGGACACCGTCTCAAGGAA
The DNA here is from genome assembly GCA_963277665.1 of Viscum album. Taxonomy (NCBI): domain Eukaryota; kingdom Viridiplantae; phylum Streptophyta; class Magnoliopsida; order Santalales; family Viscaceae; genus Viscum; species Viscum album. The sequence goes on along the minus strand of OY728130.1, from coordinate 1,889,135,473 downwards.
CATTTCTGTGGAACTTGAGGAGGGAGGATACAAAGTGGGATATTATCTTTCTTTTCCTTTTTTCTTACTATGCATACATAGACATGATACTAGGATTCTAAAATTTGGTAATGATTATGTTCCTGGGAGTAGTTATCCCATATATAGGGGAAACAAAAAAACTTGGTGATGAGTAAATGCAGTAATTTCTTTCACTATTGTAGTTTCATATATTTCACCACTAGGTGACACACTTTTATTGTGCAATTTTTATTATTGATAAATTAATAATAAATATGGGATTTATATTACTTAATCCCAAATACATGATGTAATAACAAGTCATGCATCATCCTAGATACCATATGAAATGAAATTTAATCCATATTTATATACCATATATACTTTTAGATTGCATTTCCTATTTCACATGAGATTTCAGTTGCACCTAATTTTTATCTCTTGTAGGGATTGATTGTTATAAATATATAGATTTTCTAGATCTTCTTTTCATAATGTGTTGCAAATTTGATTAATTTGATGCCACATTTAATTTTTTAATTTGTATTTCCCCTTATAAATAGGAATAGTGATCCACTTGTACCTAAGTGGCACAAGATCATGCTTGGCATCCAAAAGACCTAGGATAAAATCCAGAAAGGGATGAAATTCTAGGGGTACTATAGAAGACTGTAGCAGTATTGTAGAAGCAGCGGGACTGTAGCAGTGGTGGAACTATAGCGGCAGAGGCACTATAGTAGAACTGCAGCGGTGGCGGTACTGTAGTAGCGTGGGTACAATAATAGTGTTGTTCACCGAGGGGTCCTTTGGGCAAAAAAATGGGATTTCAAGCCTTGTTTCAGGCCACTTGGCCTTGGGCCTTCGGGCTATGTAATGGGTCTCCCTCTACCCAGAATAAAAGAGGTATTTGCTTTAATATTTAATTGAGGCTTCATCCCCAACCATTAAAAAAAATGAACTGAAATTAACACCAAAATTTAAATAAAAGTTTCCCCATATATTAGAAATATGAGAACTAAACCTTGAAAGATTCTTTGAAATGGGTAGTAGGATATGTCTCTTGGGAACCTTCTTTGACCCATTCTTACTATATAGACCTGGCTCATTGAGCAGGCTACCGATTATGTCGTGCTTGTAGGCATGCCTTTTTTCTATCATTTCTTGTATTCTTTCCCCATATGATTTACCTATATGTTATTAATCATGTTTGAGGAGTGTTCATTGAAATTGTAGAGTTATTCCACCATGAAATCATCATAATGTATGCCAAGAGAGTGGTGATCAGCACACTATGGAGGTGGTGGTACCTGATCCACCCATAGTACCTCTCGTAGTGCCACATAAGGCCTTCCAATCTTACAGTGGGATCTGATTCTTAGTTCCATGATAGTTTCCATCAGTTCATTCTATTTGTTCAGGGTGATCCCCAACCTACCCCTACTATGGTAAAGCTAACTCAAAACATTTAGCAGCATTATTTTCCAACCTTCTTGGGAGATAGAAGACCTCAGGTAACTAGGTCATGGATAGAAGAGTTGGTGTCCATTTCTGACCATCATGAGATGCCTCCAGATCCTAGGGTCAAGATCACAACCTACAGGTAACGTGACTCTACCAAGTGATGGTGGGATGTCATATCTTAGTCAGAGTGTTATCGATGTGTGGTATGAGAGGACATACAATTTGTCTTTTATGATCACTTCTTCCCATATAATCTGAGGGTGGATCATTCTAGGGAGTTTATGCACTTTTACCGGGGATCTATGACTGCTCTTGAGTATTCTGTTTGCATCACAAATCTTTAGTGTTTCACTCCATCTATGACTGTTGATGAGTTAATGAATATGATGTTCTTTGAGGATGGTCTTGGGTTTTTTTCCACTCATAGTTGAACATATTTCAATTTATGACCATTAGAGACATAGTGAACCAGAAACATATAATAAAACATAATCTCAATGAGTTTGGAAATGTAATCTAGTGTGGTTTCATTTCGAGGTAGGTAAATGGTTCATCTGGAAGTAGGAACCACATATTAGATGGTGTATGTGGGGGTTGTTCCAGCTAGGTTCATGCAGGATCATATATATAGTGGGTCAGTAGTGTAGCAGGCCAATCCATAAGAATTATCAGTGCATGAGGAACCTGATCGAGTGTCAATATTTTGGATAGATATGTCACCTTCATTGCTTCTTCCTATCTTTTCCTCCACTAACAAGTGATAGGGGATTTGTACCGACATATATATCTAGTACATGACTTGAGAGTCCACATCCAGCTAGGATTTGGCCTTATATTAGCTGATCAGGATGATGTGGCAGTGGGTGTGGTCTAGGTAGTCAGGATTCAAAACATCAATGTCATTAGAGAGGGGATTCTCAGGCTATTTAGGTAGAATCTCAATGGTTTTGGTTCAGTCCATATCTATGAAGTGCAGCCTATAGGTAAAGAGAAGAGTCCAAGGCCGTCTATAGTTAGATGTACTGTTATTATAGACTCCACATTGGTTTCTTTCCTTTTTGATACAGCTCAATCCCACTATTTTATTTCGTATGAGACTATGTAAAGACCTATTCTTGCAATTCAGTACCTTTATGGAGTCATTTTTCTCAATACACTGTTAGGGAAAAAATAGAGGTCATACGCCAATGTCAGGAGTTCCCAGTTGAAATATGTGGCTGTCATTTATTTTGGAGTTTCTTCATTGTCAAGATGACTAGACTCAATGCCATTCTCGTTATGGAATTTCTTACTCCAACTAGAACCTTGGTGGAGTGCTATCATTGATGGGTATCCTTATCATTACCCAAGGGAAACACATATATCAATAACCGTGAATCATATATAAAGGTTGCTCAAGAAGGACCCAATTGTACTAGGCTAGGCCTAATGATAGCTCTGTTGGAAAGTCTCATTATGAGCAATTAAGGAATGCAATTAGAGGAATTACCTCATGTAGTGGATTGTTTTAGGGATGTGTTTCGGGATTATTTCATTAGATTACCTCATGAGTGAGAAGTTGTTTTCACTATCTAGATTGTTCTAGGTGTGGAACTAGTCTCTATTCCTCCAAATATCATGGCACCTACATAGCTCCATGAACTCAAAAATAAGCATGAATAACTCGGTGAAAAGAGTTTTATAGGACCTAGACCATTTCCTTGGGGTTCACCTATCCATTTTTCCAAGAAGGTGGATGGTACCCTCAGATTGTGTGTTGATTACAGATATTTGAAGAAGATTATACTGAAGAATGGTTACCCACTACCTCGTATAGATGACCACATCAACCACCATCGAGGGAAAACTATTTTTTCTAAGATCGATTTGAGGATGGGCTAAAACTAGGTGCGTGTGAGACCATCATAAGTGTGTCATACAACATTTTGGAGTAGGTATGGATTATACAAGTTCCTGGTTATGCTATTTTTCAGATAAATGTGCCATTAGTCTTTATAGATTTGATGAATTTGTTTTTCCACTAGTATATTGATTCCAAGAAGGTAGCCTTTATATATGATATTTTAGTGTACTTGCACAACAGACACGACCATGAAAATCATCCTAAGATCATTTTGAGTACACTAAGATAACACCAGCTATATGAAAGGCTTGGTAAATACCACTTTTGGATGAACAAGGGTCACTTATTTGGGAATATCATCTCTAAACTAGGTGTATATTTTGACCTAGAGAAGGTGAGCATAATGTTTTCCTAGGAGCAGCCTAAGAAGATATTTTACATACACAACTTCAGAGGGATAGTTTTATATTACAAAAAATATATCTAGAACTTATCTCACATAGAAGTTCCTCTCTCAACACTGACTAAGAGGGGTGTGTAGTTTTCATGGTTTGAGGATTCTGAGATAACTTTTCCAGAGTAAAAGGTAAGACCCACTTAAGTGTCGATCCTGATTCTAATAAATTCAGGTAAAGGTTATACATTCTATTATGATGATTCAAGAATTAGGATAGGTGAATTCATAAGGTAAGGTGGTCAAGTTGTGGAATATGGGTCCCATTAGTGGATGCCTCATGAGTGGAATTGCCCTTCACATGGGGTCGAGCTAGCAGCCATGGTTTATGCTCTTCTATTTTGGAGATACAATCTGTTGGGAGAGTGATTCATTGTTTACACTGATAATAAAAGTCTCAAATATATCTCGACATAGATATACTTGAATTTGAACAAGAACATTTGGTTTTAATACCTATAATAATTTGACTTTGAGCTTGCTTACATACCAGATAAGGGTAACGATGTAGTTTATGCCTTGATCTAGAATACATTGAAGCATACCATCAAGGAGGATGTTAGTGAGTGGAAGATGATAGGTATCTTTTCTATGTTGCACCTCAAGTTTCAAGAACTATGTGGATAATATATTTTAGCAGCTCTATTAGTGATTCTATTTATTCTTGAAAGGGTCCTTATGAGGCAGTTTTCAGATTCTGAGGGCCTCTCATTGAAGGAGAGCGTCATAAGTGAGAACCCACCTCTAGGTTCAACTATTGATGCAAGTGATACATTACTCTTCTATGGATCTATATGGGTTCCTTATGATATATGAGAATAGTTGATGAGGGAATCACATGCCTATATATAGGCAGTCCACCTAGGGATTAGCATGATGTATAGAGATGTGAATCCTGAGAACTTGTGTCCATGTATGGAAAGGAAGATATCTGGCATCATCACTTAGTGCCTCACTTGTTAGCAGCTGAATACAAAGAACAAGTGAAATAAAAGACATATACATCCTCTCTCCATTCCTAAGTGGAAAAGGAATGATGTCAAAATGGATTTCATGATAGGAATTCTAAGATCCACTTGAGTTATTTATAAAATGTGGGTGATCATCAACAGGTTGACGAAGTTTCCACACTTTGAGATGATTTAGGAAACCTTCTCAGATGATAAAATTGGAAGGAATTATAGTAGGCTGATAGTTAGACATCATGGGGTACCCAGTTCTAGGATTTTATAAAGAGATTTTAATTTTACATCATGCTTCTATAATGGGTTGAAAAAGGACCAAGGTTAAAATGTGATCTTGAGTACAATATATCACTGTCAGACTGATGGGAAGTCCGAGCAGATGATACAAGCGTTAGAGGATTTGATTCAGGCTTGAATCCACTATTTTAGTAGTTTATTGAAAAGAAATATTCTTCTGGTTGAGTTTTGAAACAACAAAAGAATTCATGAAAAATTTTAGATGGATTCATATGAGGTCATATATGGTAGACCATTCCATTAACCTTTATGATGGCTTGAGGAGAGTGCAGAAGCTCTACTAGGTCCTCAACTAATTTAGGTGACTTCATATAAAGTCTAAAAGATTCATAAGCATATGGATTTAACTCTTTTGAGGGATATTTCTTATATAAATTGTCGCTGACGACCTCTGAACATTGGAAATCATGCATTTCTTTAGGTATCACTTATATTTGTACATAAAAGAATCAGGATACAGGGTAACTTGTCACCTTAGTATATTGGACCTTTAGAGATAGTGGATAATGTTCGACCGATAGCATTTCAATTGATATTACCTCCGAAGTCTAGTTACATGCATGAGTTATTCCTTGAATCTCATCTTTGACAATATCATTTTGACCTTAAGGATATCGAGCTAGAGGAAGATGCACATTTCAAAGATCATATAATAAGTATTTTTTATTAGATCCCTAAGTCCCTTCATGGCATGAAAATCCCTTTAATCTGGGTTCTATGGAAGCACAAACATGTTCTAGATGAGAACTGGGAGAGGGGGGCTAATGTAAATGCACAGTGGCCAAAACATTTTTCAGAAGACATTTTACCACCCTCACAAGGGAATCTTGAGGATGGGTTGTCTTATAGAGGGGAGGTTATCATATCCCATTTTTTTAAAAAAATACGAACCATTGATTTTTTGATTAAATACCTTAGAAAAAACATTATATCATTGTGTAAGTGGATTAAGAAAGTTTCATAGTAGTCCTAGGCTCATTTGAAGACTGGATCCCATAAAAGTGAAGAAAATATTGGGTTTTACGATTAGGAGAAACCATGAATCCCAACACACATGGTTTCCCTAGACTATACTGCTGAATCATATAAGGACCTGAGGTCCATGCATTTTTTCTTCAATCATGCACCCTAGGGAACCCAACAGTGAAATACTACTGAGGTTTGGGATAGATATTATTTTCATGGTCTTCACATGGTTAGAACAACCTTGCGCCTACCCATTCTCCCTCCCCCGTAGAATCATTAACTGGTGCATGGTTGAGGCAAGGTTTAGCCCACTATGAGGCCAAAATGTGATCCCATTCTATATGGTTGAATTTAAAAAAGTGATATTCATTAATTTTTTAATTATTTATCGTTTCTTCCTCCACCTTCCAGCAATATTTCTCCTCTTATTTCTCATGCACGAGCTCATCTTCTTATCCATAAGTCTTTGGAAATCTCCCTCATTTCTCATTTGAATCAATTTCAAAGTAATCTCCTCCTTCCCATGGCTTCTATTTCAATGTTCATCTTCCATCCATTGTGCTATTTTGGTGGAACTCATTTTTCCAAATTTTTAGGGTGTTGTAAGAATCCATGAATTTCATCTATTATATGATTACTCAAGCCTCGATAATTGATATATGGAGCTATACTACATCGAGGTAGGTGGTCTATGTATTTATCACTCATTTTGTCGCATTTTAAATAACACATAGTTGTGTTTCTTGGAAGACCCCTTATGAAATGCCTAAAATATGTCCAAAATATTAAATTATCAGGATCCTAATCTCTCATGTGACCTTACCAAATATAAAAAACCATCCATGGGTAATTTTACTTGTTTTTGTGAACCCCTTGGGATATTTCTAACTTTGTGGTATATTTTACCATACTTTAAGTTTCTATCCCCTTGTGAGTTTCTCCTTGGTTAAATGAATATGATCCATAATTGAAATTTGGTAAATTGGTTGGATGAATATTCTTATTGTCTAATGAGATTTATTTTCATTTATTCCATGATATGTTCCCTATAACATGAGATTATTAATTATGGCACCATTGATTGGATTTAATTGAATGTTATTCTTGGGCATGCTTATTATCTTGTGATATTGAGACTCCATTGATGACATGTGATTACACACACACACACATTAAATTCTTTGTTGTTTATTCCTCATGCTTTTTACTTGATCATGTTTAATTCATTGCACCTTTGAAAATTAATTATTTCATAGTATATTTGGATTTAATTATATAGTTTGGTTAGGTTGGTCAGCATGTTGTGTAGAAATTCTTATTTGATAGAATTTGATTACTTATATATTCATTTCCTAGTGATGTTCCTTGGTTGATATGGATCACATACTATAGGAAGGAGAGAACATGGGCCCTAATTTAATGATTCCATGGATAGAATCTCTATGTGTTATTTGGATCTTCTTGACATGCAAGGAGAGATACTTGGCTTTCCATGTGTGGGATCTCGAGGAGAATTTATATTCTCATTTGTAACATGGGTTCCTTAGGGGAGAAACTAAGGATATTACCATTATAAAGATTGATACCCCATGAATTGGGTGATACCTAGTCCCCTATGTGAGATACTTTGTGCAGAATCAATGTTCATCATGACAAGAGTGATACAAGGGATGCCATATGGGGTTTGTTGGACTGACTCAGTGGAATTGGTAGTATTAAAGTATCTTATAGAAAACCTTGGGATACTATTTATATGGACTTGGATGGTCTCAACACTCCACCATTGTATTTCAAGGATTGTGTGATTGATTTTGTTATCTATGATGTGTCCTATTTATCTTTTGAGAATGCTAGTGTGTGTAATAAAATGTGACCCCATGCTGAAGAACAAGCTTTGAGTATTCCATACTTAGTTACTTTGGTTACATTGTCCCTTGTATACATATAATGACTTGAACATGTATCTCATTACTGAAATCCTTCTTAGGATGAAGCATGTAGTATTGGTCCGATGTCCATTTAGGAACCCCGACCAAGGTGGTTATTATTTATTAATTTATTGATTTTCTTTTATAATTATGGCACAATGTCATTTTTTATTGCATGAAATGGAATGGCCTAGAAAACATGGGTGTAGTCCTACTAATATTGTATCCCACACCCTTATTGGGAATCCCTTATCACCCCATATGTTTTTATTGTTGCATGTACAGATAAAGGGATGGGTAAAACTTTTCATGCTTGGAGTGTACATAACATTTTGATGGATATTGGGGCATGAGGACTGAGTCTATACTTGAGATTGTTATAGTAGTAGTTTTTTCATTTTTTATATTTTTCTAGCATGTAGTATATACATGTATCCCCTACACCCAGTGGAAATTCATTTATATAGGGAATTATAAAAGTTATAATCATGTTGTATTTATTATATCTTATTCTTCTTATTCTAGTTACATTTTTTATTTTCTTGGATTATTTTTTGTTTATGGTACTATCAGTTTCTCTTTTATGTGTCTGCTATTTATTATCTATCATTTACTGTTGTGAATATTATCAACTATAATAGAATATTATTTCCATAGATACACCCTAGGATCTCACTGCTGGTTAGTATCCTCTAGAGTTTGGGGTCGTATTCTTGAGGACTTTTGTCCATTATCTCGGGTCATAGTTCAGTGGCACTTAGGGTGAGATGCTATAAATTATTTGATTACGTACTAATCATTAATCAATAATTTATATGGAGTAATACACACACACACACAATTATATAAATCATTAAGTAGTTATTACAATTCCTACCCACCAATTTAATTGCTAGGTTATAACGATTATATATTTCATGGGTCATTTAAAGTCATTGTTTCATGTTGAATACCCTATCATAAATAGTTTTTAAAAAAATATTATGGTATCACATCCTCTCCCCACTTAATTAATTGGTTCCTCATAATTTGAACTTTATCTTGGTAATTTGAGTTTGGATATTTAAAATACATTTTTTTTGTAAACCGACATTGTAAAAAGGGTTATCCAAACATCTTCTTGGTAAAATAAAAAGGGAAGTACAATGGTCATCTAGTATAACATATGATAGGTTTTCAAAGAGGAAAACATATGAGTGAAGTGAATATTTTGACATGGGAGAAAATCATAATTTCCAAATAAGGATATGGAGTGAAAATGATATTTGATCATAAGAAATTTACTGATCAAGAGAAATTTAACAACCACAAAACCAAAAACCAAAGGGGATTGAAATGGTCATTTATTTAATCATAAATGATGGTAATAGGAAGAGTAATTATTTCAAAATCCTTTTCATAGAGTTTAATAATTCCTTTACCATATAGACTAAGAGAATAAAGATATTTACTTACTTTATGATTAAATTTCCACCACAGTATCATATTTTTATAAAAAAAATGAGTATTTAAGATACATTTTTCATGCTTAAAGGACTATAATCAAATTTTTTAAGACCACATAACCATGAATGGATAATTAATCTATTCCACCTATCTTTAGAAATTAACCAAAAATTAAATTGTTAGAACATGATTTGAAAATTTCAAGAATGAATAAACCTTCTTTTATTGAAAAAAAACATTAATCACCAAAATTCAATAGTAATAACAAAAGGTAAAACTAAATAATTCGATAAATAAATTACCATATATCCCAAATAAACTCAATAGAAATGTAATTAAAGAGTATTTCATCCTTGAAATCTATATCATTTATTTAATCTTAAAAGTTAAAAAATATGGTCATCTTCTTTTGATATAACATTAGTGTCTTAGACATCAGGTCACTTGTCAATTCAATGTATATTTATATGATAAAACATGTGTTATAATTATTAAGTCAATATAAAAGACCATATAAATCCAAAAGGTTATAAATACCTTAATAATTATGTAAAAAAATATAAATTCACACTTCATGTTAAACAAAATATTTACATATACTTCAAAAAATATAGCATATCATAAATACTCATTACTAACATTATTATCCCATATTCTAAAACCTCATTGGGGTTTCTATGAAATTGAACATATGATCAACCATGATTATATAGACCTACAATGGTACCCATAACTCTTAATACAACCTCACATGAAAGAATTATAATCCATGATGTTGTATAAACCTTTCCTAAGATTATAACTATAACAACCCTAAACCCATACTACTCGATCTGGTGTTGAAATCATAAAAAATAACTTTCCGACTTCGATACTGATGATGGTGAACCAATTTATTCCTTTTAAAAAATAAAACTTAAAATTTTAATGTTTGGATCACTTACTTTCTTATGTACCTGTTAGGTTTATAGTTTTATAAAATTATGAAAAATAATTAACATCATGGATTCATAACCGAATTTTCATAAAAGTAACATCAACTCCCACTATATATAGCTTTTCATATTCCACACTAGTTCATCATTATCATACATATGTAACCCATCTAAACATAATTACATAAAAGAAAATCTTTATTACATAGGGAAAATGAATCATATGAAGCGTGATCTCAATTGCTTAAGAAGGGAAAATGTAAGCATTAACAATTTAATACCATCCGAAAGCTTAATAAGAGAATAAGGGTAAGATGACATAATCAATGTGCATGTGTATAACATAAGAATATTCATGCCCATCAATATAATGATTGTAAAACATGAAAACAAGGAATAAATATTAATAAAAGGAATGAGTAATTAGAATAAATAATCACAAGTCATGTAATATCATTATTGATTAAAAGAATCCTTATAAACCTCTAGAAATTGCATATAAAACTTATTGGAATTTTGGGGAAAAAATCATCATATAAAATAAACAGAACCATTAGAAATGGAATTATAATATAGTATACTTTCATAGCCATTTTATTGGATAACTATTGGAGTTCCCACATAATATAATCTATAACAGGATCACCTGATGCTATCTTACTGAAACCATGGTGTAAGAAATTTCCATAAACCATAACATGAATAATGTACATAGAGATTTAGTTTTATCCATAAAATTATAAAAAATACTTACATGATTAACCCTTGGAAATCAAATTCTTTAAAAATAATCTATTTGAAACATGATTTTTTAGTGGAAAAGAGATGGGTTCCATAGAAATCTCTCTGGAGCATGATTAACCTGTAGAAAATAAACATGTTTAATAACAATATCTTTGAAATATGATTAACCCATGTAAAAAATGGGTTCCATAACAATCTCTTAAAATAATAAGCAACCCATGGAAAACAAACAGTTTCTATAATAACCTTTTTCAAACATGACTATCCCATGTAAAACATATAGGTTCCATAACAATATCTTTCAATTAATATTAAACCATGGAAAAGAAACTTGTTCCATTACAATATATTAAAAAAATCATAATCCATAAAGTGAAATAATAAGAATGATATAATTAGAAAAATCCCCATGGGATAATCACTAAAAACCAAGGTTGCAGATGTTGATGAATATAAATTCCATTAAAATATCATTAATATTTTTTTAGGAAAATATACTTTTAATTTGGAAAATAACATTTAAAAACTAAAAACTCATAAAATAATTTGAAAATTATTTTATTTTGAAACACATTAAGAAAAAAATAAATGAATCTTCAAGGAAAATAAAGGTCATAAAGGTTGGAAAATCTATTCATGTCATTAGTAATAAAAATAAACATTCTTTCCATAAAAATAAAATGAGAGTCTAAATTGACCCATTTGTAAATCTTTAAGAAAATTACATTTAAAAACATCTTAAAATAAGATCAATGAAAAAGTAAAATAACTTTAGGAAATAATTTATTTTTAGATATATATATATATATATATATATATATATTTTCAATACATGGTTATGTAAGAGAAAAATACCTAATTTATAAGAAAATACAAGATCAATATCACTTACAAATGAATTTATTCATATTTCTTCAATCAGTAAGGGTCGAAATTTAAATAAAACATGTCATCCACAATCAAAACTAGTGTATAATAATGATACATGGTTGAAGAAAATACAATCATATGATTTACTATAATGTTACCTTCAAAATAAAAAATCCCAAATTGAAGGAGATTGTAACATAATGACTTTGAAACTTTAGAAACTCTTCAACCTTAATCCCCAAAAAATAATACCTAAAAATAAAAAATTAAATATAAATAGAATAATTAGTTTAATTATATAATATTTAAAGGGAAAATATATGCTCCTCATAAATGATGTTTGGTGTGTAATATTAAAATATTCTCCAGTATAGGAAAATTGAGACAAAATCCCTTATGGCTATAATAATCTCTAGATCAGGACCCCAATAAAATAGAGAAACTCTTATGGATTAGTAAATTCAAATAACATTAAAATAAATAAAAATAAATAAATTCATTGATAGTGTATAAAACACACATTAATATAATTGGTGAAATGGAATATGTCTCACCAAAGTAAAATAGTGAGATGAGGAAAACTATTACCTGGAGTCCAGACATTACTTATTTATACATTGAATACTATATACTAATATTACATTAATAAATTATTTATTTATAAAATTTTAATAGTTTAAAACCATATACACAATTATTTTATTTTATTTCTTTATAATTATATATTTTAATACTTAATTATATAAGTCCACATCGGGTGTTTTGAGGATGTTCTATTTGTTGTTTCAATACGGGTTCGATGTGTTGATCATAGTCAAAGTGGTCATTATTTAAATATATCAAGAAAAATAATCATGGAACCATTATTAAATTTATTCATAAATCATTCTTTCAAAAATAATCATGTGAGATGTTTTTGAGAAATGAGTAATGTTACGATCATAGAAATAATTAGGTATACGTACGCATAAGCAACCATTCCATTTTTGAACTATAATTATGGAAAAAGTTAGGTAACATTTTATAATTAAATAATGATAATAATATCACATATAAAATATTATTTCTTTAATTATAACTATATACATCATCCATGTGGTGTGGCGATGAGAGTAGAGTCATATCATTTTGTGAAGGTGGTAATCCACAGGTACACGAACGACGTTATCATTTTCAAGTGATTGAAAAGTTAAGAAAGAAAATTATATAATAACTTTTGAGAATGATAAATATTTAATTAATATAATTATATCATTTATATAACATATATTTATAAACATTATATTAACTATATTTCATGTAACGTGTAAGTGAAAAATAAATCACTTCACTTTGTGAGGTGGTAGTCCACCTTACACATGAGAGACATTATCATATCCTAAAAAATAGAAATTTAAAATGTACATGTCATCTAAAAACTCCAGGATATGTTTCAAAAATAATATATATACATTAAATCTGTCATCTCAACAAGAAATGAGAGGTGATTATGGAAAACAAATGACATCAATTCACGAGGCCGTAGTCCACCATAAACATGAATGATGATTCTACATCCCATTTCATGAATGAGGATATTGATTTAGATTATAAAATTTATATAAAAACATGTTAGTTTATATGATATAATTTTTACATTATATTATCATATTTTAATAAACTTTGAATGTGTTAGAAGAAGTAACAAATCCCAAATTTATGGATTTTACCTCTTATCGGACTACCACTTTATGATTATACCTAATGTATTCCTATAATATAATTTTGAAAAAGGATTATAGGATGAGGTTTTGGAATTTAATAATAAATTTAGGAAGTTATTTTCCAAATGGAAAGGGGTTTAAGGTGTTTAGAATATAGGAGAGTGGGTGGCCTTTTATATGTGAGGTGAGTGGCAGACTTCTATATTTTTAAAAGAAATAGGTGTACCAAGGTTTTTTAAATCCATAAAGGATAAAAAATATATAATTTTTGATCATTATATATTATAAGGTCTAAATATATCCATAAAATATTTTTTATACAACTTTTAGGTAATTTTGACACTTTTTATTAGATTAACCCATGGTAAATCCATTTTTACCTTAAGTGTGGTAATTAATTTTTCTACTGTTTTCATTATTAATTATAGTAAAAAAGTAATTTTAACTTTTTATAGAACATATAATATTATTATTAAAAATATGGAATCCATTTTTCCGGATTAATTTTTTAAAAGTGACAATAATTAATTTTAAACACTACCAACAGACACGATAAAAAACAGGTTTTGAAGAAGTGTATTTTTCAAGGAAAATATTATTTTAGATTAACTCTATGAAAAATAATAATTATGGTAAGAATTTAAATTGATATTTATTGATATATAATATATAAATTTCATATAAATAGTTCCTCATTATAGTTTTCTTTAATTAATTAATAAGGAAAAACATTATGCACATTAAAATAATTTTCCGAAAAATACAGATTTTAAATCGAAAAAAACCATATTCTAAAATCCAAGATATATTTGATTAAAAATAAATTAAGTGGATTAAATAAATAAAAATATTAAATATGGTAATTTTAATCATATTCAAAACATAATGTTACTTTTAAATATATAAATTTATTAAAAATAAATGACATTTTTAGAAAACTCACTATTTTTAACTTTTCACTAAAAAATCAATATATTTGAAAAAAATATAAAAAAATATCTAAAAGTAAATTATTATATTATTATTTCAGAAATAAATTTTATTTTTTCAAATTAATATTCTAAAATTTAAAAAATATATATAATATTTTTTCGAGGAAAATCCATTGAAATCATTTATTCAGAAAACATATTTTTGAAAAATAAAATTACATTAACATTTTTATTGATTACATAATAAGAATTTATCAATATTTTAAATCAATTAGTATATATATATATATATATCACATGGTATTTCATAATATTCTTACTATAATTTATTAGATAGGTTATAACGTTTATATATTCCACAGGCCGTTTAGGCTCGGTGTTGTGTATCGAATACCCTATTAATTTTTTTTATTTTTTTAAAATATTATATTGATACATGTATTGTATATGATAATATATACAGGTGCTATTACTTTTATTCTTTCATATTATGGTAGTGTTTTGTGGTAATATGGTGGAGAGTTAAAGAGATTACATAGAGTATTTAGCTAAAATTTTAATGGATGAACCATGAATATATAAATTTTAACATGGTTAGTTAATTGGTGTAATAAGAGTTACAATATTCTAATATTTTTTATATTATATGTTAGGTTTTGTCTAAGCCTATGTTTTATGGATTGTATAATAGTTCATGATCTTGTTTATGAAATTTGGTTGCGTTGTTGTCATATGGGTTGCATCATAGAGTGTATCAGGGTGTTTCGTGGTTAATATTATTTGATTATTGTCATGCCATCAAGGAGGGTTCTTCAATATGGGGGTATAATTTTGATTCAAAGACTTTGTATTTTACTTGGTTTTGAAATCTCATTGTAAATTTTATTAAGGTTTAAATTCTTCTTTGTGTTGGTTGTTCATGTTTTTTTCGTGTAAAATTATTATCATGATGGTATATTACAATACACTAAATAGATATGTACACCTAAAAAAACATTAAACAATGATGTGATAATGTGATCATTAGATTATGTAATTCAATGATATATCCATCAGATGATAGAATATTATAGCAGATACTACTACAACCCTACCCAATGAACTCAGAATACTATAATTCAATATTGTTATAGTAAATGTTTAAAAATTGTCCCCAAGGATTCATATAACTAAGGAAGGTCTAACTAATAAATTTTGTTTGATCATTTTCAATTTGGCCATAATATCATTGTCATTGAGTGCACCAAATTATATATATTCTTTTAGTTTTCTTTTTTTATGAGATACCAATGTGTGGTGTTTTCATTACAAGGCTCTGATCACTTTAAATGGAAATTAATTATTATCTATTCTATTATGATCAAAGATATATTGATTTTTGGAAATATGTTTTTATAATACCTAGATATTACAGACCTTACATGCAGGAAGTTGTCTCTTTGGACTGTTTTGTTGATGAAGTCCTGGTGTATAATTGCAGAAGATAATTAGATCGAATAGGAGCTTGGGGATAGTGATGAATGTTTCTACTTAATAGATTATACTAGAAGATGTTACAGGTTTGGAACTTATTACCACCCAACTAGTCTATAAACGGGGAAACTCTTGGTATAGAATTGGTATACATAATATTTGGTCTATCTATCCTCCTAGATATTTGTGTAAAGGTTATGTGTTCATATGAATTGGATATATATTAGTTATAATATAATTTAGGGGTATATGAATAATTATTAGATACTTTGAGAATAATTGTTAATATTTTTTTATTTATATTTTAATTTCCACTGTGCTTAAGTTTTATAAAAAAATATCTTAATTCTATTAGATTTATTTTATAACGTGTTTGATATTTATACTCTAATAGTTAAATAGAAACTGTATTGTCTAATCAACACAATTACTCTGGTTGAAAAAAAATTTATAGTCAATATGATACTATAATTTACCCTTATTATAATTTCATATCATACATCTTTTGGTACATCATCTAGGTGATATAATATTACGATTATACCTATTTTTCCATTATTTCACTTGGGGAGGGAATTTTTTTTTATGGTTTATGTTTGACGTGTATTGTGATACGATGGAAGGTTAAAGCCTTGAACTATGATATTTGGAGGTTCAGGTGATCTGTGGTGAAAGACCCCATTAAAATATATCCTTTATTATTTCTATCAAATATTGTTTGTTTGGATCCGTAGGATTCTAGGGATATCATCGTGTGAATAATAGTTCAATACTTCATTATAGTGTGACCACACCTACCAAATTGTAATAGAGTTTTGTCCCATATTATTATAAATTAAAGTGACCAATTCAAATGATCTATAAAACCTTTGATTTATTCAAATCCCTATGTTTAATTTGGATTTTTTTGGGTGATATTGGCTATCTTTTCTTTGATTTTTATCCTCAACATAATGAGATAATCATACTGTCATCTAATGTTATTTTCACACTACTTATATATCATCATCTCTTTGTTTTTTCATCTTATGGAGGATATGGTTGTTGTTTTGACTAAAATTTTCCTCGTTTGGTTCTTGGTTTTGATGAGGAATGCATGATACTTGGTATTTTGGTGCCAAATTATGAGTTTTGTAGCCCTTGATTAGTGATTTGTTCTTTGTGTATAAAATTTTTGAAGCACTGGTTGTATTTGGGGATTCAAGAATTATCTTTTATTACTTATATATAATTATGGAATTATAATGAATTTTGCTTCATTGGTGGATAAAAGAGATTAACATAATGAAGATAATGGATACATCAAATAAAAATTAACGGTAAAGAATGATTCACATGTTATTTATGTGATTTTTATTATTACTTGTGTATTGATGTTTCTTATTAATATTTTATACTACATTATCCCATTATTTTCATTTTTATATTAATTGTAACTTATAATAAATGGTTAATCACATAAAGAGGTTAATAAATTAGAAATGTTGAAATATTCAATTATAAAGTTAATATTTCTTATTTTAGAGTGATATTTTTCATTTCTATAATTTATGTTTTTCCTCATTATTTTTTTTCGGTAGGGTAATATATAAATTTATATATTTTTTTATAGTATGGGGTAGTTTTAGTGTAAATTGGTCTGGTTTATCAATACTTTTTATGGAATTTATAAACTTATTAACATAGTTTATTGTTGTGAAGGTGTAGTAATTGATGTGGTTAGGAGGAGAGTTTGTATACATTGATTAATTGTTTTATATAAACATGATGTTATGATTAATAATAATAATAAACTGGATGAATAATAGATGTTGGAAAATGGGTGTGTGTTGTGATAAAAAGAAAGGCGGGTCAAATGTAATAAAATATTGAATTATAAACATCAAATAGCTTGAATAAATGAAAACATAATTAATATAAAGTGGTTATAAAATCATAAACATGGAATTTGATAATGATGTGATGAAGTGGGAATTTATAAATTTTATGTGTTATTGGTGTTATAATGTTGTGATTTGGTTGTGTTTCAATTAGTTTTAGTAGTAGTTTCTATAAGGACCCAGCCTTAAATATTACATAATCTTGAATTAAATGGATAATTCACATTGAGGATATTTTCAGGTTTATAGTTTTAGAGAATTAGGTCATAACATTTTCATAACAACATGAATATTACATGTAGACAATCCTACTCATTATCCATTTTTTTCATAAAATAAAAACTCTTGAAAAAATGAGTCATGTCTAGTTTCATGTTTTAGACAACATTACGTTTCCTTGATCCCATCCTCGACCCTTATTCATCTTTAAGTCCTATGGAAATCACTTCAAAAAATTGGGATGAGCATAAAAATCTCAATATGGGATATAAAATAAGGAATTAAAATATTATCCCATCAATAAATACAAAACAATGAAACCATACATTTCAATTATAACATACCTCATGAAATCATAAGATTTATGAACAACACATAGAAATCATAAATCATAAAGGAAACTTATGACATAAATAACATACATACATTGTAGCTATCACAGCTATAGAGGGAGTCAAATTTATAATACCCATCATAGTATATTCCATAAATCTCTTAGGAGAAACATTAACGTTTACCTCTGTCACATTACCCAATGCATTGGAAAGCTATCTCAGGCTCACTAGCCCTAGGTTTATCACAGAACCACGCATATACATTAAAAATTCCCAATAGTCATAAAATATTCATAACCCATAAAACTAACATAATGGAAATATAAAATTTCTACATTGTAATCAAAATATATCATTTCAAAATATTGACAAAATCAAATCTTTTATCAAACCATTTTCAAAACCATTTAAAATATTATATAAAGAGTTTTTTTTGAATCAAAGTGTCCCATAACACTTTGAAGATTTTGAAAGAAATTTCAATTTGAAAACATTCATGTCCATATGAATAAATCCTTAAAACCATTTTTAAAACATGGACATTAATGTGAAAAATTTAGAAGAATAAACCTTTAAAACATTTAAAATGAAATTTTTGTTAAAAAGTTTTTTACAAAATGAGAGATCCCAGAATAAAAATAATTTAAGAATAACATTTAATCATAACATAATAATATCATGATAATAAATTTATTCATGATATAATATGCCAAAAGAAATTATATACACTATATAAGAGTGAATTGGTGCATATCAACAATGAAGTCTAAATGGAAATGTAAATTGAGACGAAATCCCTTATAAAGAATGTATTCTTAGATTAAGGATAAATAAATTACATAATTATGTGTGAAAAATATAAATACACCCAATATAAGTGGATATTAAGTGTAAAACAATCAGAGGTTATTCACACATATTCATAGCATGACATAATCAAGAAGTAGATGTTTAACCCAAAAATTGAAATTGGGTAAGAAGTTTTCTTATAGAAATTCGACAGCATAACGACGTCACTTTGAAAATAAAAAAATAAGTTGATGATAGAGAAAAGGATAACTCATCACATGGACATAAAATTTACATCAATAAGGATATATAATAACATATCCCAACATAATAATATGTAAATTAAAATATATAAGAAAAAGAAGTCTTTTAAAAAGAGGAGGGTGAAAGGTTCCCTTACTGATTTGGTAACTTACGAAAAATAAACCCCATGAAAGAAATATCACACAATGAATATGTAAATACCCATAAATTGAAGTATATTAAATTAATAATACAATCATGGCCAGTACAACCACTACACAACAGGAAATATTGGCTAATATAGCATGAATCTCACGGGAATAAAAAGTGACATGAAAAACCCTTACCACGTTGTAGTCAATCGAGTCATTTGAGAAAATGTTTATAACCACCAAATGAATCCCAAAATACCATTAATATAAGTAGAATCATGATAATATATATCATATGGAGGTACACAATAAACCACATGCAATAAATAAGTGGTGAACAATGGAAATCCCATGGAATTAAGAGTGAGATAAAAAATCCATTACCATGTGTCTGACTTAACTTGTATGTTCCTTATTCTTCATGAATAATAAAATTAAGATAATTTATATTTGATTCATAAACTTTTTAATTTTTATTATTACTTTTATATCACTTATTACCTTGAAATAAGAGTTAGTTAATTATTTGAGTTCATATCGAACATTTTGTCGATATTCAGAATTTGAGTTAAAAATGAACTTGTTATAATTACAAGTTGTCCATGTGGTCAAAACTCCATTATCTACATAATGATATTAATGATTTAGATATCATATATATCATATATATCCATTATATATAAATATATTTATAATAGTATATAACATTTGGAGATAAGAAATGAAATGCACTGTTCATGGAGACGGTAAGCCGTACGTACGCATGAACGCTACTTTCATTTCCATTTAATATTTATTGGAAGGAAAACAAAATGATAAATAGGTATATTATAATTCTAGTATAATATCTTATGATATATATGTTACATAATTTCATTAACTCTATCTTTATACATTCCATGTATGTTAAGAATGATTCATATCACCTTGAGGGGGCGGTAGTCCGCACTTCCTCAAATGAAATTATCGGGTTTACACATATTGGAAGGCATAAAGGTATGTTAGTAAATAAAAATTACAGAATAATATAGATAAAAACATAATATATATCATATATAAATACATTTTTATTATAATGGATACCATGATAGGCGATAGGAGATAATTGAACAATCATCGCTTCGTGAGGCGTTATTTTTCCATCCACAGAAACAGTATGTTCTTCACCCATTAGATTGAGGTGTGTGTGTAGTTGGAATAATTGTCATAAAAACATCCTATTATATTGAGGATACTGGTTTTGTTATAAAATAAAAGAATAAAAGAGTTTAGGGGGTTGGAGAATTAAAATAAAACAAAAGAACTTAAGAGAAGGCATTACCTTTAAATTGGGTAACACCCTTTGGTTTGAACCAATAGGGTTTCCTGAAGTGTTTTCTTCCAAAGGTAAGGATTTTAGGATTAATATAGGGGTCTTGGGAGATTATTTGAGCAGAGTTTTCATGAGCTAAAGTCTTGATAAGTGTGAGGAATGAGTTATAATTGAGAGATTTTTATAAGGGAGAGGAGGGACTCTTTAGGAAAGTTTGAAGCAATTATTTTATTATAACCTCATATTCGGTTTTAAAAGGTAAAAAATTATTTAATATAAAAGTTAATATGACTCATTGTAGAAATAAAATAATACAATAATAATTGTACTGGTTTTGGATATTGTTTTAATATTTATAATCTTGTTTATTTAAATTATTTATTAAGGAGGTAAATACCGAATCATTATTGGGTCATAAATAATTTAATTTATTTTATGTCCAAAAATTATAAAGAAATACCATGATGTAGGAAATATTTTTATATTTCAAAAAAATATTTATAGTCGAATAGATATCTTATATAACCCCATGTAAACATTTATTTACTAAAAGATTTTTTTAAGACATTTTTGTCTTTACTTTAAATTAATTAATATAAAGTGTCATTATTACTCTAATGTGGTTCCATGGGGTACCAAATTCAACCCAAGGATTGAAATGGTCAGATATGTATTAGAAAATAGGATTAGGGAACTTGTTAGGGTAATTTAATTTTATTATAACATTATATTTTACCCTTATTTATTATATTTACCCTTTAATCATGGTAAATAGAATATTTACTGAAGTAAATATTTAAAATATATAAAAATAAAAGTTTCCAATTTACACAATTTGGAACTAGGGATTCCAGATATGGAATACTGTTTTCCAAATTCAAAACACAAAGTTTCAGAAATTAATTTAAAATTAATTCCCACTGTTTAAATAAATAGCGTGTTTTTAAGAAATATTAACTATCAAAAGATTGTTACTTGTTTATGTCCAATTTTAAAATGAAATTACATCCAATGACCAAAATTATATTAAATGGTGAAAATAAATTCTAATTACACTTTTAAAACCAATTAAAAAGATAATACAACTATATAAATATATTAGATTAATAGGCACTTTTGAATTAAAATACAGTATTTTTCACTATTCCTTAAAAAAATGAACATTATCATAAAAATACCAAAATTTAATCCAAAGTAAATTTTGATGTCCCGAATCTAAAAATGAGTTTTATTTTGTCAAATAGAATATATTGAAGTGCAATGTGTTGCATTTGTTGTCAATAAGGCATGATGTTGTCATAAGAATGAATGGATGTCAAGGAGAGTCAAGATGTGAATGACAAAGGATGTGATGGTGATGGTAATGAAGGAGAATGACCATGGTACTAAGATGCATGTCACTTAGTAGATTCACTAAGTGACATAGGATGTTGTGGTTGAAACATTCTCTATGGATATCAGACGATTGTAGAACTGATCCTAATGTTTCAATACATGTATCAAGATGATACTAAGTTACAACACTTGAAGAATGAATGATGATGGAGCATCATTATATCTGACGATTGTTGAGATGATCTTAAAGTTCCAAGAACTTGTATCAACTGGATACAATGTCACAACAATGATTGAAGACCATGCATTGTATTAACAATGCATGAGGAGCTGAAGTGAACCATCCATAAGTTCTAAGTGGATGAAGTGGTTTTAATGAATTCCATGCACTAACTCTTAGTGCATGTGAATTGAAAAAGATCCAATTGATCTCTGATTAGATCAACGAAGCACATTGAAGAAGTTATGTGATTCAGGAGCTCGGTTGATGAAGAACCTTCAAGAATTTCCCTCCTAAGTAATGACTATATGTTGAGGAGATTGGAAGAATTCTTATGGAGAAGAAATGAAGAAATTGGAGGAAGAAAGAAGGGCACTTGGTTTGGCATTTGGCATGTTTCATATGGAGAACTTTGTTTTTAACAGTGTTTAATTCAACACTTAGCCAAAAATATGGCCACCAAGGAGGCCAGCCGAGGGATCACCCAAGGCACATATGGGCCTAAGGCGCCACGCCCATGGGGAACCCTCAAGGCCAAAGGTGCTCCCTGAGGCAGAAGGGCGGGGCCGTGTATAATCCCCGAGCTACGCGGTGGTGAAGCCCGCGCAGCGCGCGCGCCCGAAGGCACGCATGGTGGGTTCCAGTGGCGCGCCCGAGTGGCAGGAGTGGGCGCAGAGCGCGCCCGCAGAAGAACTCGGTGCGGGGCGGCACCGAGAGGGGAGGAGATTCAATTGAGTTGGCTGGGGGAGCGGATGGTTGATAAAGCGCGAGAAACCCACGCGCGGATTCGATGTGGGACGCGCAAAATTCACCGGGAGCGCATCCTGGTCGTCCGAGTGATAGCGCGGCAGATCTCGGCCGCCCGATGCATCGCGCCGCTCGCGATCTAATCTGAGCCGCCCATCTAATCGCACGCCAGATCTTAACCGTCCAATGCATCTGTGGATCGTCTTCAACCTCGAGCCATGCCAAATCTTCCCGCATGCCTCCGTCGAACCAGGAGCAACCCGAGCACCTGTTTTTGAGATTCCGACCACCTCCGATCAAACCGAAGGCTCCATTGAGATCGTCTGGCCCTACTGAACCTAACTATGAAATAAAATAAGCATGCATGCAAGGTGATGATCATTTCGAGTTCGGCCGAAGGCAAACTAAGTGCCGAGGCCAAGTGGTTAATATTTTTCATGGATCTCCCTTAGAAGAAGGTCGTGCATGCGTTCTAAGTCGCATGCACATGGAGGCAAAAAATAAATGACCCCGCGTTGAACAGAGAATTGAAAAGAAGATTTGAAGGAAATCTTGAAATCCAGAAACTCTCGGGAGTTCAAGTTTTATCTCCGTGGATGAACCGAGGCTCTCCTCGCCTATAAAAAGAGAGCCCGAGCACTCAGAGTGGCTTGCCGATCCTTTGTTGAAAATTCGAAGTCCCGTGAGTGATCTCTGCCTCACGAAGAAAGAAGCCCCGTGCAAATTACTTGTGCGGCTGAAGTCCTCGGTGCCATCCTTGGCCCAAAGGAGTCCCTTGCGCGCAACTCCTTTGCATGACAAGAAGAAGAGGTTGGGCTGTGCGGTAGAACCTTGCGCACCACCTCTATGCACCGTGCCCCCTGCGCGGTAGCACTTGCGCGCCCGCGGTGCCTTGCACCCGTGGCTTGTGCGGCCTAGAGGCCTTGTGCACTTGCGCGGCCAGCTACACCCAAGGTGAACTCACACCTTGCGCGCCTTGAAGAGGAAGTGAAGTCCCGATGCCGTGTGTGCTTAACAAAAGAAGAAAAGGGCCGTGGCAGTGTGTGTGCATAAGTGGAGAAGGACACATTCGGGTGTGTGTGCAAGAAGGGAAGGAAAGGTCGTAGCCTTGTGCAACCAAATAAGACCCGAGGCCTTAGTGCATTTGTGTGTGCATTCTTGAAGAGTGAATACCACCACACTTTGTGTGTGTGTGCATTTGAAAAGAAGGCCGAGGATAGCTTGGGTGTGTGCAAAAATAGTGAAGGCCAAATACACACTCATTGTGTGTGTGCAAATCAAAGAACAAAGTTGTGTGTGCAAAACAACAAAGTGAAGTGGCCGAACCTATGTGTGTGCTCTAAGTGGAGTGGACACACTTAGAAGAAGAAGAAGACTCACACAAAGTAGAACAGACATTTAAGTGTGTAAACACATTGAACAAAGTGTGAAGTTCAAGTGAGAAGGTGTGTGCTATAGTTGACTACACCCTCTGAGGGTTTACTGCACCAAGAAGAGAATAAGGGGAGTGCATGCATGCATGCATGCACGTGCACACGTAAACAAGTCAAATCTGCTTGTGTGCATTTGAGTTGACCAAGACTAGAGGATCTTGAAGAATTTGAGAGACCATGAAATCAGTGCATGAGGATGCAGAGATGCCATGCACTCAGTGCATGAAGTTGAGCTGAACTGAGACTGGACCAGACTGAAGTTAAAGACATCAATTGTCTGAGTATTCAGTAATTGGAGAGAATCTAGGTCACCCTTAGAAGAAGGAGATAAATCCTGAGCAAGACGAGAAGACCTGATCAACTCAAGTGATCCGAGGTACAGAGCAAGGCCAGCAGTCTTTATCCCAGACTGCTGAAGATACTTGAAGAAGCTTAAAGTGAAGAAGAGCTACTCGTGCGACTCGAGGAGCCAAGAGAAGACCCTGTGGGACTCAGGGAGAAGAAGTCTTCAGTGGGATTCTGGAGTAGGCCAGTGGGACTCTGGTAACACTGTGGGATGCAGTATAAAGACCCTCCTGTGGGACTCAGGAGAGATACAGTGGGACTCTGTATCGACCATTGTAATACTAACCAATTATAATGGAGAAACCATGTTGGGGTGTATAACCAACATGGCAAGGACGTAGGCCTTTGGTGCCAAACCTTGTAAATCCTTGTGTCCTGTGCCTTTACATTTACTGCATCATTCGACGAAAGGTGAGATATACAAGAAAAGTGGATCAAGGCTTTAACCAGCCATAGAGGTTTAATTGATAAGGAATCAATTAGTAAAAAGTTTTAAGGGATCACTGATTCACCCCCTCCCCCTCTCAGTGATTCACACTGATTTGGGCACTTCAATTGGTATCAGAGGGAAGGTTACCTCTAAAATATCCAAGAGAGTCTATATGGAGTGCAGATTTGAGGAAATGAAAGAACAACCTCAAATGGAGATATCTGCCAAGACTCTGAAAAACAGAAAGAAGAAACAGGCCAAGAAGATGAAGAAAGCCTATCCTAGCTGTGATGAAGTTGGAACAATAAAATATCTTCAAAGTGCAATCGAATATCTTCAGAAGAAAGTCCCCAAGGAAGTGGCAATGTGTATAGCTACAGGCATCCTTGATCTTCAAGAAGAAAAATCACAGTTAGAAGAAGAAGCCAATGCAATGGAAGATCAATTGGAAAAAAGGGTTGGCATAACCAACACTCTCAGAAAGCTGGTGAAGGCTAAAGATGAAACCGTTTCCATTTGAAATGAAAGATATGAAGACACTACTGAAGAATTGCAAAGAGGCCTTTCTGAGAAATAATTCTTTAAGACAGTGGTCAAAGATGTTTTCCATGCACTGGAAAAGAGGCACAAAGTTTCAATGAATGTCAGAGATGCTCAACTTGAAGAAAAAGTAAACAGGGTAAAGGAGCTTGACAACTCATTGCATGAAATAAAGAAGGTGCATGATGACCAGATGGAACAGCTGAAACAGAATTGGGAAGGTAGGCTAAGATTGGTTGAGGATGAGAAGAACTCCCTCAATATGAAATGCTTTGAACTGGAGGTGATATTGAAAAATCTGCAATCACCCAAAGCTGAAGCCTCCCAATCAGCTGAAAGGAGAAATGTTGCTACTCAAGTATGCATTGAGCAAGATGATTCTAAAAGAAAGACATCCTCTAATAAAAGGGCAACAACTTCTAAAATGAAGGTACCATCCATACCATCTTGTACTCATGCTTCTAAAAGTGTTTCTACTAAAAGTGAAGGATGTAAGAACAATTCCAAGCAAGTATGGATGAAGACAATGAAGAAAGAAAGCTCTCCTGAAGCAGCACAACAATTCAAGACAAGTACCCTACAATCAGAAGGAATCAAAAAGTCAAGATTTCTGGGTCAATGTTGGTGTTGTAACAAGTATGGGCATTGTGCAAAGGATTGTTGGTACAATCCACTGAATGTCAAAGCACAAAGCAAGCCCATGCCAAGGGGGAGCAAGCCAGAGGAAAAGAAGCAGCATCCACAGGTCCAGAGACATCTGTTTACTGCAAATAGATTTGGATTACTTGACAACATCTGGGATGATTGCAAAAGTGGTCAAAAAGATACATGTCAATCTCCAACTGTATCTAGAGCTCAAAAGAAGAAAAGATCACAGAACCTGGCTCAGAAAGAATCCTTGGGAAGCAAGAAGAAAGTTGAAGATGCTCCCAAGAAGGTTTTGAAAAAGGGAAAGAAGTCCTTGGAGTCTAAATCCAAGAAGGGTGATGCATCCAGAAGGACCACCAAGAAGAAAACATGCTTCTACTGTGGAAAGAAAGGCCATACCATGGATCTTTGTAAAGAAGCCATGAAATTCAATAGAGGCAGACTGGACTCAAACAGACAATCAATCCAGAAGAAGCAGAAGGGATTGGTTGAAAATAAGTTGCCTAAGAAAGGTGGCTTAACAGTATCAAAAGAACCATGTGGGATTTCCAAAACTGAGGCCTCACTTCCAAATGACTTGTTAGTCATATGGCCAAATCAGTTGCAACTTGCCAAAGATCTACAAAGAGCTGAAGATGAAGTTCTGGCAATTGCTAAGGCAAAAGGAAAGAAGAAGATTTCACATGAAGATGTGTTGAGATCCACACCAGCACAAACATCATTGAAGATCAAATGTGCAAGTGTGAAGAATGGTGAAAATGGGACATCTCGGTTGAGAGAATCTTCTCAACCTTGTTGTTCACATTGATGAACCAAGGAGGTTCCATCTTATTCCCTTATACTTCTGGTATTTACATGTGCTAACATTGCAGGGAATTGAAGATGATGATCATTCTCATCTGGAGAGTGGTTTGGACAGAATGAAGTGCACCCCTTGAGGGGGAGCCAATCTGGAGAAGATGGTATTCTAAGATTTAATACCATCTTGAGAAAAGTGAAGGTATTCCAATCATACTTTAATCCCTTGTTTCTTAATTGTACTCATCATGACAATTAAGGGGGAGTATTGATTGAAGTCAAATGGATGAAAGGGGAAGTTTTATCTTTGCACTGAAATTTCTAATGAGTTTTGTGAAGCATGTGCAGGATTTAGCAATTCATTGAATATCTAAAAGTTTCAAACCCCTAAGCATGATCTCACATGTGTAGAGAATTATGGACAGCTTTGAATTCCTTGGTCATATCACTCTTGTTTTCTACACCGGGTTAGCCCAAGTAGACTTAGAGCTGATTTACTAAAGGTTCATTTCTCAAGTGAACATGTGACATCATCCCTCTCTTGTGATTTTCAAGTCAATTCTTTTCAAAGGGAGGAAGTGATTTTTTTTAAGAGATCCACACCACACCTTTGCATTTGATTGCCAATAAGGGGGAGAAATATTGGCACACATATTGACCCATTCATATGTGCTGAAGAAGTGTATTGACAACAAATACAAAGGGGGAGATTGAAGTGCAATGTGTTGCATTTGTTGTCAATAAGGCATGATGTTGTCATAAGAATGAATGGATGTCAAGGAGAGTCAAGATGTGAATGACAAAGGATGTGATGGTGATGGTAATGAAGGAGAATGACCATGGTACTAAGATGCATGTCACTTAGTAGATTCACTAAGTGACATAGGATGTTGTGGTTGAAACATTCTCTATGGATATCAGACGATTGTAGAACTGATCCTAATGTTCCAATACTTGTATCAAGATGATACTAAGTTACAACACTTGAAGAATGAATGATGATGGAGCATCATTATATCTGATGATTGTTGAGCTGATCTTAAAGTTCCAAGAACTTGTATCAACTAGATACAATGTCACAACAATTATTGAAGACCATGCATTGTATTAACAATGCATGAGGAGCTGAAGTGAACCATCCATAAGTTCTAAGTGGATGAAGTGTTTTTAATGAAGTCCATGCACTAACTCTTAGTGCATGTGAATTGAAAAAGATCCAATTGATCTCTGATTAGATCAACGAAGCACATTTAAGAAGTTATGTGATTCAGGAGCTCGGTTGATGAAGAACCTTCAAGAATTTCCCTCCTAAGTAATGACTATATGTTGAGGAGATTGGAATAATTCTTATGAAAAAGAAATGAAGAAATGGGAGGAAGAAAGAAGGGAACTTGGTTTGGCATTTGGCATGTTTCATATGGATAACTTTGTTTTTAACAGTGTTTAATTCAACACTTAGCCGAAAATATGGCCACCAAGGAGGCCAGCCGAGGGATCACCCAAGGCACATATGGGCCTAAGGCACCACGCCCATGGGGAACCCTTAAGGCCAAAGGCGCTCCCTGAGGCAGAAGGGCGAGGCCGTGTATAAGCCCCGAGCTACGCGGTGGTGAAGCCCGCGCAGCGCGCGCGCCCGAAGGCACGCATGGTGGGCGCCAGTGGCACGCCCGAGTGGCAGGAGTGGGCGCAGAGCGCGCCCGCAGAAGAACTCGGTGCGGGGCGGCACCGAGAGGGGAGGAGATTCAATTGAGCCGGCTGGGGGAGCGGATGGTTGATAAAGCACGAGAAACCCGCACGCAGATTCGATGTGGGATGCGCAAAATTCACCGGGAGCGCATCCTGGCCGTCCGAGTGATCGCGCGGTAGATCTCGGCCGCCCGATGCATCGCGCCGCTTGCGATCTAATCTGAGCCGCCCATCTAATCGCGCGCCAGATCTTAACCGTCCAATGCATCTGCGGATCGTCTTCAACCTCGAGCCATGCCAAAGCTTCCCGCATGCCTCCGTCGAACCAGGAGCAACCCGAGCACCTGTTTTTGAGATTCCGGCCACCTCCGATCAAACCGAAGGCTCCATTGAGATCGTCTGGCCCTACTGAACCTAACCATGCAATAAAATAAGCATTCATGCAAGGTGATGATCATTTCGAGTTCGGTCGAAGGAAAACGAAGTGCCGAGGCCAAGTGGTTAATATTTTGCATGGATCACCCTTAGAAGAAGGCCGTGCATGCGTTCTAAGTCGCATGCACGTGGAGGAAAAAAATAAATGACCCCGCGTTGAACAGAGAATTGAAAACAAGATTTGAAGGAAATCTTGAAATCCCGAAACTCTCGGGAGTTCAAGTTTTATCTCCGTGGATGAACCGAGGCTCTCCTCGCCTATAAAAAGAGAGCCCGAGCACTCAGAGTGGCTTGCTGATCCTTTGTTGAAAATTCGAAGTCCCGTGAGTGCTCTATGCCCCACGAAGAAAGAAGCCCCGCGCAAATTACTTGCGCGGCTGAAGTCCTCGGTGCCATCCTTGGCCCGAAGGAGTCCCTTGCGCACAACTCCTTTACATGACAAGAAGAAGAGGTTGGGCTATGCGGTAGAACCTTGCGCACCCCCTCTATGCACCGTGCCCCCTGCGCGGTAGCACTTGCGCGCCCGCGGTGCCTTGCACCCGTGGCTTGAGCGGCCTAGAGGCCTTGTGCACTAGCGCGGCCAGCTACACCCGAGGTGAACTCACACCTTGCGCACCTTGAAGAGGAAGTGAAGTCCCAAGGCCGTGTGTGCTTAACAAAAGAAGAAAAGGGCCGTGGCAGTGTGTGTGCATAAGTGGAGAAGGACACATTCAGGTGTGTGTGCAAGAAGGGAAGGAAAGGCCGTAGCCTTGTGCAACCAAAGAAGACCCGAGGCCTTAGTGAATTTGTGTGTGCATTCTTGAAGAGTGAAGACCACCACAATTTGTGTGTGTGTGCATTTGAAAATAAGGCCGAGGATAGCTTGGGTGTGTGCAAAAATAGTGAAGGCCAAATACACACTCATTGTGTGTGTGCAAATGAAAGAACAAAGTTGTGTGTGCAAAACAACAAAGTGAAGTGGCCGAACCTATGTGTGTGCTCTAAGTGGAGTGGACACACTTAGAAGAAGAAGAAGACTCTCACAAAGTAGAACACACATTTAAGTGTGTAAACACATTGAACAAAGTGTGAAGTTCAAGTGAGAAGGTGTGTGCTATAGTTGACTACACCCTCTGAGGGTTTACTGCACCAAGAAGAGAAGAAGGGGAGTGCATGCATGCATGCATGCACGTGCACATGTAAACAATTCAAATCTGCTTGTGTGCATTTGAGTTGACCAAGACCAGAGGATCTTGAAGAATTTGAGAGACCATGCAATCAGTGCATGAGGATGTAGAGATGCCATGCACTCAGTGCATGAAGTTGAGCTGAACTGAGACTGGACCAGACTGAAGTTAAAGACATCAATTGTCTGAGTATTCAGTAATTGGAGAGAATCCAGGTCACCCTTAGAAGAAGGAGATAAATCCTGAGCAAGACGAGAAGACCTGATCAACTCAAGTGATCAGAGGTACAGAGCAAGGCCAGCAGTCTTTATCCCAGACTGCTGAAGATACTTGAAGAAGCTTAAAGTGAAGAAGAGCTACTCGTGCGACTCGAGGAGCCAAGAGAAGACCCTGTGGGACTCAGGGAGAAGAAGTCTTCAGTGGGATTCTGGAGCAGGCCAGTGGGACTCTGGTAACACTGTGGGACGCAGTATAAAGACCCTCCTGTGGTACTCAGGAGAGATACAGTGGGACTCTGTATCGACCATTGTAATACTAACCGATTATAATGGAGAAACCATGTTGGGGTGTATAACCAACATGGCAAGGACGTAGGCCTTTGGTGCCGAACCTTGTAAATCCTTGTGTCCTGTGCCTTTACATTTACTGCATCATTCGAGGAAAGGTGAGAGATACAAGAAGAGTGGATCGAGGCTTTAACCAGCCATAGAGGTTTAATTGATAAGGAATCAATTAGTAAAAAGTTTTAAGGGATCACTGATTCACCCCTCCCCCTCTCAGTGATTCACACTGATCTGGGCACTTCATATATAAAAGTGACAAAAACTAGATTTAAATAGGGTTCTCCATTAAAAGTTGGTAAATAGACCTTTTAGTGAATATTAGAGTATTTATGCTTAAAATCAAATTCTTTACTTATTTTAAGCATCTAACTTTTATTGGATAAATGTAAAAATATTCAAGAAACATGTATCATCATATTTTAGTTATTTATTTTCATTCTCTCCAATACAACATCTAGGCATTAACTACCATTTAAAATAATAACATTATATTATTAGTGAGCAACGTAAGATTTCAAAGAAACCCATTATTGCGTATCAGGTATGTCATCGTACATAACATCCCCTTTAAGGTATAATAAATATTTAATTCACAAATATTAATAAATATGAAAATTTTCATGTTCTTCATTTACTTGGGATGTTACATCCTTCCCCCCTTTTGGGAATTGTGTCCTCGCAATATTAAAATTGTGCTCGAAAACATCATTGAAAATCCCACATCTTAAAAAGTGTCAATAAAACTGTCACTTTAAAATAATGAAAGATAAGTAAAAAAGGTCACCTGAGATAACCCATACTCAGATTCCATGTAGGAAAACATGAATATGGAAGAGAGAACAAACAGTCAAGTTCTAATGGAGAGTGATTAAGAACAAGATTAGGAGAAAGTTAACCACCATAAAATCACAAACTTATTATGTGTTAAATAGTCTTTGATTTCCCAGTTGGAAATGTAAACCAACAAAATTTTTGTTTTACATTATGTTTCATAATTTTGAAGAATTCATTTACTACATATAATAAGAACATAATGAAATATACTTACCATTAAGTAGAGTTTCACCCTTTAATAAGTTTCTACCAAAAACATATATTTTCTTGAAACAATGAGCATTAAAAAAGACTTGGTCACATCAAAATCACAAGAATCATATTCTAGAGAATCACATAATCCTCAAAATAAGAACTATATATTTCCCTTGTCTTTAGACATAAACTAAAACCAAAATGGTTATTACGAGATCATATAATACCCAAAAGGGAAATCCTTTAAAACAAAACGTACACAAAGTTCAAGAAAGACCATTCAACACACAATTTTCCTTAAAATTCTTCAAAACAATACAAAATATGATTGAAACCCAAAACTCATAAGGATTTAATCCCATAGTCTTCCACAGTAAATCATAACATTTATCTCCAAATATAATTGACTACTCATAAAGTCTCATACTAAAGTGTAATTAACCTAATCACATATTCCTTATGATAGGTTAGTCATTTCCATAAAAAACCAAGATATCCATATTTCCAAAAAAAACATAAATTCTTCCAAAAATAATATTTCAACCACTACCCCACAATTTAAATACCATATTATTGCATTTTATGTAGGTATATATTTTACCCCAAAATAGAGAACATCTTCCAAAATCACTTTTATCACTTAATCACCAAACTATTTTATTATAATAAGGATATTCATTTTATAAAACATAACTTCCCAAAATCAACATATTCTTGATCTATAAATCCATTTAACTTAAAAGAATAAGTAATACTAAATAGGTACTTCATATAGGCTAGTGGTAGGAGATACACCCTTGTCACACTTCAGTTGTGGGTTTGATTCTTGTGGCCTTGCCGGATGCGATGGGTTTTCACCCATCCTATGGGTTGTCCTTTTTATAAAACTCAAAAATAACCCTAAAATGTTTTAACCTCAATGGTTTTCATTATACCTCTCATTTTCATCCCAAATCATCATGATATCCACATCTTAATTATTTATGTCTTATATATATTGTCATTTTTTTAATTTCACCACCATATGATAAAATTAAATGATCCCCAGAATAAAGAACATCATACCTTAATCATTGTGTCCACTTGGTTTTATCGTTATCTTGTTCACATTGGTAGAAGGTCCATGCATTGTAACAATGATTTAGAGATCCTTAAAAATCATTTTCCTCCTTCATGCAAATACACCTTGTAAAACTTGGGTCATATGGGTGTTCACAGAAAAATAGTTCTGTAAAATAATCATGTATGACATATAATTTCAAAACATCTGATAAAACATTATTTCTATAAAATAGTCAGACCGAATATGAGTGGAAACTTTCAATTAACGGTCCTTTTAAAATACCATAAGTATGTGTTGAGAGAATATATTGTAAAAGCAAATATAAACAGGTTGCGCAAGGGTCTGCTTCTTCAAAACCTTTTTCAAAATCATAATATGCTTCAAAATGTTGTGATAAGATAAAGTATATGAAAATTCCTTGAAAATATTTATCTTTCTAAAAAATATGAGAATATTATGAAAATAGGATTTTATTAAATAAAATTCATGATCCACGATGATATTAGGGTATAGTGGAGGTGTTTGATATCTCAAATAATTTCTTGTAAGTGAGTAATATGTTTGAAAAAGTTTCGCAAATCATCTGAACACGACTTTGTAATAATTATTACAAGAAAGTCATCAGGAAGAGATAGGAATGTCGTTTGAGATATTCCTCCTTCCATTTGTAACATACTTTACTTGATCAAAAAAAAGTTATAAAACAAGGATTTTACTGAAATAATAGACATAGGTACTAACCATGTGTTTAACGAAAACTCATAATCCCTAAAGTTGTCTAAACCGACCTCTGATAGAAACTATAAAGACCTGACCTTAAACATTACATAATCTTGAATTAAATAGATAATTCAAATTGAGGATATTTTCAGGTTTAGAGTTTTATATAATTAGGTCATAACATTTACATAACAACATGAATATTACACGTAGACAATTCTACTCAGTATCCATTTTTTTCATAAAATAAAAACTCTTGAAAAAAAGATTCATGTTTAGTTCCATGTTTTTGACAAAATGAATTTTATATGATCCCATACTTGAACCTTATTCATCTTTAAGTCCTGTGGAAAACATTTCAAAAACGTGGGATGAGCATAAAAAGCTCAATAAGGGATACAAAATAAGTAATGAAAACATTATCCCATCAATAAATACAAAACAATGAAACCATACTTTTCAATCATACCATATGTCATGAAATTATAAGATTTATGAACAACACATAGAAATCATAAATCATAAAGGAAAATTACAGCATAAATAACATACTTAAATTATAGCTATCACAATTATAGAGGGAGTAATATTTGGAATACCCATCACAGTATATTCCCTAAATCTCTTAGGATAAACATTAATGTTTACCTACGTCAAGTTACCGAATACATTGGAGAGCTATCTCGGGCTCACCCGCCCTAGGTTTATCATGGAACCACCCGTATATATAAAAAATTCCCAACATCTATAACATATTCATAACCCATAAAGCTAACATAATAGAAAGATAAAATTTCCACATTGAAATCAGAATATATCATTTAAAAATATTGACAAAATAAAATCTTTTATCAAACCATTTTAAAAACCATTTAAAATATTAAATAAAGATATTTTTTTTGAATAAAAGTGTCCCATAGCACTTTGAAGATTTTGAAAGAAATTTCAATTTCAAAACATTCATGTTCATATGAATAAATACTTAAAAACATTTTAAAAAAATGGACATTAATGTGAATGATTTATAAGAATAAACCTTTAAAATATTTAAAACGATATTTTAGTTAAAGAGTTTTTAACAAAATGAGAGATCCTAAAATACAAATAATTGAGGAATAAAATTTAATCAGAACATAATAATATCATGAGAATAAAGGTATTCATGATATAATATTCTAAAGGACATTATATACACCATATAAGAGTGAATTGGCGCATATCAACAATGAAGTCTAAATGGAAATGTAAATTGAAACGAAATCCCATATAAAGAATGTATCCTTAGATTAAGGATAAATCAATTAAATAATTATGTGTGAAAAATATAAATACACCCAATATAAGTGGATATTAAGTGTAAAAAAATCATAGGTAATTCAAACAAATTCATATCACGACATAATCAATAAGTAGATGTTTATGCCAAAAATTGAAATTGTGTAGGAAGTTTTCTTACCGAAATTCGACAGCCTAATGACAGCACTTTAAAAATAAGAAAATAATTTGATGATATAGAAAAGGATATATTGTCACTTGGACATAAAATTTAAATCAATAAGGATATTTAAGAACATATCCCAACATAATAAGATTTAAATTAAAAGATATAACAAAAAGAAGTCTTTTAAAAAGAGGAGGGTGAAAGGTTCCTTTACCGATTTGGTAACTTACGAATCATATACCCCATGAAATAGAGATCACAAAATGAATATTTAAATACCCCTAAATTAAATTATATTGAAAAAATAATACAATCTTGGGTAGTACATCCACCACACAAAATGAAATAGGGGCTAATATAGCATGAATCTCACAGGAATAAAAAGTGACATGAAAAACCCTTACCACATTGTAATCAATCGAGTTATTTGAGAAAAAGTAAATTACCACCAAATGATTCCCATAATACCATGAATATAAATATAATCATGATATTATATATCAAATTTAAGAAAAAGAACACCACATGCAATAAATAAGTGGTGAACAATGGAAATATCACGGAATTAAGAGAGAGATAAGAAATCCCTTACATTGTGTCTGACTTGACTCGTATATTCCTTGTTCTTCCTGAATAATAGAAATAAGTTTATTTATACTTTATTAATAACCTTTTTAATGTTTATTATTACTTTTATATCACTTATTACCTTGCAATAGTTAGTAAATTATTTGAGTTCATATAGGACATTTTGTTGATGTTCAGAAGTTGAGTTAAAAATGAACTTGTTATAATTACAATTTGTCCATGTGGTCAATACTACATTATATACAGAATGATTTTAATGATTTAGATATCATATATATCATATATATAAATTATATATATATATATATATATTTATAATAGTACATAACATTTTGAGATAAGAAATGAAATCCACCGTTCATGGAGACGGTAAGCCGTACGTACGCATGAACGCTACTTTCATTTCTATTTAATATTTAATGGAATGAAAACATAATGATAAATAGGTATATTATAATTACAGTATAATATAATATAATATATATGTTATATAATTTCATTAACTCCATTTTTATACATTCTATGTATGTTAATAACGAATCATATCACCTTGAGGGGGTGGTAGTCCGCACTTCCTCAAATGAAATTATCGTGTTTACACATATTGGAAGGCATAAAGGTATGTTTATAAACAAAAATTACAGAATAATATATAAAATAAAAACATAATATAGATCATATATAAATAAATTTTCATCATAAGGGCCACCATGAGAGGCAGTTGGAGATAATTGAACAATCATCGCTTCATGAGGCGTTAGTTTTCCATCCACAGAAACATTATGTTCTTCACCCATTAGATGGAGGTGTGTGTATGTGTAGTTTAAATACTTCTCATAACAACATCCTATTATATTGAGGATATGGGAGTTGTTATAAAATAAAATAATGAAAGTGTTTATGGGGTTGGATAAGTAAAATAAACCAAAAGAACTTAAGAGAAGATGTTACCTTTAAATCATGTAACTCCCTTTGGTTTGAACCAAAAGGATTTCTTGATGGGTTTTCTTCCTAAGGTAAGGCTTCTAGGATTATGAGAGTGGCTTTAGGAGCATATTGGAGCAGGGTTTTTACGGGAAAAAGTCTTGAGTAGTGTGGGGAATGAGTTAGAAGTGAGGGTTCTTTATAAGGGTGAGGAGGGGCACTTTAGGAAAGTTTGAAACGATTATTTTATTACAACCTCATATTCAATTTTAAAAGGTCAACTATTCGTTAATATCAAATTTAAGATGAATCATGGCCTAAATAAAATAATCAAATTAGAATTGGACTGTTTTTGGATATTGTTTTAATATTTAAAATCTTGTTTATTTATATCATTTATTAATGAGGTAAATATTGTATCATTATTGTGTCATAAATAATTTAATTTATTTGATGTCTAAAAATTATAAAAAAATTAAATGACTTAGGAAATATTTTTATATTTAAAATGAATTTTATAGTTGAATATATATCTTATATAACCCCATGTAAAAATTTATTTACTAAAAGATATTTGTTTAAGACATTTTTGTCTTTACTTTAAATTTATTAATATTAAGTGTCATTATTACTCCCATGTGGCTCCATGGGGTCCCAAATTCAACCCAAGTATTGACATGGTCGGATATGTATTATCAAATAATATTATGATACTTGTTAGGGTAATTTAATAATATTATAATATTATATTTTACCCTTATTATATTTACCCTTTAATCATGGTAAATAAAATATTTACTGAAGTAAATATTTAAAATGTCGAAAAATAAAAGTTACCTATTTACAAAATTTGGACCTACTGATTCAAAATATAGAAACCATTTTTCAAATTCAAAACAAATAAGTGGAAGAAATTAATTTAAAATTAATTCCCGCTGTTTAAACAAATAGCATACTTTTAAGAAATATAAACTATCAAAAGATTGATACTTTTTTATGTCCAATTTTAAAATGAAATTACATAAAATGACCAAAATTAGATTAAATGGTAAAAATATATTCTAATTAAACTTTAAAACCAATTAAAAAGATAATATAACCATATAAATAATTTAGATTAATAGACACTTTTGAATTAAAATATAGTATTTTTCCCTATTCCTTAAAAATGAAAATTATCAGAAAAATACCAAAATATCATCCAAAGTAAATTTTGATGTCCCAAATATAAATAAAAATTTTATTTTGTCAAATATAACATATAAAAGTGACAAAAACTTGATTTAAAGTGGGTTCTCCATTAAAAGGCGGTAAATCAACCTTTTAGTGAATACTAGAGTATTTATGCTTAAAATTGAATTCTTTACTTATTTTAAGCCTCTAACTTTTATTGGATAAATGTAAAAATATTCAAAAAATATGTATCATCATATTTTAGTAAGTTATATTCATTACTTCCAATATAACGGCTAGGTGTTAACTACCATTTAAAATAATAATATAATATTATTATTGTGCAACGTAACATTTCAAAGAAACCCATTATTGCTTATTGGGTAAGTTGTCTAAAATAGCGTCCCCTTTAAAGTATAATTAATATTTAATTCATAAATATTAATAAATATGAAAAATTTCATGTTCTTTATTTACCTGTGATGTTACAGTTTCGGTCTTTAGTTTCGGTTGATTGGGTTGTTATAGCAATAATATGTCATAGTAAAAATTTAAAACATATTCATGATTCAGCCCTTAGTTAGGGATTATGTGTGGTTATTATATTCAATGTATGTTCCTTGGTATTCCATTTGAACCACCTCATATGTCAGGTAAACATACCAATTCCCCTAGGGTTTTGGGTTCATGTTTTTCCCTAAATATATAGAATGTAGATGGAACGAGGAATGAATATCTAACCATTCCCTCATCTCCACTCTCTCTTCCAAATTGTGTATTTGTAGTGATGGATTGAGGTTAAGGTATATATATGGGCTATACTAACATGAGTTTGTGTTATATATATAATGGAGGAAATGGTTATGGGTTTTCATATGGATGCATGGTGGGGGATGTGCATCGAATGACGAGGGAACTAGGTTGATGTCCTTCAGGTTCATGTTACCCAATTATGATGAGGATTTTATATGTTGATGTGATGTATCATTATATCATGTGGTTATGGTATGTGGTATATGGTTATTGATATGTGGTTTTGGTATGATATGGTTATGTGGTTTTGGTTTTTATAAGGATATATGTATATATGAATGGGATAGGGGAAATATGATATATGAAAGTAGGGTGTGGCAATGGCTAGGTCTGTGGGGATGTTATTATGGGGTACACTATTTCTATTTTCTTTTGATACTATTTTAATATTCTTTTATATGACATAGGGTGAGTGAGCCTTAGTGAGTGAGGGTAATAGTTGATAGGTACAATTGATTAATTAGATCAATTGTATAGATACCCTAGCCTTTCACATATAAGAATATATGATTTTAAGTATAATAATACATCATAATACAAGAAATGGATCGTGATATCTAGTTTCTTTGAAGAATTGGTACATAAAATAGAAACCATGTAACTAAATAAAACATTTCATTATTTAATCTTAATATTGAGATCCTAAAATCCATTTTTCTCATGCATT
Organism: Viscum album; assembly: GCA_963277665.1. NCBI lineage: Eukaryota > Viridiplantae > Streptophyta > Magnoliopsida > Santalales > Viscaceae > Viscum > Viscum album. The sequence goes on along the minus strand of OY728130.1, from coordinate 1,889,095,762 downwards.
TGCATAGGATTACTTGGGGATAACATTAACAATGGGATGGGCTAAAAAGCCTAGTATGATAAAAAAAATAAGAATACCGCTTTAGTACATGGGTTATAAGGCATGACATAATTATATAAGAAGGAATCAAGTATGATTGAACATATGGAATCATAAGATATAAAACATGGGATTAAACATACATGGAATCATAGTAATTCATAAGAATCATAAAACATGAATTTATCATGAGTCAAGGCTCTTTGAACATAGTAGATCACAATCAAAGTTAACCACCAAGAGCATGGAATGTTGTAGCATGAGTCAAGGCTAACCACTAAGACCGTTGCACATGGTAGAACGAGTTAAGGATAACCACCGAAACCATTTCACATGGTAACATGAGTCAATGATAACCATTAAGACCGTCACAAATGGTAGCACAAGTCATGGCTAACCAACAAGACTATTGCATACGATGTCTCATGATACTCAACATTACCTAATGCATTGAAGTGATATCTAGGTGAAACCCTCATAAAATTTTCATGAATATGTTTTCCACATATAGAATCAAACATAATCAATCATAATTAAACATAAGGGATACCCATGTAATGAATTGGGTATCATAATTATGTCACAAAGTATAAAAATGGGTATATAATAAATGTGCCCATGTAGGAATGGAATTAGATTATACATGAAATATTTTAAGGTATAATAGTCATATATCATGGTAAGTGATGTCAAATTTATGTTATAACATGTAAAAAGAATATTTATGAAGCTTTATAATTAAAACATTTCACTGTGGTTTAAGAGAAATATCAATGGTAATTTAAAATAAAAACAAGAATGAAATATTATACAATACAAGAAGTGAGCCAAGATGGTTTTCATAATAAAAAAATTGTTTTATAAAAATAATTATGGATTATGATCAGATTATATAGTGTACTTGAAAATGGGTAAGAATTCAGAAAGCTCCCTTAAAAAGGGTTTTGTTTAACATGAGGAATTGAGGAGGGAACCTTTTAAGAACATGTATATCCCCAAAAGATAACGATGACTGGTTTTTGACACATGATTTTGAGAATATACACATAATTTAAAAGATGTAAATAAAAATAATACATGACTTGAGTTGAGTAAAAAGAATGACATAGCAACCTGAAGGAATAATGGAGGTTCAAGTAGAATCCCTTACGATATTTTAACATCGTATCAGGTGTACTTTGGAGGGATTAATGATGGAAAAGGGAGAATATCATCATTTATATATCATAAAGTAATTATATGTGAGGTTAAAAAACATACCGAATCATTAAGAATGAAAAAAAGGTATAACATAAAAAAGACTCTTTGAAAAAAAGTGAGAAAGTGAGGATCCCTTTCTTTAAGTCTACTGGTGTCATTCACTTGATTTTAATGTCCTGGATAACCAGATTAAATTCATTAATTAATATTTTTATAACCACTTATACATGTAATTGACATATTATAACCTTATTAAGTTCATTCATGACCTTTTTGATGGGTAAATAGTTTTGATTTCATTTTTTGGGGGTGTTTGTTTCCTTTGTTTTTAAGATCAGTTTACTTATAAACATATAAGAATTAATATATGAGATGATAATGGTTGTACATAATTTATGTTTTATGTTATTAGTGAAAATATAGTAGATTAAATGGTTATAAATTCATTTTTTTTATTTGGAGGGAAGATGAATCATTATAGAAAACATTAATGATAACCATTTTGGTTAAATGGTGGTTTTTTGATCATAACGAATACATTTTAGTTTGTAAAATAAAATCATTTTTAAGAAAGAATAAATAAAATTACATAAGACAGAATATATTAATATTAACACATCATCCCAAAATATGGCATCATGACCCGAATTTGAGACACCAAAATATTGAAAACCCATCGTCCCAAAATGTGAAAAATTAACACATCTCAGATGTTGTTTTTATTTCTAGTATAAAAGGAGGGGAAAGAAGTGATGATAATGAACTATTCTATTATCATAACAGAATTCCATTATATCAATGGCATTGAATATATCATAACATTTGGATGAAAGGAGGTGATGAAAGAAAAATAATGAAAAGAAGTTGAATGAAAATGAATGAAATGAGAAGAGGAGTTCACCTCTTGAATATATCTTCCTTGAGTGCCTCTCTAGGGGACAGGTTTTTTCTATAGAATATACCAGGAGATGATGTACATGGTAGAGGATATTGGGATGAGATTTGGGCCAAATACAGACTATTCACTAGGCATGGGTGGAGTCAAGAGAAGAGAGGGGCGAGGGTGGTATTTATAGTGTAGGAGAGGAAAAAATTCCCATTATTATAATCATTACATTAATATTTCTGATCAAGACTATTAATTGTATTGATTCTTGTAAAATAAAAATAGTAAAGAGAGAATGTGAGGTATAACCATTGGTTCTTACATCACCCATGACTCATTGAGTAGTGTATATAACTCATAATGTATATATACGTTAAATTATTATATTTCAATATTCATAAAAAAGATTGTATTTAGGAAAAATTCCAAAAAACTAACCTTTTTTAGATGTGTAGAATCCAAAAATGAATTCATTTTTATGAAATTAATTTTTTAAATATGTTGATTTAAATATTTATCAATAATCATAATTTACATGAAAAATAGTAATTTTAAAATTAAAACTACTTTTATAACACTTAGAAAAACAAACTATTGGCTCATAAAAGTATCATATAATCATTAGACCACAAAATTCATCTGCATGAAATTTTTTATGACATTATATTTTATATTAATTTATTAAATTAATCATAAAATTGTAATTAAATATATATTACTTATGTAAATTCCAACACATTATTAATAATTTTTTTAAAATATTTATTTACTTATACTATGATATAATTATACAATATTTTCACTTATATGGTGGATAAATTTTATTTATAATTTCATTGGGAAGTTTAATATTATATTGGCCAATTTAGTATTCATAAGGGTCACTTTACTATTCCAAATATCGAGTTACTATTTTATTGGTATGTGTTTCTTAACATCAAGAGATACCTTTTCTTTGACTCATTCATCATTTATAATGTTTTTATTATGTTCTATAATTAATTTTATGTGATTATACTATAAGACATAATTATAAGAGTACAATTCCATTAATGAAACATTGGTTCCTTACATTATTATCCCTTTATGAAATATATCCATCATTTTTTTTACATTCTATGAAAACAGGTGTGGATACTTTTCCTTTATTGCTTCCTTTACTTATCTTGTTTCCTCTTTGTACTTATGGTTCTTCCACATTACCTTGACAAGGTATGTAGTTTTTTTGTGTAGAATGTTATCTCGATGATCCAAGATCATCACTGGATACTCCTTGTAAGAAAGATAATTCCGCACCTGTACCACCTCAAAAGAGAGTACTTGTGAATTATTTGATATGTACTTCCTTAAGAGGGATATGTTGAAGACATCATGTACTGTAGACATGAGAGGTGGATGTGCTCGTCGATAGGCTACAACTCTAGTATGATCAAGGATCTTGAAGGGGCCGATGTACCTATAACTTAGCTTTCCATTCTTCCCAAATATCATGACCTTATTCTATGGAGATATGCAAAGAAATTTCTTATATCCAACATTGAACTGAAGGTCCCATTAGTGATTGTCTACATAGATGTTTTGTTGACTTTTGGATGTCTTGATGTGTTTCTTAATTGATTTCACATTCTCTATCATTTCCTTGACCATTTCATATCATAACAACTTATGTTCACCAACTTCATCCCAAAATTCCGGTGTTCTGTACCTCTTCCCATAAAGGGATTCATAAGGTGGAATTTAGATGCATGAGTGGAATCTATGGTTGTAAGAGAACTCAACCAGTGGAAAATATTAGTCCCATATTCATTTGAAGTCCATAGAACATTATCTAAACACGTATTCTTGTTTCTTAGTTGTTTTCTTAGATTGGCGATTATTTTTATGATGATAGGTCATACTGAATTTCAGCTTAATTCTTTGAGCATGTTGGAGAAATTTCTAGAACATCAAAGTGATTTATGGATCTCAATTTTATACAATATATAGTGGTATTCCATGCTGCCTTACCACCTATTTGATGTATATCCGTGCAAGTTAATCCAATGAGAAGTAATCTTGGATAGTGATAAAGTGAGATTTCTTTGAAAGATGATCCACAATGACCCATATAGCATTGTTTCCTCTGGATGTACTTTGATGTCTAGTGCCCAAGTCCATGGTAATTTTCTCCCACTTTCATGTTTTTATGGGTAGTGGTTGAAACTTATTATTATATTTTTTCATTTCAGCCTTCCCTTTATGACATACCAGTCACTTTGATGTATACTTAGCGATATCCTTTTTCATATTTTCCCACTAAAAGTTATGCTGAAGATCTCGATACATCATTGTGCTCCCTGGGTAAATATAGAAGGTTGAGCTATGTGTGACATATAGAAGCTCCATATTTATCTTTGAATACGACGGTACATATATTCGTTACCTAACTATTATGACTCCTTTTTCAATATTGATCTCAGAGGATCTTCCATTTCTAATAGCTTCCACCCTTTTCAGAATTTCCAAATCCTTTCTTTGTGCAACCTTTATTTTCATTAAGAGGGATTGTTGAGAAATCATTTGTAGAAGGATTTATGATGTTACTACCTTAACTATTCACATGTCTATCCTCCAAAAATCTATGAATTGTTTATCCTTCTTAACTCTCATCATTGATTAAGATTAATGATCCTTTCTACTTAGAGAATCCACCACCTTATTTTCTTTACCAGAATGGTAGTGGATTAAGCATTCATAATCCTTAATGAGATCTAATCATCTTCACTAGAACATATTAAGATTCTTCTATGTGAATATATATTTGAGACTCTTTTGATTAGTATACATATCTCACACTTATCCCCTATAGATAATTTCTCTAGATTTTCAACGCAAAGATCATAGCTTCAAACTCTAGATCTTACGTGTGATAGTTTTGATCATGAATTTTCAACTACCTTGAGGCGTAAGCAATGAATTTTTCATTTTTCCTCAGATTCCACCAATGGGAGATGTATAATACTTTCACGAATAAAAATCCCAAAAACATCAACATTAGATTCAATACTCATAAAAGTTTTCCCTAATGATTTAATATCATTTCTGATAGGGAATCTATGTTCCTAGAAAACATAAATGATACACTAATAGGACATGAATTGAAATACATTTTGACATACACAAATTTTAAGTAGTGATCACAATTAATTTATTAATCATTATCCACCTTAGAATAAGACTTTTTGTGCTCCCTTGATAATGGATATTGTTGATTCTCATCATTCTTCTCAAGCATTGTAATAGAGGATCGTCTTGGATAATGTCTAATATCTTCACATTTAAGACATAAAACAGTGCACGATGCATTAGATAGAAATTTTTTTATATTCATCACATTAATCATATTTGTGTGGAAATAGTCTACTTTGTTCCCTATCATTCCACTCATAAGACATCTCCTAGACCCTTTGTGACATTTCCCTTGGTGAGTCCTCCCACAATTTTTGCATGATGGAAACTGGGTCTTCTTTCCCTTATCACCATTATCAGATGGAATTTCATGATATTTCATCTACCAATTTTTTGAATCCTTTTTTAATTAACACAAATACCAATTGTTAATCGTGATTTTTGATAGTGGTTATGGTATAATCATTATATGTACTTCCTTATATCCCATCTTATGAGGTATCTCATTTTGGAAATCATCACATTTACATTCACATTAGTTGTAAACTTGATTCATCCTATTACTAGCCATTGGCTATAATAAAAAGAAAATATATGGATGAGTATAACATAAGGGGTAAACCAGTGACATTAAAGGGATAACATACAAATTAAAATTATATCTTTAACTTATGTATCTCTTGGTCTCAATCTATGTTATTCATGATCTATATCCAAACGTATATTCTTATAGAATCTTTTTTTGTTCCCTTAATTTTTGTACATAATGCGCTTATGAATTTACCAAAGCATATCCTCCAAGAGTGTCGAACTAAGAGTCATGTAAAGAATGTTGTCATGCACCTTTTCCCATTTGTGTCTATCTTAATGTGGTGTTTTGTGGTTTTACCCCTAGATACATCTGTACCAGAGCCACATCCACTTGATTGTATCCAGATAGGGATGTATTTTCCTGATAAACCACTCACTCTATACATACAAAAAATTTGGTATTTTTTCATATACTTAGTCTCATTCTTAATGTTTTTACTAAATTGATTTATTCCAAATCTCCAAAAATAACTAAACCATCCAATAATAACAAATATAGTGACCCTATAATTTTACACATAACAATATTTAATTTCAAGAAAAATTAAACATCATAATACAATCCAAGGATTATGAAGTCTAGTGTCTTTAAAGACTATGTACATAAAACATGGAACTAAATAAAAAATTTCTTTATTTAGTTGTTATATTGAGATCCCAACATCCGTTATTCTTATGCATCTTTCTAGGATAACATGAGGATAACTTGAACAAGGGGATGAGCTAAAAATCCCTATAAGGGAATAAACATAAGAATACAGCTTTAGAACATTGGTTAGAAGGCATGACATGATGATATAAAAAGGCATGAAGCATGATTGAGAATATGGAATCATAACATAAAAAACATGGTACAAAATAAACATGGAATCATAGTAATATGGAATCAACATTAAAATCGACTTTAGCATTATTCAAGGCTCATTGCACAAAGAGGATTACAAGTAAAGGTTAACCACCAAGACCATTGCATGTGGTAGCACGAGTGAAATCTAACCACCAAAACTATTGCACATGGTAGAATGATTCAAGGATAACCTCCAAGACTATTTCATATGGTAGTATGGGAAAAGGATACCAATTAAGACAGGTGCACATGGTCACATGTGTCAAGGCTAACCGCCAAGACCGTTGGACATAACGTGTCATGAGACTCAACTTCACCCAATGAATTGGAGCATTATCTGGTCACACCCATCATAACATTTTCTTGAATATGTTTTCAACATAAAGAATCGTAGAAAATTAATCATACATAAACATTAGGGTTTCCCATGGAAATAATTGAGTATCATAATCATGTCATAAATAATAAAAAATGGGCGTATCATAAAGGTGTCCATATAAGAAATGAATTAGATTATAAAAGGATAATAGTAAGTTATAATAGTAATATATCATGTTACATGATGTCAAATTTAAGTAATAACATGTAAAAATAGTATTTAAGAAAAATTAAAAATAAAACATTTTAGTGTGGTTTAAGGAAAATGACACAGATAATTTAAAACAGAAAATAGAATATACATTTATACAAAACCAGAAGTGATAAAGTATAATTTTATAAAAAAAGAGTGGTTTTATAAAAATAATTATTCCTTAAAAACATATAATATAGTGTACTTTAAAATTTGTAAGAATTCAGAAAGTTACCTTAAAATGGGTTTGATTATCAGGAAGAATTAAGGAGGATACTGTTTAAGAACATGTATATCCCCAATAGAAAATGATGAATGGAACATGACACATGAGTTTAGGCATATAAATAGTATTTATAATGTGTACATAAAAATAATAGATGACTTAATTTGGGTAAAAATAATGATAGATAAACTTGAAGGAATAATTGAGGTTCGGTTAGAATCCCATATGAAATCTCAGCATGGTATCAGGTGTACTTAAGAGGGATTAATGAGAGATAAGGGAAAATATAATCATTTATGAAATATCTGCATGGTATCAGGTGTATTTCACTTGATCTCAATGTCCTGTATAAACATATTAAATTCATTAATTAATATTTCTATAACATCTTATACATGAAATTTATTTAATATAACCCTTTTAAGTTCATTTATGACCTTTTCGATGGGTTAAGTGGTTCAATTTCATTGTTTGGGAGCATTTGATTCCATTGTTCTCAAGATCAGTTTACTTATATACATGTAAGAATAGATATGTGAGATGATAATGGATTTCTAGAATTGATGTTTAATTTTATTAGTAAACATCCAATATATTAAATGGTTATAAATTAATTTTGTTATTTTGAGTGAAGATGAATCATTATATAAAATATAATGATAACTATTTTGGTTAAATGGTTGATTTTTGATCATAACAAATAAATATTTCTTTATAAAATAAAATCATGTGTTCAAAAAAATCCCAATCCTTAGATAAGACATTATACACATATTATTTTTTATTTCAACCCAAAAAATGGGTTCATTACCTTAATTAAGATGGTAAATGAAATTGAAAACTTTTCATCCTTGAATGTGACAAATTAACACATCTCAGATGGTGTATTTATTTCTAGTATAAAAGGAGGGAAAAGGAGTGATGATGATGAAAAATCCCATTATCATAATAACATTATATTACATGTATGGTACTATAGTTATCATAACAATTAGATGAAAGTATGTGAGGATTGAAAAAGTAAGAATGTAGCTTGGAAGAAAATGAATTAAATGAAATCAAGAGTTTCTCTGTTTAATATATCTTCCATGAGAGCCTCTTTAGGGGAGAGGTTTTTGTATTTTGAAGAGACCAGGGGCTAATAGACTTTGGAAATGAGCTTGGGGGGAGATTTTTTTTCATATTTGGACTAGGCACAAGGCTTGAGAGGAGTGAAGAGAAGAGGGTGTGATGGTGGTTTCTTATAGAGGAGAAGAGAAGAAATTTCCCATTATACTAGTCATTAGTTTAATATTTTTTTTCAAGACTATTAATGTTATTGATTTTTGTTATAAAAATTGTAAAGAGATCTTGGGAGTTTGATCCATTGGTTTTTACACCATCCATGTCTCATTGAGTAGTGTATTTAACTCAAAATGTATATATATGGTAAATTACTGTATTTCACTATTAATAAAAAATTAAAGTCTCTCAGAAAAATACCAAAAATTCCTCTAACTATATTTTGATGTGTATAATCGAAAAATAAACTCCATTTTATGAAAATAATTTTCAAAATATAGGAAATTTTATTTTTAACTAAAATCAAAATTTACTTGAAAAAAACATATTCAAAAATTTAATCTACTTTTCTAACACCTTGAAAAATTAACTCTGGTATCATAAAATTATAATATAATCATAAGACATCAGAATAACAATTTATAAATAAATTTTATGAAAATAATTTTTCTTTTCTTTTATTAAATCTATCATAATATTTTAATTAAATATACATGACTTACAAAAATTCCAACACTTTATTAATAGATTTTTTAAAATATTTATTTACTATTACTATGATATAGGTTTACCATATTATCACCTATATGGTGGATAAATATCATATATAATTTTATTTCAATGTTTACTATTATAATAGCTGGTTTACTATTCATAATGGTCACTATACTATTGCAATGTTCATGAAACTATTTTATCGGTATGTGTTCCTTAACTTGAAGTGATACCTTTTATTTTACCCATTCTTCATTTATAAGGTTTGTATTATGTTCTACAAGAAATATTATGTGACTATACTACAATACATAATTAAAATAAGGAAATTCCAATGATAAAACAATGGGTCATTATAGATTTTTCATTTACTGAGCATTTAATATGATTCTTCCATGTTCTCATAATATGTTTTGGGGAGTATTTTTCCCATTTTAATAGTATTCTCACCAATGTGTGTGTGTGATTTTATAGGTTTCCAAGAGGTATTTTGTGATCTATAAAGACCATACTAGCTAATGGTGATCCGGGGAATTTACAGAGTTGATACAATGAGAGTTTCATACTAGTATTGTCTTTTAGATAATTTGGTTAAATATAATAATTATATGAATACTTTATTTAATGTTATTTTATATCATTTGGTGTTTTATTTCTAATTCCTAGTATTATTTGGGAAGTTCCCCCTATATATGAGTTTATATATACTTGGTGGTAGTCACTAACCTATATCCCATAGGAAGTGGGTTTCAAGCCGACTCTAATCTCCATTTATATAACAAGAGTGGTTTCTAGTGTGGGACTGTCATGATAGAGTATTATTAGAGATTTGGTTGAGAGTTATGATGGGGTTTAAAGTTAGGCCCTACTGATGACTATATGGGTTTGGAATGGAAATAGTATCAATCATGCTTAGTATGTGACATAACAAGGGAGGCCAGCTGAGACAAAATTATTTTTGGCCCCCTATTATCCAATTCAAGGAATTTAATCTTATATGATAGAATAAGTGAGATTATGATGGTTTTGGGGTATAGATATAGGTTTGTTTGATACATCATTCTTTATTGTGCTTGTTTTTTTAATTAGGGTGATTCTGTGAAATTGAGATGAATCTCAATAAATGAATTTCATGTTTCTTAGATTTGGATTTTTTTGTTTTTTGTTTTAGAGATGTATTGTAGACACCATTCTCAGGTGATTCGAGTATGATAGGTATATTTGGCATCACAGGTTGACCGTAGGACAGTTGAATTGATGAAAGTGGAATATTCTTAGAGCAAGACAACGTATAAGTTCTTGTGTCAGTTATTATTGAAGTATAAAGGGGTTGTCACTAATTGGAAAAAACTATAATGGTTTTTGGTTCATGCTATTTCTTTCAGTATGATCCATGCGTAGAAGGAGTAATGGATTTTTTTTCCATTATATTATTGTGAAGTTCTACTTGTTTGTGGTTGCTGTTTTTATTAGAAGTGTGTGATGTTTCCATAGTTTTGTGGGATTATATTAAGAATCATTTTAATGTTGACTTTCTCTCTATAACGTATAATTGTCGAGGTGGCATAGGTTTCTCTATATTTATTATGGGATCATTATTTGGATGGTTGACATAGTCAAATTAAATAATTTCAATTTTCTTCTCTTAATCATGTTCCATATAAGTAGGTTAGGGAGTAACATTTTCATTTTTTATTGTTTCCTATGATAACCCCATATATTCACTACTAATAAATATGGAAGTGTTGGGGAAGGAGGAGTTAATGGAGATGATGCATGGCTGGAGTGAGTTATTTTGAGAAGAAATCTATCAGAAATTCTGGAAGGGTAGTTTAGTGGATGGAAGATATCGATTATCTTGGAAGTTGAGGTTTTGATCAATATGGAGTCCATCTCAGCTTGATCCTTCCCTCTCTTTTATATTTCATTCTTCATAGGACTCTACAAGGATTTTCTTTCCAGTGTGTTTCACTTATATAGGTCAAATTCATTTATGATTTTAGTTCACAACTATTATTTTTGAACAACATGGGATTAACTATCAATTTGAAATAATCCAATATCAGCAGTTACCTATAATACTATATCAATAAATCTAGACTTAGAAAAAAATCATATTAGAGGGAAGATTTAGGGGTTATAGAAAAACCCTATAATGATATTCATCATCAGGGATAGTGAGACAATCATGATCATGGGGTAATTCTTAACTAGGGACTATTAGGAAAAAGGATTAAGGCTTGTTAATTTTATTTAAACGGAGTTTCAATCATACAGAAATCCGAATATCATGTGAGGCACCATCTATTTATTTTCTACCACAAATTATTCTTTATTTGATTTGGAAGCTTCTCACTCATTCATTTCACTAACCTTATTCGATGATTTAAGACATCATGAAGAATGAATTCCATTTTCCGTGGTATTCTCTACACTATTTGGGGGTCAGTTTAATTTTTGTGTGGTATGTCAAATTTTCAAATAGTTGATAGGAAAAATTATTTTTTGGTTTATATCTTCTTACTATATATACAACCATACAATATCATCTCCAATACTGATTGGCTGCATTCAATGTATGTTTTTATTTATTTTTTCTGGAGAAGGGTTGTCTTATTTGATATGGATTTTAAGAACATTGTGTTCATCACATAATGAGATCATTATATAGTCTATTGTCTTATGGTGTCCATGTCATATCATTTGGGAGTGCTGGAGTTTCACTAATTGATCTTTCAAGATACATTTTTTCCATGATTGGTTATGGAATTTGGAAATTTCTTCTCTAAAGGGGTCATGATAGTTCCCCTTAGATGTAATTTCATGTTTAGGATACAATTATATCCCAATTATTCATTTTTTTTTGTATCCTTACTAGGTTAATCCTTTTGAGTTGTGGGATTTTATGGTTCAAAATGAATATATATATCATTAGTGTTTCGTGCTACTATATATGTTACCTTAGGAAGATCGAGTATTATTATATAAGAAGTTCAATGGTATGAAGTGGTTATAAAAAGACTATATGGTGTTTAATAAAGTAAAATTAAATAACTCCTATCCACTATACAAGAAAGATTATTTATATGATTACTTGAAGGGAGATATCTGGTCCTCAAAGATCTATATGGGGGTTTGGTATCATTATATAAGGGTGAAGGTTAAAAACATCTCAAAGGACTCCTTCTAGTGTCATTATAAAAACATTTACTTTTTGGTTGTGTTATTTTTTGTTTTAATAATGGACTAGATATATTCATAGGAATCATAAAATCCATGTTTCATGAGTTCTTAAATCTGTTCATTGTACTGTTCATTGATTACATCCTCTTGTACATGAGGTTGGAGGAGGATCATGCAGAGCATCTGAGAGAAATTTTAATATTCCATTGATATCATAAGTTTCATTAGAATATTTATAAGTCTATTTTTTTATAAATTAAGTGATCTTTGATGGGAATGTTTTTATCCAATAGGAAGTTGTAGTTTATCATTCAATGATTTTAGCAGTCATTTCTTTGGTGGCTCTCAAGAATGCAGTATATGTTTTTAAATTCTTTTGCATTTCAAGCTATGATATGAGGTTCATGTATAGTTTAACTTATATTATATCCCATTTTATATTATAAACTTTGATGTACTAGGTTTTTATATACATTTATCACTATTTTTTTGTGTTTGAGTTTCTAAAGGAGAAGCTGATTAGGGTTCTTATCCTGCACTTTCTAACAGGAATCATGATTGATTTTTTTATGATGCCTCTCATCATGAAATGAGATGTTCCTTGATGTAGAATTGGGTTGGGATAACATATGGAACTCTTAAATTCATTCATTAAGAGAATAAATATTCTACACATGATATTATTTTGGAAACAAGGGTATTTTCTCTAAAAATTTAGTGAAATTACATTATTAGAGAGTTCTTTATGGTCTTCACTGACCATAAAAGCATGATGTATATCCATAAATAGAGATATTTGAATTTATGTTAGTGGTAGTGGGAAAAATATTACGTCTTAAACATCTAAAATACCCCATAGATGATTAATATTATTAAAGAAGTATTTTGTAGGATGTCTCGTGGCAGTGGTGTTTATAAATTTTGTGACGTATGAAGAGTGTTGGAGGAGATTTTATTGTTGTATAATAACGTGTGGGAACTAGTGGTAGAGGTTTCAAATAAAATATTAAATTCCATTCATACTTACAATATTAGGTTGAGGATTCATAATTATGAGATATTTATGTGGTATTTTGGCATTATCATATCATTTGTGGGGAAGCTCATTAGAAGTTGTTAGAGGACAATCAATATTGTGTATTTTTTTAGAGAAGTTTTTTTGTTTTAATGATGATGTATGAGCTGATTCCTAATGAGATTCATTTATAAATAAATTAGTAAATATTAAAATATTGAATATGTATCATACTTTGAGGGGTACTTTCTAGTGGTTGGGGATGAATCACTCCCTAGTATTTTTGGTTCAAAGTGATAGTTTTTTAGCAATTGAAAGTTGATCATTGTGTTCCTAGTGGGTTGTTACAATAATTTGATATTACTAAGTACAATTAATATAAATATTGATGGATTTAATCACAATTTTTCTTTAACATATGGGAGGATATGATTGTATTATGTTATTGAAAATTGATTGGGAAATTCCTATCATTTGATTGTAGTTAAGTATTCGAACCAAGTGGTTTCTTTAGAGAAGCTGTATATAGATGTGATAGTAAACCTTTTTGGTTTAGTATGAGAAATAATATCTTAACATGATCCTCACTTCACCCTATGAGTATATAAGCGTATATAGTGTACTTTTTAACACAATCACACCTTATCCACATGTTCCTTAATCATCTTTACAATAAAACAAGGTATATAATTATGTCACTTGAGGACACATGGTTTGAATGTGTTTTAAATTTTGATTCATTATTTCCGAAGCACCATCATTTTCTGCAGTATCGTAACACCCATTGATTATGGAAATTTTTTTCTTCAATAAATTTATTATTTTCTATATATTTTATTACAAAAAAAACATATTTAAGAGATTAGTACATGAAACACTGAGTTTAACTTATTTCACACACAAAACAAAATGTATCTTTCGATACATGCAACATTAAGTATAAACAAAACATGAAAAAATATAAAATTATTATTTTTTAATTTCTTAGTTCAAACATATCCATTGGAATGGTGTGTATGAATAGGTTTAAATAAATAATGAAAATATATGGTTTATACATTTATATATAATTATATCTTTTGTGACCACTTAAATTTAAATGAAAATAAAAAATCATTTCAAAATAAAGAAATTTTTCTCTAAAAACTATTTTTATGCACTTAAAGGTGTTTTACATAAAAAATAACATTTTTGAATGTTTTTAATGAAATTTATATATATTATATATTCATTAAAATGTTTAACATTCTTCTTTTGTGTTTTCTAGACAATAGATATGTATAAAACTAATTTTTCGATTAAAAACAATATTTTTTTAAAAATTACCTTTGTCACAATCTAAAAAATATTTTAATATTAATCTTTAAACTATTATAAAAATTAATTTTAAAAATAAAAATTATATTTTAAATCATCATGCCAAAATATTCATTGTGTGAATTTTTTAAAATTTTATGAAAAGATAATTTTTTTGATGAATCGTGAAAAATACTACTGTTTATGAAAAATTTCAATTTATTTTAAATAATTTAAATACTTAAAGACTATATTAATATGGTTTTAAATGTAAAATTACTTAAATTATATATCTATCAATATAATAAACATAATTGAAATCAATTTTATATTTAAATTTTCTACAAAGGATTTTTAATCTTTTGAAACTTGTCTCTTTTAAAAAACCATTTTTCCTCGTGTTTGTGGGAATAATTTTAAATTAAATTTTGAAACATTTTAGAATGGAATTTGAAAAATATGGATTATATATTTTAAATTTTAATAACATATATTATATAATATATTCAATTTTTTTAACCATAATTAACAGTAGAAATTGTAAAAATTAATTATCATGATTAAGGTTAAAACGAGTTTACTAGGGGTTAAAGTAAATAAAGAAAATGACTAAATAAACTATAAACATCTACAAAACCAATTTTATGGAATTAGTTTCCCCTTAGCATCAATAATATTTTATAACAATGCATTTTGGATCATTTTTGTTCATAAAAAATGTGGGTACACCTTTTTCATTGAAAAAAACACATATGATCCACTCTCATAACTTATAAAAGTTTACCACTCTATTATCCTATTCACAATTAAAAAAACCCTTTTTAGGAAAATACTAGAACAATAAATAAATTCATTTTATACCATCATCACTTAGGCCTAATATTTGTTAGGATGTCGTCCTAATAAGGCTTTAGGTGTAAACCTAATGGGGCTCTTCAAAAAAGAGGTAAAATTATTAAACATGTGTTTTTGTTATGTTTTTTATTCCACCTCCATAAATATTTTACAAATTTAATAAAATAATAAAAATAGTTTCGAAAATTTAATTATATGTTATTATTTACATTTCATAACCTAAATCCAATTTCACTTCCTTCAAATTGGATACAAAATCATCATTTGTTGGTACAATGTACTAAAACCTCACAAACTGATGTTATTCATTTTCTATCACCACCCACCATGGATGAATATAATTATGGATTTAAGGTTTTTATATTATGGTTATGATGTTACTATACCTTTTTAATTATAATAACACATCTATATTTTTACCTCTGAACCCATTGGAAAATAATAATGTCACTTGTGTGTATGATGAACTACCGCCTCACGAACTGATGTGATGTGTATTGTTTTTACTTTTATGGTAATAAAAATAGTTGAAATAAATATATATGATATTGGTAACATATTTATACTTAATTAATTATTATATCACATATAAATCCTTACTTTACATTATGTGGGAATAAGATAATGTCGCTATTTTGTATGACAGACCACAACCTCATGAAGAAATTTTATTTGTTCTTCATGTATGATTTATATTGAGGGTAAAAAAGTTATGTGAATATAAAAATATGTTATATATATGAAAAAAATCTAATTATATAATGGTAATATATTATTCAAATTTTCTTATTTCAATCCATTGAGAAAATTCAAATTACATCCATACATACATACAAACTATTGTCTTTTTGAACAATATATTTAATTTTTTGTCTCTATATATTATAGAATATTATAAATAAATTTATAATGAACATATATGATATTTATATCATTTTGAACCTTATTTATATGATGGAAACATTATCAATGTAATAGGATAATAAATTAAAAATTAAATCATACACGAGAAATGATGTTTTTATTATTGGAAACGTTATTTTAACAAGGAATTAATAATAAATGAGTAATAAAAGGTCAAAAGTAAATAATATATAGTAAAATATATATAAATATGGTTTGGAAATAATTACATACTAAAATTATATTTATTACACATGTGGATTGAACATGTACAAAATAAGTCGATACTGTACGATATATTCATCTCACTTTTTACTTCTGTGAGACTCATGCCATATTCACAATCTATTTATTTTATGTTGTTAATATACAGAACGTGAATGTATTTTATGCCAATTATCCCAAAAATTATTATTTCACAAATATAAATTAATTGACCTATCTTTAAAAATGTTTATAGTTCAAATGTTAGAAAAGTCATTGGGTACTTTTGACTCAATTTTCATTCATTGAGAGATATGTTTGGTTTTGAAATTATATTCTTTTATGAGGTGTATTTAAATACTCTTTAACATTTAATATCATGAATTTTCTTTTATCATGGTATTATATGTTTAATTTAACTTTATTCATTTACATGTATTATGATTCAATGTTGCTATTGTGGTAACTGTTTTATAATACAATATCATCATTTTTCTAGATTCTTTCTCATTATGTTTCTGAAGATACAATTCTATGACCCGTATCTCAAGAAAATCATGAATTTTATTCTCCTATATTTATTTGATGAGAATACATTTTACCATAATTTTTCTCCCTTTATTTACACAACAGTTTAAAATAATGTTTTAAGGAAAATATTATTTATTTTTCTCTTCGATTAAAAATATTTTTTCTAAAACAATGTTTTTGATAATAATTTCAATTTTTTAACAATACCAAAATGTGTTTCTAAATATATTTTCCCATGTTTTAATTTCTGTAAATTATTTTTAATGGAATTTTCATGACATTTTCCAAACCATCCTAGTTTGTATTTTACCTAAAATGTGAATGGAATAGTTGTTTTAACATGTATGATACCTATAGAATTTTCCAATATCATGGCCATATAATGATTAAATGATTAATTTATCAGTTTTCAATTTTATTTTCAAATAAAATAATTTAGAAAATATTTTATGATTTCTTATTTATAAAATTTTTTATACAACGAAAAGTAATTTTCCTTATGAAATTTTCCAAGTGATCATTCAAAATCATTTTCCATCTATGATGACATAATTTTATGATTATTCTTATTTACTAGGGATATAATCTAATGATACTATTATTATTTATAATCTGTATGGTTTGTGTTTGTGATGATAAGATTTTTATGAAACCTATTTCTCTTTCACAGGTTATACTATTATAAAATTCTTATGAAACCCTCTTATTTTTCCACTGGTAATTATATGTTCAAATGATGAAATTATTTTGAAAAATATTTTATATCCATAGGTTATGTTATGATGAGATTGTTATGAAATCCATTTCATTTAATGGGTTATGATATGATGAATTTCATATGATCTGGTGGTACACATATGTATGAGTTTCACTGTGTAATGCGTGGGACATATATTTACCTCCAATGCATTGGGTAAAGAATGATATCTATTGAAATAAATAGGATTTAAATGGCGAATTAATCAAATTTAGTGGGTGTATATATCAACAATGATTTTCGTGGGAGTGTCCAATTACTACTATGATGTTTTGGGGAGTGATCACATTCAAATATGATTATATTGGAAATGATTCTTGAACTACTATAGAAAGGATTTTCTATAATAATGTGTATGCCACAAATATATTCTTTATTCCAATGTTATGTTCTCATGGTTCATTCTTTTTGATTCTATTATGATCCATGTATTATTAACTAACAAGATTTATTCTATAAATCTTGTTTTTGATATATGATATCATGGTTATGATTTTCAAATGTTATTCTCATGTTCTCATATCCTTATCCTCATGATATGTTGACATCTCCCTAGTTTACCCTTATTGAGAATATGAGATTACCATTTCAAATGTTTTATTTCCCTAGGTTATGATGAATGTGATTATTTGTGATATGTATAAGAATGATCCTAGTTATGAATAAGTTAGTTGAAGATGACATAGAAAAATTATTGAATAATTCTTTACATGTACATGTTTTCAAAGGCAATAGACCTAAACAATTATAACATGAATCATTATGTTTTGTAATCAATATTAATCCATTAAGTTATAATATTTTTTATGATATTATTTGATGTTTACAAGTTTTCCCATGAAAATAACCCTCATTAATCTATTTGTATTGATATATCCATGGAATTTTGTGGGAAA
The DNA here is from genome assembly GCA_963277665.1 of Viscum album. NCBI lineage: Eukaryota > Viridiplantae > Streptophyta > Magnoliopsida > Santalales > Viscaceae > Viscum > Viscum album. The sequence continues at coordinate 1,889,076,818 of OY728130.1, read as the reverse complement.
TAATAAAAATATTCATTATGTTAGACTATGGATAGAGATTCGTAGATGTTTGGCTTAATCCATGTGAAAAACATTTTTGGGATATGTCATAAGATCTAAATAAAGAAGATAATGCTATAGTCTCTCATTTTATGATATATATAGATTGTGGATTAGTGAAACCACTATTTATACATCTAGATATGAGGTCACCAAATTATAGCTAATTTTATGAAGTGAAATTAGTTGACGCCCCTTGATGAGTAAGAATGTGGTGAGAGGAGATGCATTTGACCCACACAAGTTTTTTCATTGATGAATACATGAGTTTTTTTTTGAAATTTAGTTTTTTAATGGGAGTTAATAATAATATTTAGGAATCATATGTAATATTCCATTTCTAGTGTTTCTGGAAGAGGGAACAATGTATCAGATAATTGAGTTGAGGTGGAAAGTGTGTTTGATTGAGATGAGTGATGGCCATGGATATCATGTCTCTATAGAATTCACATTATAAAGATAAAGAGGAGTATTTGACTGGTTTTAATATATGGAATATTTTATTTATATGGGGAGATCACTGATAGTGGGATATGCGTTACAATATAATCATATTCTAAATCTTAATTAAAAAGTATCACATCTTTCCCCCATGTATTATGACTAAATGTATGAACCATGTAAAAATATTCTATTGTTGGTTTTCCTTTATTTGTTTCAATTATTTTATTTTATAAGTTCTTTCCTATGATTTTCTATCTTTATTGTTATAGTGGTGTGTCCTAGTGATAATTTTTATTCTATTTTCTAGTACATCATTACTGTAATTCCATTTCTAGTATAATATTTCAACCTCATAAGATCTAGAGGCATAAATTATGGGACTTTTGATGATTCATTTAAGCCAAATATTTTTATCAAATCATCAATTTAAGGGTTAGTAATGACTAATCCCTTGTAGTTGTGATTTATATCTTGGTATAGTTGCATCATTATACCCTTTTACTTATAAATAATTCTAGTAAGTAGTTCTTGAAACATATCAAAAGTTATAACATTCAGTGGGAGTTTACTATTTTTGTATGTAGAGGAATTTGTTAAGGTTATGTTTTAGGAATGAAATTTTTATAGTAATGATTTTGAATTATAGAGAATATAGATAGAGTATTTCATAATATATAAATATTCTGATATTTTATTTTTTGGAATCAAGATTAAGGTGATGAAGATGGAAGAATAGGAATGGAGGAATAAGAAAACACTCATTATGATCCAGGTTTCATTTGTCCATAATGTGTCTTATCATATCTTACGGGTGAAAAAACATCAAAAAATGATAAGTATCCCTGATATATATGAGAATCCAAAATCAATGAAATAATTATCCCCCTTGAAGAGTTTTTTTGGTGTGATAATGTCATAACGAAAGCCAATGGTAGACCACATTAATGACTTTAATATTATTCCAAGTCTATTAGAACCGATGATGGTGTACTTTAGGGTTCTATAATAGGAACATCATATACTTTTATAAGTGTTAGATTCATTGGATGTGATGGTTTACATGGTAATAAATTCATGTTTTATGGTACAATTGGTTTTTAAAGATGTTAGAGATATTATATTGAATTGACCTAATCATAAAAATGAAATCCAGTCATCTATGGGAAACAATTATATTACGGAACGACTAAGAAATTCCATAACATTTAAAATTCAAATAAGGGTAATGGATGAAGAAGTAAAATCCATAGCATCTCAGTAGAATATTATCCCATGAATTTTAATTATAGGAATAAATTCCAACTAATGAAATATTATAATGAAAAAAAAGTGAATTAAAAAAAATATATTCTTCTAAAAGTGCATCTATGAATCCAATATCATATGATTACAATAGTAATCTATTTAGTGTCACCAGATGACATGATGAATTCATTATAAAATATAATTATTCATTTCACTCTTGATCTAAGAGAGGATGTGTGAGGAACTATATTCATATATGATATGGTAAGGTACATCTTGTAGATGGAGGCTCTATCGAGATTATTGGAAAATATGTTGTTTATGTCTGGACATGGAATAAATTCTTTCTAGGGTAACAAAGACTGCAACATATAGTGGGTTTAAATATTAAATTATTTTCCATTAGATAACTAGAAAACTAAGGGCTCTACACAACATTGGTAGATAGAGCGTGGAAAGTTACACACTATTTTAGGTGTTATTTAAAGGAGTGAAGGATGGATCTTTGTTCCTAAGTGATGATTTTAATGGTTTAATTCATTCAATTAAAATAAATTCCACAATGCTATGGAATGTCCATCTTGGTTAGTTGAGTGATAAAATGATAAAAATATTTACTACTAAAGGAATGATAAATATTAGCATCATAGAGTATGAAATATTTGAATATTGAATACTTAGGAAGCAAAATAAGGTCTCATTATAAAAAAGAGTAAGGCAAAAAAGAAAAAAAATTAGTGTAGGTTCATGTAGATTTATAAGGGAGATCTCAGGTCCATTGTTATTGAGGGTAACTTATTAATACTACCATCTTTGATGATTTAACACATATTCAATTGGTGTTCTTTGTCAATAACATGTCCAAGGTATTAAAAACGTTTGTGTGATGGATATCCATGGTGGAAAAGGAGAAAAAACAAAACTAATGTGTTTGAGGTTTGAAAATAGCGGGATGATTAAAAGTAGTCTATTTTGGAAGTTCTACTATTGGAAGGGAATATAGTTTTAGAAGACCATACTAAATACACTAGAACATAATGAAATCTTGGAGATGACTAATTGAATACTGGTAGAGAAGGAAATGAGAATAAGAAATCACACATATTTCTAAAGAAATTTCTAGAATAATCTATGAATTAAAAAGCACACATTTTGAATAAGAGTCCATTATCTGTATATTGGTATGAAATTTTAGAAGCAATTTAGTTTATGGGAAAATTTGAACATTCCCATCCTAATGAAATTGGTTTAATCAACAATATCCACACTCATATTATAAAGTGGGAAAATATAGATGATAAAACTCAAGTGTGGTAGTTTGTATTGTATGAAGATGAATAATTTGGTTTTTGAATTTGGGATAAAAATTCTCAAAAGGTTTTTAGAAAAGTATATGTAATCTTCAATGAAGAGATATTGTGGAAATATAAAAATTTAAATGAGACTCTTGATGAGATCAATGTATCATTAAAGGATATGGTTTTACTGAATGGAGTTCCAAAAGCAGTTGATGTTCCAGATAATTATTGGAGTATGCCCATTACAAAACCTCCACACAAACTGAAGGATGTTTCATAATGTGTTTAACTTTCTATGGTGTTCCTACAACTGAAAGTACATGAATGATCAAATACTATGGAATCTTCGAGTATATATATATATGGTAATGTTCTTTATGTAGTTGTTCTAGAAGAATATATTCTTTATAGGGAAATGTAGAGTTCTACTAGGATTAGGCTCTATGTGTAGTGAAATTAATCAGAATTATTTTCTTCTTACGAATGGTAGACAACCTGAGAGATCAAAATAGGCTATATGTATAAAGGACTCAAAATAATGGGAGTTAGCCATGAGGGATGAGATTGATACCTTACTTGATTCCATAAAATGGGAGATAATAGAAAGAAATTAATTGAAGAAAATGGTTCAAAATAAATTGTTTTTTTAGTAGAAGGAGAAATTAGATGTTAGAAAGAGTTACAAGGTAAGGCTTGTTGCAAATGGTGTATCTCCCCAACCCAAATTTCCACCCGAATAGTGAAATAGGATGAGTTCCACTGGAGTTATACGTTCCTCCCCATACACTAAAGGCTACCGACTAGGTGTGAGGGTGAAAAGAGGAGATAGTGGGGAGACAATACCCTTTGGTTATAATATAATAATGGTTGAGATTGATATAACGGTGGAATAAAATACCACAATAGACTAGTCAAGTAATTCAACCATGGAGAAAACACATAGTAGAAAAATAAATATTGAAAACAATTTTAAAATAAACCATTATTAGAATTAAATATTAAAACATTCCATTTGTAGACACTAATGGAAAACTAGAATACATGTCATGTATTACATATTAATAAGAATAAGGGTTACCAATGGTGCCCATAGTAAATACATATATATAGGCACACTGAAATAAAAAGGGAAAAGAAAAATTAAACTCTATATTATATAAGATACTAGAGGTAATTTTCCATCCATCCCATGTTAAATATCCATAAACTAAGGTCTAGATTTAGAGCTCGATCCTTTACCTGAGTATAAATCTATAAATTCAACATGTGTCCCAAAGGGCCCATGTTGTGTGTGACAAGTAATCTTGGTAGGTGACCCCCAATGTTTAACTATCCTATATATGTGATTGAGAAGGTGTATCCAAATAATAAAAGAAACATCACTACACAAAATAAAAACAATAACCCACTCTCCTTGTGCTCATCATCCACAATTTAGAGATCACATGTTTTAGCCCCCATAAAAATACCATTGTGGAGATGATCCTTAGAAATATTACAAGGCATCCAATAATGTAAATCAGTCTAGGTGAACCATTAGTTTCTCCTTTATTTATGTTACCTAACACCATGTTCCAACCAAAACCTCATGTCCAAGTCTATTCCCCGAAGTTCTGAAGGAATTACGAAACAATAAGAATCTAGCCACTCATACCACTGGTTGAGAGCACCCATTGGCATTAAAGCTTGATATCCAATGTCATAATGATGCCTATCATCCAAGTGATAACACCGTCAACTAAATAGATGATGTCCCATTGAACAATGATGTCTATCATCCCAAATACATTCCATCCCAAAAACCTCATTTACGACAAGCCTCATCCCCCAAAATAATAGTCTCAACACTGTCATTCGATAGATCCTCACCATCCCTGTGGTTTTCTATAGCATTGACCCCAAACAATTTCCTATGTCTCAACTACTGGGGGAATCTACCCACATAAGTGTCCAATACCACATTATCCCTAGAGTCTTATAGTGTGAACCCCACTCTATTTAGCACATTGGTTAACATGAGTGAGTGAAAATCAAAAAATAAGGGCATAATCCACACCAATCTGGAACCTCATTCCCATGTCACTCATCTAATGGTCAATGACATTTAATCATAAAAAAATACATTCCTAAAACCCGAAGAAATCATGAACTCATCCCAATGACCACATCGCCCAACCAATAGTTAACATCAGTCAAATGCCTTAGTCCATTCCCATCCTGATGATCGTATCATCTCAAACCATATAGTCTACACTACCTCAATCCTCAGTCTAAGCTCATGGAACTAATAAAATAATGTTTACTATAATTAATTTAGGATAAATAAATTAAACCAAAAAAATACACCATGGTCAACTCTGATAAGGTTCTAATGCCACTCATATGGCTCAAACCATATATATACTTTGGTAGAATGACAATAGGTATCCCCAATGGTTTTAATTAATTAATTAAATGCACAAATTAAAATTTTAGGGGCTCGCTTGGTCAAAAAATGAGGCTCTCAAAGGAAAACCGAAGAAAAAATTGCAAACTCACAATGAAACATAATAACCACCCACTTTATCATCTAAGACATAAAAAAATCCAATATTAGCGTCAAAATTAGACTGATTTCAATGAAATAGAAATTTTAGAAGAAATTTGTAAAAATAGGGTAAAATCCATCACAAATATTTTGCTCATCATATGGAAATGTAAATGAAGAAAAGAATCAAGTGGATTCAAGGGCATACTAATGTGGTTCCAATTCCATATATGAATTGAGTAATATAGTCTAGACAAGGTAGATAGATTAAATCATAACGATAGAGAAAGACGGGAGAATCTTTCTATTGTGTGTGACCCATAGAGGATAATGGAAAATAAAAAAGAAATGTAATATTAGGGAGGGAGAATCATTAGTTAAAAAATTAAAATGTCTAGATGGGTTGGTATCATGATTTTCTAAACCCTGAATCTCTTGTTTCTTAAGAGGAAGACCTTGCATAGTTAGTTCACATGGTTTTCCAAACTGTGCTATAACCGTACACACGTCCGTGTATAGGTGCTACCCATTTGGCACAATACATGTGGCTTTTACAAGGTTTTACCAAACATTGTGCAAGCCCAGTTGATCCCACTACTAATAAATGTAGAGGTTCCTGCATGGAAGTCCTCCCCCTGTTACATGGTTTACCAAACCATGTCTAGTGCACCTATATGGATACATGGTTACTCCAGAGTGGTCGCATGATTTTTCCAAACCAAGCACCTAAGTTTGTAATCTTCTTAATAGAAGGACTTGGGAAAGAAATACTCTTGAAATTAAGTGTTAATAAACAAGAGAAGAGTTCTTCTAAAAAAAACTATAAAAATTCAAAATGGGTGATTATTTTGACCCAATCCAAATAGCCAATATGTTATTATCTCCCGCCATAATTTATCTCATCCCCAAGATATTAATCATAAAGTTGAGATGGTACCAAACATACCCAACTCACTAAAATTAACCTGTACTACCCCGGTCTAAAAGGGCACAAGTCAATGACCAGAGGGCACTCTCAACCATTGTATTTACCTACCATGGTATCATCCCAATCGATAAATAATTTAAAGCTTATGAACGAATGACCATCCCTGGATTCAATGTCCTTCCATGATGCATCATTACTCCTACACCTCATTATGTGCTCCCATGTCATACCCAAAACCCATAAAATTCCACACCACAATGATTCCCACTTCATTCTCATGCCACACATGGAACCTATGAGGTCCCACATATCATTAGATGCTCAGATTATTCATGGCTCCTCACACCTCAATAAAGTATCACATCACAATGATGCCCCGATGCCAACACACCTCAAAATACATGCACCCATCAAATCCCATAATTGATCCTGGTGCTACACGCCTCATACATGTCCTGCATCACAATAGTTCCTATATGAAAACACACACACACACGCACACACATAACACATATAATCCAACTCCAACCACCTAACCATAATCTTCTTATTAAATGGATAAATCTTGTTCACCTCACTCACCCAGAATAGACTTGACTCTAAAAAGGCCATGTAAAAAAAGAGAAACCCTGGTCATGCCCATAACATACCTATAATAGTAATGGATCACCAGTATGATCTAGCCTTGGTATCTCCATGCCATCAAGATGGATAGAATCCCAACTATTTGAATCCTCACCTCTATGTGATGCTACACCACCCACCTTTCACTAATGCCATGCTTGGGTCCCACTATCTCCACCACGACCCCTGCGTGTAGTTGACCCCCGACTACTAGCTCTTAGTGATGATTCATATCTGATATCAGAATGGAGAGGCTACCCCAGTCCCTAACTTCCAGATATCTGAGAAGCATTTCTGTATAAAATCATGAGAAGTCAAACCTATCTAGATTCCTCGTACTCCATTGGAGGCCAATATCACAATGTACGGGTACATCGTGGATGTCCATAATAGAATAAAACTCTCAAAGACCCACTACTTGGTGGTTTTTTCAAGTCGATGATCTTACATCCCTACTGGAATGCTTCTTGGCCTCAGTTCCATCTATCTGAAGCATCACCACTAACATCTCCTAAAGCCTTCACCTGGATCAAATACGATAAATTCATTAAATTACACTTGGATATAAGTGAATGATTCACTAACTTTTAGAATGAGGCCAACTGGATGTTTTTTACCTTAACCCAAATGATGGGATGTAAACCAACCTCAAGATCCCTCACCCTCAATGTTTCATTTCTAACCACTCCGCATGCGATGTGATATATATCAATGATTTTATTTACATAGTCTATGAAAGAAACGTCTCCATGTGATATGAAAAAAAAGTACCGAGATATCTCTTCCCTCAGTGTCTCTAGGAATAAGTGATAGAAGAAGATATCCTCAATGCCCATAAAGGAAAACCCCTCATTCTCCCTACTAGAACATGTACACCCCACCAACCATTTTCTAGTTCTTTGAGCATGTATTTTTATAGTTTAACCCTCTGTCCTAGGTGTGTCTCAAGATTCTTATAGATCATTAGGATCGACTTGATCAAATTCTCAGCCTCATGAGGACTACCCTTACCCATGAATAGTGGTGGTTGTTGTGAATAGAACTCCCTAGTCAAATATTCCATCGACGGATATACTCCTTGATCTCCCATGTTGATAGCCTAGTTGACACAAACTAGGATATCCCTAAGATGCTCATTGAGTCGTGACCCAAAATCTACCAAATCCTACTGTTTTCCCACCTCTACCTAAGCCTATGCTTGAGCCTATACCTAAGGAACCATCTTTGATTGACTGTCTAGGGCCTCCAACCCACCATCAAGTATCTCAACCTCTGCGTGCTCCAACCAAACCTCATTAATGCTTTCTTAATTTTTTGTTGGTTCCTATATTGATAGAATCTCACTATATAATAGTACATGTTTTGATATCCCATTTAACAAATATAAAAATGAAATGTTTATACAGAAAGAGGCAATTGGCAGTACAATCTCCCAAACCTTACCCTTTCACATCACTACCATGTCTCTTGAAATCCAGCCTCTTGGCCCCGTATCTACCCATATTAGAGACAGATATCAATCATAGTCTCGTCGTCATGGCCCCTCAACTAAACATTTTAGATTTATACATCACATATCATCTGGTGTAGCTAAGTAAATTTACACCAAAGATAAGCTAGGGAGGAATTCACTGTTTATCTTTCTTTGTTGACATTTTAAGCAGCTCACCCACATATGCCTCTGATCATGCCCATCCTGAAGAACCCTGTCACCTCAATATCTGACCTCATCACCCAACATGGTGATCAAAATCACATAAAATCATCATCCCAACCTACTCCTATAAGATACAATCCCATATATATACAGTTTTCACATATCATAAACAACTTTTTATCATTGGAAAAAAATATACAAAACACCCTATGATCCTAGCCAAAGATCATAAAAATCATCCTCTCCATACCAAACCAATGACTCAAATAACTCTTTCCTTTACATACTAGGACACGAGTCTCAAATTCGATAACTGAGAAAAATCCACAATCTTGTGAACCACTTGATTTGGAAATAATATAAATATTAAAATGAGCAAAGTAGAACAAAAATTCCCACCCCTAGAAACTTAATACGTCTCCTCGTGCATCGAGCTGCATGAACCAAAACATGAGATAAGATCCTAGTTCTGACATAATCCTAATCACCAGTCTACCATATCCAAAATAGTAATACTATGAAAGAGGTAAAAGAAACACCTTTAAAACCATTTAAAGAACACTAACTTGAATTTCCACCGTAAGAGTGAAAGGATATGAGTTCCACTAGGCTTAAGTGCACCTCCCCATAAAACAAAGTCTTCCAACTAGAGGATATGGTGTAAATAGGTTCTATTGTGGAGAATATACGCTCTTTTGATGATATAATAATGGTTTAGATTTGTATATTAGTGGAATGAAAGACCACAACAGAATGGAATAGTATCCCTCCCATGGTGGATACACAAGGAAACAGAAGAAATAATATCAACATTCCCAAAATAAACCATTTGTGGAATTAAATATTACAAAATCCCATTATTAGATACTAAATACAAATAAGAATACATACCAGGACATAAATATCAAGAAGAATAAGGGTCAAAATGGTTTACCCCAAGACATACCTATATATAGGAATATTGAAAGAGAAATAAAAACTCAAAAGGAATATCTACCTGATATAGGAACCACAATGTCCCTTTCCATCCATCCCATGCTAAACAACCCAAAACAATGGTCAAGTTCCAGATCCCGAACCATTACTTGAGTATGAATACATAAAGTCTACGTGTGTCCCAAAGGGATCATGTAGGGTGTGAAAAGAATCTCAATAGGCTAACACCAACATGGGCCTATTCTACATCTATGATTAAGAGGGTGTACCTAAATAATAAAATAAATAAAACTGTACGTAATCATAATAATAACAATCTCTCCTTTTACTTAGTATCCATAAGGGTGTGATCGCCAAGAATCATAAAAAATATGCAATTCTATAGAGGGAGGTATCCTTATCCTAAACCCATGGCATCCCCTAGTGTAAATCAGTCCAGGTGAACCATCAGTTCCACCTCCATTTAATTCAAAAGACACTATGTGCCAACCAAAACCTGGTGTCCATGTATAGTCATAGATGTTTTGAATACATACCCACATAATAATAGTCTTTTATCTTGGACCCCTAATCAAAAGAACCTATTGTCACGAATCCTGATGTATAGAAGAACCTTGATTCCATTCCACCATGTGATAACACCACCAACTCGAAAATCTACATCCTATGTAACACTGATGTCCATCATTCCATGTCTGTCCTAGACCAATGGACACAAAATCAATGACCCTCAGCCCCCAACCTATAGTACCAACACAATCGACTGATGAATCCTTTGCATCTCAATGTATTTATATGGTGAGAAACCCCAACCAATTCCCGATGGAATAACTAAGAAAGGCATATACCACCATGAGTGGTCAATAAAAACTCATCATCTGAGTCTTACTATGTGTACACAGCTCTAAATAGCTCATTGAAAAACATGGGTGAGCAAAAATCACAAAATAAGAACTTAATACACACTTATCTAACACCTCATGCCCCTACAACCGTGTTTCTCATCCAATGGATAACACCATCCAATCATCACATGAACCTCACCTATAACCTAATGAAATAATCTCAATATCCCGATTAATAATCTGTGCAACCAGTTATCAACATAACATAAATAACTATAGCTAAGACTATCTTGATGATCATATTACCTCAAACCATAGAGTCAATGATACATCTATCCTCGGGTTGGTCCTGTCTAGTTCCCATGGAACTCATTACATTAATTTAAAAAAATTAATTAAAAAATAATAATTGGACTAAAAAAACATGCCCTATCTAACTCTACCAAGGTCTGAAGCCACTCCCATGGGTCAAACCATTCGTATTAATGAGGAGTATTCTTATAGGAATCTATCATGGTTCTAATAAATTAATTAACTGAAACCATTAAATAATGAGGGTCTTACCCATTCAACATAATGGCGCACTCAGATATCCCCTAGAGACAACCACACAATCATAAAGAATCATAAGTACCACCTACCTCATAGTCGTATACATCGTAATGTTTGATCATAGCCTCTTACTCTTACTAATTTGGATGGAATCAATGTTTTAGATGAACAACCTAAATATATGTTGAGATCACTGACATATTTTTAGATAACCACATGAAAATGGAAAATGCAAATAAAATCAAGTGTATTTGAGGGATTACCGATCTGGATCTAGTACCATAATTAGATTCAAGTATGTATCCCAGATGAAGTAGATCGCTAAAATCCTAGAGGGAGAGAAAAGGAGGAGAAGCACACATCTATGTGAAACCCACATATGATGAAGGAGAAGGAAAAAATAAGGAAATAGAGGTGACGAAAAAATCATCATTTCACACTTTTAATGGGATACATAATTGGATCATAGGGTTTCCAAACAAAGAGGAAACCATTTTACTATTACTACATAAGAGATCAGCCTCAAACAATCAGCCCTCATAGTTTTCCAAACCATGTAGCAATGTTTTTCGTTGGAATGAACTGGTACTACCCATTTATCACTAAATATGAAGCTTGTTCATGGTTTTTCAAAACTGTGTGGATCACTCTACTAAAAACTATAGAGGTTCCTGAATGACCATGTTCCCCCTCAGACACAGTATACCAAAATATTTCTAGTACTTCTAGAGGGTATCACAGTTACTAATAGGAGGCCACATGAATTATTGATACCATACACCTCAGTCTGTGCACTTTTAAAACTTTGGTTTTTATCCTCAACAAACCCATAACCCAACCAAACCCCCTAAGTCACATTCCATTCATTTAGAATCATCTAAAAACAATGTATTGGGTTAATGAAAATAATATAATTAAGTATCGATAGATATGATAAGAGTTTTTCTACCCACAAAACTCTGTAAATTCAAAATGGGTGAGGATTTAAACCCACTCCAAAATGTCGAGACTTTGCAAGAGGGATTTAATAAAAGAACAATGTGATTTTTGGGAAATAAATTCTCAATTTTTTAAACCCAAACCTATTTAGATAGATCTCAATATGGATGTAATGAAAGGACTTATCTTCATTATATTAATGTGAATAAATATTGTCTTCATAGGATATTAGATAATGGAATTTATTGGGGGAATCAGAAGGTTTCATGGAGAGAAAAAAAATTAATTTTGTGTTTAAGAAAATGTGTAGGATTTATTGATTTTTAAACTCCAAGGTACTATAAAAAAAGATAAATACCATTTTTAAGGATTATATGTTCTTTAAAATAATTATTGATCATTTATTTTGCTAATCGTTATTCGATGATGTGAGCTTCCCCATTATACTTATCTATGTTGACGACATGATTACTTTAATCCTGGTAATGGAAATTATTGATGTGATAGAATTTATATTTTATAAAAGTTATATGATACTGTATCCGATTTTGGATAAATAAATACTAAGGATACAATATTTAAGTGACATAAGTTCAAGAACATTATTATTAAATTGGTTTAAATACACCTGAATGGTGGTGGAACACTTTGGAATGAGTGATGTGAAGGTGGTTACTACACCAATGAATGGACATTTCATATGAAAAAATGGATGAAACCAAGAATATAATTTGACATAATTTATGAAGAAATAATTTCCTATGAATCGGCTGTCAAAATATTGATGTATTCCATGGTTTCTATATGACCCTACATTACACAAACATCTAGAGTGGGTAGTAGTATCATATAGAATCAAGGAAGAGAACACCAATAGGTGGTGAATTAAATTTTATGGTACATAAAAGGTTCCAAAATATTATCACCTTAATCTTGAATGGACTAGTCATTAAAGGGGTTTGCTTAATCATTCATTATAGAAGATACAAATATTATAGAGAGTTCCACAAACCATGTGTTCATTTTGATAATGTTGATTTGTGAGTTTGATATTGATGCTTTAACTAGAAGCTTGACCATTAATAATAAAATAAGTGTATATTTCTCTAAGGAAATTTGTAAGGAGTTTCAATAGTTGAAGGGGTTGTTATAGGATCTCATATGAGAGTCATAAGTTGGGAAACTATTTTTTGATTCACCTAGTGTGATTAATTTAGAAAAAAATCTATATTTTTGTTCCATAGAAAAGGATATTCAATTAATGTATCAAATAATCTAAATATTATTGGTTGAATTTTTTTTGGATCTTCAGATGATAAGAGGATATTGGAATATGAAAGATATATGGATCATGGTTGTAGACTGGGATGTGCTAAGGTAGTATTGTGACTAAATTGATCTTGGATAACTTAAATCATGATAATGGAACCATGGAAAGGGAATAACTCTTGAGTCTGGAAGAATTTTGCTGGATATTGATGGAGGGGTTGGTAGTGAATCTTGAAAAATGATTCTTAAGTGAGAGATTATTATGCTAAATCCATGGGAAAACCATTTTCAAACTAAGTGATAAGATCTATAATAAGGATAGAATTTGGTTGTCAAACTTATTAAGGTGGATGGAGATAGTGGAATGTTATGAATAATATTTACATTTCTAGACATAGGATAACCATAAGATACCATATTGGATTCTAGGAAATAATATGTTACCCCTTGACACGTAATAAGGTGGAGTGGGGAGACACAAAGGGCTTGTATAAATTTTTTCTCTAAAGGATACATAATGTTTTTACGTTATGGTTTTGTGGTAAAGGGAATACTGAAAAATATTTAGGAGGAATATGTAATTTTTTTCTAGAGCTTATAATAGCATAAACTACATTCCAAGAAATAAAGTTTAGGTTTTAGGAGACTTTGACCTCAAATTTTTTGACCCTGGAGATCCTGTATATACGGAATTCTCCCTATGATTAATAGTTGGTAGTGGTAACTAGTTTCACTAACTCGACTCAAGTGTTTTAGTAGAGTGAAATCACTTGTAGAAATATGGATCATAAAACCTAATCATCACATAATTTTTTAATAAAACATATTGTTTCATTCTCCCCATTAATTATGACTAAATTTATAAACCATGTAAAAATATTATCTGTTTCTAGTTCCTTTTTTTATTTCAACCATTTTATTGAATGTTCTTTCTGAGTTTGTTGTAGATTAGTGTATTAGTATGATTAATTAAGTGTGTCTTTTATTTTATGTTTTGATACATTGAAGGCTTAGGTTATTTTCCAGAACATTATTTCATCCATTTATATTTGTGAGGTATAACATCTAATCATTAAGATGTTTCATCAGACCCATCATGCAATCCTTTTTTAAAATTCTCTTAACATCACGACAGATAAGTTTCAATTTATTTTTTGTAGGATGATTAAACCTAAATATCATTAGATGAAATATTAATATTTGAGTAGGAGACCTTTGGAGTGTGTGGTCTATGGTTAGGTATTTATGAAGGTTTATACTTATCATGTAATATGAATAATTAGCTATGTATATAAATCATCTCGACAGAGCATCAATTTTTTTTAGGCGTCAAAGTTTGTTCTTAAAGTGTCATATCTACTTGATATTTAATTGTAGTTTCATGAAATTCATGATATATTTCACATTTCATAGTTTCTTCTATGTATTCATGATGACTCTCATGTATTTTATAAGAGTTATTTAGATATGGAAGATGAAGTGATGTTCATGGAGAAGCATATTGAGATTTATTTTATCATAAAGGAAAGGTTATTCATTGTCATGTAATTATTTTGTTTTATTAATTATGGAGTTATAGTGACTTGGAGGGCTGTACATGGGAAAATGATTCACATTATTGTGATTGGTATCTAATTGTATCTGAAACCTGTTTTAGATTTGAAGTTGACTAATTCAATCTATACTAGTTTTATTGAATTTTTTAATTATCATGTTTTTATTATTCTTAAGTGACCATGAGATTATCACTTTAGAGGTATACACATGGGGGGTTTGTGTTAATTATATATTATCTTCTAATTTGGTTTGGTTTTTATTCTCAATGAAAGGTGTTGTTTGAGGGGTATCTAATGCAAAAAACTAAAAATCTCTAAACATGTATGTTGTATCTTCTTGATAATACGAAAGATATGAGTATGTTTGGTGATGTTTAGTAAACATAGATTAATGATTTACATTATAAATTTATCTACTTAGCCATAACCAGGTGAATTGCATCATGGTCAATTCATTATAAAGAGGAATTATAAAAATATGATGTGACACATTATGGTCACATATAGTGTAGTGTCAGGATATTTTTTATTGTGTGGATCTTAGGTGATGAATTTTGTCTCATTAGTTTTATTTTGGGTAGGATGGTTCTTCAATGGTCATTCAGGTTGTGGTGTGTTGAGTCTCACAATAATTTTAGGACAATCTTATATGTGGTTTGTTAGGTTGTGAATGCAAGAACTATGCTATGAGGTCTACGTGGACGAATTTCAATTTTCATTTTTATTTCACCATTATTGAACTGTGGTGAAGGAAGTTGTGTGATTGTGTAAGTTTGATTTCTATCATTAGATATGAAACATCCATGATTTGTTCCATGACATTTAAAGTTTCAGGTGTTTCGGGAGTGAATGAACCCATTATCCCAAAACCATTATAATTTTTATCAAATTAATCTTGTTCTACTCCATGATATTATTGGGATATCACTCCATCAAAATATAATTAGGACTATATTGAGGAATATATAACCCATCCACACCATGATATAGTTTTTTTATTATTTCATTATAAAATTTGGTTCCCTAGTAAAGTGATCTCCGATTCCTTCAATTTATTTCAAACCATTGAATTCATTTCCATAGATTTGGGTATACTTAATCATTCATTGGTGGATTCGATCATAAAAATATATAGATTGACACCTTCCATTATAAGGTGTTTTCTTCCAATATTTATCTTTACTCCCATTTAATTATTTATTTTTTGGATGGATATAATAGTAGTGATGATTTAGTTTTAGTATGGTTGGTTCATGGTTTTCAGGAAGAATGATGGAGTCTTGAGCACTTTATAGATTCTCATGTGGTCGATAATCCTTGGTCACCATATTTCTTATGTAATGAATTGTTGATGCTCTAGTTGAGTCAAGGTATTTGGGTATTATCGTTAATTATTTATGTTTAATTTATAAATTATCACAACATTGTTTTAATTAAGTGGTTATTATGGATTAACCTTAGAAAATAAAGAATTTGACTAATGAAAATTGACCAATAAAGAAGGATTTTTAAGTTCTTTATGATATTTTTTGTTATTGTTTATGTGTATTCATTTATTATTCATATTTTATATCATACTAGACATATTTTTTGATTATTGATATACACTATCACATTCTATAAAAGTTTAATCACATAATGGGGGTAATAAATCAGTAACATAGAGATATAGAATTTTAAATATTCCATTGTTCATTTTAGTGTGATATGGTTCATTTCTAGAATTATTTTTTTATATCCTTTTGATGTTATTATAGTAGGGTCTTATGGAAATTTATATATTTTTTGGAGATAGTGCTTTGTGGGTTACTGGTTTGAGGATTTTTAGTGGATATTAGACTTATTTTTCAATATTGTTATAGTAGTGGTGGCCTCATTGTGGTAGTTAATTTTATGGAATGGTCCATAGGTAATGCCATTGGGGGGAGGGGTATTTGGAATATTTTACTTATTAATAACCTGGGACCATGATGTATCTTTTAGATAATTAAGAAAATGGATGAGTAAATGAATATTGAAATGGGTATGGGATGTGGTGAACAGAATGGTGGGTTAAATGTAATAAAAAATTAAATATAAATGTTAAATGGAATGAATATAATAATATAAGGAATATTATTTTCTATAAAATCTTAAACTTGTAATTTGATAATGGTTTGTAAAAATTATGAAATATTAATGTTCCAGGTTGGTTGTTTTGTGATGGTGTAGTTCCATTGAGTTTTAGTTACTAGTGGAAGTAGGTTCGATTATTGGTGGTAATTGATTGGGTTATTGTAAAGGTGACATGGTACATTGATAAATGAAAACCAAGGTAAGAGTAAAACCTTAGGATAATATTATATGTGTTTATTATAATCATTTTATTTTAATTTCTATTTCTTACATCCAACATCAATATTTGGTAACCATAGCGACACTTGTACGGTTTTGGGGTTCGTATGTTTCCCCAATATAAAAATAATAAAGGGAATAGATGTATGACTACTCCCTATTCCCTATAGTATCTTCAGAATATAGTACAAGAAATGATGTATTGAGGTTTAGGTATATATATATTGTCTATAATAGGTTAATGTTATAATATATATATATATATCTATATATATTGGCTATCATGGTTTGGTTATTGTGATTCAGATTCCTGACAACAGACTTTCATAAAAGGACGAGGGAACATGGTTTATTTCTTTTATGTTCATGTTACCCAAATGTGAAGGGTATGTAATGTGAATATATGATGCGGTGGTGTGTGATATGAATATCGTATATTATATGTGGTTGTGGATATGTGGTTTTAAAATGACGTGGCTATGTTGTTATAGTTATAGTGGGGTTATGTAGATATATTGTGGTATGAGAGTGTCATAATATAGGTTGTTGGGGGTATGAGAGTGACTTGATTACTAGGGATGTTGTTTTTATGTAACATATTGATATGTTATTTTTATGTTATGTTATTATATTTGCATGTGACATTGGGTGAGTGGGACTTTGTGTTGTTGTTTGATAGTTGATTGGTATAGGTAATGAATTGGTTCGATTATTTAATGATTGAGGCACCTGTATACATCTTCAACTTTTTTAGAAGAGGTTTTGGGAATATATTACTGAGTATAATTTTATTCTCACCACTAAATATATAGGTTTCTAGGGAATATTAGTGATTTTGTTGGACTGTACATTTTCTGAGGGTGAACTGGGAGAGGCCCTTATGATATTTGAGATTTAACTAGAAATAGACTCCTAATATCAATAATTGACTTTGAAAACAAAATTCATTTCTGATCCCCCTTTTCTTGTGATCATCTCGTATTTACTTGTTTCATGGAATCCATCTAACCCTCCTCTAGTTTCCATCTTAAAACTGACATCTTTATGGTTTCATAATTTCTCAAAGATCAACATTAATATATCTCTGTTTAGAGAGGGACACATTTATGATGGATTTATATTTATTCCCCTTTTTTAGTATTTCACTGTCCATCATGGTAAAGAATCTTCTCTATTGACTATTTGGATCTCCGCAGGTCTCTCCCTTCCTTTCCAAAACTCCACAATCCAAAAGAAAATAAGTGACGCCTTTAGTTACATTATTAATGTTGATGAAGTGATACTTCATATATAAAATGTGATTATTGCATGTATTTGGGTTAAAATGGACCTAGATTCACCTATAGGGATCAAGTCTTGACATACATTAACATCACACCACTTTTGTAAATTTCAAAAAACATTAAACAAACAGACGCCTAAATTCCGTAATAGTCTCATGCCTTTGGAAACATGGAAACCTAAAAATGGGTATAGAAGTTAGTTAAATTATCTCCTAGTATGTTATTAATGACTAACACTCTTCTTAGAAACACCTTACTTAATATATATCACTATAACCTAGTGATTGTAATGTAAAAAATGGGTGATCTTAGATGCTCAGCAAGGGTACACAAGGGAGACATTTAAGCATAAACATGAACATTGGGGTATGAGAACATGATCATTATATTAAATGATCATATAATGCATATAATAATATCATTAACATGAATCATGGAATACTTCATGGTAGTTTATAAGACATGTATCCTTGGGAAATAAAGAACATAATCCATGAAAACATAACATACGAATAATATGTGGAATTATGGCACACACATATTCATATAAAATGATTTTCCATTCTAGTCATGGTATCGCTTCCAAGGCTATATTGGTTGTCTGGGTTCACACACCTTACTATATTGGATGTCATGGTTCATTCTCGTGACCATATTATTAGTATGAGTTCACCCCTCATACCATCATAGTTGTCATGGTTCACTTGAATGACCATATTAGTATCCAAGGATCACATCGAAGACTGTATTAGTCAATAAAATGAGATATAAATCATTACCCAATACATTGGAGGGAGATATAGGTCCCACCCATCTCATAATTAAATCATAAAAAAATGTACAAAAAATCATAAATAATCATATCATAACCCATGGAACAAAATGGGTTTAATAACCATGTAATAAAATTATATCCTATGTAAAAATATATATCTTTCATAATCATTTCAAAAAAATAATAACCCGTGAAAATAAGTGGGTTTTAAATGAATATAACCTGTGAATGGAAAAAAAAGTTTCCAAAATATCATTCCCTCAATACATAAACCATTCAGAGAAAGAATATGAATGGAAACATTGAATCATTTCCCAAAAAGGAATGGGTAACATAAACAGATGTCATCTTAGAAGTGAAATAATTTTTAATGATCTTTTACAAATATTTCTTGAGGAAAATATGTACAAATATTTGAAAACATTTTGAAAACAATTCTCATTGAAAAATTATAAAAGGAGCTTTAAAAAATTTGGAAAATCATTTTCCTTGAAAATTATAATTGGATCATGAAAAAAGTTTTATAAACCATATTCTTTGAAAATGTATAAAAAGTTAATGAATAGAATTTTAAATAAATTTTCCATTAATACATATAAAATGGGACTGAATTTTGTTTGAAACCCAATTTCCTAAAACACTTATAAAGGGAGCTTAAAAATATTTTAAATACTTTTTGAAACAAATTTTTTAAAAATCATTTTCTAGTGAAAATGACATTAAAAATAATGAATGAATAAAATTTTAATAAAAAATTCTTTTAAAATAAATATGTAAACCTACAATGGAATCTTAAAGGAAATGATGGTCCTGATTTCATGTATTTACATACATGCCAAACATTCCTTTTCAACTTAAACTTTTAAAAAAGTGTCTTGATTGGAAATGAACAAAATAATCCTTCTAAAATATTTTTTAGAATGTATAACATGTATAAATATGTCTATGAAAATCATAGTATAAAATTATAACATTTTTAAAATAATTTTTATAAATCATGTTTTTAAAAGAACACAGATTTCCAACTAAAAGGAAATATATAACAATATTTTCAGAAAATCATTTTCATAGTTATCTTAAGTACCAAGGATTTGGAAAATGTTATAATTTAATTTATATGACATTCAAATCCATACATTAAGAAATATTATGAGAGTTCTTGAGATATGGATCATAAGATTTCATCAATGGAATAAAAATCATAAACATTTTTGATAAATGACGACATTTTTTCAATGAACTCTTACCACATGGTAATGGGGGATAATAATCTCCATGTAATAAAATGAAATTTCATAAATCATAAAATAACATTAAAATAACTAGATTCAATACATAACATTAAAATAGTAGTATATACACCTAATATAAAAATATAGGTTTATAAAATGGTTTGTTTTCAATGAAAGAAAATTGAGACAAAATTACTTTTACCGTTTTGTGCAGGTTTTAAAAATAAAAACCATGAAATAAAGATCATAAAATTGATATTTAAACACCCATAAACATAATTATTATAGGAATATAATAAATTATTGGGAATTATATACACTAAAAAAAATAATTGAGTGGTGAATAAGGCTTGTATCTCAAGGAAATAAAAATGTGAGATGAAATTCTTTAACCACGTGTATTGACTCTCATCATACTTGTTCAATACTCTTGTATAATATGTTTATTATTAATATTTTAAAGAATCATATTCATATATTTAATACCATATATGATTCTATTATGAATTTTTGTAACCCTCTTGTTAACAATTTCATGTTAAGGTTATGCTTTGAGTAACAATCACTTTGTTTTTAGCTTGTGTTATAATTATTTATATCATTGCTCCATATAAATATATAATTTTTTCTAGAATTTAATCCATGATATAAATATCATTTATAATTAATATATATTTATTATATAAATCAATATATTATATATTTATTAAATTTAATAAACCTATCATGGAGCTGGTAGGTCGTATGTACAAATGGATGTTGTTTCCATTTTATTATCATATTTAAAGGAGGAAATAAAATGAAATAAATTTATATTTTATATAATATAATTATAGTAAATTTATTTTTATATATATATCATATAATTTTACTAAATAAATAAAAATTATATTTTATTTAGTGTGTGAATAGGTCACATCACATTAAGGGGGCAATAATCAACACTTCCTCAAAAGAAATTATCATACTTACAAAAGATGGAACATATAAAGGTATGATATAAATAAAAATTAAAGAAGCATAAAAAATTATAAATATATAATATATATATAGTATATAAATATAGTGTCTATCATAATATCCACCATGAGAGGCGCTAACGGAAAAAATGAACAATCATTGTTTCGTGAGGCGGTAGTTTATCCTATACGTAAATAATATGTTCATTACCAATTAGATGAACATCTGCGTAAGTGTTGGTTGAATAATTATAATAAATGATTATATTATATTTTCTATACTATTTTTTATTCATGATTTTAATATTATGATTTTAGGTGACGAGTAATGGAAATAAAATAAAATAACTTGAGGAAGAATGTTACCAATTATTCGGGTAAATTCTATTGTATTACACGAAATGGATTCTTTGGATTTCTTTATATCCAAAGGTAGGAATCCAAGATGAGTGGAAGTAATTTTATGGGCTATTTTATGGATCTTGGTTGATTGAAAGTGTCTTATGAGGTGTGAGTTATTGGGAGGTGAGGAGGAATTTTTATAATGGTGGAGGAGTGACAATCTTGTAATTTTTCTGAAATTTAATTAAATATATGTTTTTCCATGGAATGTGGATCCCATAATGTCAAAAGCATTGAAAAGGGATTATAGGGTCGAAATATGGCCATCCAATTTCTCTTGGAAAAGTTTCTAGGTCATTTTTACCCTTAAGATTAATTTTTAGTCCCTTATTAAGCTTAATTTTTCTTTAATCAATGTAATTAATTTTAATTAATTTAGCTAATGATTTTGTTCAAAAACTATGTTGAAATTTTTAGAAATAAAATATTTTTCTTATTAAAAATATGGAATCAAATTTATCCATATTCCAATAATATAATGGGTAGAAATTAATTTATATTTAATCCCGTTAATGGGATGACAATATAGGTTTTTAATGTAAAAATATCCCAAAAGTTTGCTAAATTGTTAATCCCAATTTACAAATGAAATGTATTCATATGAAATAAATTATATTAGTTTATAAATATATTATCTAGTTATACTTTTAAATCAATTAAAAATTTAATTTGACCTTACAAATAAAAAATATGAAAAAGCAGTTTTGAACTAAAATCTATTAATTTTTACTATTCATTAAATATAATGAAACTTCATAGAAAAATTCCAAAAATTTACCCTAATATAATTTTTATGGTTATTATTCAATGATGAAGTTTATATGGACATATATAATCCAAAAAAAGTTCAAAAAATTGGATTTAAAATAGGTTCACCATTAAAAGGCAGTTAAAATGTCTTAATAAAAATATAGGGTTTTAAGCATAAAATTGTGTTTGTTATTATTTTATTTCTATAAATTCTATTAAATGAATATAAAAAATATTTTATTGAATATATATTTTATACACCACATTAATATCACTCAATAGTTATCATTAATTTAATTTACTATGGTGAAAAAACTTTAGGGTGATAAAATAATTAAACTTTCCTTTATATTGAATAATTTTTCATATTCATTTATAAATAATTGGTAACCTATGAAATAATTTTATATTTGTGTAAAACATATATTTTAATATGTCATTTAGTAAAATTCATGACCACTAATATAATTTAAAGGTTATATCTTATTATATTAAATGAAAACATTTTAATAATATATTATTATTTAGTAAAACAAGGTATTGTGTGTTACACAAGCCATCAAGGAAATTAATTATCGAATATAACACAAACTAACCATGGTGTTCCATATAGAT
Organism: Viscum album; assembly: GCA_963277665.1. Taxonomy (NCBI): domain Eukaryota; kingdom Viridiplantae; phylum Streptophyta; class Magnoliopsida; order Santalales; family Viscaceae; genus Viscum; species Viscum album. The sequence goes on along the minus strand of OY728130.1, from coordinate 1,889,053,609 downwards.
AAATAAAAAATTTATGTTCAGTTTTATTCACAATTAACTTTGTGTTATGTATAATGCAAATAAAACATAGTGATTTAATATATTATAAACTATTTTCTGTGTGGTATGAAATGAAAAAATATCAACAAGATTAAATTAATTCAAAAATATATATCACAAAGTCTCAGGGTGTTACATTATACCCCCTGAAAATTTATTTCACCCTAGAAATTAGTCTGGTTTACAAAAGTCTTAATACTTATTATTCCTTTCATAGTTACCCAAATCCTAAAAATAAATTCTAAAATATTATTTTCAAAATGAAAGGTGGACACATAATAGTTACACAATTGAACATAACTAAGATTATATATAGGAAAATATAGGAGGGAAGGGAAAAAATAAACATGGAAGAGAAATCAAACTATTACGTACTGCTGGATATTGATAGAGAACATTGATTAACAGAAGTGGTTGATCACAAAACCATAAATCTTTCACGATTTGAGGGACGATATTATTCATCATAAATAAAGGTTTTAGGATAATTATTTTTAATATACGTTTTCATATATTTTAGGAATTATTTTATTTTCTATGAACATAAGGAAATATACCTACTTGATTTCATTCTTTTTCATTTTTACAATCTCACCCTTTGGGTTTTCCTTCATCAATTCCAACATCATCTCTTAAGCTAAGGAATGATGGTGAATTTTTTATTCTTGAATAACTATCATATTATGATATCCTTAAATAGAATTATAAGTCATTCCATCTACCTTCACATAACATCTTAGAAAAATTTATTGAATATGTTATCAAACATATATAAATCTCTATATAGTGATATATTACTTTAATCTCACAGACATCATCTAAATTTCATCATAGGTCCTTCCATAAATGGTTAAAATTGCAGCTAATTTAGAAGATGAAAATCCAAGATATTAGAAATAAGGTCACAAGGTCATTTAAACATTGATCCCTCATATACCATAAGGAATCTCTTTGTCATCACATTTCAAACATTTTAATACTATCATAATGTATTCTAGTGAATAATTGTAACAAACTAAAGTACCATTCTTCCTTTTCTAAAAATGCATGATTCCTTATTATATTGATCAGTGTATATAATACATAAATCCAAGAAGTTGTAAACTTTATCTTTGATGAAATAAAACACATTTTCAATAATTTGTTCCAGGGTAATCTTTACTTTCCAATTTACATATTCATATCCAACATATCTTTATCCAAACATCATTATCTCAATTTTAAGCATTAATAAACAGTTTAACCAAACTATCACCTTTCCATGAAATCACTTTTCTATGTCTTCATCGCCATTGAACTGAATAGCATGATGTAAAATTTTTTATTCATTTTTTTATAATCATTATTTTAATGGTTTAAGGGGAACCCTTACATAGACCATAGGACTTTTTAGACCTTACATAAACTAAAGGTCTTAGAGGAATTCATAAAAAAATATAACTACTTGGAACCAAAACTCCCTAGTGTCTAAATCATGGTGTTATCTCTCCACCTTTGAATGGATGTTCGACTAGTAATCCTATGCCACGATGCACAGGATGGTTCTAGTGGTAATTGTCATACCCTCTCATTCTTCCAAATCTGTCAGCTCCGCTATGGTGAGTGCGCCTTTCTCAGAATCCTCATCTAGATCTTACTCCTTGTAGTGCATGTCTAGAAATTTTTTGACAACCTATGTCCCAAATTCTATGAGGTTGGCCGAGGGTCTTGAGGTGTACTAAAGGACTTATGGTGGCACATAAGCCTTACTAAAATGAAGTATTTGGTGGCCCAAAGGGCTGAAACACTAGAAGAATAAATCGGTGTCCAAAATTCTGAAATACATGAATAGTTTTTACTTCTACAATATCGAACAGTACCTATTTGAGTTCCGGATATGGTGCATGCTACAATAATTCTATAGTAACTCAAAAATATTCCTCCCCTCAGATTTGATCTTTGGTCTCATGGATCCACTTATAGAGTTGTTGAAAACTAGGATGAGGCCCAAGTGAACATCATTTTATTTGAATATTTTATTTTTATCCTTAATGATAAATTAAAAAAAAAAAATTTAGAAGCTATATTTTGAAGGTACATAGATTTGAATTTGAAAGGGTAGATATAGACATATTTTCATTAAAAACATTTTCAAAATTTTCTTATATACCAAAGAGTGTAAAAATGATACCATTACATGGATATTATAGGAATATCTAAAGGTTATGAAAATTCAAGAGTTTTCTTAAGATATGGATCCTAATAATTCATTGATAGAAGCATAATCATAAAAAATAATGATAAAAGATGAGATTACTTAAATAAACTATTACCACATAGTAAGTTAGGATCATAGTCTCCATGTAATAAAATTAAAATACATGGATATTAAAATATCATTAAAATAAGTAGATTCATGATATATAATTACTAAGGAAGTATATATACCTCATATAAAAATATAGGCACATAATATCGCATGTGTCTCAAAGAAGGAAAATTGAGACAAATGTACTTTAATGTTTTTGGGACTATTGAAATATATAACCCATGAATGAATGATCTTCAAATGAATATGTAAATACCAATAAATTTATGTATAAGACTCATATAACAAATTCATGTTTCTTATATACATCACATACAAGAAGTGTGTTGTGAATAAGGCATGTATCTCATGGAAATAAAAAGGTGAGATAAAATTTTCTTGCCTTGTTTATTGACTCTCGTCATACTCATTCCAACCTCATGTGTAAAAAAGGTAACTTTATTAAACCTCTTTTAGGGAACCATATTCTTATTTATGATATCACATATGTTTTTATTATGAATTTATATTATTCACTTTTAACAATTTCATGTTAATTTTATGCTTCAGATAATATTCATTTTGTTTTTTGCTTGTGTAGTAATTTGTTATATATTTGGTCCTTATACATATATCATGATTTCAAGAATTTAAACCATTATTTAAATATAATTTATTTCAATTATATGAGTATTATAACAGTCTATAAAATATATATTTATTAAAGGAATTACCCCTTTCATTGAGACAGTAGGACGTACTTATGCATAAACGTTGTTTCCCTTTTTTGTTATCATTTTGAAAGAAGGAAAGAAAATAAAATATATTAATATTGTATATAATATCATTATACTAGAATTAATATTTCATATATGTCATAAATTTTTACTAAAAAAATCCATAATAAAACCCATGTATTTTTTTAATGAAACACATCGCTATGAGGGAGCGGTAGGCCACACTTCATTTCATTAGGCGACAATTCATCGTACATGTAAACAATCTGTTCATTGCTCAATAAATGGAAGTGTGTCTAAGCATAGTTTTAAACATTATAATAAAAACATAATATTATATTTAGGATAATATTTTTTGTAAAAACATTTTATAATAAGATTTATGGGGGTTAAGACTTGAATTAAAATAAAAGAACATGAAGGAAAATGATACCACTTATTCCGACAACTGCTTTTGGTTGGCACCATGAATTCTTTTTACAACTTTCTCCCCAGGTGAGGACTCTAAGATGAGTTAAGGTATTTTGAAGATATATTTGTTTAGATATTTCTCTATTCAATATGTATTGAGAGGTGTGAGGTAGTGGGTGGAGGGATGGCCTTTTATAGTGGATGAGGAGTGGCACACATGTAAATTTTGGGAATGGAAATTCCGTCCATTTTTTCCTATTGATTGTGGCTCCCATAGCGGTACCATATTTATAAAAGTAATTATAGAGTCTATATATTGACATAAATGGATCTTGGAAAAATTTATAAGTCATTTGGGCCCTTAAGATTAAGATTTAGTCCCTTATTAAGCTTAATAAAACTTTAATTATTGAAAATTATTTTGATTACTTTTAATAAATATTTTTGGACAAAAAAATTAGTTGACCTTATTAGAAATTAGAAATTATTCTCATTACTAATATGGAATCCATACTTTAAAATTCCAATTACGTACTTTTAAGAAATTAATTAAAATTCAATCCCTTAGACGGGATGACAATGAAGGGGTTTTAAAGTAAAAATGTCCCAACATTCGCAAATTTTTTATACCAAATTTCAATGTAAAATTGATTATAATAACCAAAAATGGAATAATTGATAGAAATAATATCTAATTAGTATTTTTAAATAATTTAAAATTTAATTTTCCATTATAAATAAATTATATAGAAAATGAGTTTTAACGAAAAATACTGCAATTTTTATTATCCATTAAAAAAATTAAACGTCACAGAAAAATTGAAAAAAATTATCCTAACCTAATTTTTATGTTTATATTTAAAAGATTAAGTTTTTATTGACATATATAATCTATAAAAGTATATAAAATTTATTTAGAATAGGTTCTCTATTAAAATGTTGTAATCATGTCTTCATAAAAATATAGGGTTTTAAGCATAAAATTGTGTTTGTTCATATTTTATGTATAAAAAATATATTATACGAATATAAAAAATATTTTATTGAATATATATTATTTAAATTACATTAATATCACTCACTAGTTATAATTAATTTACTTTATCGTGGTAAAATAACTTTCTGACCATAATAATTATAATATTTTTCATTATATTAATTCAGTTTTCATATTCATTTCTAATTAATTTGTAACATATGAACTAACCTTATATTTTTGTAAACAATATATTTTAAAAAATTATATAATAAAATCAAGAAATCTAATTTAATATCAAGGCTTTATCCTATTATATTAAATTATAACATTTTAATAGTATATTATAGTTTGGTGAAACTAGGTTTGCACGTTATGCCAGCTATCGAGGAAAGTAATTATTGAATGTAAAAAAATAAAAAGTAGGTGTTTCATGTAGAGAATGATACAATTTATTTTTTGTGTACTACATGATTAACATAATGTTCTGTATAATTCCAGGAAAACAGAGTTCATTAATACAAACTAAACTATTTTCAGTGTGGTGTGAAATGAAAAATATCAACAATCATAAATTAATAAAAAAATCACATTTCACAAAATCACAAGGTGTTATATATCCCATTATTCAAATAATATTTCCCGTAATATGAAAATAATTCATTATAGAAAATGATATCATAATCACAGTCTCCAACATATTATTATTTTTAATATCCAAGGTCACTCAGACTTTATATGTAATAAATGTGTTTTCAATATTACATCCATGAATGATCATATGGCTTGTACTTCAAGACTCCCATTAAAGTATCCTATTAAATATTAATTTCCTATGGTAATTATTAAATATGAGGTTAATTAGAATCCTAAGGGACCATTTTGAAAAGATGGGATATCTAATTTAGAGCATATTTAATCCATAGACTCTATGGATCCAGATTTTATTCCCATTCTGACGGATGTGCCTCCTATGGTTATAATGAAACCCCCATAAAATGATATTAGTATTTCAACCCTAACCCGAATAATAATATGTCTACTCGTAAAAATTATTATGAGATATTTTCTCCCCTTTATCACTTTTGATATGGGTTTATAAATCCTTTTATAGATGGTCCTAATGCTCTAGTTTCCGAATGAGGTTCGGCCTTCCACCCCATCAAAGGCTCTTTAGACTCATATGGGTTCCTAAATAATGAAATTTCCTACATCTATTTAGAATAACTGATTTTATCCCTTAACACTTAAGTATTATTTTTGAACATGAAGAGGATCCATTATATTATCCTATATCTAGAAGAATGTAAAAGGAAACCAAATCCTTACCTCCTCCTAGTAATTTGGTTAATCAAACAAGTTTGAGAAACAAAATATCATCCACTAATATATACATTCTTGTTTAATTTTTTTTCCTTTAGGAAATATATTACCCTGGATAATTATTTACTCTATCATTTGTATTACTAGGGGAATATAATCATGGGATAAGAGTGAGTATCTTCCCAAAATCCTTCTCAGTAATCATTTTTCCTGGGCAGCTGTGTTGTAAACAGAATTCAATGGAATGTGAATAAAAAATATTTTTATTAGATTTCTTGTATTTAATTAAAAACATAAAATTCCAATCAATTTCCATATCAATTGTTTGATAAAACATAAACTTTTGGATTTCATTGATGCTTCTCCATAGCACATCACTACCATGATTGGTAAAGACAACTCCTCATTATTCAAGGATACCTTTTATATTAAATAAGATAATGGTGAAAAAAGATAGATTTGGGACCATATTTAAAATTTAAATATTCTAATAAATTCCATGTTTATTGGATGTGATTTAATGACCATTCAAGTCTGGTCTAATAAAAAGCGAGGCGGTCTCTATATGACCATTCAAGTCTTGTCTAAGAAAAAGGGAGGCGGTCTCTATCCTAATAGTTCTATTCCAGAGTTGATAAATTTTATTTATCAATACAATCTACTATACATATAGTACTCAGGGTAAATCTATTCTTGGTGTAATAAAAAATGTGCAAACAAAATGATTGTGTATAGTGACCCTATCCATTTAAATTAATCATTACAATATTTTAAGCCTAATTATACATAAAAATACAAACCAAGGATTGTAAAGTGTAGTGTCTTGGAAGACTAGGTAAATAAAACTCAAAACATGGTACAAAATAATATATATATTTATTTAATATTCATAAATATATCTTAACATCCTTTGATACATTACATAAAAATAGGATAATAAGAGGATAATGTGAACGAATGGATGAGATAAAATCCTAGTAAGAGAATAAACATTAAAATAAAGCATTGCACATGGGTTATAAGGCATAAAATAATTATATAGAAAGGAATAGAACATTATTAAACACAAGGAGTCATAAAAAATAGAAAATAAGATCCCAAAATCATGGAATCATAGTAATTTGGAAGAAATATAAAATATTAATTTAGCACGAGTCAAGTATTCTTGCATACAGAGGAGCATGAGTCAAGGCTCGTTGCATATTGAGCATGAGTCAAGGCAGACTTCCAAGAAAATTGTACTTAACATCTCATGAGACTAAACATTACACAATGCAATGAAGCACTATCTAGGCACACCCATCATAAAATTTTCATGAATATCTATTTTACATGATGAATCATATATAAGGAATGAAACATAAACATAAGAGTTACACATGGTTTGAATAAGATATCATAATCTTTTCAGAATTCAATATAAATTGGCGTATATTAAAGGAGTCCATGATATAATGGATTTAGAACATAAATGGACATTAATAAATGAAAATAGGATTATATCAGGATATTTTAAGTCAATATAATGTGATAACATGTAAGAAGTATTTATGAAACATTTATAATTTAATCAATTTAGTGATGTTTAAGGAAAATACTAAAGATAATTTAAATAAAAAAGGAATAATATTTCATATAAAAACACAAGTGAACCAAGATGTTTTTAATAATAAAATGAGTGATTTAAAAAAAAATTATTTCTAATTGAAATATATTATATAGTTCACTTGAAATTGGCTAAAAATTCGGGATAAACCCTTAAATCCGATTTGCTTGTTAGGAAGAATTGAGTAAGAAACCATTTATCAATATGTATATCACTAAAAAAAGGATGATTGGATCCTTGTAATTTAGTTGTAACCTATAAAAATCATTTATAATATATATATATAAAAAAATAATAGAAACTTTTTTTGGTAAAAAGAGAGAGTAACCAAAAGAAATAATTGTGGTTCAGGTAGAATCCCTTAAGTTAAGTCTGAAGGTGTTCATTGCTTTACCTTAATGTCCTAGATAAGAAAATTAGATTCATTAATTAAGGATTCAAAAAACCTTTATACATGTTTTTTTATTTATTATATATTTATTATGTTCATGTATGGCCTTTTTTATTGGTTAATTGGTTCAATTTTATCATTTGGGATCCTTGGTTTCCTTGGTTTTTATGATCAGTTTACTTATATATATGTACAGACGATCATGTAATGTGGGGGGAATTATCCAAAATTGAAAATTTATTTAATTAATGATCATAACAAATAAAAATTCCTCATATATATCATTTTGTTTTGTGGAATGATTATAAATGATTATATAAATAGTTAATGATAATCGTTTGGATTTACTTTGGATGTTTTTTATCACGACAAACAAATTTTGTATTATAAAGTAGTAGCATGTGTACAAAATGACCCTATAAAATTACCTAATATATAGTACATATATCATAATCTGTTTCATCCATAAAAATGGTTTCATGACTAGCCTTGAAGGTGTAATTGAAAGATTAAAGCACATCATCCACGAAGGTGGTAAATCAACACCTCACAGACAACGCTTTCATTCTTAAAATAAAAGAGAGTGGGGGAAGAGATTTGATGAAAAAATATTAAATAAACATTATAATATTCCATTATATTTATTATACCTAAGTTTTCATTCCACTTATAATAATGAAAGTTAGTAAAAGATAAGAAGATAAATGAACATGAAAAGAAATTGAAGGAAAAAAGAAAGTGGGTTTTCCCTCTTGATTCCTTCCTCTTGAAAACCTCATTGGGAGTTTGGTTTTGGTATTTTGTTAATTCCAAAAGATCCTAGAAGAATGGGAGTGTCTTGGGAGGAAATTTGAGAAAAATTTATCCAAGGAAAAAGGCTTGAGAGCTGTGAGGAGAGGAGGTGGTGAGGTGTGGTTTTATAGTGGAGGAGAGGGGTGTTTTCTCATTACATAATTCAGTAGTTTATTTTTTCCTCAATAAAATAAATAGTAAATATTATTGAGACTAAATACAGTATCTTGATCATTTGAGTATGAAAAAAATGGTTCTTACATCATCCATAAATCCTATATGACTCCATAATTCATGTATTTATCATTTATCGTATATTTTCGTATTTTGTTGTTCACCAGATATTCATGTATTACAAAAAAATAATAAAAATTAACTTTAACTATTTTTTGTTGTGAACACTTCAAAAATTAACTCCATTTTATTAAAATAATTCACTAAATATTATACATTTATTTTTTAATTAAAATCCAAATTTACTAAAAAAATACATATTTTAAATTTACAACTGCTTTTATAACACATTTAAATATTAATTAAGGTCCCATAAAATTATCTTATAATCATATTACATAAAAATAATAACTTATGAATAAATTTTATGAAAATAATTTTTCTTTTAAAATTTTAAATTAGCCATAAAATTGTAATTAAATATTTATGACTTACAAAAATTACATAACATAATTAAAATTTTAAAAATATTTATTTACATATACTATGATATAATTACATAATATAGTCACTTATAAGATAGATAAATTTTATTTATACTTTAATTGGTGAGGTTACTATTATATTGGTAGGTTTACTATTCATAAGGGTCACATTGTTATTCCAATGGGCAAGTTACTGTTCCTTTCAAATATGTTTCTTAACTTCTAGAAATGTATTTGATTTCATTCATTTTTCAGATATAATGTTTTCATTATGTTCTATATGTAATTTTATGTGATTATACAGTATTAAATAAGTGTAATAAGGGAATTTCCATTGATAAAACATTGGGGAATTACATTATTCCCCCTTATGAAATTTATCCCTCGATATTTGGTTTTACGTTATCAGCTGAAAATAGGTGTGGGTAATTTTTCTTCATTGATTCCTCCAGTTCCGATATTTCCTGTCTATACTTATTGTTCTTCCAAATTACATTGACCAGGTGAGTTGTATTGTTGAATAGAACATTATATCAATTATCTAAGATCCTCATTGGATGCTCCTTATATGAATGACCATTCTAGAACTATACCAACTCTAATGTCAGAACATGTGAAGGACAATTTATTTACTTTTCCTAGTAGGGAAACATAGAATACATCATGTACTTTAGAAATGGTTGAGGGATGTTCTAGTCGATAGTTCATAGCTTCGACATGCTCAAGGATATCAAAAGGTTTGATGTACCTGGGACATAAATTTCCTTTATTCCCAAATATCATGAATATATTCCTTAGAGATATGTGGAGAAATACGATGTCTCAAACTTTGAACATAAAGCCTCATCGATGATTGTAAGCATTACTCATTTTTCAACATTGGGATGCCTTGATATTCTATAGATTGGTTTTCACCTTTTCCACCATCTCTTTAACAATTTCAGGTCCTAGCATCTTCCACTCAAAGAATTCATCCCAGAATGCCGGTATTCTACACCTTTTCCCATAAAGGGCATCATATAGTGAAATTCAGATGACTTATTGGAAACTATTGTTGTAAGAAAAATTAACTAAAGGCAGATGTTGGTACCATACTCCTTTAAAGTACATAGAACATGACCTCAACATGCTTTCTTGTGTCTAAATATTTTTCTCATATTGGTTATCTATTTTAGGATGATAGGCTGTACTGATATGAAGCTCAGTTCATAGAGCATGTTAGAGAATTTTCCAGAACATCTAGGTGAATCTTAGATCTCGATCGAATAAAATAGACAGTGGTACACCATTAAACCTTACTACCTTTTTGATATATATACATGAAAATTAATCTAAGGAGAAGTCCAATCAGATTGATATAAAGCGAGATAACTTTGTAAGAGGATCCAAAATAACCTATATAGAATTGTTTTCTCAAGATTTCCATGGAAGTCTTGTGACACCGTCCATGTAAGTGATCTATCACTTCTATGTTGTCATGGGAAGTGGTTTCAAAACACCTTATAATTTTTCCTTTAATCCTTCATTTTCTATCATACCAAGCAATTTTATATATAATCAGCGATCCCATTCTCTGTATTTTCCCACAAGTGGTTCTCTCATAGATCTCGATACATCTTTGTGATCCCTGGGTAAATATAGAAGGTTGAGCTATGTGTGTCATTCAAAATATCCTTCTTTATACATACATCATATGGTACAAATAATCATGACACAAATATTACAAATCCTTATTAATCCATTTGTAACTCTAAGAATTTTTCATTCTTGATCGCTTCCACCCTTTTCAAAATTTTCTCACCATTTCTCTTTGCATACTTTACTTTCCCAATTAGGGATGGTTGAACAATCATTTGAGAAAGGAATGATGATTTTCCTCCCTTAATTATTACCATATCCATCCTTTACAAGTCTATAATTATTTTATACTTCTTTATTCTAATTATTGATAAAGATACATGATCCTTTCTTTATAGGGCATCTGCTACATTTTTTTCCTTAACGGTATAGTAGTGATTTGAGCAGTCATAATAATTGATGAGCACTATCCATATTCATTTTAATATATTTATCTATTTATGTGTGAATATATATTTTATACTATTTTGATCAATATATATCTCACATTCCTCCCCATAGAGATAATGACGCCATATTTTCAATGCAAATATCACAGCTGCCAAGCCTATATCATGAATGGGATAGTTTTTATCATGGATTATAAACTTCTATGAGGTATAAGATATAACTTTATAATTTTTCATTAGTACATAGCCTATGAATTTTTTTGAAGAATAATTGTACATCAAAAGAGTTATCCACTTATTGGGAGTGTTATTACTAGTACAGTGATAAACCTCTTTTTGAGTTCCATAATGATTTCCTCACACTCTTGAATGGGTCCACTGATATTCCTTTATTGGTGATAACATGCCCCAAGAATGATACTTACTTCTACCAAAACTCACATTTAATGCACTTTTCATAATGTCTCCCCCTTATCAATGTCTTCAGCATAGTATTCACATTCTCCTCATATTCCCCTTTATTCTTAGAGTATATCATAATATCATCAATAAATACTACCATAATTTTTCATTTTAATTTCTAAAGACATTATTCATTAAATACCTGAAATATGTTAGAGAATTAGTGAGTTTAAATGGAATCAATAAGAACACTCAGTTTCCATACGTCATTTGAAAGGAAGTCTTGGGAATATCTTTCTTCCTCACCATTTATTGATTATATCCTCACTAAAGGTCCACATTTGTAAAATAATTAGCCCCACATAGCTAATCAATAAAGTCATATATCTGAGGTAGGGGATACTTGTTTTTATCATTATTTTATTCATCTCACAATAATCAATGCACAGGTGCATTGATTTATACTTCTTATTAATGAAGATGACTGGTGAACCCATTGTTAAAGAACTCAAGTGTATAAAACCCTTATCTAGATTCTCCTATAACCTCTTTTTGAGATCTTCCATCTCTATAGTGTCAATTATATAAGGTGTATTTGATATTGGATGATATATGGGAATAAGGTCAATTGAGAACTCAAACTATCGATTAGGAGGGAGGCCATGAAACTCTTTAGGGAACACATCAATGTAGTCCCTTACAATGGTCTTACCATCAAGCATTATTCTCTCCATTGTCTCAATCATTTTAACATGATATTATTTCTCATATAGAAACAATATCCACACATGAGAAAATGATTCTGAAGGAGATTTATCTTCCTCCTTACAATTGTACAATATTGGAGGATACTCCTAGATGTGAAGAGTGATTTCCCTTTCCTGATAGTTGCTGTTGGATTTATATAAGGATATCCAATCCATGCAAAAAATAACATCAAAATATACCAAAATGAGTATGATGAGAAATGATGGGAGGTTCAGTCCACCAAAATTTACCATGGTGGAGTTGAAATTTTGGATCCAATAATTTACTTATTCAATATACTCATAGAGATCTCAACCTTTATATTTTTAGGTTGTGATTATATAGTTCTAAAAAACATGCAAGATATGAAAGAATGCATAAAACCATAACCAAATAGTATGTTCACTATTATTTAATAAATAACAAGCATACATGTCACCACATAGTTATTTGGATTCAACTCAGTAGTTGTGATATCATAAGCCCTTACTTGTCACCTTTGAGGTTGTTTATTACCTCTGATGACCCTCATCTTAAGAACTTGGTTCACAAAATGTCCAAGATCCATTTAGTTGAAACACTGAACTAATGATTGAGTGTTAATATGAACCTTTCTTTATTATTTCACATTAGTTGAAATCATCATATACCATAACCAATTGTTATCCAAATGTCCATTCTTCCACATTGGAATCATTTCCTAATTCCCATTACATTGTTCCTAAGATGATTCTTCCCACAATATTGACACGTAGGAAATTCCATAATCTTTCCATCATGGGATTTATTTTCTAACACACCCATATTAAACTCCATTTTTTTATTTTTTCACCAGGCCTATGAGACCATTGAGAATATACAATATATATTTCATCCTTGAGGGAACAACAGACAATCTCCCCATAACTTTCGTTGTACTGAATTTCCAAATATTTTCACAGAATCAACTTTATTCCCCTAAATAAGCGATCCAACTTGCTTTCGGGGTTCTTTAAAAATGTTGGGCTGTATCATGAAAGCCTTGTAATGTATTCTTAAAAAGAATTGAAAGTCTAGTCTTTTTTCTAATTAATTCCAAGAGACTCTCTTTCCATCTTGAGATAGAGGGTTTTGGGAAAATAGTTATTGAAAAAAATATCATGAATTCATCCCAATACATGGAATCAATTTTCTTTCTTGGACTTCATATTTTTTTTAGTTTACACCATAATCTATTTCCCCATCAAAATTGTAGACTGCCAGTGAAAATTTCGCTTCTTTTGAGCACTGGAGGATAAAAAATATCTTTTTAATGGAGTTAATCCAGGGTTCTATGAGGAGGGGATCATAAGATCCACTAAACATGGGAGGCCATTACTCTATGAATGACTTGGTGACCACTTTCTCATTCATTGGAGAAGGATGGTGTTTAACATGATTCAAGTTATTATTCGTAACTTTATCCAGTTGATCCAGTACTATCATAAATGTTTGAGCAACTATTCCCATAATATTTTGAATATCATTAGGAAAATTTTCACATTTCCTATCACATTTATTTTTGGAACATATTCTTTTATTTTCTTCCATTAACTAAGAAAAATAATGTGCTTTTAGGAGGCTTTAATACTTAACTAAAAATCACAAAAGAAATTATTGAGAATAAACAGATAAACATGTAAAGGAAAAGAATATCTTAAACTATGGTTCCATTGGATTCAATGTTGGTTTTCCATGATCTGTTTCCTATCATATATTTTCTTAGTGGGATTTTTTTATTCACTTAATAATGGTTCATAAAGATCATATTAATTCCCCAAAGAATATCCCCCATGAGTGTCAAACCGATGGCACAATAAGGCCTATTATCCTATACCAGGTTACCCCGAGTAAGGCCTATAACACCTTGTCTGAGTTGTTACTCCTAAGTATATCCCTATAGTAACCCCATCGAATTATATATCCAAACTAGGATTTAGTTTCTAGATAAACCTCTTAATCTATACTTAATAAAATTTATGAATGTTTTCTTATACATAGTATCATCCCAAAGGTTCTTAATAATGTTCTTTAGTCCTAACATCTAAAAATAACTTGACATTTCTCGGATACCATATATAGTGACCCCAACATTTTACACATATCAATACACGTTTTTTAGAATAATTATACATCAAAATACAACCCAAGGTTCCTAAATTATCATGTCATGGAAAACTAGGTATATAAAACTGAAAATACGGGATGAAATAAAAAAACTTCATTATTTAATCTTCATAAATATCCCTTAAAAAAAATTGATCCCTTAAATCAGATTAGGATAACTCTAGGATAACATGAACAAATATATGAGTTAAATGCCTAGTAAGGGAATCAAAAATAAAATAATGAATAGAACATATGTTTAAAGGAATAAAATAATGATACCGAAAATAAAGGAACATGATTAAACAAAACGTATCCTAATATATAGAAACTAGAATCATAAAATTACAGATTAATAGTAATGTGGCTGCATCCTAAAATTTGAATTTATCATGAGTGAATTCCTGTTTCAAATAGAAGATCATGAGCCAAGGATTGTTGCACATGGATCACGAGTCAAGACTAAACAAAAACACCAATGCACATATTATATCATTAGAATAAAAAATACCCAATGTATTAGAGTGAAATATGGGTGAACCAATCATAACATATTCATGAATATGTGTTCAACTTGATGAAACATACTTATGTAATTATAAATTGATATAAGGGTTTCCCATGGTAAGAATTGGGTGTTATAATCTTGTCAAAAAGAATTATAAAGGGTATATTGTAAAAGTATCCATGAAATAAGGGATTGAAAACATACAAAGACCTTAATAACTTAATATAGGAATAGATCCTGATATGTGATGTCAATATGATGTAATAACATGTAAAAAGTATTTAAGATTTTTTTGAATTAAGGCATTATAATGCAGTTTAAGGAAAACATTAATGAACATTTAAAGATGAAAAAGGGAATAATATTTCATATAAAATGAGAATTTAACTGATATGTTATTCATAATAAAATTTGTGATTTTGGAAAAAAGGTTGATTAAACCAGATTATAGACTTCACTTGAAATTGGGTAAGAATTTAGGATGTTCCCTTCCATCGGTCTTGCATATCTGGAATAATTGAGTAGGGAACCTTTTAAAAACATAAATATCCCAAAAAATAAGGATGATTTTATATTGATACATAATTTAAAATATATAATAAGAATTTATAATATTTATATAAAAAATATAATTTCATTTGGGTAAAAATATAGAAATAGAAACCCAAAAAAATAATGGCGATTTAGGTAGAATCTCATAGGTTATGTCTGAAGGTGTTCTTCTCTTGATCTTAATATCATATATAATCAATATAGATTCATTAATTAATAATAGTAGTACCATTGAAACATGTATTTTATTTATTATAACATTATTAAGTTCATTTATGACCTATTTGATGGGTTAATAGATTCAATTTCATCATTTGGGAGTGTTGGTTTCTTGGTTTTAATTATTTGTTTACTTGTATACATGTACAGAAGATCATGTAATGTGGGGGTCATTATAAAAAACTGAACATATATGTTATTAATGATAATGAATGATTAAAATATATTTTATATATTATTTGGTTTTATGACAGGTGTATGAACCATTATATATATAGTTAATGATAATTGTTTGGATTTACTTTTTGTGTTTTCAATCACAACGAACTCATTTTGTTTTATAAATTAATATAATGTGTAAAAAATGATTCTAGAACCTTAAATAAGATATAATAAATATATAATTTAATGTATCAACCATAAAAATTGTACAATGATCAGACTTTAAGGTGTAATTTAAAGATGAAATCATGTCATCCATGAAGGTGGTAAATCGGCACCTCACAGACTATGTTTTCATTCTTATAATAAAAGAGAGAGGAGAAGATATATGATGATGAACTATTCCATAAACATGATAACATTATAGTACATGTATGATATAATATTTTTCATTTTCATTGGACAAATGTATATGAGTAGAAGATAAATAAGAGAAAATAACCTAAAAAGAAATTGAATGAAAACAAAAGAGGGTTTCACATCTTGATTACTTCCTCCTGAGAACCTCCACAGGGGTTTGGTTTTGGAATTTTTTTAATACCAATAACCCATAGAAGTGTAGGAGTGGATTGGGATGAGATTTTATCACAATTTTGACAAGGAACAAGTCTTGAGAGGTGTGATGAGAAGAGGTGGTGAGGGGTTGTTTTTATAGTGGAGGAGAGGGCTGTTTTCTCATTACATAATTTATTAGTTTATTATTTTTCTCTAGACAATAAATAATGATGATTCATGGGAAAAAATAAAGTAAATATATAATTTTATTAAAAATTAATGGTTCTTACATCATCCATATATCATATATGACTCGATACTTCATGTATTTATCATATCCTGTTTATTATTGTATTTTCCAATTCACAAAAATTCAAGTATTTCATAAAAATCCCAAAAACTAACCATAACCATTTATTGATGTATATAATTCAAAAATGTACTCCATTTTTTGAAAATAGTTTTATAAATATTAGAAATTAATTTTTTAATTAAAAATATAATTTACTCAAACAATAAATATTTTAACATTAAAACAGATTTTATAACACATTAAAATATTGACTAAGGTCTCATAAAATTATATTATAACCATAAGACATCAAGAAAACAATTCATGAATACATTTTATGAAAATAATGTTCTTTAAAATTATTAAATTAGTCTTAAAATTTTGATTAATATTTTATAACTTACAAAAATACCAACACTAAATTAATAATTTATAAAATATTTATTTACTTATACTATGATATAATTATATAATATCATCACATATAATTTGGATAAATTTTATTTATACTTTAATTGGGGAGGTTACTGTTACAACAATCAGTTTACTATTTATAAGGGTCACATTACTATTTCAAAGGTTATGTGACTATTCCTTTAGTGATATATATTCCTTAACTTCTAGAAATTCATTTTATTTAATTCAGTATTAATTTATAATGTTTTTTTGTGTTCTATATATATTTTTAATTGATTATAACATATGAAATAATTTTAAAAAGCAATTTCCATTGATAAAACATTGTGTGATCACATTTTTAACATACTAGATAAATTTATGGGTAGTCCCTATTTCATATCCATGTTACTGAGCACATATGGAAAGTATTTTTCTAGAAATTTTCCCGATCATTATCCCATTCCTCTTTAATTTCTGTATTTGGGTGTCCCCATTCATGTATTCATTTAATCCAATCAATAGAATGAATAAGTTGCCTGCAAGGCGATGATCTATGAGTCCTAATTTCCTCTAACCTACACCATATACGAGTTTCTCATTGAAAAAATCAGAAGGCTTAAAAATGACATTTTATCTTGGTTACATCATTATCTGAGCCAAATATTCAATTTAACTTATCGTATAGTGATAATTAGAGAGTTTTATTTTAGGTTGAAAGATTAGTGTGATAATTTGGACTTTATTCATCATTACCTCATGCACTAAATATTAGATAAGAGTTTTCATGATATTTAAAGGGATGATAGTGAGATATATAAATCCAAGTATTTAAGGGAAGGTGGTCTAAACATGACTAACTTTCATGCATGAAATAAATAATTTAATTATTCTAGGAATGATAACATGAAACTTGAATATAGATCTTTTTATAGTGATGTAAAAATGAATGGTTCTATTGTTGGGACTCATTTTTCTCATCATCTCTTAGGACCATGGTCTTAATTTATTGGATGGACTACTCATGATGATATAGTTTAATATATATTTAATAAAATTCATAGAATAAACATATTTCAACATAATTCTAATTGAATTTCCATTTAGTAAGTAAAATATGATTTTGAGGCTTTCAAAAGAAATAATCCAGAGAGTTCATTATGAGATAATGGATTCTTGAGGACCTTTTATTCAGTTACATTAAACATAATTAGAATATAGGTCACTAAGGTTATTTATAACCATTTTAGTGGGGGTACCCTTCCATGTGTCATCTCTACCACAATTCTAATTCTTATTACCAAGGTGAAGCAACCCAAATATATTTTTTCAATTGTATATAATAATCTTCTATAAATTCTTATATGAGGTTATTAATACTGTTATAAATAACTAGATCTCCAAACACATTCCTCTTTAATTATCTAAATAAAAATTGATTTCTGAATGGAAAGACCATTCATGGTTCCGTTTGTCTGGCTTAGAAGATAATATCTGACTTGATAGAATATTGATGTATAAAAAATTGTGTTAAAATTTGATATGTAAAAATCCAATGATAAAATGAAATGGAGATGTATCCTTAAAGTCCTCAGAAGGTGTGGTTTTTCTGATTGTGTGTGTGATATTTTCTTACGATGCTTATCTTCACCTTTGTTGACCATCTCTCTCATGGGAAGAATATTTTTATTCTTCAACTTAGTTATAGGCCTCCAAAAGGGGATCATATAACTTTGATATTTTTAATCTCATAAGGGATATCCTTAGCATAAAAATTAACAAGGTAATTATTAATGGTTTGGTTCATTATTTTAGTGGACAGTATGTTTTCTTTGTCATTCCACGTATTTTTTTCACTATTCATATGATTTTATTCACCAATGGAAGTTATAACACATTTCAAGACTTCAATTTGATAACTAAAACATATATAAAAAGGATCCGGAAATGTACTAACCACAAAAAGTTATGTTTGTTTCCCATATAAATGTGTAGTTATGAGATCATATGTTATTGAATAGTGATTTTTAATTTCAAAAGGAATTTTACCCATGGAATAACAATGTGATTATTTATCATTAGAAGATTATGAATTCACCATTTTTATGGGATTGTTAAAAGAATCATGAGATGTATCCTTAATTAAAAAATATTTTTATTTTATTTGGTTCTAGATTTACCTTAATAACCATTTTTATTTGTTTTATTCTCGTGCATGTCCTTTTGGAATGTAGAACACCCAAGGGTGTCTTCTGCAACATTTAAATCATTATCACTAATTTTATTTGGGATTCAAAATACGAAGGACAACATTACTGGGTTAGATGGTCTACACTATACAAATCTATTAGGGAAATAGTTATAGATATTAGGGGTATAGTTGGAAATATGGGGAGTATAATAGAATTATTGGTTTAAGAGGAAATTTTAGAAAACTATCTATTATCCCATTTTATTGGAGGAATATAAAAATTGTCCTTTCACTTGACTTGATGATTCACACAAGCCTATCCTATGGTGTATTAATCAAATGAAAAATTAGCTTATTATAAATAATACATGATGGATCATTGTAAAATATGGAATTTCCTTTTGGTTTGATTGCTATGTGGGGGTTTTTATGTTCTTTGTAGGGTTTTTTTCTCCAATAACAGTTTCAAGAAAGAAATTGTCCATAATCTGTCTACAAAATAATTTATAAATTGTGATTAGAATTTCATTCATCAAAACATTCTAACTATAAATGATCTTTCTCGATTTTTATTCACTACTTCTCCTTTGGGTAAATTCCCCTACTTCGGTATCCATGTAATTATTCATAATCCAAAGAACAATGATTCTATGGGAAACAATATATAGATTAAAACATTCGCTCTTAATATTCATTTCTTTATTTTGATAATACTTTATTAGGATATTCAAATGGAGTTTAATATCTAAAAAATAATTATTCATATTTCATCCAAATATATGTCTGGTCAAAATTCAAATATTGAATCAAATTTGTATCTATTTATCACTAGTGATAAGGGAAAGAGTATTTATTCATGTATTTGTGGTCAAGCATGAACCAATATGTGATATGACTCTGTATATTAGTTTCTTCTCACATCCCTTGGTCTTCAAGTTGTCCTGACATCAGTTACCTAAGGAAATTTTAATTTTTTCTATAGGATGATGGGTCTTTTGGGAGACTTGTAAAATTGTGTTTCATTAGTGGATAAATTCTAAATATGTGTTCCTTAAATGTATATATTTGTATGTTATATCTAGCCATAGTTCATTAAGAATGAAGGATTCACTACCCCATATCATTAAGGTATATGTTCTATCTATTACTTCAATAGTGCTATGTACACATAAGGAGAGGATGGTTGCCTTAGCTAGAACGCACCCATCCATATATTAAAAGTTAACATGATTGGATCATGTACTCATGGTATGATGCACAATAGTGATATTTTTCTTTCAAGATTCAGTAATTTTATCTTTCTAAGGATTCTTTAGAGAGGTAAATTCTATTCAAAATGAATCCCATGATATCCTCATTCACATCACACTCTATAAGAAAAAATATATCAATATCTTAGTTATCAAATATGGATCTATGATGGTGAAAAAATCATTTAATGTTTCTCTACCAAACCTTGGAATATTTATTACTACGTTATAGATTAAAAAAAATTCTTATTCTATATATCATGTTTGTTAACACATGGAAAGATGGGAATATGGGAGCTCATATCCTTGCTTTCAATGGTAATAGGGTTTAGGGTTTGACTACTTAATTGATTTTTTGTTATCTTCCAATGAAATGTTTTTATATTATCTAAGGGAATTTTCCCAATTTCCAATACTATCGTCCTCAATTATTTTCTTCACAGGTTATTTTCTCATTGAAAAAAATCACAAAAGTTTAGTTACTATTTGTATGTGTAATATGTTTATATAAGAATATACTTATCCTTCTACCATTTGCTTCCCTAAAAAGGAATTTTGTCATCCCACATCGATTTTCCAATGCATCCCTCTTCTACCTTACAAATAAAGGATGAAGAACTTCATTGTAACCCAAACATAGGGTTATTTTAGAGGAAATCCCTTTATAACATTTCCATTCATCAAATAGTAAAACCAGACGCACATATAACTATAATATTTGTATATATATATAATAAAAATAAAGGTTTACATTAGAAACCCCATAATTCTAAATAATGAATTACAATCCACATACCACTAAACATTTCAAGATTTTATGTCTAAAAATAAAGTCCAGTACTAGCTAGAAATAGTTTGGGTAGAAAAATCACACAAATACATGTTCTTAAAGAAGAATAATGTGGTTAGTAATTGTTTAAGGAAAATGATTTTATTAGTGCTATTAGTAATTGAAATGAGGAAGGGTCCCTACTTTTATTCATGATTATATTGGAGTGAAATGTCTATAACATTAATAATGTTCACATTTCAAAAATATTTATTTCACAATTTTTATGTTATAAAATAAAATTAGTAACCATTATAAGAAATGAAATTCAGTATTTTATAGTAACATCATTAAAACATAGAGACTATTAAGACAACTATGAGATCCAGAATTACTATTCAAAATTTCCTTTTATATGTCAGAAATTGATGACTAGAGTCATGAGTATAATATATAGACATATATAATTACTATCAATGAATAATCCATCTCACCAATGTTCAATAAAAATTACACAATTAATCACAATATTTATATAATCTATGTCATGTCATAAGATGCTATAAATTCCTATTAAATGGAGATAGAATAAAAAACCATAAATATATTTAATTCGTAAATTACATAAAATGATGGACTCCAACACGATGTATATCCCAAGGTAATATCATGGGTTATCTAAAACTATCACCAAATCTATATTGTAAATATAAAATGAAATATATAAAGTATATATGATTATGCAACTATCACTGATGTGATAATTTTTTTTCATAAATTCCATAAGGAATGAAATATAATAATTTATATTAATTATTCTATCAACAAGTCTTGGAGACACTCAATATTTATTTTATGTAACTTATTATGTTTTTTAGTTTTTTAAAAATTAATTGAAACAAAGAAATTATTTCAGGGTTTAAAAAATAACGAAAATAATTGATAATGTTAAAAATCACAGTGGAAATATTTAGGATCTCTACCCATTACTATTAAATTTTGTTCATTATAATTTAATCTTCTCTCCATGACATAACTCAATATAATAAACTAAATCACCTATCATTGACACTTTATTATAAGTATTAGAATACTATGAACCTTGACAGAACTATGCCTTGTTTTTAGTTTTGAAAGTCCCTCAATTCCATACTATAAATTATGATTCAATGATACATTGGATCCCATTTTATAAAATAACCTTTGATCAACTAATGTATAATTTGAGAAAGAAATGATATACTATTTCACGCCTACTATGTGGTCATGATTATTCACCAATCATTCCATGATCCAACCAACACTATCTTATAAAGAATGGATAAAGGGAAGGAAATATATTATGAACATGAAATGAATAAAGAATTATAGTGGTATGGTAATAAAGGAAGAGAGATGATCACCATTTTCCAACTCAAATCATACACTTTAATATCCATGTATAATGATAAAAGAATAAGCTCATACTCACATACTCATGAAAAAGTTATGGTTCTACCAATACTATAAAACAACTAGTTTTATATATCTATAATTGATTTATAGAGTAAATGTAAATGAAAATGGTAAAAATAAATAAACTGCATCTATGTTATTGATTGAAGATATGCTATTCAATTTCACATCAATATTCCATCATTTTATAATCATCATATCTTCCTTGGTTCAACCCCCTTCCTAGAGGATCTTTTCACACTTTTTTTAACATTATGCAATTTGTATTCATGTTTTTTAGTTGCCAATGTATTGAGTTTCAATCATCGATTACAACATGAAATACACTCAATATCTTACACACCCAGATTTACATATCGTCAACCCTTTTCAATTATCTTATTTTATATTTGACAATTAAAAGGGATTCTACAATTTTTAAATAGTCTAGGTTCATGTTCGACAATTTAAATATTTTTCAATCTCCTACTATAGGTAATGATTGGATAATATTTATAGTATGTGAAAAATTTAAATCATCATTTGAGGTAGTAATGTGTTGGATTTACCATCATTATACTGCATTATGTTTTACATATTTTAGAAATATTATTTGAATTTAATGATATAATATATCATATTTGGTGATATGATTTACTCCGACTCATAAAATGATTTTTGTTAGGTGAAAACTATGAGTCATAAATGTTATAATAAACATTTAACTATAAAATATCCACTAGAATCTTGATTTTGTAATACTAATAGACACATCATAATTAGATACTTCTTTCATGTGCATTATATATACAAAACAAGCATTCATTTCTATTTTATGATATGTAAATATATATATTAAAAATACTAGTATACACTAATATAAATTATCTGAATTATATATATCAGATTTATACTTTATTTTTATTATCATTATATATCATATGCCTTGTTTCCTTCACTAATTGTGACACAAGCAACCAAAAAGTATTGTCACAACATATTTGGGCCCTTTATCCACACATAAATAGCTTATGATATATTTTACTTCAAATATGAAGTATCTTTTCATCACTTATGTGCTATGTGAAAATCCTATATATTACATATGTAGCCTTCAAAATCATCTACTCGTACTTACACCATGAGTTACCTCATTTAGTTATAATTAAAAAATATTAAAATTACCTTTAAATGAATTTTCTATCACATTGAATTTATTTTTATCCTTTATGACTGACTACAACCTCATTTTTATTTTTCATTATTGATCGTAAATGATTCATAGTTGACATTATTCTTCAACATAGTCAACCATGTAATTGAAAATTTTAGCTACACGTTGTACTCTTATCATCTTCAAATTCTACCATATAGTTCAAAAATTAAAGCTTAATTTTCAATTCTAAATGAAAAACACAATTTACTATGTGGTTTAATTTAACATAAATGTTCATTCCATGAAATACTTCATCATTATTCTTTATCATTCTCCTTACAAACATAATCATAACTAAATAATGCTCCATCACATAAAAACTATTTTTAAAAATATTTTATATAAATTAAAAATGATATTAAAAACATAAGAATTTATAAATAAGTAAAATATATCCATTAATCCAAAAATAAAAAAATAATGAAAATGTAAAAAATCAATATTTGATTGTTGTTATTTTAGAGGTTTTTTGAAAGAAAAATTTAAAATATCCAATATACAATATAAGCTAGAATAATATTTCTCTCTTAAGTACTTTGTGATCATCAATGTTCATAAACTTATATTTATTTTTGATCATTTTATAAATTTTAGATGTGGGAAAAAATAGGTCTTGATGAATAAATATATGAAAAAAAGTTAATGTAGAAAAATATTAAATAAAATAATGGAGACTCCCCAAGATTCAAGCTTGGTGATCGTTCATTTTCTCTAATATTTGATTTCCAAATACCACCCTCTTAATGTTCCCCACCAATTATAAACTCCATTATGAATTTTTTGAATAAAAAAAACACTCAACCTCTTATGTGATCTAACCAACACTCTCTTAAAATATTGACAAACATGATCCCAAAAATTACTCAAAATAATGGTCCCATAATATACCAATGGTAAAAATATTGGGAGAGGAATTAATTTTATAAATTTGAAATGAAATAAGGGAAAGAGAAGCTCTTGGTACTATCATTTACCACTTTCATTCTATCAGCTAAATCCTTAGAATAAAACAAAAAACAAATTATTAGTATAAGAAGTCTAGAATCACTAGATTTCAACCATTGGGTTATCCTCTGATTATCCTCTCACAACAAATAAAAGCGTGAGAATCAAAGTTATAAAATAAAAAATAAAGGATATGGGAAGATAGAACAATAAAAATAAAAATAATATTGTTTTATAAAATTATATAGAAAATTATAGATTTCTAAACTAGTTAAGACCATAAAAATAGATAAGGACTCAAATTTCTTACAAAATGGGTGGATATAATATTTATTGGCATCAAAGAGTCTTAATATCCACTTTACAGGCTTTCTTTATAGTAGTAAACACCATTCTTCCATTCATGGATTCCATGTATACAATATTAGGGGTACATATTTCATTATAAATGCTTCTCTAAAATCATATAGTTTCTTGTAAGTCCTACTATTATCCCTATCTTAAATTGTGTTTGGATTGTTTCATTATGGATCACATTGAAAATAATTTTCTCACTGTGGATGAATCAGAGAAATAAAGTTTCTCCAATTCTATGAATTTCATGTTTTAATTTTCACATAGCCTTAGAATCCTCATATTGTTCTATGTGTAATATGTTTCACATGAGAGAAACTATGAGATATGACCTTATGTGTCTTCTTTAATATGAATATTATCTCACTTATTATATTTACTATATTTTTTCGACGTAAAAATATTATACATATCAGCTCCATGGTGAAAATATTTTTAGGTATGAACCTCAACAGGGAGAGAATACGTTATCCATTATATGGGTATAAAAATATATATTACATAACCTTTATTTATTGATTAATATTTTACATATAAATTTTATCTTTAGAAATTTTTTTACACATTATCATTATATATCATGTACCAAAATTCCTCAGGCCATGACCCTAGTAATCAAAAATCATGGGTCTATGGTAATACCTTTGTTTCCTTCTAAGAAAAACATTGAATAATATCCACCGAGTTCACTTATCTGACTAATTACTATCCTCACGTGCCATCACATGTTTTTTCAGTATGTTTTTTTCTTTCATAATCACACTATGGGAAACTTCCTAGGAGGTGAACTATCCTAACTACAACTCATTTCCATGCATTCTTAAGAATGGAGTTATAATAATATAGGCTCCTAAAAAGAAAAGTGGGCCTTGTTTATATGATTAGTATCATATTTTATTTCATGCCTAACTTCTCAAGGGGTATTACACTCTCCACCCACTCAATGCAAAAAACCATCATTGTGTTCCCCAAATATAAAACCCAATAATTTCATATACACATCATGATTGGTATTAGGTATGATACTATTTTTCATGACCCAACATTCATCTGTCCTTGAACCTAGACATATGACCCCATTGGTCATCAGATATACCTTAGTTTCCTTACTTCAACACCATAGGCTATTACCCACTATGTTACTTATTTTAATAATAACTCTCTCAATAGGAAAAAATGTTCTATAATCTATTTTTTCCTCACTCACACACACCTGAAGAAACTTAATTGTAGGTCACCCATTCAAACTATAGATCCAATACTATAATTCTTACCTATAGAGTTATAATCTAGTAGGCTCATGAAATGATAGGTGAAAATTATTGAAATGAGAGGTATCAATTATATTTTTATGTCACACTATTCCATAGGTGTTACATTTTAGAGGAAAAATATGTTATGCATGGGGTTTTATTATTCAACAAACTCACATATCACAATTATTTATTATAAATATCCTATGTATCACCATATTGTACTTTAAATATTTTACACATTATTTTCTTCTACAAAAAAAATCACCTATCCACTTTAGAATCTAAAAAAACCTCTTGAAACAACACTTTATCTCATTTCATGTCTTGGATCAGAAGTTTTATGAAGTTATTGTGAAAGTGTTATGAATAAATTACATATATATTTTTTAATTTTTCCCAGATCCATAATTTTAGGCATCCACTTATTTAGCATAGAATATTTTATTTATCAAGGTATTATATTAAAAAACCTTCTGAATCTAACTATGAGGCCCTCACATTGATAAATTTGGAACATAAATCCTCTTGAAACTTATAAACCATAAAATATTACATTCCTTGTGTATTACACATTAATATTATTATCAAAATTATAAAATCATTTAAAAACCATGAAAATATTTCGATTAAAAATTAACTCCAGATTCTAAAAATCAATATACTAATTTTTAATTAATTCAAAAAATGAATAATACAATTAAAAATCAAGATTGAATTCATTTTGAAATTTAATTCCATATTTACAAAAGTAACAGTAAAATGAGACGATTACGCAATATTAAATAATTTTTTGTATTAATTGAAAACTAACTCGAAATGTTTTTTTAATTCTTTCACTCATCACTCCCCTATACATACAATACTACACCATAATAAAACACATTGAATTGAAAAAAGTAAGATGAATTATCCTGACATACTAAAAACACTCAAACATAAAAATAAAAAAAATAAAATGATCCTAAATCATTGAAAATATAATTCTTCCTCTACGATTTTACCTCACTTTTTTAAATATTTTTATTGGTATTTTAAAAATTTTATCCTTCTCATGTCGCCACATGACCTTCCACACTAAGGAATTTCTCCATTCTCCCTAGGAACATAAGAAAGGTTTAGTTAATATAATTTTATAGAGTTTATGTGATCTTACCATATTTTTTTCCAGGTTTTAACTTATCTATTATATGAAAAAAATTATACTAATCAAGGTGAAATTAAACAAATTGTTCTTGGTTTCATGGTATCATAAGAATTGGTGTTTAAAAAACTTAAAACATAAGAGAATTTTTTTGTATCCTTAGGATAAATCATTTAATATTCTGTAAGTGTTTACATTGGATAAAACATACTTAACCCCTATAACATTTTGGAATCTCAACCACCATTTATACTCTACTACATTTTTGGTTCATTACCAATATAGTGAAATAAATTATGAATAAAACAAATTTTTTTCCATTTGATTCATTTGCATATACAAAATTTTTCCTTTTTTATATTTTTTTTCTATGTACTTAATTAATTTATATATAATATTTTCATAGATATAATGTGGAAAAAATGCGTAAAAATTATTTATTTAAGCTTTTGTATCCCACTTTCAGAAATAAATATAATCACCCTTCCACTAAACCAATAATAAGTGACTCCTCCATATAATTTTCTTCGGAACAACATCTTTCTAGAACTTCCTAAAAAGAAACCAAAATGTTCATAATAGATGGTAATAAAGATATAAATAATGATTTTAATGTGCCTTACTTAATATTCAATCCATTTTTTCTAAATCACATGTGTGGTTAAATGTCAAGGTGATCCAAAATAGAGATTAATTGTACAATTGTATTTTTAACTGAACAACGAACTCTATGAAAAATATAGCACAGTTCAATCCTATATATTCATACAATATCTAGGCATGTTATAGTTTATCTACATTACCAATAATCTAATGAAATTTTTTATATGAAATTATATACAAAAGGTATTAATATCTCTCTCTAGTAAGGTATTTGGAAAATATGGACACTTAATTGATTATATGGGAATACATTTCCATTTTCTAAACTATGTTTATATAGTAACCTGTACTTTTCATT
Organism: Viscum album; assembly: GCA_963277665.1. NCBI lineage: Eukaryota > Viridiplantae > Streptophyta > Magnoliopsida > Santalales > Viscaceae > Viscum > Viscum album. The sequence continues at coordinate 1,889,024,887 of OY728130.1, read as the reverse complement.
CCTAATTATTAAATTTTAATATATGAATATTTATTATATAATATATTGATCCATTATAGAATCATAAAGTTTTAGTAACTTGGGAAATGTTGATACATAAACACCAGTTCATAATTTATCTACATCATCTCCAATTAAGTTCTTTATAACTATAACCCTTCTTAGATATAATAAAAATAATACATTTCATCATAATATAGATAATGAAAACATAATAACGATATATCTCAGATGATCATTATGGGAAAACAATCGAGATATCAACATAAAATTAGAATAAGGGTTTGATAACATGAGAAAAACATTTGATAACCATATTTTACAAAACATTGATAAAAAAAATGAGTCATGTAAACAATATCTGCAGTTCGTAAGGCTTGAATCATAAAAGAATCAATTAACATAATCCAAAAGGTAATCACATTAGAATAAGACATATATTTGTGGAATACACATAAAAATATAATATCTTATGTCAGGGATACCCACCATGACATTCCTAACATGTTAGGCATGTGAAATTACCTATATATCATCTTTAGGATTGGGATAACCTATTATGTACCCTCTTTTGGAATTCAGATGACCTTTCAGGTACCCTTTTATTTTGGTTTTAGGATAGAATCCTGTGTACCTGCCAGTTTTGGTCATGTGATAACGTCCCATGAACTCTTCTTCTTTGGTCTTAAGATAACCTTCAATGTATCCTTTAAGATCATAGAACATTATTACCCACCCAATGAATTATATTGTGATATAGGTCCAACCCTTCAAATAATCCATACATTTGTGTTGAAATAAATCATAAAATATTTATCATATCATAGCCCGTAGATAAAAAATGGGTTTCATAAATATTTCATCATATCCTAATACTTTAAAAATAAATTGGTTTCATAATAATCTATTCAATTAATCATAGAATATCCCATGGAAGTGTAACGAGTTTCATTAAAATATCTTAATCACAATCATAAACCATGTAGATAAAGAATAAGGATGGTGAAATTGTATCATATAAAAAGTAAATTATAATGAACACCAATTTTTCTCCTCATTTATTAATAGGAATTCCATAATAATACCATTAAAACATTTTAATGGAAAATAACATTATAATTTTTTTTAAAAATCTTTAAAATATTTAAATTTATCTAATATTATATAAAAAATTATATTTTAAAATAAACTTGAAAATTTTCAAATTATTCTCTAAATAATTGACCATTCATGATGGGGGAAAATATAGTTTATGTCGTACAAATTAAAAAGGACATTCCATTCACATTTTTGGAGAAAATTCCATAGTTTCTTTTTAGAAAAAGAAAAGAAGATTCCTTTTAAACCATTTTGTAAAAAGTAATACATGGGTAAAAATATCATTAAATTTTTTTGGGGAATTATATAATGTTTATTTAATAAAATTAGAAAACATTAATAATGAAGAAAATGTATTATTGACCAAAGAGATAAATAAAATTTGTCTTCCTAAAATGCATTCTTATAGACATATGACTACATAAAGAGAGGAAAATGAAAGAAAAAAATAAATTTTAATAAATTACCTAAGGAGAATAAAATTACTAATTTTCTGATATTTTATCATAATATCTCTTAATTTGAAGTATAATCATAAACATCCTTGATAAACAATGATAGTGTCATGTCAAACCCTCACAACTTAGTAACCTTTGAATAATAATCCCAGTTAAATAAATTACCATTAATAGACATGTAAATAATCATAACTATAAAAATAATAATAACAAAATAAATTAATTTTCAGTACATAAACCAAATAATATAAAGGATTGGGGAATATGGATATATCTCCCAGAAATAGAAGAGAGAGAAGAAATCCCTTACCCTCTTTGGTAGATTTTGAATCATAAGCCCCATCAAAGAATAATAATAAATGAAACATTAAATATCATGAGATTAAAGTAATTCGTGATATAACATGTCAAATGGGATGTATATAGTCCTTTTAAAATAATATAGGTGCATAATATAACATACATCCCAAATAAGACATTTTGAGACACAATTCCCTTACCTTAAGTTTCAACTTCTTTCATATGAATTAAAAACACCTATATAATAAATATAGGTTTATTATAATTCTAATAAAAACCATAATTATATATATATATCACAATATATTGTTTACTTATTATAGTTTTTACCCATTTAACAAAAATTCCTTATTAAAATCACATTTTGTGTAATAACTGCTTCATTTTTCATATAGGTTTTGGTTTGGTATTTTTTGACCTTTTAATTTTATCATGTTTAAATAATCTTTATAATCTCAACCATGATATATATATCATTTATATTAAATATATATGTATTTAAATTAATCTATTAATGTATGAGATAGAAAATGAATTACACAATTCATGAAGACAACATGTCGTAAGTACACATAAATATTGCTCCCATGTTCTCAACCAATGGAACAAAATGAAGGTAAATATTATATCAAAATTATAGAGTAATTATTTACTCATATAAATCACTAATATACATTGAATTTATCCTTATTAACTTTCATGTAAATTATAAGTGAAAATCGAATCAGATTATTTCGAGTGGTGATAGTCCGTCGTACACATGATCATTTTCCCTCAAAATGGAATATCAGAATTTATATGTGATATTATAACAAAAAAAGTATAATTATGTTATTGATATAATATATATAATTAAAATCCATCAATATGTCCTTTCAGGGGAGGAAGTTATGGAAATCAAATTACATCATTTCACGAGGTGGTAGTCTTCCTTACACATGATGAAAAGTTTCATTTTCCATTTGATGGAAAAGTAGATGGATATTGTTTGTTATTTAGAAATAATTACATCTCAATATATGGTAGATTTTTTTTGTTAATATATTGTAATTAATAGGAATTTAATGAATGTGTTATGCTAATATATAATGAAAAAGAGCACAGTGGAGATAATTACCTTCACTTAAACAATCCTCCTTTTGATATCTTATTAAGGAAACTATATATATACATTTGGAAATAACATAGGCACTATAAAATATATAATATTATTGGTGAGATGGGTTTTTATTGTTTTGTTGAGTTAAAAAAGACAGAATAGATGTTAATAAGCAAGGGAAGTATGTGCCCTTTTATAATTGAGGAGTGACATTTTGTAAATACATGAGATATTAAATAATTGGAAGTCATTTTCTCCCAAAGTGCCTCCAAGAAGGATAAATAATATACTAGTTGTAATATATGGTTTATACACTCATCAAACATAGAAATCACATATATTATGTTATTACTTATCCCTTACATTTATATTATTTTACTATTTTAGTATTAGCCACGAGAACAAGTTTTTTTATTTACCAGATTGATTTATCCATTAAGAATAAAAATAAAATGAGCCTTATAAGATAATATTGAAGAAATAATTATAAATATGAGGGAAAATTTATCAAATAAAAATAATATTCATGAGGAAAATTAATTTTAACACAGGTGCATGTAACCCTCAAAACCCAATTTTAACCTTAATCCTGATAATTAATTATTATTGTCCTTATTATTCATTGAGAAAAAAATTAACATGAAATTATTATATAATACTAATTATTATGATTCCAAATGTGGAATATATTTTATCAAATTAAATTTAGATAATTATAAAAATTTAATATTAAATTAAACCCATAGACAAGACCAAAAAATAGTTTTCCAGAGAAAATGTTTTGGTATGTTTTGAAAGATTTAATATCAAAATTAAGTATTAAATTAAATTAAATTAAATATATTGGATTAATATATATATATATATATATTAATAAATTTTACATTTAAATTCATTTTAAAATAAGACCAATATTGTTAATACTTTATCCACAAATATTTTTTTAATAAAAATCATTAATTTTTTACTATTTATTTAAAAAATGCATATTTTCCAAAAATTCACAAAAATTTACTCAAATATAATTATGAAATATATATTTAAAATAATTATTTAATTTTTCCAAAAAAATATTAAAAAATATGATAAAATAAAATTAAATATTTTTTTACACAAATAATAAAATAATTTTGTAGATAAATGTATTTTTGAATCTTATAAAGACTTTACTAAAAATTATGTAAGTTTTTATCAATAAATTATATATATATAAAAATATTATAATAAATTTAATAATGTTTTTATTCTTATAAATACATTCTATTTTAATGAATATGTTGTATTGGTGGTTTATGAAAAATAATATTAATATTACATATCATTTCTTTAAAACTCAGTGTTGTATATAACATGATCTATAAATGTTATTCAATTTATTTGGAAAAAAATATTTCAAAAAAACTCTAGGTGTCATATTCTAGTCACCATAAAATTAATTTCACTGATTAATTTTACTACTCAAATACAAACAAATGTGGATACTCATTTCTTATCGTATCCTCAGGTTCCCATGTATCTTCTCCAAATTGGTGGTTTCACCACAAAACATTGACCAAATGAGTGGTCATTTATTGTATGACTTTATTTCTACGATATGATAGATCTATATTATTTTAATTATATGAAGGATCATGATCCAATGGCATGTCCTTTTATTTCAGTACATGTGATGGATAAGGTATTTACATCCTTAAGAGAGATACATGAAACATATCATGGAGCTGAGAGAGGTTTAGTGGAAGTGATATGTGATAAGATATCATCACTAATCAATCAAGAAACTCAAATGGGATAATATAACTAAAGATAATATTTAATTTTTATATAATATCATAACCATATAAAATGGATACATTTAATGAAAAACCTTTTCAGATATTTAAAACTCCAGATCACACCGATGATTATCACCACAAAAGTTCTTTCGACTTTGAGCTTAGTTAATATGGTTTTTAATGGATCTAGAATTATTCTAAGTTTCAATTTTTATCTTAGGTCCCAATATCTATCTTTCTATAAATTCACCGTAGAACATTAATGTTATACTGTTCTTTCTATATGGGTATTTATAGGGATCCATCTAAATGCCCGAGTAAAGGCTATTTTTTGTAAAAATTCTTGACTAAATGAATTTTTTTATCCCAAACACCTGGGAACTCTAGTGAAAATTGTCTCATTATATCCTCTTGTGCTGAATTTTTCTATAAAATTGAACATCTGTTGAAGTATGTAATGCAGTTATGAAACTCTATTAATTATTAATATTTTAATAAGGGCTTCATCTGAATGTCATGGCCAACCTTTGATCCTAATCAGATATAATAGAATATGGTACTATATGTAACATTTCCACTTCATTAATGTATATCATAGAATCTTGGTCTAGAGATAAATGTTTACTAAATGAAATTAAGTGTTCTAACATAATTAGGCATTCCACTATAATAAATAAATAATTATTCCCTTTTGAATTTTTGGGAAGTATGATGATAAATTCCAAGATGATTTTTTCACATTTCAATCTTGTATGGGCGATTGTTTTAATATTCCATTATACATTTTTCATGCTTCATTAACTTTTTAACATATTATGAATTGATAGACATACTCAATAATATCTCTATTCATGTAGTCCCCCCAGAAGTACTCTCTAACATTGAAAATTGGTAGTTGTTACACCCATGTTTCCCTTTTATTGTGGGATGAAGCCTCGTAGCTTTTACTGACGCAATAAACAATCACCTAACATTAGGTATATCCTTTTTCCAAAACTATTTTAACATAATTACTATAAAATCACCAATTTAAAATAAAACATAATTACTATAATAAAAATGATAATATAAACTCTAAAGTTTTCTAATAACATTAATCTTATGTATTGAAAATGTGAAGCAATTACTCATCAAGTAATGTTTTCAGTAAAAATATTCATAATAAAAGGTTTATATTTCTAAAAATGTCACCCAAAATATCCATGATATTGATAAAATCCATCAAATAAAACCTAAAAATGGGTCTCTATGATTTAGAACATATGATCACCCTTAAACTCTTAAATGCATGTTGGAATATATAACTCAGAAGATAATATTAAAAAGATAATATATACATCCAAAATATGATTCACCCTTTATTCCCTAAACAGTCTTTGCTAAATGAAAAAAATAATACCATTAAATTAAGGGTGTATCATTATACCGATGGAAGATCATATGTTTATTTAGAATGTAAATAATAATTTTTTATTCCAAAATCTATTTATAGAGAGATAATCAATTCTTAAAATCACATCATGTTACACTAAACAATGAAAAAATGGTTTTCATAGGACTCCTTTATTGAAAATCAAACATGAAATTTCTAATTAAGGAGTAGAGGACAAGTGTACCCTAATTTTCATGATTCACATGAACTGTTATGATAAAATAATTTTTATTGAGAAAAAAATCATCTTATATAAATATTAAATATATTTATATGAATATTAATTATATTACATGAACACACTCTTGAGTATTGTATTGTTATATTGTCTTTGGAAACATGGAATCCCATAAAGATGGTTCATAATGAACAAAATCATCCATCACTATGTTCTTCATAAATATAATTATTTTTATATATATCAAACATAATACATTACTTCATAAACTAAGGAATGTAAACATAAGAAATGGTGAGCTCAGATGCCCTGTATTGGTAAACAGGAAAGATACATAATTACAACATGAGAAAAAGTGTATGATAACTTGGCCATAACATTTGAAAACCATACCCTACATATCATAGATCATAACATTGAGTCATGACATAAATATGTTACTTTAATTAGAAATGAATCATAATATAAATAAGTATCACGATCCATTAGAGCATAATATCATCTTTAGAAAAAAATTTGTGGCATATAAATAAGCATATAAATTCATTTCCATATTAGTCAAGGTTTACTTCCAAAATGGACATAGTGGAATGGGTTCAATCCCAATACCATCTTATAATACAAATCCCTTTAATGAACTATATATACTCCCCATTCTTGTCCCGAATGTCTCATGAGATATAAATCTGTACCCAATGCATTGATGGTAGATATAGGTCCCACCCATCACATAATTAATATCATACATATGTGTTCCAACAATCATAAAAACTTTATCATATCCCAACCCATGAGAATAACTGGGTCTCATAAAAAATTCATGTTATCATAACATTTGGGAAAAGATATAGGATTCAGAATCATTTCATCATTTCATTATAACATAACATGTTGAATAATAAGTTGGTTTCAGAAGAATTTTATAATGATGAAAACTATAGAACATAAATTTGTTTCATAAAATTGATGCAATTATAAACCTTTCTAGAAATAATAAGAATGGTATTTTTGGTTAATTTCTCCAAGAAATCACAAGTTACATGAATGATTGTTCTCTTAGATTGAAAATAATTTAGAATGATAAATCATTTAGAATGATTGATGTGGTTGAAAAATTTTCATTGAAAATACATTTTTATAAATAATTTTTTATTTAATTTCATTTGAAATAAAAAATTAAAATAAAAAATTATTATTTAAAAAATTTTGAGTTCATGATGGTGGAATATTTAGTACACGATATACATTCTAAAACAAAGAAATTTTTTACATTTTCTTTAAAATAAAAAATGATCATTTTTGATAATTCCATGAAGATTTATTTAAAAATACTAAAATGTAATTCACGGTTAAAAAATAATTTAATAAATAGTCCTAATAATTTAAAATTAAATTATAAAACATGATTTTTGGAATAAAATGGTTCTTCAAACAAACTAAGAAATAAAGTCCAAATTTTCTTCAAGCATTTTTCCAATTATTTTATGTACCAATGTGTGAGTAAATTTAAATATTTAAAAAATATGTATTAATGACCAGAGAATAAGAAAATTGATTTTATTTATGTAGAGGGATAATTTATGATATCATCATTTGATACATAATCATAAAAAATCATGATAAATGATGAGATTGTAATATAAAACCATTACCACATTGTAAAATTTGAAACATAATACCTATAAAAGGGACAGTGAAATTGATATCAAATACACATAATTTTTATGTAAATAATCTTAAAATGAATTCAAGGGTAGTATATACACCACATTAAATAAATACATGTTGAATATATCTTATGTCTCCTAGAAAATTAAGGTGAGATGGAAATCCATTACCGCTTTAGTAATATTTTTAATTGAAATCCTAGATAAACTATAATCACAAAAGAAACCTTAAATATAATGAAAATTAGTAGATTATTGATATAATTTTTCAATGGGATAGCATATGTACCATAAATAAAAAATAGTTTTTGTATTTCCATTTCTCTATGAAATAAAAGAGAGACTAGAAATCCTTTACCATAAGTATTGATTTCATTCATACACATATTGATCCTACAATATAATAAACATGAGTTTATTATAAATATATTATAGATCCAAGATTATATTAATAATATAATATAATATTTAATTATTATCATTTATTATACACTTATTACCAATTACTTATTAAGATTGTATCTTGGGTAATATCCGCCTTGTTTTTTATATATGTTTTGATTTATTATTTTCGGCCTTCTTACATTGATAATGGTTCAATAATATAAATAATCATAATTATGAAATAATTATAATATTTATACATAAATTATACTTTTAATACCCTTTATAAATGATGCTTTTGAGAAATTAAGTACGTTACGATCAGGGAGATGGTAGGACGTACGTACTCATGAGTAACATTTCCATTTTTCAACAATCATCATGGAAATAAAGAGAGGTAGATTTTATCTTTAAATAATTATAATAATATCATAAATTAAAAATTATTTCATTAAATATTCTTATAAATTTCATTCATATGGTGTGGCAATGAATGGAGAATGTCACATCACTTCGTGATGGCGGTAGTCCACACGTACACAAAAGACACTATCATCTATCAGTGAGTGAAAAGGTAAGAAATAATATGTCATTTTAGATTTTTTTAATTATAATTATGTTATTAATATCATAATTATGGAATTTATATCATAAATACTGATTAAATGTATCTATGTTATCATCCATGAAAACTGTTAATGAAAAATGAATCACATTGCTTTGTGAGGAGGTAGTTCATTGTTCACACGAGCAATGTTATCAAATCCCATATAAAATTCAACGTAAAATTTAATATATTATATAATGAATCAATAGGTATAATTATATTATAAATATCATATATATAATTTATATCCATTATAATAACCAATCATTAGAGGTTGTATTGGAAAAATGAATAACATATGATAGAGAGACGGTAGTACCCTGTATACATGAATGATTATTTTGTAACCCATTTGATGGATGTGGAGATGTATAATAGATATTACATTAACATAGTAACATATAAATTTATATGATATACTGGTGTTATTTTATAACAAGATATAATATATAATTAATGGTTTAAAAAGAATAAATAAAAAGGACCACATTAAAGACACTTACCTTCACATATAATCACCTCCTTTGGATAACTTATTAACTTTCCTAGTGTTTTTATTTTGGGAGGAAAAGAATATCTAAGACATGGATAAGGATTTTTAGGAGGTATTGTTTCTAGTTTTTAAAGAATTTTATGGCTTTATTACTGTGAATAATTGGAGTGTGGTGGTGGCTTTTTTAAATGGGGGAAATGAACTAACTTGGAAAATATTTGGAAATTTCCAATAAAATTGAAAAATAAAATGGTAATTTCTAAGAAAAAGTAATTAAATCACCATAAATTAGAAATTGGGAAGTATAATAATTAAATATGTTAACAAAATAGGAATTTTAAAAATCTTGTATTCAATTTAACCCTTATTTTGTTACTGTAATACCCATTGAACACATTTCATCATAACTGTAGTAATTGATTCTTAGAATTTTAAATATTATTTTTGGTAAATAATTAATTCGACCTTGTTATGTAATATAAATTATGATTATTACCATTTTTTAATCCATTTTTCTAAATTCAATTCACAGAAGTGGTAAAATTTAATTTAAAATTAATTATACATAAGCGATGAGAAATATTGTTTTCAAAGAGAAAATATTAAAATGATTACAATGATTTTATTTTAAAAACAATTTTACATTGATTACAATGACCCACTATTAAAAATGTCTATATATCCAATTTTATGGAAAATACCATGGGATAGGTAACCATATACCAATGGTTTTACCAAAACTATGGGTATAGGTAAAGAATGGGAGCCTATACCAATGGTTTTGGGAAACTGTGGGTATAAGGCCCCCTATACCCACGGTTCTTGGAGAACTGTCCTTATAAGTTGATTTTCAAGACCTATACCAATTATTTTTTCTAAACTGTTGGTATAGGGTTGTTTTTTGAGACCCATACCCATGATTTTTGTAAAATTGAGGGTATATGGCTATTTTTTGATGACCTATACCCATGGTTTTCAAAACTTAGGGTATTGATTTCCCACACTATGGCGGAAAGTTTTTTTTGTGGGACACATTAAATATTTTACGGGAACACTTATTCTCACAGGTTCTTACCTATACCCATAGTTAAAAAAAAATATATAAGTAAATATATATCTATTTACCAATAAGAAAAATAGTGTAGTGGTTAGGCACCAGAATATTCGAGGAGCTGTCCAGGGATCGAATCCCGCAACCAATTATTTTGACAAAGCTATACCAATTATTTTTAAACTGTGTGTATAGGTTAATGAAATGGTGGATAGGACCTATACCCATGTTTTTGAAAACCATGGGTATAGATCTAGGCTATACTGATGCCTTAGATTCGCATGGTTCATTGAAATTGTGGGTATAGCTTATACCCATATTTTTATGGGCTATACCCAAGGTTTGACACCATTGGTATAGGGAAATTTTCCAATGGTGACCTAAATTGGATTAAAAGATATATAATTAAACTAATATTACCTTAAAAACAATTTTAAATTCAATTTTACATTATAAATAACTGTATAAAGAAGGATATTCATAATTTAAATATAGTATTATTCAATATTCATCAAAACAATAATCATTTTTGAAAATTCTAAAACATTCACCAAAAAATAATTTGGAAACTATGTGTTTAAAAATACACTTTTTTGACATAAGTTTCTAAAAAAATAAATAATTGTTTTTAAAATAAGTTCCAAAAAGGTGATAAAATCTCTTTATAGGAAAATAATGATTTTATGTGTGAAATAGGATTTATTCTTATCACCTTTCAAAAAAGAATATAGGAAGAATTTTAAATAGTTTATTGAATTTAAATTATATTAAATTATTCCCCAAATGTGGTTTGTTTTATTTATTGATGTAAAATTTCTTTTTATTCATAAAAATAATTTTTCATAAAAACATTTCCTTTATTTTCTAAAAGTTTTTAGTTTCATTAATAAATAATTTATAATAAAAAATTTCATTTCATATACATTTTTAAACCATATATATTCTTAATTCATTAAATATTGTCGATAACAACAATTTTAAGAGCTATGATATAACTATCATTTTAAATAATCATACTTTAATATTCTGTCACATTTTTTTAAGATCTGTATTTTATGTAATGCAATCTAAACTCATTATTGCAGGTAACACAAGATAAACTCAGTTTTGCGTGAAAAAAAATCTAAACTCTATATTTGTTATAATAAATAACATTGATAAATTTAAATCCATTTTAAAAAAAATAACAAAATATCTATATGTTACATTCTATAATTCATAAAATGAATTCCACCCTTGAAATTCATTTCGATAATCAAATGTTTAAAATTAGAAAATTGCATCCTAGAAATCCACTTTATAAGAATGCTTAATAAAAATCCTCTTGAAAATGAGAAATGGATGTGATGAATTCATCAAGAATAAATTATACTATTATTACATAAATGATATCATATATGGGATGTAATGATATGGACATGGAAGAAAAGATTAAATAATTATATAGTGTGGTAGAGATCCATGATCACAACTGGGTGGGTGATCTAGAGAAGGTTTTCTACTAAAAAACAATAAACCAAAGTGTCATGAAAAAGATCATTGATTTCATAAAAATAATCATAGTACGACAATATTTTCTTCTAGGATCCTTTTCCTATTATAGTGGATTTTCTTTTCCATCTAGATAGAGAACATATACAAATGTACTTATATGAAATATTTTTTAATAGGCTCAATTTCACCAACTATTTGTTCCTTGATAAATTTCTTCTTTATGGTATACACTAATATATTTACATTTCTTTTTTGAAGTATAATATATGATCAATGAAATAATGAACAATCATTCAATCTATCCCTAGATAAAAAATGGTTAAAATTGGATATCCAATGTGTATAAATATTCATATGGTGAAGTAATATGTTAATAACTATAATATTTTAAAAATTAAACATAAACCATTCCATAAATTATTTTCCTAATAAAAATTCCAAAATTCAAAATTTATAATGAAGGTCACTAAATTTATAAAAATCAAATTAACATTAATTCCCCATATAAAAAAAGAGTCTCTTAAAGATCACACACTAAAAATGTGAATAACTTCATCATGTATTCTCTTCAAAGAAGATAATAACCTGAATTTCCATAAATACATAATGAAAAAAACTTGTTTTATCATATTTATATATAACATATATTAATGGATATATTCCTTAAATCAAAAAATGTTGTAAATTCCATCATTGATAGCACAAACCAATTTATCAATAAATAATTAATCAGTTTCACAGTAATCATTATTTTCAAATTTACTTATTCATATACAAAATTTTAACATCTTATCTCAACATAAAGAACATGTTACGTGTTGTCTTCCCAATAATTAAAATACATCCTTTGCAATAAATCAAATTTATATTCCATTAGAACCATTTTAAATACTTTTTAAAAATCACAAAATAAATTATACTGAACAATACTTATATATTTCTAGTTTCATATATCATAATCATGTAAAGAAAATAAACTAATAATGCAATAATCTAAATTACTTCTCATACCATTAATAATATATCCTCAACTTATTAATTAATTCCTCTTTCCTTTCTTAAGTTATTCATTTCATATGAATCACCAAATGAAAAACCATGACTCGTACAACCATGAGGATAATCGTTATGAGATTTTCCCTTATGGAATTGATTTTCATAATTTCCATAATTTATACCTCTAAAACATTAAACAATCAATGATACCTTAGGTATACCATTATTCTTATTCATTTTTTTAACCAAAATTTTCATTTTTACTTTACAATTACATTATTTTTTTCCTTCTTGTTCATAACCAAAAACAATTCTCATACCATTGAGACATTCCATTGAGTGATTATTCCACCACTATTGACTGATAAGAAACTGAATATTCTTTCCTTCATGGTATCCACTACCTAAACTCTCAGAAAACTAAATACTTATCTTCTTTGGTGAGATTGAGAGTTGGTTAAAGTGTACAATGTTAATCATGTTTTGTGATAACTAGTTAAAAATATTTACAATATATTTTAGTCTATTATTCAAACCAATTGTCTTATCATCATAATATTTTCCATCACATTCAAAGTTAACATGGTTCCTTCTAGTTATATCCATTGACTAAAACTAAAAAACATATTGTTAAAAACAATAATCATAGTGGAGAAACACTTTCATGAAAAATGAATTAAAGGATGTCAAAAACATGAACCATTTTTCCATTTGTTATACCTTATGGTTCACATTTCTTATTCGTAGTCATCATCTATTTAAATCCTTAGTGATGGCTCTCTAATAAATTTTCAATTTCCAAATCATATCCCATTAGACTGCCAAACCAAGTGTGCAACAATGCCTGTTTTTGTGGACTAGTTGTCGATCGAGTTTAGAATAATATTCTAATTTTGGAGTTATAACCCTATATACCTCTATACCAGAGCCACATCTACTTATAGTAATATGAAATGGATGTAATATCCTAGAAACTACTAACCATAACCTTTAAAAAAATTCTAGGACACTTTCCTATACGTTGACTCGTTCCTATACTTATCATTAGACATGTCATTTGTGGTCTCACTAATATTTTCTCATCCTAGTTTTCAAATGTTAAATAAAAATTTACTCTAATAGTAACAATAGATAAAAAGTTTTATCATACATAGCTATTACATATTTTTAGATGAATACTCATTACATTACAAAAAACACACACTTAAGGAACATAAATGTATAGTGCCTCTAGAAACATTGAAACCCAAAAAATAGGTTCATAAGTGAAATACATCCTCTGACCCTTTTTTTAATGAATAGAACCCTTCTTATAAATATCATACATAATAAATTTCTTTATAACCAAAGGAAGTAATGCATAAAAAATTTGATCTCAGATTCCTAATAAGGGTAAAAAACAGATATACGTAAGAATAACATGAACATAGGTGTATGATAACATGACAATAACATTTGAAAACCATACAATATATATCAATGAAAAAATATCGAGTAATGGAATACATATTTCTAGTTCATAAGACCTGAATAATAAGGTAAAAAAATAATACAAGCCATTAGAGATTAATATTGGAAAAAGACAAAAACAAATCATATATACAATCATTTAAAATAAGTACCAAATTAATCAAGGATCACTACCAAGGTTATCATATGGGACATGGTTAACTCCCAAAACCATTATAGTAGTCAAGGTTCACTCAGAAGACAATCATAGTAGAAAAAGAGCATTAATAAACTTGGTTTACTCCTCATTCAATCTTGTCTACCTGATTAGGCATAAATCATTACCTAATAGATTAAATGGAGATATAGATCTGACCCATCACATAATTAAATTAATATATATGTGTTCCAAAGAACATAAAATATTCATCATATCAAAACCCATGAAGTAAAATGTGTTTTTTAAACATTTAATCATATCATAACGTTTGGAAGAGATACATGTTTCATAATCATTTTATCATTTTATCATTTCATCATAGCATAACCTGTGGAAAAAAGTGAGTTTCATAAAATATTTATCATGATACCTATGGAATAGAAAGGGGTTTCATAAAAATAGTTTCATAATAATACATTTATATAAATATTAATAGTGGTATCCTTGGTTTTTATACCCAGAAAATCATAACATACAATGGTGGATGTTATCTAAGATGAAAATTTATTTTTAAAGGTAATTAACATGGAATGTTTCCTGAGGAAGATAAATTTTCATTTACAAAAACTTTTTAAAAATAAACAAATTGAAAATAAGTTTCTTGTTGAAAATAACCTTGAAAATATATAAAAGGGTATTTAAAAAATTTGGGGTCATGAAGAGGTAATATCCCATACATGTCGTACACGTTAAAAAATTATTCTTTCCACGTTTTCTGTAAAAGAAAAATGGGATTTTTTTTGTAAAATGATGTGGATATATATTTTAATTTTTTTGTAAAATTTTATAAAAGGGTAAAAATTTCATTAATATATCATTTAAATAATTATAAAACATTTCATGAAACATTTTTATAAAACATTATTTTGGAGGAAAAGGGTTTTTTGACCAAAGTGGGGAATAAAGTCAAATTTTCTTAAAAACATTATCTCTTTTATTTGAAGTACCAAAGTGTGGGAAAATGGTAAAATAAAATTTAAATATAATTAATAAACATATTATAATAAAAATATTGAAAAATATTGATAGTTATATCATAGTATTTCTTCATTAGAGACTTAATCGTATGAAATCTCAGTAAATGATGAGATTGCAACATAAAACCATTACCGCATTGGTAAATTTTGAAACATAATAACCATGAAATATATATAGTAAAATGTATATGTAATCCCTATAATTTTTAGTTAAGAATAAAAAATAAATTTTTTTGCAGTATATACCCCACATCGACGAAATGTGTGGTGATAATGGCGGGTGTCTCATATAAAATAAAGGTGAAATGGAAATCCATTACCACTTAGAGATATTTTGAATCATATGCCCCAATAAAGAATAAAATCTAGTGAAAAATTTAATATTATTAAATTAATGAAATTAATGATATAAAATTTCAAATTGACATTATATACACATTAAAAAACAAGTGAGTGATGAATTTTATTTTGTTTCTTAAAAAAAGCGAGACTAGAAATCCCTTTCATTAAGTATCAACTTCTTTCATACTCATTATAAAGTACTATATAATGAATATAATTTCATTTTGAATATATAATTACTATGTAATTATATATATGTTATCATATTTTATTTACTTATGACAATTTATTACCCCTTTATTACAAATTCCTCATAAAAATCATGTTTTTGATAATAAACGCTTTATTTTAGTATAGTTGTTTTGATTTTTTGGTTCCATTAATTTGAAAATGGTTCCATAATCTAGAAAATAATAATAAATTTATAATTATATTATGTATACATAAATTTTACATTTAATACAAATCAAGAATGTTTGTTTTGAAAATGATTTTGGATGCGATCATAGAGGCAGTAAGCCATACATACACATGAGTAATGATTCTATTTTTCAATGATCAATATGAAAATAAGTTAAGTAATATATTATATAATAATAATAATAATATAATTAAAACTAAATTATTTATTTATATATAATTATACATATCATCCATTTGGTTTGGTGATGAAAAATAGTGTCGCATCGCTTCATGAATGCGGTTGTGCACTAATACACAAATGACATTATCATCTTTCATTTACTAAAATGGTAAGAAATATTTATATATATTATCTTTTAGAAATGATAAATATGTAATTAATATCATATTTATGTCATTGAAAACACATATATTCATTATTATTATCCTTATTATCTTCCATGTAAAGTGTTATAGAGAAACGAATCATGTCGCTTCGTGAGGCGATAGTACGCTATACACACATGCAAGAATTTAATATCCCTTATGGAATGGAACGTAAAATGTTATAGATGATATATTGACTCTAGATTTATAATTATGTAATAAATATCATATATATTCTTTATATCCATAATAATACCCATCTGTGAGAGGTGGTAATGAAAAAATGAATGATATTGGTTCACATGGCTGCAGTCCGCCATCCAAAGGATTACTGATTTCTTAACCCAATTGATGGAAGTGGAGATAGATATAGGATATTAAATTAAAATAATTTCATATAAATATATCATAAATACATTTTTATATTATTAGTGTGAATACATAATTAATGGTTGAAAAAGAAGAAATAAAATGAAAGAGATTAGTGATGATAATTACCTTCCCTTATAAGGAACTCATATAGATCTCTTATTATGGTCCCAAATTTTCATCTTCTCGAAGGAACATAAAGAAGATAAAAAATAGATAATTATGTATTAAATGTGTGTTTAGGGGTTTATATGAACTATATTGATTTATGGGTTTGAAGAAGATGAGGGTGACGATGTCCTTTTATAAGGGGAGGACATGAACTCTCTTGAAAACAACAGGGAAATTTCCAGAAAAGAATCCAAAATAAAATGGTAATTCCAAATTCATAATATTATAAATTACAATATATTCAAACATGTAAAGGATTTGATTTAAATATGACATAAAAATAGCAATTTTATTGGTTTTATAATCATTATAACCCTTATCATCTTAGTTTAAACACAGGTAAACACATTTTTACCTTAACTGTGGTAATTATTTTTAACTGTTTTCACTATTAATTTTGGTAATAAATTATGTAAACCTTATTATATATTATATATATTATTTTAATTCGTTATATATAATACATTTTCCAAATTAAATTCAGAAAAAAAATAAAAAAAAATAATTCTGAAGTCGTGATGAGAAAACATGTTTTGAAAGGGAAAGTGTTCAAAACTTTACAAAGTTTGTATATACAATTAAAATATTAAATTTATTAAAATTAATTATAACGTATTAATAGATATGTTATTGAAATAATTTATCTTCATAACCAATTTTAAATAAAATTTATCTTTATAAATTATTCAAATGAAAAGGAAATTATCAATTAAAATTCAGCATTTTTCATTATTCATCAAAAAGATAATAATTTCAAAAAATTATAAAAAATTCAGAATAAGATTATTATTTTCTATTTTTATCTTACAAATAAACATTATTTTTTCAAATAAAATTTTAAAACTTGTTAAAACCTCATTTGAAAATATGTTTAAAAAGTCACCAAAACAGTTTATTATAAAATTCAATTTTTAATCATAAAAATGGGTTTATTCATATATATTGGATTTAAAAAAACATAAGATGAATTTTAAATAGTTGATTCAATATATACTATATTGAAATAATCAAAATTAACTCAAACAAGTTTTTTCGTTTAATTTTTTATGGTATAACATGTTTATTTTCATAAATATTGTTTTTAGAAAACATTTTCCTTTATTTTAAAATAATTTTGTATTTTTAATTCTAATTAAAAGTTCCAAAAATAATTTTCTTTATACTTGTGTTAAACCTATAATTTTATAATATAGTTAATACTATTCATACTCACCATTCTAACATCTGTAATATCAATATCATTTAAAATAATTATATTTTAATATAATGACACATTTAATTTAAACTCCACATTGTTTATAACATAAGATAAACTCAATGTTGTTTATAATTCAAGATAAAAATGGGTTTTTAGGCAACACAAGAAAAATTTAGCGTCTCATGTTATATAATATATTTTAATGATCAATTGGTTTAAAAAAATCACAAAATATCATGCTGTTAGATGGTTTCACTTTTTTTTATATTTTATGTTTATTGTTATTGATTATTCTATTTATCCTTTTTTTGATTCATTGATTCTCATAATACCCATACTCTTTAAATTTTAACAACTAGAGTGTGGGTGGTTCATTTTTTAGGGATTTCTCTAAATTTACATCACTAGAAAACTTTTTTCCACCAATTTAGCATTCAGTCGCTCGATGAACATCCTTTCCAACATAATTCATGTATTTTTCCCCTAAGAAAATTTTCTAAAAGTTTCATTCCACACATAAAGAATTAAGGATATATCATCTTCTACTCTCCATGGGTTTTAGATTTTACCTTTGTATTCAAACTTTCCATTCCTATCAAAACCATGAGATTGATGAGTAACTCAAATCCTTGTCTCCACATTGTTGGCATGTTTAAATATTTATTCTAATTTATAGAATTATATTATGTATAAAAAACATTAGATTTTTTGTTTTAATATATTAATGAATCTATCAGTATTACATTATGGTTTGATTATAATACAAGAAGGGTGCATCATAAGGATTGTAAAAGTTTCCTCATTTATTCCAAAAAATTCATTATCTTTCTATCTTATCTCTAGTAACTCCTTCAACCTTTTCATTAGAATAATAAATGGATATATTTTATTGAAAAATAAAACAATAAAGTCATCCCCCTACATGGAGTCAATTTCTTAATGTTTCTTAATATTTCTTATTAGATTCTACCATTGATCTACTTCTCCTTCAACATGATAGGCCAAAAAAATAAAATTTTCCAGCTCCAAACACTAGACTATGAAAAATTTCATATCAGGGGTACAGATTCATTGATAAGAAATTAATGGATCATTAGAACCACTAAAATACAGTGTGAATTTCCTCGGGAAGGAATCAATAAAACATTTTTCTCTTATTTCATTCATTTTTATAATTAGCATGATTCACCGATCTAGAAAGTTATGTGATCATCACATTGAGATTTTGTATTCCTCCTCCAAATTTTTTTATTAATCAGTAGGAAAATCATAGTCTTTTCCATTTTATTTTACATTAACATTATTCCTTCATGTTACAACCATTTATTAAAAATAAAAAGTATTGAGTGATTAACAATAATCATAGTGGTAAACCAAATAATAAATAAAAATCATTTATTGTATTTTTCAATCATGATAGATTATTTTCAATCTATGACACCTTGGTTTTAACTGAGGTCATTTAGGGTCATTATATACTAAAAAACTTCATGAAGCATTATACATAGAGTGTGATTTTAAAAAACATATACCCCGAAATATTCATATTAGGCACACAACATGACCCGTGTTCATGCACCAATTGATGATGGTGTCAAATCTCAGTGCTTCCTTTAAAATTTATTACCCCTAGTTACAATTTTTCCCCAGCCACATACACTTGTAGTATTAATAAAGTGTTTAAATATCATGTAAAATCATATGGTATCTTATTTACTATAACCATAGGATGTTATCCTATTCTTAGTCTTATCCCAATGGTTTATACAAAAATTCCTCTAACCCTAATATCTAAATGTTTACTAAACATTTTCTCCAAACCAGCTATAGTGAACAAATTTTTTCATATATAAATATTACACATTAATTTCCTATTATTCATTACATAACATAACAATCAATTATAGAATTATTTATGTCTAGTTCCTTTGGAAACATGGATTGATAAAAAACTCCCTCAGAGTGGAACTACATTACCTCCCATTAGGATATTCATAACTATATCTATTTTTATATATATCAAATATGATCCCTTTCTTTATAACTAGGGGATTGGAAATTTTAAAAAGGGTGAAATCGGATTCATAGTAAGGTTAATCAAGGGATATATCCACATAATGTGTGCATAAGGGTATGAGAATATGATGATATCATATGAATTCCATACCTTTTATATCATATATGATGAACACGATTCATGGAATTGATCTGGGAAGTTCATAAGATATGATTCATAACGGTTTCAATGAAAACAAGCCATGATATAATAGAACCAGAATAAGAAATATATTTTTTGAATACACATAAACATAAAAAATCCTATTACAATCCTAATTACAAACACATTTAATACATTTTTGGCTTGGGCTAACCACTTGTGCACCTACTTGAGTATTGGGATAACCTCTCATGTACCCCTTTGAGAATTGGGAAAACCTATAGTGTTACCTCTTGTTTTTTCCTTGAGATGACCTCCTATATACCCTATTATTTTTGGACTGGGAAAACCTCTTGTATACCATTATTTTTTGGGCTTCAGATAACCTCCCATGTATCAATTGAGAACATAGAACATTAACCACTACCCAATGCATTGGAGGGAGATATCGGTACCACCGATTACCCAATACATACTTTTTTCCCACAAGATCATAAAACATTCATAATATCACAACCATTGTAAATTAAATGGGTCCCCTAGAAATTTCATCATAACATAACACATAAAAATTAAATGGGTTTCAGAATCATCGCATCGATTAATCATAGCATAACCTATGGAAAAGAAATTAGTTTCATTGAAATATCTTCATAAAAATAATAAAATATCTAGATAAAGAGTCAGTATGTTACAATTATATCATATCCCTAGTATAATATAAACTACACCAATGGTTATTGTCTTTGATGAATTTAAATTACAAAAAAATTATCATTAAAACAATCCTTAGGAAAATAGCCTTTCTAATTTGAAATAACTTATTTAAACTCTAACAATTTAACAAATATTAAAGAAAAAATTTTCTTTAAAAATAATCTTGAAAAAATTTAATGTAATGTTTTAATAATTGAGTGGTCATGGTGGTAAGAAAACACTGTTTATGTCGAACAAGTTAAAAATGATGATTACTTTTACATTTTTGGTAAAAAGGCAAAAGCGCCATGTGAAAAAAAGATGAAAAATTTTATTTTAAACCATTTTTTAAAAATTATAACATAATAAAAATGAAATTAAAAAATAATGAATTTTAATATCTTTCATAAATGAATTTTTAGAAGAAAATAACATTGAAGAAAAATGATTTTTGACCCATGAGAGAAATAAAGGCATTTTCATATGAGCATTCTTAATGACCCTCGATTACATAATGAGATAAGAATGAAATTTATATAATTAAATTAAATAAATAATAATTTTATTTGAAAATTATTGATTTTACTGAGAGGTATATCGTAATATCACATAATTTCAAACACAATCACAAATAATCTAGATAAATAATGATATTGAAACATGAAAGAGTTTCCACATTGGAAACCGTTAATTTATAAACCCAATTAGAGAAAAAACCATTGATAGACTTGTAAATCCTAATAAATTTCAGAATAATAATACAGGAAAATATTTATTTTTAGTATATACACCACGTAAAATAATGGAGTTGTGAATATTGTATATGTCGCCAAGAAATAAAAGAGAGAAGAAAACATCCTTACCTTTTTGAAACATTTAAATCAGTATCCACAAGATATAATAACTTTAAATAATCTTTAAATATAATTATAATAAAAAATAATTATATAATATGTCTAAGGGGATTTATATACACCTCATAAAATAATAAAGGTTCAAAACATAACATATATATAAAAGAACCCAATTTGAGATGAAAATCTCTTGCCGTATGTCTCAAAATACTTCATATGAATCATAAAATTTTGTATAATAACTATAAGTTTATTATAAATCCATTCGAGAACCATAATAATATATATCATACCTTAAATTATTTATTTATGAAAATTTATTACCTATTTATCAACAATTCCTTGTTAAAATCTTGTTTGGGTAATACATGATTTCTTTTTCTTGTATGTTTTGGTTTCGTATTTTCAAACCATTTACATTGATCATGGTTCCATTTAATACATATTATTAGAAATATTATAAATATAATATATATTAATTTTATATCAAATTATAGTAATCCATTAATTTTAGAGACCAAAAATTAATTACACCATTCATGGAGATGGTGGGTCGTATGTACGCTTGAACATTGTTTCAATTTTCTTGATGGATTGAATGAAATGAAGGTATATAATTTCTAAATATTAAAAATTAATTTTTATTTCATATATATCACATATATTCATAAAATATATTCTTATCACCTTCAATGTTATGCGTAATTTAAAAACGAATCATATCACTTCATAAAAAGGTAGTTTATTGTACAAATGAGTGACATTATCATGTTCCAAAAAATGGAAATCAATAATGTATATGTGATATTATAACTCAATATCTATAATTATGTTATTTATATTATAAATATATTTTTTTAAATCCATCATTGTACCCTTTCATTATAGGCAGCGATGGAAAAATAATCACAACAATTTTCATAGTGGTAGTTCATCGTATATTTGATCAACTACTTCATTTCCATTTTGATGGAAAAGGAAGTGGAAAAAAGTTATTACATAAACATAATAAAATATTATTATAGGTTAGATAATTGTTTTATTCAATTGAAATTTTTAGTTCTTGAATGGAGTTGTTTAGGGAAGAAGTAAAAAAGAAAGAGTTTAGTGGTGACAATTACATTCACATAGAGAAACATCTACTAGTTCTATAAATAAAGGTGTCTGGGTTAGTATTTTTCTAATAATAACTTCTATATAATATTAGTAATGAATCTAGGGAATTATTTTGGTATATTTTAGTCAAGATAATGGGCTTAAAATGTGTTAATAAGTGAGGTGGGGAAGTTCCCTTTTATAGTTGAGGAGAAGTGACATATTTGAAAATACCCAAAAAAAATCAAAAATGGGAAGTCATTATCACCCCAAGTGCATAGAAAATTTATATATAATGGATTTTCTAAATATATGGTGGATAAAAACATAAAAAAATTATTTTAATAATTTTATAACTTAGGATTTTTGTTTACTTACTTTTACCATTTTAGTTTTCAGTAGGGTAAACACTATTTTTATTTATTTACCTATGTGATTTTCCCATTAAGAATAAAAAAAATATAATCTTTATTAGATAATATATATCACATTCTTATAAATATTAAGTCCAATTTATCAAATAAAATTCTTGCATGTTATTAAAATAAATTTTGACACATGCACATGTATCGTGAAAAAACCCGACTACAATATTAATCAAATTAAATAAATATTTTTTATTATTTATTATGAAAACATTTAATTTGAACATATTATATAATATTAATTATTTCAATTCAAAATATTGAATTTATTTTATATAATTAAATTTAGATAATATTTATAATTTAATTTTCAATTAAACTTAGAGACAAGATGGAAAATGAGTTTTCCAAATAATTTTTCTTCTTAACTATTGAAATTATTATTAAAAAAATTAAATATAAAATAGATTTAAATGAACTAAATTATATTAATTAATATATAATTTACCATATGTTAGTTTTATAACCATTTTATACCTAAATATATCTTATAGTTATTTAATATGGAGAAACGATTCTTAATAAATATTGGTATTTTTATCTATTCAATAAAACATTACTATTTTCCAAAAATTCACAAAACATTAACTAAAATTTAGTTTTTAAATTTAGATATTAATATATGAATTTTATTTTTTAAAGTATATTTTCTAATATTATCAAAAATTTATTTTATAATATTTTCAGAAAAATAATTTTTTTCGTGAAAAATGAATTTTTCAAAGAATATAAATCCTTTACTAAAAATTAATAGGTTTTATAATTATTATTTCTTTATATAATACCATTTTAAAAAAATTAATTTTTTTATTCTTATTCTTTCCAAACTTTTTAACAACTCTATTATTACAATAATTATTAAATAATAATACTATTATTATATCAGAGTTAGTTGAAACTTGATGTTGCATATAATGCATGATATCAAAGAAATATGATGTTGTTGAAAAATATATCTCATAAAAACACATTGTGATGTATTTAAAATCTATAAAAATATTTTAAAAACAATCATTAAACTTATAAATTCAAAATTTTAAAATTAAAAAAACCCTCAAATCATGATTGGTATTTTTAATTAGACATGAAAACATTTGAAATCAAAATGTCAAACAAAAAATTGAAAAAATACAAAACAAAAAACCAAATAGAATTAATTTTTTTTAAACATAAATCCAAAAATAATTATAAATAATGTATATATATATATATAAATATTAATTCATATGCCCGCACTTATCAATAATTTCACCATGATTATTAGTAATTTCATAGAATATAACAATGTTTAGACTAGTGTAAATCGATAGAAACAACCTATTTATTTTTCCCTGAAGTTATGAGTTAATCCATTTCTATTGGTGATCTATAGAAAACCTTGATCTACACTCATTATAAGTTTCAATCTCTAAAACCTATAGAAAATAGAATTAAACATAATAAATTTTATAAAAAATAGAAAATGATATAAAATGAATTAAAACAAGGTATGCCACCCCATGTTGGCACTATGGTTTTATTCCCATAGTGGGAAGTAATTGTTTCTAACCCCAATCTGATTGTTTGTTTTTTCATTAATATAACCCACCTCAATTTATTTTTTCCAACTTCAATGACTGGAAGTGGGTTTTTGATAACTCATTTAATAGAGTAAAACATTATGTCCCACAAAATATATAAATATAATTGAAAATTGGGTAGGAAAATAAAGAAAGGGGTATCCGTATATTCTTTAGTACCCTCCTATAGTTTTTAAGGTCATGATAAGGATGTAAAAAATACTCCATAGGTTGTTTAATTTCATCTTCAAACACCTCTAGAGATTATTTAAAAATATTAACAAAATGATATTCATTGATCACCTCTAATTTATATTCACTGAAATATTTTTTAATTACAATCATATATTCATCATCACTTTATAGGAAAGATTGATTTAATTCCAAAACTTAAATTTTTAGAAATAAGGAGTTATAATATGATTAATGAAATGAAAATTTATTAAAAAAATAGAATCCAATGAAATTTTACCCCATTTTGGTGGCTCGGTCTTGAGCTCTTATTTTTAAAGGTATTCCACTTTCTTGTGTTATTGATGAGGGGGTAGTGGATCCATCAATTTTTATTTAAATCTCAACACATTATTTTCACATTAATTTTACAAGAAAAGTATTATTATTCCTATGTATGTATTTTCTAAACAAATTAGGTTAGTTTTAAAATAAAATTTTAAATATATAAAAATAAGTGACTCAAATGTTCATTCATCCCCCTTTTAAGTATCATCTAGTATCATGTTTACATTATTGATATCATCTGGTAATGTGTTTTAAATATGTAGGAGTTAAGGTTCATTAACTGTTTTTTATACTTCTTGAATTTATTATTGAGAAAAGGACAATATTTCCTTAGATTATTCTTTTTGGTGTTTTGGCCCTTACTCCATGAGTTCGTGGTGGTTAGGGGCCATAATATCCTTAATTCCCATTAAACCCCCACCACTTTTTGTTTATCCTTGAGTTTTCTATCCAAATGTAAAGAGTTATTTATGTTTTATAGAATATCCTAGGGTTTTGGTTCTTCCCCATTTTTATTGGGTGTGGGAATATGTAGTTGGTGTGGATATACTTCATTGGTGTTGATGGTTTTATGTTATAACTGAATGGTGTGTACTAATGCTATCTCATAATTCTTCTCTTAAATTTTATCATCGAGAATCTATACAAAGATATATTGATTAAGGTAAAAAAATTATTTTTTGTGGTTTTCTGAACTTATTATAAATTATATCACTCTATTTAAACTTGGTATATATTTGTTGATCCATTAGTGAAGAATTGAAACCCTATGTTATTTATCCTAGACAATAAGGAAATGAAGAAAAAGTGATGAAAAAGAAAAAAAATAAGAAAAAAAATAAAAAACTAATTAATATTTTCATTCAATAAGAAAATAGTCACCCTAACTCTATAAAAACAATGCCATGTTTTGACAGTATTTGTAGCATCCCCATATGAGAAGCCACTTGATGGGTGCTCCGAGCGAGGTTATCTAGATAACCTCTTGTGCATCTTCCCAAATGCCAGAGGTTGCTGACTAGTAGCGAGGGCCTTTTTAATGTGTCTGTGGGGAAGACTATGTCTTCATATGTTATAAGTAATATATAGTAGAAGAAAACTAGTTTATAACAATTAACTTGAGGATATAAATAACCAAACTACAATAGAAGCAATTAATCAAACGCAACTAAATATATAAAGAGTGTGGAAAAAGATAAATGAACCAAATTTAGAATGATGTCATACTATGATGTCAGTGTTTAAATAAAAGTATAGAAAATAGGAAATACAAAAATGAAATCAAAGATATAATAAAAATGACACTAAGAGAAACCACTGCATCATGAGTAGATGCTTGGTCCTCTTCCCCTAAGGCCCATCTTAATAAGTAATCAACACTGAAGAACTAAATACATATTTCTTCCCATTATCTCTACCTACGATCATAAAGTCTACTCAGGTACCAAACGACGCCCGAGTAGGGGGTGATATAAAATCGCAGTAGGCTGACACCAACAATGTCCAAACCTAACCATTTAGTTTTGTAGACAATAGCAGTGTGACATCATGTAAAATAAGTAATCAATCTAATAAACACACTAAAATACATATATCTTGGTTCGGGTCCTCAATGACACCCATCCTATATCACCTGCTTCATCCAACATTGAGAATATGAACAAGGTACCTATAATAAGAAGGGTGCATATATATATATATATATAACAATATAGAAGTAAAGAGGTTGAAAAAATAAGAATACCCAATGCGTGTGCTTTAGCCTGGGGTCTAGTTTATATTTTAACAGTGTGTTCTTCAAGAACCAGAAAGGTATCCGGATTTACAAAGGAAACAAGGCTTCATAATTAATCACCTTCAATACTTCATTATTATTATTAGGATCATGATGTAGAGTTGGAGTCTGAGACCATCCTAAAGGTATCACTATATTACATCCATTAATTTATCTAATACCATAGAGCACATACAATGTAATCTTCTAAAAGCCCAAGTATCGCTCAAGGAATGGATTTACAATGAGTCCATTCCAATCTAACACAAAAGTGGTCAAGTATCACTTGATGCTGGCGTAGCCACATTCCAATGGTCTGTCCTTGATGATCCCTTCAAGAACCAGTGTCACCCAAAACTATATAGAAGGCCCGAGGAAGTACTTTTCTGGAAAAGCCTAAGACATCACTCCCACTGGCACATAAAGTTAACCAGTTTGGAACATAGAGTTAAAGAGTGATTTATTAATGTGGAACCCCTTCTCTCACTACCCTGAATTTAATTAGATGTCACAGAATAGTTATCAATGAGTTTTATTTATAATTTTAACAAAACAGTATAAGTAACTCTGCCAAAACAAATGATCATTTAAACTGAGTAGCTATAGCCAAAGCAATTTATCAGTGAAAGTAATAAAAATGTGCATATTAATATATAAATACACAGTAGGATAATAATTGAACAAGGGATAAAATAATTTGGCACTAATTAACCAAGACAATTGATGATCATTTTTCATAATTACCCAAAACAATTTATTTAATCAAAACTCAAAAAAAGAGATCACACGACATGTGCAATTAATTAATTTAATTAATTAGGGGCTAATATAAAATAGGTGCATAATGTCGGCACTCCCAATGGGGTATCAAACAATGTTGAAATAATTTAAGAAGGTTAAAATGTCTCACACAAAGGTGTGAAGGTTCAGCAAAGCTATTTATTAAATTTAGAAAAGGTAAAAACTGGACCACATCAGTAGGCACCAACAAGGGGCACAATGTGTGATTTAAATTATGTAATGAAAAGAAGGTAAAGAGAGTAGGCACCCAACCATATACTCGTAGATGATTATATGCTAATCGGTGATCCTCGATATGAACTAAAACAAAAAATAGACGATTTTAGAAAAATCCAAATTTTGGGTAAAACCCTTCTATGACAGATTACACGATGCATTTAGAATGCGATTGAAGGATTATTTATTCATTATTTCAGCCTTAACAAGAGCTTCAAAATGCACTAGACGATGCCAAAATCAGAGGAGAAAAGATTCTTTAGTGATTACTCAAAGGAGGAGGTGGGTGGTGCACACAACCTAGGAGGGGGATGTCCACCACACACAAGAGAGGGGGAAGAAGAAAGAAAGAGGGGGAAAAGAAAATAGAGAAGTAAAATAAAAGGAAAAATTATAATATAAGGGAAAAAATAAAATGTTAAAAAATAGAAAAAAAAATAAAATTTGATGGAGAAATCAAAAAAATTAAAAAAAATGTGTTTATCCCATTTTATTATTTTATATTTCACTCCAACCATTTTCATTTTTATTATTTATTTTTACCCATCTTTAAATTATTTTTGAATTCTTTAAAATTATTTTTAAACCTTATAATCCTTTTTATTATTTTATCCATAATGTTGTGCTAAGGCACTCCGTAAAAAATTACATATGGCCCAAATAGTTATGTAATTAGTTTATATACCTGCTCGGGACCCAAAACAAAGTACGTGGGCAAGCCTTAAGAGTTCTATTAATTATTTGGACATAAAAAATTTATAGTTTGTACCTTGATTAAAGCTGGGACATTACAACATCCACTCTTTAAGAAAACTTGTCCTTGAGTTTCCCTTCTGAGGTTAGTGGAACATCACCTGAGAAAAGCATTGACCATTGAGTAAGAACATCAGTCTCTCTATCAACCGTTTTTTCCAAAATGAATCTATGTTTCCATAACACCCAGACTAGAGGAAATAACCTTCTTTAAAGAACATTGGTTTTATGGTCGATGATATGAATCACACTCTCCTCGAAAGATGAATCTGCTTCAAGCTCTATATTGTTAGGATCAAAAGAGTGAGATAAGTCTGGATGATACTATTGAAGTTGAGATACATGGAAGACATTGTTCATGGAACATTATCTTTGAGGTATCAATATCCAATAGGACACTAGCCCATCCCCTTCCATTATCTTGAATGATCCAACATATATCGGTGAAAACATTCCCTGTCTCCTGATCTGTCAGTGACCCAACCGTGGAGAAACACGCAAAAATACTAGATGTACAACCTCAATCTCAAGAGGTCCATAGCGAAGATCGATATATTATTTATTTTTGGATGGAGGTTTAGTCATACGTTTCTGAATCAGATAAAATTTCATAGAAGTCTCATGATGGTCTTAGCTCCCAATAGAGCTGTGTCACCAAAATCGATCCAAAATTAGGGAGAATGGAACAGTCTACCATAGACACCCTCATATGGAGGAACTTGAATTGTCACCTAGAAGATTCTATTATAGGTTAACTTAACAATAATAATGTATTTCTCCTAGGAACATCCAAAATAAAT
This sequence comes from Viscum album, assembly GCA_963277665.1. NCBI lineage: Eukaryota > Viridiplantae > Streptophyta > Magnoliopsida > Santalales > Viscaceae > Viscum > Viscum album. Next base: position 1,888,994,690 of record OY728130.1, on the reverse strand, counting down.
GATACAAGATCATATCATATCCTCAAAAACTCGTATGGTCCAATCAGACTACCCATCAGTATGAGGGTGATATTTAGTACTCAAGAGTACCTTTGAACTGAACACTTTCTGTAACCCTTTCCAGAATTGGGAATTAAAGCATGAATCTCTATCTGAGATAATATAATGAGGTACTCTATGATGTTACACTATCTCCCAGATATACAGCCTTCCCAAATCATCAATAAAAATGGTCTCTTGGACATGAAAGAAGTGAGCGACTTTGGTCAACCTATTGACAATCACCCAAACTGCATCACTACCTTGAAGAGATCATGAAAATACTATAAATAAATTAATGGTGATTTCATTCCATTTCCACTCAGAAATTTATAGTGTTTTTAGGAGTCTTGTAAGTATTTGGTGCTCTACCTTCACCTGGTGATAGGTGGAACACCGAGTGATGAAACCGGATATCTGCTACATCATACCCAGCCTCTAGTATTAATGAAACATTTATCTATACATCATGGTACATCAAAGATGATCCTCCCAAAATGATGTGTTAGATTCATTCATCAGCTCTTCTCGTATATCCTAAGGTAACCACACTCATCCACGGTAATGTAGAGTTTTACTGCCATAAAAAACCCAAGAAGGTAGAGGGTTCACTCCTATGATGCTTTATCGCAAATCACACACCACTAGATCAGAAAACTGTCACATATGGACTCGCTCTAAAATAGAGGATGTTACTGTAAGAGATACTCGAATTAGTTTCCCATGGTGTTCATGAACCTCTAAATGGATCTCAAAAACAGGGCCATCATTTTCTACTCACTATTGGTTTCTTGTACGACTTTCATGTTCATCTTTTAGCTCAAAGAATCAGCCACAACATTTCCTTTATGAGGGGTCCAATCAAGCTCAAAATTGAATGACTAAAGGTATTCGACCCACCTACACTTCCTTAAATTCATGTCTCATAGTTTGGGGATATATTTTGATGTTTTATATCTGTGTAAACAACAAAACTATCACCCAACAAGTATTGTCTTTAGCAACGTAAAGTATAAACCATAAATACTAACTCTAGGTCTTGGGTAGTATAAATATTCTCAAGAGGTCTCAACTGGAGGGATTTATAATCCACGAATCGATCAACTTTCATCAAATATGCACCTATTTTAATTCATAAAGCACCACAGTAAACATTATATCTTCTACATGGCTCAAGAAAAATTAAGATCAGAGTTGAGGATAGTATTTCCCCGAACTCCTGATAGATTTTCCACTCGTATTTGACCAGATAAACTACACACCCATTTTATTCAGAGTCATAAGGGGCACTAATAAGTAAGAGAAACCCAAGCTGAGATACATGTAATAGCCATCATGTCCCAAGAAATTGCGTATGTTGAAAAAATTTATAGGATGATCCAATGAAACTACGGTTCTCACCATTTCTAGGTTGACTCATATGCCTGCCTCAAATATTATATAAACCAAGAAATGAAATGAATTAATCTAGAAGTGGAATTTTCTACACATTTCATATAGTTTGGGTTCTCTCAGTGTACTCAACATGATCTCAAGAAGGGCTACCTGGTCGTGTCTGGAATGTTAATATACCAAGATGTCATCAAAAAATACCACCAAAACGGGATCATTTTATTGGTGAAAACCACGATTTATCATATTTGTGAAGATTGACAGCACAATCGTGAGGCCAAATGGAATAACCAGACACTTTTACAAATCGTACATTCTCTAGAACACCGTATGTGGTATGTCAGATGGCCACACAAGAAACTGGGGATATCCCAACCAAAGATCAATTTTGGAGAAAACATTTTCTCCTCGAAGAGAGTCGAAGAGGACATCTATATGGGGAAATGAATATCAATTCTTCATCACAAGCTGGTTGAGCTGATAGTAATCCATGAAAAATCTGATGGTATCATTTTTTTTCTTGAGAAAAGAACTAGTGAACCCCATGGTGTTGTTATAGGTCAGATAAAACCCTTATCCTCAAGGCCTTAAAGATGAATTTTGAATTCATGTTGCTCTATAGGTGTCATCCTATAAGGAGGAATAGACAAGGGTGTTTCACTTGGAAATAGCTAGATAGTGAACTCCACATCCCTCATATAAGGTAAGCTAGAGAAACTGTCTGGGACAATTTCAAAGATATATTCCCAAATGCAAGGAATGTCCACTAGATGTGTTCCCTACTCGGTCATGAAGATACTTTCTAATTGAGTTTTCAATCTTCCCAGACTTGCACATTCATGTCCAGCCTGACCAACCAGCATATCCAGTTCCCCTTTATATAGATATAATTTTCTCTTAAGGGATGAAAAGGATACCTGAAAGATATAGCAATAATTTTGGGCATAATAAGAAAAAATCCAGTTCATAATGCGAATTACTTCGATTCCAGACATATCTTGAAAAAAAAAATTGGAAAGGAAATAGTACCCACCTATACGAGGGGGGGAAATATTGGCACTAGAGCATGCCCATTGTTATAACCCCTAGCAAAGTGTTGATAGACCTGATTCCACAAGAATACTAAATTTGAAGACCAAGGAATTCAACAACAGTAGTAGATAAAAATGAGTGTTATGCACTAAAATCAAAAAGGGAAGAAAAAAATGTAGAGGCAACTAGAATAGTACCTCTAACCGTAGATGGTCCCACACTATGATCCTCTAGTTCTAGTTGCACTGCATACATAATTCCCGAACCATGGCCCTAACTTGTTTCACGACTGGAATTACTATGTCCTCTCCATTAAAAATGATAGTTTAGAACAGGATTTCCTCGACCATGACCTCCACCATTACCTCAGCCTAATCGGCCATTGGAAAAAAGAACTTCCTGACATATATGGAGTCATAGATCCCATACAAAACTTGGGTGATGGTATAGGTCCTCTTACAGTAGATAATAATGAGAGAGAGTGGTAGAAATGATGAAGGTGACCAATCTGGTTTTAAGCTCGGCACTCCAAAAGGTCTCTTGTGCACTGGGTCTTCTTATGGTTAGTTCTGTAGTATCAATGACATGCGACAAAAATATCAAAACATGCTTCATGGATATAATTTCTTCGATGTGTACTTTCAAAATGACGCTTACTATTTTCAGAAGAACCATTGTTCTAAATTGGAACCAGACCCTGTGGCTCACCAGTTTAGCTTCCATAATTTTTTTTAAATGAGGCCTCGATTTATGATCTATGTGACCGTTTTCAAATAAAGGAAATTCACCTATGGGTAGATGTTATATTTGAGTCCTTCCATAATGCATCTTGTTGTAGTTTGTGTGTCACCAGTCAGAGATGGGAACACAGTGATGTTATTTGAAACGTGTAGAATACACTAACATCTTTATAGATCACTACTGAAGATGTAAGAATTCCCTAGCATGATCATCTATCCAAATCTATAGAATGAAGTGATCATAGAAATCTGTATGAAATTCTTCCCAAACCATGTCACTAGTGTGCTCTTCCAGAGATATAACATCTGACCAATGATTGGAGAAGTCATAAAGGTTATATACTTCATGTTTGACAATCTGTTTTGGAATCATCTCAAGAGGGTCAAAGATGGAAATTATGACTTTAATCTATAACTCAGTTGAATGAGGACCACCACTCCCTGAGAAGTTGGGTGGTTGGTACTATTGGAAGTCATGTGTAAGATATTCCATAGACGGGGAAGGTTTATGAATATTATATACTAATAACATAAACCTGAGGAGACTATCCCTAAACTGAGTGGAAGGGCCCATCAGATGATCGACATGAAGCGGTACCAGAGGTGGTACAACATGTAACACCACTTGAGTCACTACAAGAGGAACCTCGGGTGGTCCGGGACCTACTATGTTTGCAGTGTGATCATTTCCACATTTGTGAGGCATGACATGAAGACATTATAGATGAATTGGTCAATAATATCCAAACACACACCTTTAGAAAGATTTCATAACAGAAGAAGAAGACATAAAAGGTGGAATTTGGATGGTAGGAATATAACCTACCTCATAGCACCACACAATTGGTAACCCGCTCCAGGAGTTGGGTCTGGATAAGGAAGTTTAAAATTAAAGGATCTCTAAAATGTGTCCTACTGCCTATTTTATTAGTAAGTGAAACTAAAAATCTAATAAACAATCACAATATTATTTTTAACAAATATTCACTTCAAAATTGTACATATAGGCATGACAACACTCAGTGGAAATAGGAAGATGCACACTGAATGTAAATATGGCATGGAAATATGCATGTTATTTTAATCCTATATTGCCTAATATGATGCATGTATATTCCTTGCACTCATATCATCTTACTTCAATGTAATAAATAATTATCTCAATAATACCAATATCAATAATAGCAAAAAACATGTGAGTCATCCAACTATGAAATCATATCAAATCTAATTGGCATAATCAATAACTGCAATCCCAACACATGAATCTGGGTTACCCCTGTACTTGGGTTAGCTACTTCCTTGCATATGGTATGTTTTAAATCCCTATATCCTAGTCTCAAATTTAACCCAAATAGTAAAAAAAGTAAAAAAACCCTCTGATACCACTTTTTAGGGTTCCCATCCCAGAAGCCACTAGAAGGGTGCTCAGAGCCTAGTTGTCTACATAACCTCAAATGCCTCTTCCTAAATGCTAGAGTTTGCAGACTAGCAACGATGGCCTTTTTAACGTGTCTACGAGGAAGACTATTACCTCATAGGTTTTAAGTAATATATAGAAAAAGAAAACTAGTTTATAATAAATAGTGGATGAATATAAATAACCAAACTAAAGAAAGAAGAAGTCAAACAACCCCAACTAAATATATGAATACTTTAGAAATTGATAAATGAACCAAATACATGATGATATCATACTATGATGTCTATGAAAAAATGAGAGTAAGGAAAACAAGAAATATAATAATGCAATCAATGCTATAATGAAAATGGCATGAAGTTAAACAACTGCATCACGAGTATAAGCTTGGTCCTCAGCCCCAAGATCCATCCTAAGAAGAAATTCACACTCAAGAACAAGAAAAAACATTCTTACCATTATTCTCAACGGAAGTACATGAAGTCTAAAAAGGGTACCAAATGGTGCCCAATTAGGGGGTGAGATAAAATCCCAGTAGGTCAACACTCATGGTGTCTAAACCATTCCATTTTGTGTTGCAAAAAAATAGTAGTGTTCCAACATATAATAGAAGTAAGAAATAAAATAAACACAATAAAATACTAATATCATGGATCAGGTTCTCAAAAAACCCCCTCCTATATCACTTGCTTCATCCCATGATAGAAATATAAAAAAGGTACCTTTAATAACAAGGGTCCATATATAAATAAAATAGGCTTGTAATAAAGAGGCAGACAAAAGGACGATACCCAAATCTTGTAAATTAGCCTAGGGTCTAGTTTATATGTCAACAAAGATGTATTCATGCACCAGAAATGTATCACAATTTACCAAGGAAATAAGGATTCATAATTAAACAACTTCCCCATATCATTATTATTATTAGGTTCAGGTTCTAAAGTTAGAGTCTGAGTATGTCCCGAAGGTATTGCTACGGTACATCCACTAATCTATCCAATTCCTCTGAGCCCATATATGGTAATATTCCTAAATTCCAAAAATCACTCGAGGCATGGAATTACTATGAGTCAGTCCTTATCTCACACTGAAGGGGTCAAGTATCACTCGAGTCTTGGTGTAGGCACTTTCAAATTATCCATCCTCGATGAGCCCTTCAGAAACTAGTGTCACCCAAAAGTATATAGAAGGTCTGGGGAAGTACTTGTCTCATAAAGCCTAAGACATATCCCCACCGCCACATACAGGTAACAAGTTAGGAATGTAGTGTTCAAGTATGAGTCATTACCATGGAACCATGTTCTCTCACCACCCTGAATTTAATTTGATGTCACAAAACATGTATCATAGAGTTGAATTTATAATTTCAACTAAACAGTATAGGCAACTCCACCATAACAAATTATCATTTAAAATGAGCAGCTATAATAAAATCAATTTATTAGTTAATGTAATAAAAAAACAATTATTAATTTATAAATGCACAAGAAGATAACAATTAAACATGGTATAATATCATTCGATAATAATTAACCAACAAAACCAATGTTCATTATTCTTAATTACCCAAAATAACTTATTTAATCAAAACACCACAAAATGGTTCAGGTTACTTGTGGAAATAATTAATTTAATTATTTCAGGGTTAATGGAAAATAAGACAGGAACATCATCACACCTAAAGGTGTATCTAAAAATGTTTAAATAATTTAAATATGTTAATGTGTCTCCCACAAAGGTGCGAAAGTTCAAAAAAGCAGTTTATTATATTTAGAATGGGTAAAAATTAGACCTCATTGGTAGAACCAATGATAGAGAGAATGTGTGATTTAAATGACACAACAAATAGAAGGTAAAGAGAGTAGAAAACCTACATTCTATATGTAGTAGATCCTATACTCAACAATGATCCTTGATTTGACCTCAAAACAAAAGAAAACATAAGATTTTAGAAAATCCACAATTTTGGGTAAAATCCTTCCATGATAGATTATGCGGTAGATTTATAATGAGATAGAATGATTCTTGGTGCTTGAGGTTAGCCGTAACAAGATATTCATAGTTCATCAGACGATGTCAAAATCAGAGGATAAATGAGGTTGCAGTGATCACCCGAAGGTGGAGGAGGGTAATGCTCACCAAATAGAAGGGGGAGGTGTGCCACACATAATATAGGGGGAGGAATAGAGAAAGAGAGGAAAAATAGAAATGTGAAAAGGAAATGAAAAGGAAAAATCAGAAAATAGGGGAAAAAGAAAAGGGAAAATAAAAAATGAAATAAATATAATAACAAAATAAAATTTATGGGGGAAATAAAAATAATTAAATAAAATGGTTTTACCCATTTTAATTATTATATATTTCTGTCAAACTGTTTTTATTATTATAATTTATTTTTATCCATATTTTAAATTCTTTTTAACTTATTTAAACTTATTTTTAATCGTTTTAATCATTTTAATTATTTTAGGTCGAACCTTGCACTAAGGCACAATGTGAAAATAAACACAAGTCTTGAGAAATTATTTAATTATTTTAAATATCTTCCTGGGACCTACTATAGGGTGTGTGAGCATGCGCCGTGAGTTCTCTTAAGGATTAAGATATAAAAAAAAATGGTTCAAACCTTGATTAAAGTAGGGACATTTCAACATCCCCTTCATAAGAAAAATCATCCCCAGGTTTCCCATATGATGGTAGTGGAACTTCGTTGAAGAAAAGATATGGCCATTGAGCACGCACAATTGTCTAACTCTCCATAGTTTTTTCCTAAATTCCTTCGTGTTTCCATAACACCCGAACTAGAGAAACTAAGCTTCCTTAGAGAAATTTCATTCCATGGTCAACTATAAGGATCATATGCTCCTCAGAGGACGCATCTACCTTGAGATGGATGTCATCCGGATCAATAGTGTGGGATGTGTTTGGATGATATAGTATATGTTGAGATACATGGAAGACATCATTCATTGCATGGTATCATTGAGGTAGAAATAACTGATAGGCCACCAACCCAACCATTTCCATTATCTCGAATGTCCTGGTGTATCTCGGTGATAACTTCCCCTATCTAAAGGTCTGTTTGTGACCCAGCTATGGTGAAACATGTAGAAAGACTCTATGTCCAACCTCAAACTCATGAGGTTTTTAGTGACCATTGGTATAATATTTATGTCCATTCTGAGCTATAGTTATATTCTTCAAAATTAATTACACATTTTCACAAGTCTCCTAAATGAGATTAGGACCCAATAGATCTACCTCGCCTACTTCAAGCTAGCATAAAGGTAAATGGAACATTATACCATAGAGATCCTCATTCAACACCATTTGAACTATCACATTGAAGTTGTTATTATAGGGAAACCCACCAAAAGGAATATGTTTTACTAGGAACCTCCAAAATCAAGAATACAAGCTCATACCATATTCTCTAACACCAGTATAGTCTGCTCAGACTTCCCATTGGTATGAGGATGATATGAAGTACTCAAAAGTACCTTCTAACCCATCATGTTCTAAAACCCTTTCCAAAACTGTGAATAAAACGCGGAATATATGTCCGAGACAATAGAACAAGGTATGCCATGAAGTCGCACTATCTACTAAATATAAAATTTCCCAACTCATTAATAGAAAAGGTCTTACAGATAGGTAAGAAGTTCATGACTTTGGTCATACTATCGAAAATCACCCATACTGCATCACTACCTCGAGGAGATTTTGGAATTTCTGTAACAAAATACATGGTGATGCCATTCCATTTCCACTCAAGAATGGATAGAGGTTGTAGGAGTCTAGAAGGTAATTGGTTCCCTGCCTTCACCTACTGATAGGTGGAACACTGAGAGATGAAACCTGCTATCTACTACTTCATACCCAACCACCAGTATTAACAAGACATGTCTTTATAAATTTTGATATGTCCATGATGAACTTTCCAAATAGTGGTTTTATATTCCTTCATCAACTATTCATGTATATCAGTAGTTACCCACACTCGGCCATAGTAAAGTAGAGTTTCACTCTCATGATCTACCCAACTAGGTTGTGGGTTCTCTCCTGTGACACTTTCTCTCAAAATTAGACCCTATGGATTAGATATTGGTCACACATGAACTCACTACAGAAGAGAGGATTTCATTGTATGATCTATTAGAACAGGTTACCCATGGTGTTCCAAAACCTCCAAATACATATCAGAAAATAAGGCCATCATCTTCTACTCACTATTAGAAGCACAGATGGCTTGCATCTATGTCTTCCATATCAAAGTTTCATCCACAAAACTTCCCTTACAACGGGTATAAGCAAGCTCAAAATAGAATAACTCATGTTATTCATCCTACCTACACTGCCTTAAATTCATGATTCATTATGTGGATATATATATATCATGATTTTGTGATCCATTCAAGAAATGAACCTCTCACCCAACATGTAGTGTCTCCAGCAGTGTAAAACATGAACTACATATGCTAACTTGAGGTTATGTGTTGGATAGTTCTATTCATGAGCTATTAGCTGGTAGGATCCATAAGTCCTGACTCAATATCCTTGCATTTAAACTATACCTACTTCAATTTTGAAAGAATCATAGTAAAGAGTACAACTTTTTCCAAGATGGGGAATAATCAGGATCAGAGCTGAGGATAGTTTTCCCATTAAATCCTAAAAATATTTTTCACAAGAAGACGACCAGATAAATTGCACACCATTCTTAGTTAGAGACATAAGGGGCACTACTTAGAGGTATAAATCCTGGATGAAATGCCTGAAATAATAAGAAAGTCCCAAGAAACTCCCTATGTTAATTTTTTTTTGGACTGCTCCTATGTTACTTTGACACTCACCTTTTTTGGGTCTACTAACATTCCTTACTCATATATTATATGGCCCAGTAAGTAAACCTTATCAATCTAGAAGTGGAATTTGCTAAGATTTTCATATAGTTGGTGTTCTATTTATTTCCTCTGCATGATCTCAAGATGGGATGCACTGTGATGTATATATGTGAATATTATAAGATGTCATCAACAAAAACCCCCACAAAGGAATCAAGGTGTGGGTGAAAAAACAAATTCATCCTATCCATGATGACTACAAGTGAATTTGTGAGGCCAAATGGAACAACCATATACTTGTACATGCTGTACCTTCTCCAAAACGTCGTACATTGTATGTCTCATGGTTTCACATTCACTTGGTAATATCCCAACCTCATATCAATTTTGGGAAAATAGTTTCTCCTCGGAGGTGGTGGAAGAGGTCATTTATATGGGACAAAGAATATTGATTCATTACCATAAGCTGGTTGAGATGATGTTAATACATTCATAATTTGAGGGTACCGTCTTCCATCTTGGAAAAAAGAACTGGTAAACCCCACAATGATGTTCTAGGTCTAAAAAAACACTTATCCACTAGGTCTTCAAGATGATTTTTGAGTTCCTATATCTCTGTAGGTGTCATCTTATAAAGAGAAATTGACACTTGTGATGCCGCTCACACTAGATCAATAGTGAACTCCACGTCCTTCATGGGAGGTAAGCCATAGAAATCTTCAGGGAAGACATCCCTAAAATAATCCATAATAGGAGGAAATCCCACTTTTTGTGTTCCCTAATCTCTCTAGAAAAGACTTTCTAATTGAGCATTCACTCTTCCATGCCCTGCACATTCAAGTATAGATCAAGTAGCCTATAAATCCCATTCTAATTGGTAAAGATATATGTCACCATAATAGTATGTGAAGGACACACAATGACAACAGGAATATACATGGGGATGATAAGAAGAAAGCCATTTCATACAGAGAATGAACTCTATGCTATAAATATAGAGGATAATGAAATTACAAAGGAAATGGTACCCACTTATCTCAAGGGTCACTCTTGGAACTAGCGTATTCCCTCTATTATAACCCCAAAAGGAGTATCGAGAGACACGAAACAACAAGAATAATTAATTTAAAGACCAAGGCATTCAAAAAAAGTGCAATAGATAAAACACAATGTAATGCAACGGTATTAAAAAATGGTTGAAACTAAAGTAGAGGATACTAGAATATTTACTCTAACCGTTAATGGTCATGCACTCTGGTCCTCTGGTATTGGTCACCCTGCATATATAAGACCTGAACCATGACCCTGATATGATGGCTAATTGGCCGGAGAAGTCTCTATTTGCTAACACAAATAGTTTGGAACTGGATTTCTTTTTCCATGACCTCCACCATTACCCCGACCTGACTGGATAATGGAAAAAGGACTTCTCGACTATTGTGGCATCATAGATCCCATATCTGACAAGGGTGCAGGAATGGGTCCTCTTCCACTAGATGCTGACAAGATAAAATGGTAGAAACCCTTATGGTGACCATCTTGATGCAAGATCAGAACTCCAATGGGTCTCTTGTGCACTTAGGCTTCTTATGACCAATTCTTCCAAGCTGATGGCATGTGATATAATTGTCAAAATGTGTTCCTTTTCTAGAATTTCCACCAGGTGTACTTTCAAAACGGCGCTCCCTATCACTAGAATAACCATTTACCTTCCTTGTAAAAGGACCGCAATAGCTCATAGGTTTATCTTCCCTGACATTTCATTACAAAATGATGGCGTGATTTATGAACTTTTTGAAAGTTGTGAAATGAAAGATGTTCACCAGTGAGCTGATGGTATATTTGAGTCCATCCTCAAAGCATCTCACAATAGTCTTTGTGTCACCTATTATTAATGGGAAAAAATTATAAAGCCCTGTGAAAAGAGTAGAAAACTATAACACCATTATAGAGCCTTTCTAATGTTCCATGAATTAACTGGAACGATGATCTCTCAAAGTGTATGAAATTAAGTGATCAAAGAAAGCTATCTGGAAGTCTTCCCAAACCATTTCCATAGTGTTTTCTTCTTGAGATATAACATCCCACCAATGCTTGGCGGTTTCACAAAGCATATTGACTGCAAGTTTGACCCTTCACTTTGGAAGTATGTTAAGATGGTCAAAGATGGAATTTATGGATTCTATCCATGACTATGCATCATGAGGACTGACACTCCCTTTGAAGGTGGGAGGGTGATTCTATAGGAAGTTCTTTTTGACCTCAACCATAGATAGGGAAGGTCTAGGAATATTCTGAACTAACTTCATAAACCTGAGGAGAATATCGTTGAACTGAACGATAAGGCCCATCGAATGATCGGTAATAAGAGTTACCACATGTGGTACTATATCTAACACCATAGGAGCCACTACAAGAGGAACCCCTGGTGGTTTAGGACCCACCATCTCTAGAGTGTAGTCCTTGTCTATCTCTTGAGGCATGTCATGAATATGTTGTGGCGACAGTGGTCTACATTAGCTAAACTAACATATTTATAAAGATCTTATAATAGAATAGTAATAAATTAATGGTGAAATAAGGATGGTGGGTATATAGCCTACCTATTATCACTACACAATAGGTAGCCCACTCCGGGAGCTAGGTCTAGATAAGGAAGAGTGAATATAAATGATCACTAAAATGAGGCCTACGACCTATTTTCAAAGTAAGTTAAAGATAACTTCTAATAATATAAAAAAAATTATATCTAAAAAATAGTAACATCAACATTTTATAACTAGGAACAACAACACTCACATGTAAATAGAAAGATACACGTTGAATATAAATACGGAATAGAAATATGCATGTCATTTTAAACATATAACACCTAATATGATGTAAGTAATGAATTTCCCTAATATCATTAGGTTTCAATGCTAGAAATCATTATATCAATAATACCAATATCAATAATAGTATAAAACATGTGATTCACCCAACAATGAAATAATATAAACTATAATTGGAATAATCTATAACTGCAATTCCAACCCAAGAATGTGGCTTTCCCCAATACATGGATTAGCTACGTCCAAGCATAAGGTAAGTTCAAAATCCCTATATCCTAGTCTCTTTTCCATCCCAAAGAGTAAGACAAAAGGAAAAACACCCTATGATACCACATTGTAGTTTCCCAGACTCGAAATCCACTAGAAGGGTGCTCCAAGCTGGGATGGCTACATAACCTCAAGCGCATATTCCCAAATGCCAGAGGCTACTGACTAGAAGCGAGTTCATTAATAATGTGTCAGTGGGGAAGAATATTCCCTCATAGGTAATAAGTAACATATAATTAAAGAAAAGGAGATTATTACTAATAGAAGAAGAATACAAACTACCAAACTACAGGAGAAATAATTAAACAACCCCAAATAAATATATAAAGAGTGAAAAAACTGATAAATTAACCAAATACATGATCATTTCATACTATGATGTCTTTCTAAAATGAGAGTATATAAAATATGAAATACAAGCATGCAATCAAAGCATTAATTAAAACTATATGAGGAGAAACAATAAAATCATGAGCTGAAGCTCGGTCCTCTTCCCCAAGCTCCATCCTAAGTAGGATTCCACACTCATGAACTGAAAATAGCATCCCCTTATCTCTACATGCGAACTTAATGTCTATATAGGTACCAAACTATGCCTCAGTAAGGGTGAGAAAAAATACCAGTACGATTACACCCACGATGTCTAATCCTTTCCATTTCATGTTATAAACAATATTAGTGTTCCAAAATTTAATCAAAGTAAGTAATCAAATAAACACAATAAAATAAATATATCTTGGCCTGATTCCTCCATGAAACTTGTCTAATATCACCTAATTTGACACACACTAGGAATATAAACAAGGTATCTGTAGTAATAAGGATATATATATATATATATATATAAAACTGGCTATAAATAAAGAGGTAGATAAAAGAACAATACCAAAAGCTTATGCTTTACTATGGGGTCTAGTTTATGTGTCAACAAATTGTGCTTCAAGTACAAGAATGTTATCAAAATTTATAAAGGAAACAAGGCTGAAAAATTAAACACCTTCCACACATCATCATTATTATTTGGTTCAATTTGTAGAGTTGGAGTCCGAGACCATCCCAAAGGTATCACTATGGTACATCCTTCAATTTATCTAAAACCCCCAAACCCATCCAAATAAATCTCCCAAAAGGCCATGTTTTTCTCAAGGCATGTCTATACCATGAGTCCATCCCAATCTCACACTAAAGGGGTCGTGTATCACCCGAGCCTTGGCGTAGCTATATGCCAACGGTCCATTCTCAATGATCCCTTCGGGAACCGGTGTCACCAAAAATTATATAGAAGGACCAGGAAAGTACTTATCTTGCAAAGCCTATGACATCACCCCCACTGGCGTATAAAGGTAACATGTTAGGAATGGAGAGTTAAAGTGTGAGTCCCTAATATTGAACCACATTCTCTCACCAACCTGAATTTAATTAGATGTCACATAATAGGTATTACAATGTTTCATTTTTAATTTAAACTAAATAGTTTAGGTAACTCTAGCACAATAAATGTTCATTTAAACCGGGAAGCTATAGCCAAAAAAATTTACCCATGAATGAAATAAAAACACACATTTTAATTTATAAAGACATAATATTATAATAATTGAACACGGAATAAAATAATTATGAAATAATTAACCAAAAAAACAAAAGATCATTGTTTAGAATTACCCAAAATAATTTATATATTCAAAACTCAACAAAAAAGATAGAACACAACATGTGATATTAATTAATTTAATTAATTCGGGGTGAAAAAAAAATAATCCAAGAGCATAGACACACCCAAAGGGGTATCCAATGGTGTTTCAATAATTTAAATAGGTTAAAATGTCTCACAAAAAGGTGCGAAGGTTCAAGAAAGCAGTTTATTTTTTTATGAAGAGTAGAAATTAGACCTCCATAGTAGGAACCAATGAGCAGAACAATATATGATTTAAATGATGCAATGAAACGAAGGGAAAGAGAGTATACACCCTTACTTATAATCTTAGAGGATCCAGTGATCAATGGAGATCCTTGATTTGACCTAAAATGAAAGAAAATGGATTATTTAAGAAAACGCCCAATTTCGGGTAAAATCCTTCCATGATAGATTTCATGACAGATTTATAAATAGATCAAATGGATCTTGGGGTTTGAGTATAGCCTTATTGAGAGCTTCATAGATCACAATATTATGTCAAAATCATAGGGGAAATGAGGCTATAGTGATCACTCGAAAGAGGAGGAGGGTGGTGTGCACTACCTAGTAGTGGGGAGGAGTGCCACACACAAGAGAGGGGGAGGAAGTGAGAAAGAGAAGGAACAAAAAGTTAAAAGGAAAAGAAAAGAAAAAAATAAGAAAATAGGGGAAAATAAAAAGGGAAAATTAAAAGGAAATAGATAAAATAATAAAATACAATTGGAGTGAGAAATAAAGATAATTAAATAAAATTGGTTTACCCCATTTTAATTATTTTATATTTATCTCCAATAGTTTTCATTTTTATTATTAAAGTTTAACCTCTATTTAAATTATTTTTAACATCCTTAAAATTATTTTCAGTTTTTTTAATCCTTTAAATAATTTTATCCCGAACGTTGCGATAATGCCCAATGTAAAAATTTAGTTAAAGGCCACAATATTATTTAATTAATTTTAATAGCTTATCAGGACCCACAAAAGAGTGAGCAGGCACGAGCCCTGATTTACCTAATGGATATGGATATGAAAACATGATAGTCTATTTCATGATTAAAACTGGTACATTACAGTATCCACTAAGAGGGTGGTGAAAATCATAATTTAAAATCCCACAAGTATAGAATAAGTTTATGAGAGGTTTTTCTCTCAAAGAGCTATACCTAATGGACCAATATTCATTCAAATATTTTTTTTATTATTTTCTTAACTATATAATTGGGGAAGAAATGTGGTTTGATGAATAAAATCTTGAATGAAAATATAAAAGAAAATGAAATTAAAGGAAAGATACAACCCTAATTTCAACATAGTTAACCATAATTATCTCATAAAATAGATACCCTAATCCCACCCTCAATTTGTTTACAACTTTTTACACACTCCCTCACAATATAAATTGGGTTCATAGACATCACAATTAGGAATAATTTTAGTTGATTATCCTACAACCCCCTAACATGATACATAACTAGGAGTCTACAGACTACTAAAATAATTGTTCTTATCATACACCCATGATTCAAATATTGGTACAATAATTGATTATAATAATGTTAATGTATTTTATGTAATGTTGTTATTAAGGAAATATCATTAAGTTTTTTCACTCAATAACTAAAATCCATGAATAAAAATAAATAGGAACATGTTTAATAAAATATAGATTCAATAGTTTTCATCTATTGGTTGTTCCCCAGGTTATCCTCTCACCATTGATGAGATCATGAGAATCAATGTCACATAATCAACATATAAAATTGGAGAACACATGAATGTTTTTTAATTTAATGCATTTGTATTGATATCAATGATGAAAATTATATATTTAAACACTAATCAATTCAAACGACGAGTCAAAGGACTAAAATTATTTTGAAATGGTTATGGGAAAATATTTTTAGGTGTCATCAAGTATTCTTTTTAATGTTAAGGGTTTCAATACAATTAATATCTCTTTTATTCAAGGATTGTATTTCATGTATACATTTATAGGGTTATGTATTTCATTAGCTATGTTTATCTTGAATCATATCCTTATTTGGAAATAAAAACATGGTAAATTTCTACCTTTGAGTTTTGAAGAATTCACCATGGATCACGTTGAATATCATTTCCAAAATATTTCCAGACCTAAGAAATATTTTATTTATATTATGAATTTATAGTATAAATTTCCATATAATATTTGAGTCCTAATATTTCAATATGTCCAATAAGATAGACATGGGAAATCCTGGGAGAGACAATCCTATGTATAAACTTCACAGGTAAAAATATATCATGTAATAGATTAATCAGACATCCACAAGGATGAAATATCAGATGTATTAGATTCATTTGGAAAGTCTTATTTTGTAAGATCTCTTAGAGTGATAAGATATGATACGCATTCCCTATCATATATAAACATATCACTTATCATAATTATACCTTGAGAAATATCTTATGTATCAGTTGTATCTTCAAACATGATGTTACACATAATCCTCCAACAGGAAAAATATGTTATGTATGGGAAATTATTCATCAAAATATTCATGCATCACTCTTGGTTCTCCAAGATAGCTTATATGTCACCCTTTTAGCCTCTAAATATATTTTATATTATTTTCTTCAGTATAAAAACTTCACAGACCTATTTCAGCAGCTTCAAAAACCTCACACGACATATAAATTTTTATTTCTATCATTAGATATGAATTTCCATCCTAATACATATGAACACCAGATTTATACACATTCATAGTCATCTATGAACTTGAATGTTATATATCCACTTCCTCATCATTGAATATGTTACATATTTTTTTTATTTTTATGAAAAATATTACACATCTTGTTGTAAGGCTAGAAATAAGTTTAAATAAACTCATATATCCTCTAGAAACACTGAACCCACCGAAAAACATTATTAGTGTAATCTATATCTAAATTATGATTAAAAGGATATGATAAATTAAGAACAATGAAAATTTCATATTACTAATTTTATTAAGATTCTAATAATCCATTTATGAATTTATAATTACGTCTAAAACTGAATAAAATTGATAAAATCAAGACCCAATACATTTCAAAATTTAATTCTAGATTTACAAAAGTAGAAAAAATTAGATGATTTCACAAGTGTTATATAATTTTTTTTTGTAAATCTCCATTTATAGAATTTTTAAAAAAATATATATTTTCACTCATCAACTTTTTATTTGAATTATAGCGGGATTTATAAAAAATAAACTATAGATATAGATATAGAAATAATATTTCATATCAATTCTTATGACCTTGTAAATTTAACTCATATGAATATATCATCAATTAAATGATGAAAATAATAATACCCATATTGATTCCAACCATGTTTCAAGGTAAAACAAATGTGATAGATATTCAAAAAATGAATGAACCATTTTTCTTATTTATATAATGTTCTCCTAGCCTCTATTATTTTCAATTTATCATCTTTCATTTTATTTTTATTATTCATACATACTTGTGATTTAACATAATATAATTCATTTCCCAAATTACTCAAGGATCATATGGTTAGAGTTATAGTAAATCCTCAATTACAAGTATTCAATCCATTAACATTCCATGTGTCAAAAATTATTATAGATATAGATTAATTCCACACTATCATAAGGAAAATTTATAATGAATTTTGAGATTTATGGTCAATAAGAAATGATGGGAATCTTTAAAATCATTAATGGGGAGGATTGGCAATTAATTGTGAAGTACATGCTATATAATTGTAAATTAAACAAAAACTTCTTCATTCATTTCCATTTATTAGAGTGTCACCTCATTTAATCTAGTTAAATTTTATCTCAAAAGTTCATAAATAAAATTTGTTAGAGAATTGAATGATCATTTATTTAGTTTCCAGTTATAACTATTTTCCATTTAACTTTTTGATATAAATAGTTTTTATTGAATTATAGCAACCATGAAATTGAAATATAAATTGTAATGTGAAACAATATTCCCATAAAAAATGACAACACATTTCACTCACTCTACTAAAATTTATATTTTTCGAAAGAAAATTAAAAATTGATCCTTCTCTCAAAACTTAATAAATTTAAAAATGAAAAATAGTGTTTTATATGTAATAAGGGATGAATAGACTTGAAATTTGGATCACCTAACAAGTTTTCCATGGTTTATATCGGATTTATTAATAGTAAAAATGTACTCATAGTCAAAAAGTGTTTATAGAGGATTGAATCAACAATGGAATAAATTATTTATATGTTATTAGACTCTTATATATTAAAAAAAGAATAATTTAATGTCATAGTATCCTTTATATCCCATTAATCACTTGATAAATGTATCTCAAGAATGGGAGTTAAAATATGAGAAAATGAAATGTGGAATAAAAATCATGTAATCAAAAGAATAAAAATTATTGAAATGAAAGAAAATTGAAAAAACATTGAACTCATTATCCTAATATAAAACAATTAATAACTAATGAATGATTATTCTATTTTAATATGTATATTTTCATATATTTTTAATGTAATTCATAAAAATTTTAAAAATTAAAAAAGAAACAAAATTTTAAAAAATAATGAAAATAATAATATAGGATTATCCCCTCTTAGAAACTTTTTTGTTACATTCTTATCAGTTTCACTCCAACATGTTTTCTATTTTAAACATAATGATGATAGGTATCCAAGAAAAATGATAAATACAACTAAGTAATAATTTATATTTTATATCAAGGAAGGATGAGATCTTATGCATCTTGATTTAATCTAAAAAAACCAAGTTACTAATTTATATAATATAAATCTAAAAATAAATGAAAATAAAATACATAAAAAATGTTTTTCCTTAGAATAAGTACCAATTTTACAATATATATCAATATTAAATTAAAAATAGTTCATAGCATTGCAATGGATGTGGTTTATTTGGTTTGAACTAATAAGTATTTTTTCACCTAAATTATATGAATATTTATTCATAGGGATTTCCTAATGTCCCAAGAAATATATTTCTATTTCATATCCTATTTTTTACTTACAATCCAAATGAGCTAAGAGAATTATTGGTCCTCTCTATTTTCATCTTGAAGAGTTATATAGACAGCATAATTTCTTATTCAGACTAGGAAGTGTAATTAAGTATAATTCATCTTGAGTAATTGGTTTTCAAGAATTTCCTACATAAAACCATGTTCCTCATCTATCGTAGTGGAAAATAAATAGGTTTCCTCCTCCTTATCGTCAAAATATACCAACCCTTCTATGATAACCTCTTAATCCAACAAAATCATTAAATATGATGATCCACCATTGTTAAGAATGATTTGTTTTCTATATAATTTTTAATAAAATTATATAAAATGCATTCAAGTTTATTTTATCTCCCAACAATATATCATCTAAGATATCTTATCCACTTGAAACGATTTTGGGATATACTTTTCTACAAGATCCAATAATATATTGTCTTCTTTCAATCATTCAAAAAAAAAACAATATATTTAATTGTCTATATATATTATTCTCTATAATATAATGTATTCATAAATTAAAATATGTCTATGATATCTATTCATTTTGTAAAAAAATAGCCACTATATATGATTTTTTTTCATCGCATGCAAATTCCTCAACTATTTTTCTATTTTCAAATTAAATTCCTTAGGTAATATATTTGTCAAAAGTGAATATGAAGGATTTTCCAAATTTCTATAAAACATCAATATTTATACCTTAAATGTCAGAGGTGAATATAGTTCCTTTGTTGGTTATTTTGATTACTATTCCCGAAATCTTAACATCACACATATGGCAGTAGAATTTTATGAAACTTAATCATTTAAATATTTACCACAGTTTCAAAATAATGTTTCAAATTTCTAGGTAAAAAATTGTGTAAGTATAATAGTTGGTGGAATCAGTGTTACATTATTTTAAAATTCCTCTCCTTTTAAAAATCAGAAACTATTAGCAATTAAGATCAAGAACCACTCACACAAACTCTCACCCACTAGTATAAAAAATTAAATGATTGAAAAAAACAATATATAATTTATACAAGGTTTTAATCAAAGTTCATTGTTTACATCATTGTTACATTTAGGTAGTGTTTAAAACAAAGGGTTTATCACTAAAAAAGTTTATTATAACAAAATTCTCCTAAAATATCAATCTTCTAACTATTATTTATACTTGATCCGACCATTTTATGACAAGATTCCAAAAAAACATGGAGATCATAAATAATATCAAAGATGAATTAGCGTAACGACCCAAAGTTTCATTAATGGAAATCCCTCTTGATCTAATTAAATTTCTATTTATGTAAAATTTTTATATAAAATGTCAACTTATTTGGTTTTATTTTAGGAATTGTGACCGTTACTTTTATAGCCATTAAACAGTGATCACATGATTAGAATAAATATAAGGCTTTAACAAACCCAATTTACTCAGACAAAGGAAGCGATGGACTCATCCTGTAGAATTTCTCCATACGAAGCCCATTTGTTAGAGCTCAAAAAATAGGTGGCGTCTTTGGGCTTCGCTCTTAGCCAAGACCAAGATGAGCTTCATCATGTTAGGATCGAACGAGACCATCTATGGGAAAAGTGGAAGTTGATAGAGATTACCACTCCAGCGATGTTATCTGAGCCACCCAAGAGTTTGTCACCATCGAACACCTTACCCTTAGGTCTTATGTGGCTGTTTTAAGGGGTTATGTGACAAATCTCTAGTACTATGTTCATGTACATTATTTTTTTTATATAATAATGAATATACTTTCTTGTCATTATTGAAACATTGTAAATAGTTTTTAAAGTACAAATAGTGTTTTTAGTTATTATTTAATTAAGAATTCTATTTTATTAAATTAAGGTATTTTTGAATTAAATAATATTTTAGTAAAACATTCTTATTATTATTAAATTAATTTTAATTAAATATAAATGATCTTAAAATTTTATGAATGCAATAGTAATTTTTATAAAGGTTTGAAATCCATTTTTGTCAAAACCCATGATTTTTCGATAAATGTCAGTTTTTATTTTAAAAGTGAAAGTTAAAATATTTATAAAATTATTTATATAAAATAAATGTTATTTTTGGAATCAGGACATCGAAATTATCCAACGATGAATTTTTCATAATTTTCTGAGACAGTCAAAATTTTGGGTAAAAAATTAAATACCGTTTAAATATATAATGTGTTTTATGGCATCATAATGACCCAATAGTGATGTAATAAAATACTATAATCTTTATCTTCTTCCAATATATGTTTTACCATTAAAATAATGTGATTTTGGGTTTGTTTGACTTATTTTACAAAGCATTAATGGACCCCTCAAGACTTATTAAACATATTGTATTTTTAAATTATTTTCCATGGGAGTGTGACTCACCTCCACATAAGCAACCCCATTATTTTAAGAAGTTCGGACTTTGGCCTTATAAAATATTGTTTTCCTCTCCCCTTTTCCAAAAACAATGGGCAAAAACCATGATCTGATTTGTGGTTTGGATTAGTCTAATGTAAGGGGTCCCAAAACTAAATAATAAAGAATTAACTCACCTTTCCTATATAAACCCACCCAAGCTCCCACTTACTCCTCACTCAAAGCCTTTGTAGTTCATCCAACCTCTGCCCTACTCTCTCTTGAATCCTTCCAATGTTCCCCAAGCTCCCAAGAAGCATCTCTCAAGCCTCTCTCAAGCCTTTGGAAGCACACTTCCAAGTAAGGGTTTTTCTTCCTTTCACTTTTTGTCCAAATTTCTTAATATTGTTATGCCCTTTTAATTTCAATTATAAATGCTGGGGTATGGTTTCGAACCTCCCCTATACATACCTCTTAATTTTTCAATGATGGGATACCCCTTTCTCTCTCATTAAATGAATCCCATGTACACCCGTTACTATGCCGAAATTCCGAAAGGAACTTCTATCTCCTCATTTAAATTCAAGCAATACTTTTGTATCATGAATCTAAATTACATTAAAAATTTTGGGACATTAATCTATATGACCCCCTTACTGTCCATTTCATGTAGATATGATGAGACACCCCTTTCTCTCTCATCAACCATTTTTATGAATTCTTATATCACGTCGTTACGCTGCTAAAATTGCACTGATTTTCTAAGCCAATGCCATTGTGTCGAGTATACCATGGCCATTTCTCCATCAAGGGTATTCACCTTCATGAAAATTTACTTATTGATTATAAAGTTTCATTCCACATTCCTTTGTCATGGAATAAATTATTATGTTTTATAAATCCATGTTTTATGATCCATGTGGCACACTTATAAATGAAATGAAATGTTTAAGAAGGGTGCACCCTTATAGCGCTCTAATGCATTGGGTAAAGTATAGTGTCATGATACATCATGTGCAATGAGTGTTGACTCATACTAATTCAAGTGCAACGAGGGTTTACTCGTGCTTCATGTACAATGAGGATTTACTCATGCTCCATGTGCAATGGCCCCTGGCTCATGCTAATTCCATGTTAAGTGTTGTTGACACATTTCCATGTTATGATTATCATGATTTATCATGAATTTATGTTCATGTTTATCTTTTGTTCTATTGATATGGATATTTTCTAACATGTATTGTACTCCTCATGTAATCCATGTTCATTACCTTACTAGGCTTTATAGCTCACCCCTTTTCTTATACATGTCCTCAGGTTATCCCATGCAATGCTAAGTATGAGGGAATGTAGTGGCCATGTAATGTAAGTTTTCAATAAAGATGTTGTATTTCTTGTTTTAAGTTGTTATGTAATGATCCTAAGCTGCAAAGACACTAGACCTCTTGATCATACATGTTGTATCAAGTGAATAGATTATGTAATAAATCATGTTTATGTTTGTAATAAAAG
Organism: Viscum album; assembly: GCA_963277665.1. Taxonomy (NCBI): domain Eukaryota; kingdom Viridiplantae; phylum Streptophyta; class Magnoliopsida; order Santalales; family Viscaceae; genus Viscum; species Viscum album. Next base: position 1,888,971,548 of record OY728130.1, on the reverse strand, counting down.
CATGGTTGTCATAGTTGGTATCAGAGGATAGGTATAGTTATTTTTGGGATTAGGATTAGAAAACACTAGTAAAGCCTTAGAGACAAGGCTAAGTATAATAAAAACATCCCTAAATTTTGGTAAGTACTGAGTAATTTTTTATCAAAAAAATACATCCTTGTCTGGATACGAGCAGGTAGAGGCGGCTTTGGCACAGATGTATCCTAGGGGTAAAACCCAAAAACACCGCTTTGAGATAGACTCGAATGGGAACTGGTGCATGACAATGTGCCTTACTGTACTCTTGGTTACGACATTCCCGGGGGATATTTTTTTGATAAATTCACAAGCTTAGTATGAAACCTTATTAAGGGAATAAAAAAAATGCCCCTAAGAATATATGTTAGAAAGCAGATCATGAAAAGCCTATATTGAAGCCTATAGACTCATGTGTTAATGAAATAAATGTTTATTTATAAGTCATCAAATTTTTTATTTGGATTACCCTCTATGTGTTACCCCTAACTTTCATTTTATTCCAGCTAATGGACGCTAATAGGAGGACTCAGGCTAACAACCTATGTGAAGATCAATGTGATGACTGTACTAATGAGATTCCCAATCCAATGGGAAAGGGAATCACGAACTTTCCCACACTTCTATCTCAGCTAAATCAAGATTTGAATAGAAACACGGGTCAATAGGAACGTATAAACCCCCCTAAGAAGGAACAAGTCACTATCGAGAGCTTCATGAGAAAAAGGCCTCATACTTTTAGTGGATCATCCGATCCGACGATCTCTGAACAATGGATCAACTCCATTGAAAAGATATTCTCAATACTTCAATGTTCTGAACAAGAGAAGGTTCTCCTGGCAACTTATCATATGGAGGGTGAAGCTGATCAATGGTGGATGTTGATAAAAAATACGAAGCCTGAGGAAGAGATCGAGGCATTGGAATGGAAGGATTTCCGGAAGATGTTTTTCGATAAATATTTTTATTTCACCCTCCGGATTAAGATGGAAAGGGAATTCTTTTCCCTCAAGAAAAAAGAAGAAGAATCTATTGGAGCGTACGAGGAAAATTTCACAAGGCTTGCACGATACACTTCCGGCTTTGTCATTAACCCCGAATGCAATGTTGGCCGCTTCTTTGGTGGGCTGAAGCCTAGCCTGTGGAAAGCATTAGAGATCCTTGACTTTGAAAGCTATGAGGAAATTGTCCGATGTTCCCTCAAGGTCGAAATGGAGATCAGGTAATCACATGGGTATCCTGGGGACAAGAAGTGTAAGGTGGAATTCAATGCTGGCCGTCCGATGGATAAATCCAATGGTGCTAAGAAGATCTAGCACCCCACTTTCCAAAAGTGTGGAAAGAAGAACCCTGGAAATTGCCTCAAGGGGATGAGGAAATGCTTTAGGTGTGGAAGAGAAGGGAACCTAGCTGTTAATCATTAGTATGAAAGACCCGTGACTACGACAGAGGAGAGGAACACTCTGTTCGAACCTCAACGCGTTGTTCATTACTACAACTGCAAAGAACCAGGGAATTTTTGAAATCATTTCCCTAATCCAAAGGTTTTCAGAGGCAACCAATAACCTACAAGGCAGCAAGGAAGAGCTTTTACCAGCACTTCTGCTGAAGTGAACACTAACAATGAAGTGGTGAAATGAACACTCATTATTCAATAAAGAATAGCGAACATACTTTTTGATTCAGGTTCTATGCATTCTTTTATATCTCTAAAGTTTAGTAGAACAATCCCATCACCACCAAAAATCATAGAAGTGAAGATGTCGGTGAGTATGAAAAATGGTGAAATCTTTGCATCCCATGAATATAACTCCTCCCCCGTCTTAATATTTGGATTTAATTTCTGGTGAACCTCTTCATACTCCCTCTAGTGGAATTTGATGCAATTCTTGGCATGGATTGGATTTCCTTATATACAGCCGACATAAATTTTCAGGAGAGGGAAATCACACTCCATATGGAGAATCGACCCCCAATTATTTACAAGTTTAAGGAGGAAGATGGATCTTTTTAGCTCCATCATCTCAAGAATGGATATTACTGCCTTATGAGCATGCGTATCTGGCTCAGATGATTGAGTCCAAGGAAGAAACCATCCTTGAAGAAATTCCTATTGTGAGGGAATTCACTGAAGTGTTTCCTGAGGAACTACTCGGTCTTCCTCCTAGAAGAGACGTTGAATTATCAATTGATCTTATACCTGGGGAACTACCAATTTCCAAGAATCTATACAGAATGGATGTCATTTACCTTGAAGAGCTGAAGAAACAACTAGAAGAGAATCTGGATAAAGGGTTTATACGCCCAAGTGCTTCACCATGGGGTGCACTAGTCCTCTTCATCCAGAAGAAGGATGGGTCAATGTGGATTTGCATCGATTATCGTCAAATTAACAAAATCACGATAAAGAACAAGAATTATCTTCCACAGATCGATGACTTGTTCGATTAGCTACATGGAGCACAATACTTCTCTAAGGTAGATTTGCGGTCGGGATATTATCAAGTAAGGGTGAAGAAGAAAGATATCTCCAAGACTGCTTTTTGTACAAGATAAGGGAACTATGAATTCATAGTAATGCCTTTTGGACTCACCAATGCTCTATAAATCTTCATGGACTTGATGAATAGAGTCTTTAGATATTATCTAGACAAATTTGTGGTAGTCTTTATAGATGATAATCTAATATACTAAAAAACCAAGGAGGATCATGAGGAGAATTTAAGAACTGTACTATAGACTTTACACAACGAGAAGATCTATGTTAAGTATAAAAAGTGTGAGTTCTGGTTGAAGGATGTCTCATTCTTAGGCCATATCATCACAAGCAATGAGATATCTGTAGATCCCTCCAAAATAGATGCAATTGAGGGATGGCCAAGTCCAACATCAATAACGGATATCCGTAGCTTCTTGGGTTTAGCTGGATATTATCGACAATTTTTGAGAAATTTCTCACAATTGGCCAACCCTCTTACCAAGATATCTCGAAAGGGAGTAAAATTTTCTTGGAGTGATGAATGCGAAGAAAGCTTCATGGTGTTGAAATGGAGGCTTATCACTGCGCCCGTTCTCACTTTACCCACAAGTGGGGAACTTTTTGTGGTATTCAGTGATGCTTCGAAGAAGGGCTTAGGCTATGTGATGATGTAGAATGATAAAGTGATATTCTGTGCCTCAAGGTAGTTGAAAATCCATGAGCGAAACTATCCAAAACATGATCTGGAGTTGGCGGCTGTGATCTTTTCTTTGAAAATTTGGCGACATTATCTCTATGGGGAGAAATGTGAGATATATACTAACCACAAGAGTCTTAAATATATATTCACATATAAAGAGATTAATATGTGTCAGAGAATATGGATGGAGCTCATCAAAGATTATGACTGTTCAATACATTACCACCCTGGGAAAGCAAACAAGGTGGCAGATACCCTAAGTAGAAAGGACCCAGTGATTCTATCAATGATGAGAATTGAAAAGGGTCCAATCTTCTTAGACTTGATGAATATGGAAATGGGAATCATAAAGAAGGGAACATCATCAATATTTTCACAAATGATTGCTCAACCTTCTCTTTTGTAAAGGTTAAATGATGCTCAAAAGGATGATGTGGGAATTCAAGAAAAAGTGGAAGCTATCGAAAAAGGGAAATCCTCGGAGTTTAATGTTAATGAAGAATGAATTTTGCAATTTGGGAAAAGGATATGTCTTCCTTCAAGTCCAGAGCTGAAGAAGGAACTTTTGGATGATGCACATAGTTTAAATTTCTCTATTCACCCAGGGAGCACAAAGATGTATCGAGATCTCTGAGAAAACTTTTGGTGGGATAATATGAAAAAGCAGATCGCTGAATATACATCAAAGTGCCTGGTGTGCCAGCAAGTGAAGGCAGAGAGGCAGAAGTCTAAGTGGATGATGCAACCATTGCCCATACCAGAATGGAAATGGGAGAACATCACCATGGACTTTGTCACCAGACTTCTAAGGACATCCAAAGTCAACAATAAAATCTGGGTTGTTGTGGATCGTCTTACAAAGACTGCACTCTTCATTACTATTCGAGAGGATTTCTCATTGGATCAACTGGAATAGATATATATCAGGGAAGTGGTAAGGCTGCATGGAGTACCACTATCTATTGTGTCTGAACAATATCCAAGATTCACCTCTATGTTTTGGAAGATTCTTCAACATGCTCTGAACACTAAACTGAAATTCAGTACGGCCTATCATCCTCAAACTGATGGCCAATACGAGCGGACTATCCAAACACTTGAGGACATGTTGAGAGTGTGCTCAATGGACTTTAAAGGAGGATGGGATCAACATATTCCTCTGGTTGAGTTCTCTTATAATAACAGTTTCCACTCGAGCATCCAAATGGCACCATATGAAGCCCTGTATGGGAAAAGGTGCAGAACACCAGCATGTTGGGATGAGGTCGGTGAACGTAAGCTGCTTGGACCAGAAATTGTCGAGGAAATGGCAGAGAAGGTGAAAACCATTCAGCATCATATAAAGGCATCCCTGAGTCGACATAAGAGTTATGCAGATAATCATCGACGAGACCTTGAGTTTAAAGTTGGAGACATGGTTTTTCTACACATATCTCCATGGAAGAAGGTCACGAGGTTTGGAATGAAAGGGAAGTTAAGCCCAAGGTACATCAGCCCCTTTGAGATTCTTGATCGTGTCGGGGTTGTGGCCTATCGACTAACACTTCCACCTACCATGGCCAAAGTATATGATGTATTTATTTTATCCCTCTTAAGAAGTACATATCAGACTCTTCACATGTACTCTCTTTTGAGGTGGTACATTTAGAGGATGATCTTTCTTATGAGGAAAAACCAGTGAAGATCTTAGATCGTAGAGAAAAAGTTCTACGAAATAATACAATGCCCCTCGTCAAGGTGTTGTGGTGAAACCACAAGTTTGAAGAAGAAACTTGGGAATCAGAGGAAATGATGAAGCCAAGTTACCCACATCTGTTTTAGTGTGGGAAAAGGAAATTTCGAGGTAGAAATTTCTTAAGGGAGTAATATTGTAACGACCCAAAGTTTTATTAATGGAAATCCCTCTTGATCTAATTAAATGTCTCTTTATGTAAAATGTTTATACAAAATGTCAACTTCTTTGGTTTTATGTTAAAAATTGTGAACGTTACTTTTATAGCTGTTGAACAGTGATCACATGATTAATATAAATATAAGGCTTTAACAAAACCAATTTACTCAGACAAAGGAAGTGATGGACTCATCCAGTAGAATTGCTCCATATGAAGACCATTTTTTGGAGTTCGGAAAAGAGGTGTTGTCTTTGGGCTTCGCTCTAGACCAAGCCCAAGCTAAGCTTCATCATGTCAGGCTTGAATAGGACCGTCTACAAGAAACGTGGAAGTTGATAGAGATTACCACTCTAGCGATGTTATCTGAGCCACCCCAAGAGTCTGTCACCATCACACACCTTACCCTTAGGTCTTATGAGGCTATTTTTAGGGGTTCAGTAACAAATCGTTAGTACTATGTTCATGTACATTATTTTTGTATATAATAATGAATATACTTTCTTGTCATTATTGATACATTGTAAATAGTTTTTGAAGTACAAATAGTGTTTTTAGTTGTTATTTAATTAAGAATTATTTTTTATTAAATTAAGGGATTTTTGAATTAAATAATATTTTAATAAAGTATTATTATTTTTATTATTTAATTAATTTTTATTATATATAAATGATCTTATAATTTTATGAATGCAATTGAAATTTTTATTAAGGTTTGAAAGCCATTTTTGTCAAAACCCATGAATTTTCAATTAATGTATGTTTTTATTTTTAAAATGAAAATAAACATATTTAAAAAATTATTTATATAAAACAAATGTTATTTCTGGAATCAGGACGTCGAAATTATCCAACGATGAATTTTTCATAATTTTATGAGACAATCAAATTTTTGGGTAAAAAATTAAATACCCTTTTAAATATATAATGTGTTTTATGATATTATAATGACCCAATAGTGATGTAATAAAATACTATATGCTTTATGTTCGGCCAATTTATGATTTTAAATTAAAATAATGTGATTTTTGGTTTGTTTGACTTATTTTTCAAAGCATTAATGGACCCCTCAAGATTTATTAAACATGTTGTCTTTTTAAATTATTTTCCATGGGAGTATGACTCACCTCCACATAAGAAACCCCATTATTTTACGAAGTTCGGACTATGGAATTTTAAAATATTTATTTCCTCTCCCCTTTTCCAAAAACCATGGGCAAAAACAATGAGCTGATTTGTGGTTTGGATTAGTATAATGTAAGGGATCCCAAACTTAAATAATAAAGAATTCACCCACCTTTCTTATATAAACCCACCCAACCTCCCATTTCCTCCTCACTCAAAGCCATTGGAGTTCGACCAAACTCTACCCCACTCTCTCTAGAATCCTACAAAGGTGCCTCAAACTCCCAATAAGCCTCTCTCAAGCCTCTATCAAGCCATTGGAAGCACACTTCAAAGTAAGGATTTTTCGTCCTTTCACTTTTTTTCCAATTTTCTTAATATTGTTATGCACTTTTAATTTCAATTATAAATGCTGGGGTATGGTTTCAAACCTCCCCATACTGCCCTATTATTGTTTTAATGATGGGATACCCCTTTATCTCTCATTAAATGCCTCACATGTACACCCGTTACTATGCCGAAATTCCGAAAGGAACTTCTCTCTCCTCATTTACATTCAAGCAATACTTTTGTATCAGGAATCTATATTCCATTACAATTGTTGGGACGTGTATCTATATGACCCCCCTTACTGTCTATTTCATTTATATATGATGATAAACTCATTTCTCTCTCATAAACCATTTTTATGAATTCTTATATCATGCCGTTACGCTGCCGAAATTACACCGATTTTCTAAGACAATGCCATTGTATAGTGAATACCATGCCCATTTCTCCATCAAGGGTATTCACCTTCATGCACATTTACTTATTGATTATAAAGTTTAATTCCACATTCCTTTGTTGTGGAATAAATGATTATGTTTTATGAATCCATGTTTTATGATCCATGTGGCACACTTATGCATGAAATGAAATATTTATGAAGGGTGCACCCTTATAGCGCTCCAATGCATTGGGAAAAGTATAGTATCATGATACGTCATGTGAAATCAGTGTTGACTCATGATAATTCATGTGCAACGAGGGTTTACTCGTGCGTCATGTGCAATAAGGATTTACTCATGCTCCATGTGCAATAAGCCTTGGCTCATGCTAATTCCATGTTAAGTGTTGTTACCACATTTCCATGTTATGATTATCATGATTTATCATGCCTTTATGTTCATGTTTTTATTTTTATCTATTGATATGCCTATTTTCTTACATGTATTGTACTCCTCATGTATTCCATGTTTATTCCCTTGATGGGCTTTATATCTCACCCCTTTTCTTATGCATATCCTCAGGTTATCCCATGCAATACGAATTATGAGGGAATGTAGTGGTCATGTAAAGAATGTTTTCAATAAAGATGTTGTATTTCATGTTTTAAGTTGATATGTAGTGATCCCAAGCCCCAAAGACACTAGACCTATCGATCATCCATGTTGTATCAAGTGAATAGTTTATGTAATAAATCATGTTTAAGTTTGTAATAAAATAAGGTTTGTAATAGTTAGTATCAACATATGACCTCCTTAAAGCCTTAATAATAATTGAAATCATTCAGGATTCATCATCATTATGATATATATTCCCAAAAAACATACTGAGATACTACTCGTGTAACACATAATGATTTATGTATACATTACCCTTTAAATAAATACTATTTTCTTGCATGCTTGTAATAATTGTAACAATGAACTAAAAGGCACCAAGATAAATTTTATTGGGATATAATATTACAATACATGATAAATGTTAACAAATTTTGAAAATTTAATTTGAAATATCATTATCAAAACCATAATAGGAATACAATAACAAGTAAATAAAAAAACCCAGAGCATGAAATATGTATCCTCATGGTATTCCATGAATGTTATACCTCATATTATATCTATTAAAAGGAGGATAAAAATTATAAAAATACAATTTTTTTGAGAAATAAGTAAATTAGTTGGATTAATGAATTTATTAATATATGTTAGTCTATATATAGAATATAATATGAGTAATATATATATTGTCGTTGGACATATGGTCATTGGAAACATGGCCATTGGATATATGGCCATATATTTTGATCATTGTATATATATGTATCCTATAAGCACATTGAAGTTGTTTAATTATTAATAAAAAATAAAAAATTATATTTTTGAAAAATAATAAGTAACCCCGGAATGAAATAAATGATTTTAATTAATCAAAATTAATTATTAAACTTTTTTTATTTATATTTATTACATATTATTATTATTAATTATAAATAATTATTTGATGTTTTTAATGAATCTATATAAATATTTTAATACCAATGGACTGAAAAAACCTATTTTTTATAATATAAATATTTAGTGGGAAGTGATTAAAATAATTTAATGTAAAAAAAACATATTTTTGTATATTTTTTAAATGTGAGGCATATATATTAATAACTTCAATTTATCACTACTCAATTACGATTTAATGGAAATTAATTAATTTTATATTTATATATATTCAAAAAATTAATAGTCAACTAATTTTTTTAAAAGTTAATGAAAAAGAATAACTGAATTTTATTGCTTAAAAATTCCTTAAAACTGTTATTATGCATTATTTATTCTTATATTAACATTAATTTTTCTCAGTTTTAAAAAATGAATAAAATAAAATGATATTTATATTAGGAATTATCATTTTTAATTTATGTAATAAGATCAATTTCATCTTTATTTATGAAAATATATTATAGAGGGAATGATTGAGTTTTTACAGTAAAGGTAACATCAGGAAAAGGATTATCTAAGGGTTAATTCCCTAACATATAAAAAACTATTATCCATAAATGAGTTAATTAAGGAATTATCAACATACTATTTTCTTTGATCAATCATTTTTTACTTTATATACACTATTCATGATAAATTACATTAATTATTTACTAAGGTATGAGTATTTGTGAAAATTCTACTCAAGTTCATCTATAAATTCCCCATTAACATGCCACAACTATCACTAATACTTGTGATTCATCTTTAATACCTTCCAAAAATATATCCCTAAGAAACTTATTCCCTTTTTGGGAACCTCTATTAACAATAATGAGTCCTAAATCCCTCATTTATAAGAGTCCCTATAAGAGAAAATTCATGTTTTCAGTGTAATTATTTTCCTCCCATTAATGTTTCACCATTATATTATTCATAAAAATATTTTCAAATATTATTTAGCAAATTAGTAAAATGTTTTTTTAATCGTTAATCTTCTATAAGATTGATATATTTACTATATAATAATACATTTTTACTCATTCTGTTGTTATAAGATTCTCTTGTTTTGGTCGATATTACCACCTATGCTAATGATGTTATAATATTCACTTTTTTTTAAAAAATTATTATAAATTAAATTATTTTAATATGACATAATAATGATTAATTTATGATGTTTTTATTATTACATTATAATAATATTCAAATATATTTTCACAAATAAATTCAATTCCATTTTTAATTTAATAATTATTGAGAAAGAAATTTTTAAGAGTTGTATGCGAACCATCACCATAGTTTCCATAAATTTCCATTGGAGTCCAAAACAATAAAAAAACATATAATAAATCATTATTAAAAAAATTAGGTTATTAAATTATGGTGCTGGAGAAAGGACTTTAACCACCATACTAAAGTCAACACAAAACAATCACAAAAATAACCCACAAATAATATTACTAATAAAGAATGATATATAAAGTGTAATAAGATAATCTAAATTGATAGTATGAAGTAAAATAAATCTATATTTTTATATATAGAGGAATTATAAACCTAAATTTATTATACATTGAGTTTTAGTGCATTCGACTATGGAGAATCTTGAGGGAAGGGTTTGTCATTTCCAATTCTATTAATTGAGACAAGTTACATTTTATACACTAATTTTAATGTGTTTTGTGTATATATTTACACGTTATCCTATTATATAATAATTATATTTTTACTAGTGGTATTTAAAGTTGCATTTCAAGATCCATATTTTAATTTATTTTGAATCAAACATTGTGAAAGATGTACGGATTTATTTCAAATATCAAGTAGAAATCAAGATTTTTTATGACTAAATTTACATGAGGGAAAATTTTATATTATTTATACATAAATAAATATATATATTATTCTCCTTTAGTTTTGTCTAGTTTTTATATTTCTTTTTTCCATTTCAACTTAATTATGTTTACAATTTAACTAGAATATTTATTATAGGTAGAGACCACATTATATCATAATTTCATCATTGAAACATTCCCATTCCTATTCAAATTCATAATTTTGTGTTATGAATAACCTGATTTATAATTTTATGATTTATTAAGGCCATTTTCTATTTTATTTGACCTTATTATAAAAATTATGAAATGATTTTCTTTTTAATGTTTTATGTTCTTTTTATTTTTTATTTTCTTTAACATTTATTATAATATAAAAAAAGAATATGTTTTTAACATTTTTTCCATGATTAACTTAGTATTGTACTTTCTTTATAATAGTCTGAATGTATACTTTTTTTCATTGTATTTTGGATAATATTATTTTCCTAGCATCTTCTATAGTTTCCTTTACAAATATTCCTTTCCATGTTTCTATGGTTTTCTATAGTATTATTCATTCCCATTGTCTTATAATTTATTTACATTAAATAATAAGTATACTAAATGTAAATGATATTTATTTATACTTTTTTTAAGAAAAAATCATAAAATTTTTGTTCATACATTCCAGGATACATTAATTTTTCTTATGTTTAGCTAGATTTATTATCTAAATATACCACCAAGTATCTTTCGGTAGAAGGATTTTGATAATATATTATAGAAATATTCAAGAAACCCATTTTTTCATGGTTTAAATATGTTATTATAGAATTTAGAAATTTTTTCATGTTCATGTTTCACATATATCTATGGTTTTCCCCATATTATGGGTGGGTATAGAATTATATATCCCTCTATTACAATAGGTAATTTTTTTACATCATATGAGATGAAAGATCATGGGGAGTAAAAACAAATTCAAATTCAATGGGTGGGTCTAAAATTATATAGCCCTTCAATTGATTAGATAAATACATATATATCTCCTGATATAACATGTCATTGATTAGTTGGTAAGAAAGAGTCCTTCATGGGAATCTATCCACTATTTGATGATGGTCATTGTAGTGGTCCTTGACATAATAAATGATTATATATGATTATGTTTTTTCACATTTCTATGTAATGAAATATTTCAATGTTATTTTTTCATGGTTCATGATTATTGACTCAGGTTTAACCACTTCTATGACTTATTATTATGTTATGAAAAACATGTAATGTCATGTTTCATGATTTATAATCTATTTTTTTTATTAATTATTTCCTTATGAAACATTCATGTACATTGATTGTGTTCTCACACCCACATGTTCATCATATTATCACTTAAGATAATCGAAAAATATTAATTACGTTCACCCTTAATTATATTCAAATCTCACCACTTCTAATGTTTAGATTACCCTATAAATAAAGATGAATATTTGGTGTGGTATATATATAAGTCTATAAAGTGTAATTATTATTCATAGTATATATTGAATAATGTTTTTTAATTTATTTGTTTTTGGTGTCTAATATCAAAATATCATAAACTAATCGATCATGAGGTGCGATTTATTGTGTGATATTGTTAACATTCATGTGAAATGATCTTATATTTATATATTTAAATTTTGGGTTTTTTTAATTTGGTGTGATAGTGAGGTTTATTTATTTTTGGGGATTAGGTTATGAAGAATAAGGGGACTAATCTTAAAGTAACCTATGTTTCACCAAAAGTGATGTAGGATGAACCAAAAATTTTATAGGTTGAAATGTAAATTTTATAATTTTTGATATTTTAGGATTGAGTTTCCTTATAACATGACTGATAAAATAGGTTATTATTTCATGCTATTAATTCAAACCATTTTTGTATTAGTAATTGATAGAATAAATAACAGTGAAATTTGGTTGCTGATAGGTCCACTCAATATTGAAAACATAATATTTAAACCTAGTTCTATGAATTATTTTATATATTTAAAAATATATATAAATTTAAATTTATATCATTAATCTTTAGATATTAAATTATCAGTGAAAAATTATAGTGTTATGATGATTACATCTCCAGTTTATATATCTTATCTCATAGAAGATTGTGAGAAATTTCATCCTATAAATCATATTATTTGGCCATTATTTGAATTTTATGTTATATTGGGAATTAAATTTACATATCCAAATATAATACATATTAATATATAGGATATGGAAATCACATTTCATATAAAATCTTAACAAACAATCATATATTAGTGTAATAATGACTATAAAATCCATAGAGAAATTAATTCTATTATATTGTACTAAATACCCAATAATGAGGCATACATAAATCAAATGGTTGAGTAAAAATTATATGTATTGAATAATATTATTATGAATAAATAAAATGATATTGTTTCTAATTATATTCCTAGTTTTCTTTTAAATTAAGATATTTATAGTTCTATAAAACTTTTACCGGCTATTATCCCTATATAAAATAATTATAATATATTTAACCTCATTAAATTGAATAAATTGAATATGTGACCCCAAGAGAACCTATATAAGGGTTTAATATTTCCATGTGGTTCACCATTGGGTGAACTATTCTACATTTTTATGAAGAATAATAGATAAATTTTTCATTTTATTGATTAGTGAGAACATAAAAAGACCACGATCAAGAATAAATATCATTTACCCTATATTGTGACCCATTTTATCAACTCAAAGGGGATTAATACCTCTCAAACATTTTGCTTCAATCTAGATATCATCAATTATTTGTACAAATAGAGGATGTACCCAAGACACCCTTTCCAAAAAATATGGTCACTATGAATTCATAGTGATTATATTCGGACATACAAACGCTTCTGCTATCTCCATGGATCGAACAAAAAGTTTTGTTATATATTTCATTGATCTATTTAAGGAGGAATTTATGGATGATTTTTCAATGTTTTCTAAAAGTAAGTAAGATAATTAATATTATTTTATAATAGTGATAAATTTATTTTTAATGGAGAAACTTCATGCTAAATTTCAAAGGTGTGAATTTTGGATATAGAATGTTTAATTTTTGGGTCATATAACCACAAGTATGGGTATATTGGTGAATCCATTAATTATAGATGTAATTAGAGGAGATAAAATAAGAAGCAATCTAATATTTATCCAATATTTTTTGTGATTGGATGGATATTATTGAGTGTTTGGGAGAAATCTCTAATGAATATGAAATAAATGAACCATGTTAACTCGAAAGGGGTTCATATAACTCTTGAAAAATGATTTTGAAAAAAATATCATGGCCTTCAATTGAATTTTGGTTAGTGAACTTATTCTCACACTACCTTACAATGGAAAAGTATTATTTTCTATATATAGAGATACATCACATAATATATTAAAATGCATCTTCATGAAAAAATGAGATAGCTTTAGCTTATACCTCATGTTAATTAATTATCCATTAGAAAAATACCCAATCCATGATTTATAGATAGAAACTATAATACATTCATTAAATATATGCAGACATTATCTCTACGGTGAAACCATGAGATATATTTTATAAAAACTAATTTCATTATGGGTTGTGAAATTTAGAGGATGCCTAAAATATTCATCTAGTGGATGGATCATTCAAAATACTCAGTGTCAAAATGAGATGCTTCATATTTTAAAATTATAAATATGTGTTTTTGGAATTTAAAGGTATCTCAAATGTTCACTCAAAGCTCTGAAATTCATTATAGGATGATTGAACCTTCAAATACTGATATCCTTGGCCTATCCTTTCCAGTATCCCCCACCATATAACAAGTGGGGTGGGAATAATCTCTAATAACCAAAATGATTTACTAAATTTCTAGTGAGGGATGCAGGGGGACTTATTTCAACTCGGGCTTTCCAGTCATCTGTAAATCCAATACTGGGTGGATGGTGGGCCACTAGCTACCCCAAAGGCCAAGACTGGCAAGCTGGTGTGCCATGCTTGGTGGATTTTTATAGGGTGTTTTATACATTTCATCCACTAAGGAACCTAGTTTTTAACCCCCTATTATTGGATATTTAAAACATTTTTGATATTTTATCCTCTCTTACTACCTCTAAGAGTCTTCATTGATCCAAAATTGATCTCTATGTGATGAATTCGATAATCTGAGTGAGATACTTTATACTTCTTGGATATTGTCCTTCTTCTTCCTCGTGTGGTTGAATATTTTTGTTTCATTCATCAAGGATGATCCTATTTTAATTTTATATCACATAAGGTCCTTTTTTATGTCTCAATTATCTCATGAAATTATGATCCCATTTGATCTAGATGGATTTTTTTTCATTGGATATATTCGGATTAAATAATTATTTTAAAATTCAATCAAATATTGATAGAATTATCCTTAAACAATTTTAATTTATAATGGAATGGCCATAATAAGTCCCATGTTGATTAACATGTGTTTTTGATCAAAATTTCATTAGAGATATTTCCATGATGAACTCCACATTATTTTTTGGCCAATTTTAGCCCAATCATCCCTTGGACCAAGGAATCTTTTTGAGGAGTTTTTTCATCATAGAATTAGGAGTGTTCTAAGAGTGGATTAAAATACAATGTATGATGTTTCCAATAAGTCATGTCATTTCATTGGTTTCCTATAATGTTACCAATTTAATTGTTTTAAATTAGTATTTTTTTCTAGAGATATTTATTTTTATCCGAATGATGTCAAAAACAAGTTATGGTACTTCCATGGATTGTTTTTAATAATTTTAGCTTGGTAGTGGTATATGGTATGTCTTTTTGGAAGTATTTAATTCATATTTTAATGTGAGTTTCCTTATAAATAATTAATTAATTATAATTTAGGAATAATTAATTAATTGGAATGTTGGGAATGAGTTAGAAAAACTTGGTGGTCGATGGTGAATGAGTGGACATAGCATAATTGGAAAATAATTATGGCTTTACTTGGTGAGAGTTAGCTCTGTTTGAGGTGGTACTTCTTATTTACTCCCCCTTTCATATTATTCATGTATATTGTCATGTGGTGTGATGTTCACCATCTTGGGAGAACAACCCTTGAATTTATAAAATTTTATGAAAATCATTTAATTATTAATGAAATAATTATCCTTAAGACTTATTTAATTAAAGGATACATTCTAAATATAGTAAGAAAATTTTCTAGGGGCCATGATAGACCCTATTCCATGATATTGATGTCAAAAACTAACGGTCGACGATAGTTCTCTAATGAACTCCTTTAATTTCTTGGAAACCGTTTGGTGTGTGATTTGCTACATGAGACATTGATCCCATGTGACCATGTTTGATGCCTTGATTGCTTGTGTGTACATGTGTAACCCTATGAGGCTATGTTTTATGATGAACACATTTATGTGTTTATATATGGATTTTTATACTCTTTATTTATGATTTACCTTTATTTATTACTCCCTACTATGTATGAACTTCTTCCACTATATAAATATACATGTATTCTAAATATGATGATTGATTCCATGAGTGTTCTTAGTTACCAAAATATAACATGTTTGAATTGTTGATCATATGTGTGTACATTTGGTTTCTATGAATCATTATGATACCCTATTTCTATGTATGTATATGATCTACCATGTTGTGTGATATATCATATTTCATTTGGAGGTTTTTTGGTATCAATGACATGAGTACAATCATTTTATGACAACCCTTAAAGGGGATGTTCCCGTAGATTGCAGTGATGATGACGATGGACCTTAGCACAAGGTAGGGGTATGACAATTAGATTCTTTAATTGAGTTATTATTTGTACGGTGTGATGACCTTGAGGGATTTAAATGACATATACACTCAATTACTTTATGAATCTGAGTGAAATTATTACTTTTAACCTATATTTCAAGTGACATGTCATATTGATTCCTTGGGGACTAAAAGTGATGCATTGTCTCAATTCCACATGGATATCAAGGGACATGTTGCCTTCATGCCCTGTGGATTCGAAGGGAAATGTGTCTCGATGACTTTTAGAACATCCCAGAGGCTCACCCTTGATGAATTCTAACATACATTATAATTTTTTTTATGCCATGGAGGTGTTATTGTTTAAATAGGGGTTCGTGGTTTCTTGGTAAGTGAAAGAAAACTCTGTATATGGTTGTTGTTTTCTTATTTATACATTGGTGATTTTATGCTTTGTTTTCATAGTTATAATTTTCCTTTTTATTTTATACTGATCGTATCAAATTAATGTAAATTTTATTTTACCATATGATTATTTGTACATATTGGTGGTGTCCTATATAGTTTTACTCTTAATTTTCTTGGTGAAAATCACATGGGTACCCATGTAACCTAACTAATTATCGGTATCGGTTGGACTGAGGCATGGGTTTCATCAATGAGCTGGATAAATCTACTTATTTATGGAGAATATGATGATGTGAATCATCTTTTTATAAATCCAAATTATATATTTTTTCTTTTTCTTATTATATACATAATCATTCCGATGGCAGATTGATATTTTGTTTCATACTGTGACTGTTGAATACGTTAATTATGCATTCATACTTATTAATTGTATATTATCTGTTTTCTTTTTTACACTGATTATATACTATTTACATGTTTGGTTATGTATTTTTATTTTGAACTAGGATGGATGGTATTGTCTCACCATGTTCCACATTCTACCCTCACTACTAGTCGACAACCTTTAGAATATGTGGATGTGTGCCTGAGTACATGTGGAATTCTAGACCTTACCCAATGTTTTGGGTCAGTATGTTATAAAATTATATCTTAGAATAGGATTATTTTTTCTAATTTGCTTAGTTATTAAACTTACAATATTGGAATATTTCTGAGCTTGTGACTAAACTAGTTTAGGTACACCGGGAACACAATTTATTAGGGAAGTCCATGTTACCATTGAATCATATTTGAGTTCTTGGTTTTCACTATTATAATATACTTTTACCACATGTGTTGAACAAGGATTTTGAGTTTGTGATTCCAAATGGATTTGGTTTTGGGATTATCGAAATGATGAGTCACTTGTACCATACTCAACACATGGATTTCATAAGAAAGATTTTTTTTAATGTATGTGATTGTGATGATGACATATTACTCTACTAATTCATGTCAAAAACTTGTATTATGTTTGAAAATATGATTTATTGGTTACTTTCTAATCAGTTGAACCCTCATTCTTGTCTACATCTAATAGTAGGTCCTCTGAGAGTTAGGTGTGGTGCATCTAGGTGATGATAATGATAATGATGAATACATAGTCACCCAATGCACTAATGGTTCTTTATACCTTGAGAGTTCATTATTGAAAATTAATTTCACTTCTAAAGAATCACATGTGAGTATCTATTATATAGTTCTGTTTGATTAAGGTTCCAACTACAACATATATGGAGTGATCCATTTATCATCAATTATAATTTAGTTTAATTGAACCCATAATTCATGGACTATCGACAATGTTAATCTAATATAGAATCCATATTGATATATGTATAGATGTTCCTAGATGACATTCTGTGGGATGTGATCATTAGTTGAACCTTATACATTTTTTTTTAAAATACCATGTGGCCTTAGAAATGTGACTATAGTTATTAGTGAGTAAGTTTGTTGTGCTATGTCGATGTAACTAAGGCCTTGTAAGTTTCCTTGTAACACAGGTATATGGAGAACCTCGAGTGCTAGTACTCATGATAAAATGTATGGTTTTCGAGAACATGGATGCTTTTTGGAGTTGGGGTCATGATCAGGGTTTGTCTGGAATGTTAGTCTAGAATGAAACTCTTATTGAATGATAAGTGAAGATCCTAGGTGATCAGACCAAAGAGAGTTAGAGTGTGGGTGGATGCTCAATGGATTTTAATAAAATCCATTTTATGGGTGTTGCACTATGAACTTATTGACAATGAATTTACTTGTCAATATTGGAGTTCTTAGAGTGCTCGTGTTTGGGTGGTGTTAGAACATTTTTGTGTGGACAACTGAAGTGGAATGTGAGTTTGGGACAAAAGGTTTGTAACTCATGGTAAAAACACTCTTTTTGAAGATAGAAGAGTGGAGTTTTTGTTCCTCACTAGTAAATCCTTTATGGTAATTAATTTCATTGTTACATTTAGAGTTGGTTGAATCAGTGGAGTTGAGTGGGGAGATGATGATAAGAATGTTATATTTTCTATTGATGAACATAAAAGAGGTAGTGCAAGCATGTTACTTCTGTTTATAATTAAGGATCACCCTTATAGTTAGATATCTATGTATTTGGTTTTAATTTCATTGGTATCAGAAACCTAGAGGTTTATATGAGTAGAGATGTCTCCCTAGTGGAAGTAAAAAAACAATAATGGATCTGGGTACCATTGTGTGGCTAACTCAAGATTATTTTCTGGTGTAAATTTCATATTTCATTGTAGTAGCCTTCTTGGGGGGAAGAGTGTAACACCCCAGGTAAATAAATAATATGACATTTTCATATTTATCCATATTTGTGAATAAAATATTGATATGACTTTAAAGGGGACTCTATGCTCGATGGTGTACCCAACACGCAACAACGAGTTTCTTGGGAATCTTACGTTGCACTCTAATGATAAAATAATATTATTTTAAATGGTAGTTAACATGTAGCCGTTGTAATGGCGGGAATGGATAGAAATAACTAAAATATGATTATATATGTTTTTAAATGTTTTTACATTTATACAATAAAAGATAAAGGCTTAAAATATGGAAAGAATTCAATTTTTGGCGTATATGCCCTAGTTTTCCCTAAAGGTTCACTTGTCGCCTTTTGATGGCGAACTGTCATTAAATATATTTTTGATCACTCTTATACATTATTTTGGACCAAATAAAACTCTTATTAAGAATCGGGACATCAAATTTTACTTTGTGTAATTTTTTGGTATTTTTCCGATAAAGTTCATTTTTAATGAATAGTGTAAAATGTTGTGTTTTAATTCAAAACCTCTTTTTAATCTAATTTATTTATATGATTAGATAATATTTTTAATTGGTTTTAAAGTGAAATTAGAAAATATTTTTACCATTAAATCCAATAGTGGTCGTTGGAATTAATTTCACTTTGAAATCGGACTTAAACTAGTGTCAATCTTTTGATACTTATTGTTTCATAAAAACACACTATTTGTCATGACAACGGGAATTAATTATTAAATTAATTAATGTGACTTATATGTTTTGAATTTTGTAAAACAGACTTCATTTTTGAATTCATAATATCAAATATAGCTTAGGGTGAATTTTTGGGATTTTTCTAAAAAACTTCAATTTTTTGATGAATAGTGAAACCACTAAGTGGTACTTATAAAAACTGATTTTTCCGTTTAAATGGAATTTTTCCATCTTTGTGTTTTGAATTTCAAAAATACTACATACATGGTTGTCATTAAGAAGTAAAATGTGGTTCAATGGGATAAAAATAATTTTTTAGTGAATAGTAACTTATTAAGTTTTTAATCGCGATTAGTGGTAATTAGTGTAGTTTAAGGTAAAAATGATATTATAAGAATGTGAAAACACCATGAAACTTGTCCTAAACATATTGGTTGAGTCATGGCAGACCAAGACAAGCCATGGGCCAACTTGAGGACCCCATGGAGCCACTTTAGTTGGAAAATGACAATAATATATTTTTATTTAATGTTAAACTTAAATTGACACAAACATGAGTTGTTTTACTAAAACAGTTTTTAAGTAGGGTTACACAAGTCCAAATTTTGATTATGAATAGTCATTGGAAAGATAAAACGATTTAATAAATCATAGTATTTTTTTTTATAATTTTTAGACATTAAATAAATTAAATTATTTATGACATAATAATGATGCAGTGATGACATCATTATTTAACGATTTAAATAAAATGGAAAGATAATGTAAAATCTATGAACTACACATGTCCAAAACTTATTGGATGGGTGGATTTCGAACCCTTATCACATTATCCACGAATTATATCAATGTGGGACCTTTTAAAACCGAAACACATTTTCAAATAAAGTAATATTTCTTACTTTCCAAAAGTGCCCCTCCCCTCCTCTTATAAAAGGCCCCCACCTCTACCCCATTTCACAGACTCCTCAAGCCTTTGTCTCGGCCAAACCCTACCCATTTACTCTCTCCAAATCCCTATACTCATCCTAGAGGATTAACTTTGGGCATAATCCTTTCAAAGAAAGCCTTTAGGCTCAAATCAAAAGGAGTTACACTTTTAAAGGTAATTCATTCTCTCATGTTCATTTGTTTTATTTTGCTTCTCCAACCCCCTAAACTCTTTTTATTTATTTCTTTTGTAACAACACCAGTATCTTCAATATACTAGGATGTTGTTATAATATTTATTCGAGCTACACTCTCACACAACTACATAAAATGGTTAAAGAACATACGGTTTCCGTAGATGGCGAAATTCTGCCTCCCGAAACGATGATTGTTCAATACTCATCTAACACCTTCAAAGGTGGCCATTATGATGTCACTATTTTTATATATGATATATAACATGTTTATGTTTTCCTTAATCTTCTGTTTTTTCATTTTGGGCATACCTTTACGGTTTCTATTATGGGTAAATGCGATATCTTCATTTAAGGAAGTGCGGACTACCGCCCCCTCAAAGTGATTTGATTCGTTAAATACCAAATGTGGGACGTATAAAGGATGGAACTATGATATTATGATATTATACTGGAACTATAATATACCTTTATATCATTATTATTCCATTCTATAAAATATGAAATAGAAATGAATGTAGCGTTCATGCGTACGTACGGCTTACCGTCTCCATGAACGGTGCATTTCATTTCTTACCTCTAAATGATTATGTAATGTTATAAATGCATGCATGTACTGGATATATATGACATATATTATATCTAAATCATGAATACAATACTGGATATAATAAACATTTGGCCACACGAACAACATGTAATTGTAAGAAGTCCACTTTTGACTTAAGAACCAAATATCGACAAAACAATCATTATTAACTTAATGATTACATATTGTTTATAACATGGTAATAAGTGATATAAAAGGAATAATGAACTTGAAAAAGGTTCTTAAGGAAGTATAAATTAACTCATGTTTATTATTCAGGAGATTAAATAACGATCGAGTCAAGTCGGACCCGAGGTAAGGGATCTTACTCCTCTTTTTTTTAAAGTACACTCTTTTATGTCATTCCTTTTAAAGCTCATCTTTCTTGTTATTGGGATGATATTTTATATTAATCCTACTGTAATTTTTTTGTTCATGTGATGAGAGAACCTATTCTCTCTCATCAATCCATTTTGGAAGTTTTGATTGGCGCCGTTAGGCTGCCGAACTTTCGTAAGAGATCTAACTTCTCTCTTTCTTTTTAAGTACTCTCCTTTATGTCACTTCTTTTAAGCTCCTATTTGTAATGTTGGGGGATGTTCTTTTATATTCCTCTTTCTGTACATTATATTTTAATGTGATGAGATACCCTATTTTATCTCATCAATCCATATTCGGAAGTTTTATGTGGCGCCGTTAGGCTGCCGAGTTTTCGTGAGGGATTTTTCGTCTCACTTTTATTCCCGTGAGATTTATGCTACATTTGCCACAATTTCTTTGAGTGTTGTATGTACTGCCATTATTCTACACTTTGTGTAATATACTTTCCTTTATGAGTATTTACATCAATGATTTATTGTCCTTCTTTCATGGGGTGTATGTTTTGAAAGATACCCAAGTCGGTAAGGGAACCTTTCACCCTCCTCTTATTAAAAGACTTCTTTGTTGGGTCTTTTAATTTACATATTGTTATGTTGGGATATGTTCTCATATATCCTTATTGATGTAAATTTTATGTCCAAGTGATGAGATACACTTTTTTATCTCTCATACACTCATTTTGATGTGATGTCGTTAGGCTCTCAAGGGATCTTTTTAATCCAATTTCGCTTTCATTGGGTTCAACATGTAGTCATTGAATATGTCATCCATTTAATATGTGTGAATGAACTTTTATTGTTTTACACTTAATATCCACTTATATTGGGTGTATTTATATTTTTCACACATATTTTTGAGATTGATTTGTCCTTAATTTAAGGATACCTTCTTTATAAGGGATTTCATCACATTTGACATTTCTATTGAGGGTTCATTGTTGTTATGCACCAATTCACTCTTATATGGTGTATATACTGTCCTTTGGAGTATTATATCATGAATCCATTTATTCTCATGATATTATAAAGTTCTGACTAAATGTTATTCCTCAATTATTGTATTCAAGTGTCACTAATTTTGGTAAAACCCCTTTAACCAAAATATCGTTTTAAATGTTTTAATTATTTGGTCTTATTAATATCCATGTTTTCAAAATGGTTTTAAGGATTTATTTATATGGATATTAATGGTTTAAAATTTTAATCTTCAAGGTGGTATGGGACACTTTGATTAAAAAATATCTTTTAAATGTTTTAAATGGTTTTGAAAATGGTTTTTTTATGGATTCATTATTTCAATATCCTAAAATGTTATATTGTGATTGAAATGTAGAAATGTTATATTTCCTTCATGCATGTTTTATATGATACATTTATGTTATGGTTCTTGGGCATTGTTATGAACACGGGTGGTTCCGTGATAAACTAAGGGCGGGTGAGCCCGTTATAGCTCTCCAATGCATTGGGTAACGCGAAGGAGTGAAACGTTAAGGTTTCTCCGAAGAGATTTAGGGAATATACTGTGATGGGTATTCCAAACGTAACCAAGAGGGTTACTCCCCACGTAAGAATGTTATGAATTCCTCAAGTTACCTTTATGTCTTATGTTTTCTATGATTTATTCATGGTTTGATGAGGTATGTTAAAGTGCCTATGTTTTATGGGTAAAGTATGATTTCATTCTCATGTATATATGAACTCATGTTTCCTTTCCATATTTTTATAACCCTTACTGAGCTTTTTATGATCATCCCAAGTTTTTGAAATGTTTTTCACAGGTCAAGGGAAAGGTACATGATGAGATGATAGTGTCAAGGATGTGTCAATAAAGAATCCGTGTTATATTTTAAATATGTTTCCGTTGATGGGAAGAATGAATACTGTCTTTTATGTAACCACTTTGTTTACATCTGGAATGTAATGCAAGTTCATGATATAATTCTCTAAAACTCTAAACCTGAAAAGATCCTCAATGTGTAATATTGTAATAACTCAAGATTAAGTAAGGTTTAAGGCTGGGGCGTTATAGTTGGTATCAAAGGTCGGTTTAGATAACTTTAGAGGTTAGGGTATTCTTTATGCATAAGTGGCATTACCATAATGGTTAGGATTTCAAAAAGAGTCCTAGTTTTTGATAAAGTGAATGAGTAAGTATATCTTAGTGTTTATATTACTCATTATTACATGATGGTTTTTTTGATATAATCACACTGACCTTTTTGGTTTTAGTAAATGGCTGGATCTAGCAGGCACCAAAGTAACAGTGGATGTGAAGGGAACTGTGACAGTTTTTTGAGAAAGCAACTGAATGATATGGGAGCTGCAATGAGAACTCTTGTTATTATCCTCAACCAACTATCTGGAGTCATGATTGACCACCTAAACCTTGAAGATTTCTATAAGACTTCATATATGCAAGAAACAAATCCCTACGGAAGTACAGGTAATAATCATAAAGGTAAGTGTGTTAAAAAACCTATGTGTCAAATATGTGGAAAGAAACACCTAGGAAAATGTTTCAAAGGGACAGAAATATGCTATAGATGTGGAAATGAAGGTCATAAAGCAAGAACCTGCCATGGAAAAAGGAAGCATCTAGTTGACTCGTGGAGAGGGAAAGAAGTTCTTTCTGAGGGATCAATTGAATGTTTTAAATGTGGTGTGCATGGTAATTATGCAAACACATGTCCTATGAAGAAGTTTCGTGAATGGGGTCACCAAGAGCGTACCAATATTCGTTTACCAATACCTAATGCCATTCCGATTGAGGATGAAGAAACTGACAATGACCAATCAAAGGTATGTACTATTTCATGAATATTGTTTTCCTATTTTGGAATCATAGGATATGATTCATGATTTTGTTTGTAGGAAAGAGGTATTTCGGAATAAGTTGGAAAGGAATGGATAATGGATCATGAAGAATGTTGAATGAGTACGATGTCAACATATAAGGGATACAAGAGTTATGGTGAAATTCTTAAGAGTATTAAGTCTCTTTTAATGATGGGGTTACATTAGAAGACTTTTTATATTATGTGTAACCCTGATATTTAATATAGGCAAATTTTATTCAAGTAATAGTTATCTTTTCTTTTGTGGAAATAGTTATAAAGAACCATTTGGGTTTATATGATCCTTACTTTTGAGGTAATTATGGGTTATTATATGATATGCTGGAAAATGAAAAGCATGAGACAAACTTGAGGTTAAAATATGTTATGATCATTTTTGATGATTTTATCTCTTTTGGGGAATGTTTTAAGAATTATATAGTTTTGGGAAAAGGACAACACGCAGACCGTGTGACAACCCGTCGCGTCGGACAAAGCTGTGGGAATCGAACCCACAACCAAAGTGCGACTAGTATTTATCGCCTACCATTGGACTACGTGAAGTCCCTGGTTAGTTTGACTGATTCTTTTTAGTTATATGATTTTATGAATTAAGAGTAAGTTGATTTTGGGTTATTTATGAAAATGATTAACCTATCATAGAGGATATGTGATTAGGATAATTACTTTTCAATACGAGACTTTAGGAGAAACTGATGTTGTTTGGAGATAAATGTTACGATTTAACTTGGAAGACTATGTGACTAAATCCTTCAAATATTTGGGTTTCAATCTTAGTTTGGTTTACTTTGAATAATTTTATGGACAAATTGATTATAGAATGGTCCTCGTTGAACTTTGGGTTTTGTTGGACAAATTTTGGAGGTTAAGAACAGATTTTCTTTTTATAAAGGGTTATCCTTTTCTGGATTATCTGATCTTGTACTAACCTTTTGGTTTTGGTTTTGGTTAAAGCCTAAAGAAATGGGAAGTATATAGTTCTATTTTGTGGATTAGGTGATTCTCTAGAAGATGATTATAGTACTCTTAATGCGAAAAAGTCTCCCTAAATACTCGTCTTTTGGAAAAAAATATGAGTTTGATTAAGGAATCTAGTAAAAGTTGAAAGTCAACATGATAAGTGATTATGTTTCCTTATGAATAAATTCCTCAATAAAAAGTAACTTAAAACAAAAATGTTGTCTATTAACTTTTCCTAATGGGGAACCCAACACCGTTTAACCCATCACAAGTTTGTGATTTTCTCATTGTTAACTTTCTCCTAAACATGTTTTCTATCACTCTCCATCAGAACATGACCATATGTTTTCTCCTCCATGTACATGTTTTCCTACATGGAGTCCTAGAATGGGTTAACTCGGGTGAACTTTGTACTTATCTTCCTTTATTTTAAAGTGGCTGTTTTACCGACTCTTGTTCCGATGTGGGACTTTCAAGGATGTTTCCAAGCGCAATTTTAGAATTGCGAGGACGCAATTCCCAAAAGGGGGGAAGGATGTAACACCCCAGGTAAATAAATAATATGACATTTTCATATTTATCCATATTTGTGAATAAAATATTTATATGACTTTAAATGGGACTCTATGCTCGATGGTGTACCCAACACGCAACAACGAGTTTCTTGGGAATCTTACGTTGCACTCTAATGATAAAATAATATTATTTTAAATGGTAGTTGACATGTAGCCATTGTAATGGTGGGAATGGATAGAAATAACTAAAATATGATTATATATGTTTTTAAATGTTTTTACATTTATACAATAAAAGATAAAGGCTTA
The DNA here is from genome assembly GCA_963277665.1 of Viscum album. Lineage (NCBI taxonomy): Eukaryota > Viridiplantae > Streptophyta > Magnoliopsida > Santalales > Viscaceae > Viscum > Viscum album. Next base: position 1,888,945,313 of record OY728130.1, on the reverse strand, counting down.
AAATACGGAAAGAATTCAATTTTAGGCGTATATGCCCTAGTTTTCCCTAAAGGTTCACTTGTCGCCTTTTGATGGCGAACCGTCATTAAATATAGTTTTGATCACTCTTATAAATTATTTTGGACCAAATAAAACTCTTATAAAGAATCGGGACATCAAATTTTACTTTGTGTAATTTTTTGGTATTTTTCCGATAAAGTTCATTTTTTAATGAATAGTGTAAAATGTTGTGTTTTAATTCAAAACCTCTTTTTAATCTAATTTATTTATATGATTAGATAATATTTTTAATTGGTTTTAAAGTTAAATTAGAAAATATTTTTACCATTAAATCCAATAGTGGTCGTTGGAGTTAATTTCACTTTGAAATCGGACTTAAACTAGTGTCAATCTTTTGATACTTATTGTTTCATAAAAACACGCTATTTGTCATGACAGCGGGAATTAATTATTAAATTAATTTATGTGAATTATATGTTTTGAATTTTGTAAAACAGACTTCATTTTTGAATTTAGAATATCAAATATAGCTTAGGGTGAATTTTTGGGATTTTTCTAAAAAACTTCAATTTTTGATGAATAGTGAAACCACTAAGTGGTACTTATAAAAACTGATTTTTCCGTTTAAATGGAATTTTGCCATCTTTGTGTTTTGAATTTCAAAAATCCGACATACATGGTTGTCATTAAGAAGCAAAATGTGGTTCAATGGGATAAAAATATTTTTTTGGTGAATAGTAACTTATTAAGTTTTTAATCGCGATTAGTGGTAATTAGTGTAGTTTAAGGTAAAAATGATATTATAAGAATGTGAAAAAACCATGACACTTGTCCTACACCTATTGGTTGAGTCATGGCCGACCAAGAAAAGCCATGGGCCAACTTGGGTACCCCATGGAGCCAGTTTAGTTGGAAAATGACAATAATATATTTTTATTTAATGTTAAAATTAAATTGACACGAACATGAGTTGTTTTACTAAAACAGTTTTTAAGTAGGGTTACAGAAGTCCAAATTTTGATTATAAATAATCATTGGAAACGATTTCCTACATCATAGTATTTTTTTTATAATTTTTAGACATTAAATAAATTAAACTATTTATGACATAATAATGATGGAGTGATGACATCATTATTTAACGATTTAAATAAAATGGAAAGATAATGTAAAATCTATGAACTACACATGTCCAAAACTTATTGGATGGGTTAATTTCGAACCCTTATCACCTTATCCACAAATTATATCAATGTGGGACCTTTTAAAACCGAAACACATTTTCAAATAAAGTAATATTTCTTACCTTCCAAAAGTGACCCTCCCCTCCTCTTATAAAAGGCCCCCACCTCTACCCCATTTCACACACTCCCCAAGCCTTTGGCTCAGCCAAACCCTGCCCATTTACTCTCTCCACATCCCTCTACTCATCCTAGAGGATTACCTTTGGGCATAATCCTTTCAAAGAAAGCCTTTAGGCTCAAATCAAAAGGAGTTACACTTTTAAAGGTAATTCATTCTCTCATGTTCATTTGTTTTATTTTGCTTCTCCAACCCCCTAAACTCTTTTTATTTATTTCTTTTGTAACAACACCAGTATTTTCAATATACTAGGATGTTGTTATAATATTTATTCGAGCTACACTCTCACACAACTACATCAAATGGTTAAAGAACATACGGTTTCCGTGGATGGTGAAATTCTGCCTCCCGAAACGATGATTGTTCAATACTCATCTAACACCTTCAAAGGTGGACATTATGATGTAACTATTTTTATATATGATATATAATATGTTTATGTTTTCCTTAAGCTTCTGTTTTTTTCATTTTGGGCATACCTTTATGGTTTCCATTATGTGTAAACGCGATATCTTCATTTAAGGAAGTGCGGACTACCGCCCCCTCAAAGTGATTTGATTCGTTAAATACCATATGTGGGACGTATAAAGGATGGAACTATGATATTATGATATTATACTGGAATTTTAATATACCTTTATATCATTATTATTCCATTCTATAAAATACGAAATAGAAATGAAAGTAGCGTTCATGCGTACGTACGGCTTACCGTCTCCATGAACGGTGCATTTCATTTCTTACCTCTAAATGATTATGTAATGTTATAAATGCATGAATGTACTGGATATATATGACATATATTATATCTAAATCATGAATACAATACTGGATATAATAAAAATTTGGCCACACGAACAACATGTAATTGTAAGAAGTCCACTTTCGACTTAAGAACCAAATATCGACAAAACAATCATTATTAACTTAATGATTACATATTGTTTATAACATGGTAATAAGTGATATAAAAGGAATAATGAACTTTAAAAAGGTTCTTAAGGAAGTATAAATTAACTCAAGTTTATTATTCAGGAGATTAAAGAACGATCGAGTCAAGTCGGACCCGAGGTAAGGGATCTTACTCCTCTCTTTTTTTAAAGTACACTCTTTTATGTCATTCCTTTTAAAGCTCATATTTCTTGTTATTGGGATGATATTTTATATTAATCCTACTGTAATTTTTATGTTCATGTGATGATAGACCCTATTCTCTCTCATCAATCTATTTTGGAAGATTTGATTGGCGCCGTTAGGCTGCCGAACTTTCGTAAGAGATCTAACTTCTCTCTTTCTTTTTAAGTACTCTCCTTTATGTCACTTCTTTTAAGATCCTATTTGTAATGTTGGGGGATGTTATTTTATATTTCTCTTGCTGTACATTATATTGTAATGTGATGAGATACCCTATTTGATCTCATCAATCCATATTCAGAAGTTTTATGTGGCGCCGTTAGGCTGCCGAGTTTTCGTGAGGGATTTTTCATCTCACTTTTATTCCCGTGAGATTTATGCTACATTTGCCACAATTTCTTTGAGTGGTGTATGTACTGCCATTATTCTACACTTTGTGTAATATACTTTCTTTTATGAGTATTTACATCAATGATTTATTGTCCTTCTTTCATGGGGTGTATGTTTTGAAAGATACCCAAGTCGGTAAGGGAACCTTTCACCCTCCTCTTCTTAAAAGACTTCTTTGTTGGGTCTTTTAATTTACATATTGTTATGTTGGGATATGTTCTCATATATCCTTATTGATGTAAATTTTATGTCCAAGTGATGAGATACACTTTTTTATCTCTCATACACTCATTTTGATGTGATGTCGTTAGGCTGTCAAGGGAACTTTTTAATCCAATTTCGATTTCATTGGGTTCAACATGTAGTCATTGAATATGTCATCCATTCAATATGTGTGAATGAAAGTTTATTGTTTTAAACATAATATCCACTTATATTGGGTGTATTTATATTTGTCACACATATTTTTGAGACTGATTTGTCCTTAATTTAAGGATACCTTCTTTATAAGGGATTTCATCACATTTGACATTTCTATTGAGGGTTCATTGTTGTTATGCACCAATTCACTCTTATATGTTGTATATACTGTCCTTTGGAGTATTATATCATGAATCCATTTATTCTCATGATGTTATAAAGTTCTGGCTAAATGTTATTCCTCAATTATTGTATTCAAGTGTCACTAATTTTGGTAAAACCCCTTTAACCAAAATATCGTTTTAAATGTTTTAATTATTTGTTCTTATTAATATCCATGTTTTCAAAATGGTTTTAAGGATTTATTTATATGGATATTAATGGTTTAAAATTTTAATCTTCAAGGTGGTATGGGACACTTTGATTAAAAAATCTCTTTTAAATGTTTTAAATGGTTTTGAAAATGGTTTTTTTATGGATTCATTATTTCAATATCCTAAAATGTTATATTGTGATTGAAATGTGGAAATGTTATATTTCCTTCATGCATGTTGTATGTGATACATTTATGTTATGGTTCTTGGGAATTGTTATGAAAACGGGTGGTTCCGTGATAAACTAAGGGCGGGTGAGCCCGTTATAGCTCTCCAATGCATTGGGTAACACGAAGGAGTGAAACGTTAAGGTTTCTCCGAAGAGATTTAGGGAATATACTGTGATGGGTATTCCAAATGTAACCAAGAGGGTTACTCCCCATGTAAGAATGTTATGAATGCCTCAAGTTACCTTTATGTCTTATGTTTTCTATGATTTATTCATGGTTTGATGAGGTATGTTAAAGTGCCTATGTTTTATGGGTAAAGTATGATTTCATTCTCATGTATATATGAACTCATGTTTCCTTTCCATATTTTTATAACCCTTACTGAGATTTTTATGCTCATCCCAAGTTTTTGAAATGTTTTTCACAGGTCAAGGGAAAGGTACATGATGTGATGATAGTGTCAAGGATGTGTCAAGAAAGAATCTGTGTTATATTTTAAATATGTTTCCGTTGATGGGAAGAATGAATACTGTCTTTTATGTAACCACTTTGTTTAAATGTGGAATGTAATGCAAGTTCATGATCTAATTCTCTAAAACTCTAAACCTGAAAAGATCCTCAATTTGTAATCTTGTAATAACTCAAGATTTAGTAAGGTTTAAGGCTGGGGCCTTATAAAGAGTCCTATATGGGTAGAAGTCATTTCCCACACATAGTCTACTATAGGACATTATAAACATCCCAAATGGATCCTCGATTTAGTGAACTGCATTATAATCAATTCAGGTGAGGAAGGTGGGTGGAATCCAACTTGAAAATCAGTTATGAATGAACTGACACACTTAGTTATTTTGTTTTTAGATAGACTGGTTTGGGGAAGGACAAACTGATTTATGCATTATGAGGTTATAATATCGATATTCCTTTATTGTGAATCATCAACTCAGTCATGTGTGAAATTAACTCACATGTGGGATGGTTCAAGGACTTGTGTAAGACTAGCTATTGAATGATCGTAGTGATTGTTGGAGACCTATATATGGTGTAACTGAGAGTATCTTTTAATATGATTTATTACAGATGTTGATTCTTATATGTCATTGCATGGAGACCAAATTTCAGATTTTTAATTGACATAATTAGATGAAAACAATGAGGGATTCATATCAATAGTTCATTGGATCACAATTGATAGGCTTATGGATGGTTAAATAAATTGATGAATCAACCGTGGGAAATACTTCATAGTTTGTTCATACTTAGCTAATAATTCTTGAAAAAATTAATGATTACTCTGAAGCATAATTCATCATGAAGAGTGGTTTATGGAGTGTAACTTGCTGAAGTTGGGTATTTTATATGTAGTTCACAAGAAATGTATCGACCAATGGATCTATGTGAACAAGAATGCGGTGGGTTGGAAGCACATCAATATCATCATATAAATAAAATAAGCTGTTAATTGTAATATAGAGACATTATTGAAGGATCAACATGATTAGTTTAATTTTTAGTTGACAATGACTCGTTAGTTCATCTTAGAACCGAGAATGAGGTTTTGGAATTAACTTATAACCAATTATTTTCATGAATCTGGAGAAATTGAATCAAATTCCACTAAACATGTCCTTATAACACAACAATATTATTTCCAATGACGATTCTTATAGTGGGGAGAACCAAGATTCTTCATAAGGAATCAATTTAAGACTCTATGGAGTGTCCAGTTAGACGGTTATGGTGAACATGTTTTTGATGTTCGTTAGTAATGATCATTTTTATTGACTCCTAATGATCATTCATGGAGTTTCACACTGCAATCATGAGAGGAATTTAGGAGTGTGAAAAAACTTGAGGTGATATAATTTCATTCGAGGATGGAATATGAAGACTCTTTATTAGTGACGATCGAGGTTTTATCAGTTGAATGATTCAAAAGATACCAAAAATTCATGAAGATAAGAAGTGGTATGGTGGGGAGATTTTAATGAACTGAATAATTATGGTTTCTAAAATTTAGAGGATGTTTTAGCTTTTTTTTAGAAGATGACTCATTTAGGGAACATAGTGACAAACTATGATGATCCAAGTTTCATTATATAAAGGAAGTGTTTTTGGACATTAAAGGAATCGATGGTCAAACCATATATTAAAATTTCCAAAAAGGTGGACCAGAGATTCTACGGATACTATGGTAGCCGCCATCTATCTAGTGGAGTGGAAAAATCCTTCATACCCTTCAGGACTCATTAGTTAACTGATTACGTGCGGAGTGGGCATGCTGCCCAGCTGAACTCACTAGCCATAAAAGGAGACAATACTGGGTGGCCAATAGTGCTTATAAGGAGGAATTTAACGAGCGAGTGGTAGTATTTTCAGCTAACGAGTATTGGGTAATTAGGTACATATCATGATGAATTTAAATAGAAATACAATGAAATTAATGATAACTTCCATACCATTCTCCTAAAATTACATGGTTCTTCTAAAACTGGACAATAAATCTTATGGATATACTTAAGAAATGGGAGATACATAATGAAAAATTCAGGAATACAAAAATGATAGCATAATGTAAAATTTTACATATGTTCCAAGAGGGATATCATGGTAGCACAAGTGGGCCAGAATCATAATCTTGTATAATTAGGCATGATATAACATTATAGAATAAAGGTAACATAAGATTGGGACACAACTTAAAATACAAGATCATAAACATAAGTCAAGTAAAAACAAAAAGATAACATAACATAGTGTTCTTAGGATAACCAACCATACATCATACAAGGAATCTCAAGATATTAAAAAAACACCCAATGTATTGGATGGCTCTATAATTTTCAGCCCACTCGTCACTTTCATATCATGTACATGAATAAGTGTTCCATATAGATCATATAATATAAGGATATTTTTATTATATTTTAACTACATTATTAATGAGTGAGTATTAAATAAATGTAAATACACAATCAATGAAAGATATTAACAACAACGTGAATACCATTAAGTGTAAATAAAGATGATAATTCACTAAAAAAAATTTTGGCATCAAAATTCACACGATAATTTTGAGAGCATAATGAATGTACATAGTAACAAACCAAGAACATATAAAATAATTTCTTTCCATTATTGAGCTGAACAGTAAAATTAGTTATAAATGTTAATAAATTAAGTGGTATTTATAGTAATTAAAGAATTTATAATGACAAAATAGTAACTTGACATTAGGAAAAGTAATATGACCATTAGGAATATTAATCTAGCCAATAGAATAGTAACCTCACCTATTATATTTAAAAGAAAATTTATGTATCTTATAAGTGTAATCATGATATATTTATATCATGGAATAAGTAAATATTTTTTTTGGAAATGATAAATTATGTGTTGGAATTTCTATAATTTATAAATATGTTACTAAAATTTAATAATTAATATATTGATTTAAAACAAATTCTCACAATAGATTCAAAAACTATTAATTTGTTTGTCTTATGGTTATTATCAAATTTTATGTTACATTAATTAAATTTTCAAAGTGTTATAAAATCATTTATTGATTTAAAAATTGATTTTTTTCGATTAAATTAAGATTTTAATTAAAAATTAAATTTACAAAATTTAGAATATTATTTTCAATCAAGGTTTTTCTCTTTTTAATTTTATATTTTAAAAAATGGATATGATTATGTTTTTGTATTTTTATGAAATAAATGAATTTTTTATTAATATGGAAATACTACAATTAAATATATAAGCAAAATACCAGCTTTATTGAGTTATAGATGATGTAAGGCCAATGTAAGCCCAAAATCACAAACTCACTATCATAATTTTAATATATTTTTAGAAAATTATCAAACCATTCTTTGTATTGATCCAAATTAATAGACCCATAAATATAATAATGAGAAAACACCCCTCTCCTCCACTTTAAACACCTCCCCTCACCACCTCTTCCCCACTCACCTTAAACCCCTTTTGATTTATTAATTTTTTTCAAAATCCATTCACAATAATATTCCCAATGTGCATGACCTTATGGACTCCCGATAATTCCAAAACTAGCAGCCTTCAGGATGATCTCGAGGAGGATAATTGAAGAGGTAAAAATCATATTTCATTTTATTTGTTTTCTTTTCCATTATTTATATATTCTTATTCTCATTTCACCTACCATAATAAAAGAGGCATAAAATCTTATTTATATTATATATAATATTATTTTATCATGCATATAGAAAAAAATGTAATCATCACTCCTCTCCCTTTTATTCTAAAAATAGAAACACTATATTTTTGTGTTGATTTATGAACAACATGGACGATGTGTGTTCAATTACCATTACCTCTTTAAAGGCAGGTCATAAAAAAACTAATATGGATAAAATCTATTTTATTATACATATCATGTGTTTTATTATGTTATGGAGTGAGTGTTTATGCATAATATAAATTAATAAAATAAAAGTCGTTTATAATGATCAAAATTCACCAAAAAAACTAATGTTCATTACTCATGCTTTATCTAATGAATACTACTCATAAAATATAATAAAAATTATAGACAATAATATTTAAATTTCTTAATGTTCATTAATATCATTTAATATCAATTTTGGAATTCTTCTCCCTTCTGACAAGAAACTCCGTAATAAACCACCCGTGGAAACCATGAAATAAATGCACCATAATCAATGAAAATTTAAAAATATTATTAGTAAATGGGTGTAAATCTATTATGATAATATCATATATGAAATTATAAAATTTAATATGTTTTTTTAATATTTCAATTATACTCTTTAAACCATTATACAAGAGGTTTTAACATGTTTGAAGTAAGATGGACCTGAGATAAAGGAATTCATAACCCAATTTCCATTTTTTGGGTTAACTATCTATATCCTAAATTATATGGTATGAAGATTATTTGTAAAATAAATTTTTATGTATTATTAAGTCTTTTTATATTTTATTCCCATATTACATTTTTTATCAACTCTCACTTCAATTATATGATTTTTTAAGTGGTATTTCTTTAAAAATATTCATTTAATTTAATTTATTTTAAAAGGAATGATTATTATAATTTATGTGAACTTATATAATGATACGGTTTTGGTTCTTGGGTATTTTTTATGATGAATGTTGGTACATATATCATCCTATAATGCATTGGGTATGTTTATATAGGAGGTCATCCGTAGGGTCAATCCAAGTATAACTATGATGGTTACACCATAAGGTAACCGTGGAGGATATATTGTAAGGTTGTTATTAGTGTTACATTGTATGGTATATTTGACGGTTAAAAATAATATTTTATAAATGAGGTTCATAATCTTATATAATTAATATACCAAGTAACCTTTAAAGTAATAATTATGTTGCAATGTTTTAAGGAAATTACCTTTTTTCAAAAAGTAAATATATGACACTTATTGGGTGTCAAGTATGTCATTATAAAAATTATTTAATTCTTTTATAAGTATTCACATACAAATGGTTTCCATAATTCATTTTTTATCACTTACTGATATTTTTTTTCTCATCCCAATTTTTGAAATGTTTTTTCATCGGGTTTTTGGTAGGGTAAGAGAAAAAGAAAATTCATAATGAATGTTGTTAATAATTTTCATGAATATATTTCATGGTTTAATAAATAATATTTGAATTATAAAAAATGGATATTGTTTTAATAGCACCAACATTGTATGATTCTGGGATGATATGTATAAATTATGTCCTAATTTTCAATATCTATAAATTAAAAATATCATTGTAAATGTAAAGAAGTTAATTTTTAAGGAATGTACTTGATTATGTATTTCATAAAGCTGGATACTTATATTAGGTATTAGAGAACAATTTAGATAACATCAGGGGTTTGTTTGTTCTTAATAACAGGAATTATTTTTACCTTTTTGTTGAAATGATATAGAATTTCTTTATTACCCTATAGATTCATCTATGCTATGTCTGTTACTAATGGGTTTCCATAGAATAAATAGGGAACCTGATTTAGGAAGGCACCAATAGGATGATATCTTTCATAATCCATAACCTAGAATTGTCAGAATTGGAACTAAATAATTTGTGAAAGTAATGGCTTAGTTGATGAAGGATATAAATAGTGGTGGAATTCATGTATAAGGACAACCCGACCTATAACAAAGTAACATGATGATAGTGGAACATTATTTAGGGAAACACACTCATACATTTAGGGGATCTTAAGAACTAGTGGATGATAAATGATGGATTAAATCCCTTGAAAATATATTCGATGTTATGGGGTTTTCAGATAATCAAAAGGTTAATATTAACATTTTTCTTTTTGAAAGTGAAGATGACCAATTGTGTTCAACGGTCAATAATATCTTGGATAGTGATGAGATATATGACTTGGAATGAGATGAATTTAATAATATTTTCTATGAAAAATATTTTCCAAAGGTGGTTCGACTTATGATGGAAATGAGATTCATTGAATTGAATAAAAAATAGGATGATTTAGTGGCCATGTATAAATCAAACTTCACTCAATTAGCAAGGAACACTCAAAATATTATTTGGTGTCATGGAAGGAAAATCAATCATATTTACTTTGGATTGAAGCCAATATATTGAAGGGTATTGGCCTCTAGTCTATTTAGAAGTTATGTGATACATTTCTGATATGGTGACAGGGTTGAAATAATGATTGTTGAGGATCATGATCACTTTGAAAACATGCATAAGAAGAGGTCCATATAGCATGCGATGGGTAAGAATTAATAAATGAAATATTTGGGTAAGAATGTCTAGTTTACAGTTGGTAAAAAGTGTGGTAAAAAGTACTCTGTGTAATTTCATAACAACACTAGTACATTTTTTTAATGTGGTATGTTTGGACATCTAGCCTGAGATTTTAATGAAAATGATCTTATTATTAAATCTGATAAGAAAATAATAAATTTATTTAAAATTGGTGAGATGGATTATTTTGAAAATGCATAACCAAAGAATGATCGAAATGATGGAAAACTGCTAGATTATTAGCAGAAATGTGTAGTGAGATCCTTTGCTAATTCGAAAGCAGATGTCGGGCCATCCAATGAAGTGGTATCATTTACTTTGATTGTTTTCTTATATTATTATAATATATTTTTTATATGGAGTCGACAAATTCCATTATTTATGAGGAATTTATTGGTAAATTGGAAATTTCACAGTAATAAATTATACTAGAACATATATTTAAAACACTACATGAAATATTACAGAAATAAGGAATTATAAGTATCAACTAGTTGTTTTATACAAAAATACAATACATTACATCATTATTATTTTAAATTTATTATAGTATGATGATATTCTGGGTATGGATTGGCTTTCTGTTTATCATGCTATGATTGATTGTAGTTCTAAAGAGGTTGTTTTTTAGAAAGTGTTTTTGTTTCAATACATTAATGAACTAATACACTTGATAACATATCAGGAAGATGAGAAACTGTTAAAATATGTATGTGAATGTTATCTTTCTCATATATATTTTTTTAAATAAGTAAACTGTTCTTATTAATGATATTCCAGTGGTAAATGAATACCTGGATGTTTTTTACATATTAGATTCTTGGTGTTATATCTGACAGGGAAGTTGAATTTACCATTAACTTAGTTCCTGATGATAAAAAATTTCAAAACCCCATTATCCAATAACTCAAGGGAACTTCTTAAATTTAAAAATCAGTTGTAGAATTTTCTAGGCAATGGTTTCATTCAACCTATCACTTCACTATTAATTGATCCTATATGGTTCTTCAAAAAATGATGGTTCCATGAGACTAAGAATTGGTTATAGTGATTTGAATAACATTACTATTAATAATAAGTATCCATTTCCTCCCATCATTGACTTATTTTATCATCTATAGGGAGCTCAGTATTTTTCCATGATTGAATTGGGATCCTGATACAATTATCTTAAGGTGAAGGAGGATGACATTAAAAAAAATTTCATAATAGATTTGGGAAATATGAGTTTTTTAATCCAATTGTTTTGAAAAATTCCCTAACCGTATTCGGGGATTTTATGAATAGAATATTTCTTTAATATTTGGATAAGTTTTTGTTTTCTTAATTGATCATATTTTAGTCTTTCAATAATATAAAATGAACTTGAAAAATATTTAAGGGTTTTCTTGAAAACACTCAATTACAACAAGTTAAACTAAAAATTAGAAGATGTTATTTTTGATTAAAACAGATTTCTTTTATTGGGTCGTTATAAGTGAGAATGGAATAAAAGTTTATGCCATAGAAAATTTATCGATAAAGATCCAAAATCTAAAAATGGTACATAGATTCATAGTATTCATGGATTATTAAATTGTTACTGATGGTTTGTTAAAACCATTTCACGGTTATATAGCCTACTAACGAAGATATCATGGAAAAGAGTTAATTTTTTTTAAATAGAATAATTTTATGTTTTATTTCAGGAACTAAATAATATATTGGTAAATTCTCTCGTTTTAGAATGTCTTAAAAAAAGGGTGATTTTTTCATCAAAAAAAGATGCTTCAGTTAAATGACTTGGTTGTGTTCTGTTGAAAAATGATCAGGTAATTTTTTATGACTCAAGACAACTTAATATTCATGAGTTAAATTATCCCACACATGATTTGTAATTATTATATGTGGTTTTGGATTTTAATATTTATAAGAATCATTTATAAAGAGAGAAATGTGAAATATATGCTGACCATAAAATTCTGATGTATATATTCACTCAAAAGAAATTAAACTTGATATAGAAAATATGGTTTGAACTAAAAAAATATTATGAATTAATGATAAATTAACATCTTGGTAATGAAAAAAGTGGTGGATGCCTTGATTCAAAAAAATCACGCATCCTTAACCTAGTTATGTTCATAACATGACCCGTTAATTAATTATTAGATGAATTTTTCATTGGATAATATTGGTGCTCGAAATTACTCTTTTTTGTTTCACATGTTAGTGTGGCTATCTCAATAATATTTAATTAAGAACACTAAAAAGGAAGAATGTTTGTTATAGAATAAGATAGAATTGTTTTAAAGGGATAAGATTCCAGAATTTAACAATATTAAAGATTTTGTTACATGATTTGGAAAGAGATTTTATGTTCCTTATGATTCCTAGATGAAGAATGAATTGTTGTGTGATTCTAATAGTTCTATATTTTAGTTAATCTAGGTTTTACTATGATAAACCTAAAACATCATGATTATTTATGATGGAATGGAAAGAAAATTGTTATTGAAGATTTTACCATGTACTTTTTGACATGTCAATAGTTTAAAGTAGAGAGATAATGACCAATGGGGATTCTTAAACATTTTTCAATTATGGAGTGAAAATGTGAAAATATATCTATAGAAATCATGGTGGGACTACCAAATAATTCTGACGTTAACAATGTTATTGGGATTATTGATGATCAGCAGACTAAATCTCCACATTTCCTTCCGATTTGAGATACCATGTCCTTGGATCATTTTTCTCCACTGTACCTGAAAAATATTTTCAGGTTATATAGACTTCATCTATCCATTGTATCTGACTGATATCCTGGGATCACTTATAACGTTTGAAAAGACCTTTAGAAGTCATTGGGAAGTGAATAGAATTTCATCACTGCATTTCATCCCCAGTCTTATGGTCTAAGTGAGTGAATAATTGAATCCTTTAAGGAAATACTTAGAGTTTGTTTAATGAAATACCGAGGAAGCTGGGATCATCATATTTCTTTATTGGAGTTTTCTAATAATAACAATTTTACTCTAGTGTATATATGGATCCATTTGAGGAACTATATTTTTAGAAGTGTTGAACGAAATATTTGTGAGATGATGTTAGGGAAAACTAGTTGATGGGACCAGAATTAGTACAGTAAGTGTATGAGAATATTAAGAAGATTCAGTAATAGATTAAGACATCTTAGAGAAGGAAAAAACTTATGTAGAAAACATGAGTAAATAATTATCTTTTGAGGTAGGTGATCATGTTTTTCTTAGTATCTCACCATGGAAAAGTGTTACACATTTTGGTAATGAAGTAAATTTATGTCTATGGTTCATAGGACCTTATGAAATCTTAGAGAAAGTTGGAACAAATGGCTATCATGTATCTTTGTGTATGAGTTTATCTGAGGTACACAATGTTTTTTACGTTTTTTTGTTAATAATGTATGTCCAGATTCATCTCATGTTTTGAGCCAAGAAGTAGTTGATCTAAAAAAGAGAACTTCTCTTATGAAGAGAAACCTATTTAGATTATTTAACATTTAGAGAATGTATTTGGGATTAAGATAACTTACCAGGTAACTGTTTTATAGAGAAACCACATGGTTGGAGAAGCAGCACTCAAAGTTGAAAATGCTGATGAGAAGATAACATCACTTGTTTAATAAGAAAATAAAAACTGGGAGGTCATAGATTCCAGATGGTGGAGATAATATAACAACCTAGGTACTTCTAAAATAACTTATTTTAATTGTATAATTAAATATTCAAATTCATTATAAATGTATAATGTAATAACTGGTATCTATAGATATTAAGGAATTAATATTGATTGAAAAGAAACATGACCTTAGGAATAGTAAAAAACGATTAGGAATAATAATTTATCCTATAGAATAGTAACCTCACCTATGAGAGTATATTTTTTTTTGTATCTTATCAGTGTAATCATGATATATTTATATCATGTAATAAGTAACTAATTTTTTTAGAAATGATAATATTATATATTTGTATTTGTATAAGTCATAAATATTTAATTACCATTTTATAATTAATATAATGAATTAAATTAAAATATATTTTCTTAAAATGGATTCATAAATTATTATTAATTTTTGTCTTATGATTATAATATTATTTTATGAGGCATTATTTTTTTTCAAACTATTATAAAATCAATTATAGGAATAAAATTGGGCTTTTTAAACTAAATTATGATTTTAATTAAAAATTATGTTTCTAATATTTAGAATAATTTTACAAAAAACGGATTTCAATTTTGAGTTGTACACATCAAAAAATTGATTGGGGGAGTTTTTTAGAAATATTTAATTTTTGGGTGATTAGTGAAATTATTTAATTTTGCAATATATGCTAAATACACGATTCATTGCATAATATATGATTTAAGGATAATGTAAGCCCAAAATCACAAACTAACTTTCTTTATTTTAATATATTTTATGATAATTCTCCAACTAATTATAGTTTTGAGCCAAATTAAAAAACTAATAAATATAATAATGAGAAAACACCCCTCTCTTAAACTATAAATTCCCCCCATAACCACCTCTTCCCCTCACACTTAAAATCATTGAATCTTGGTTAATTTCTACCCAAATACTTTTCCAAGTCACATCCCTACATGCGAGACCTATTGTTCTCAAAAAACACCAAAATAACGGGCCTTGAGGAGGTTCTCAAGATGGATAATTCTAGAGGTTAAAATTATCTTTCATTTTATTTTATTTTCACTTCAATTATTTTTATTTTAGTATACTCTCTTCAACTAACCTTATCCATGATACATGAAAACTCTAGAATCATATATATACTATAATTTTATCTTTTTTTGGGAAGAATTAATCATCACACTTCTGCTCACTTTTTTATTCTAAAAATAAAAACATCGTTTGTAATGTGTCGATTTATGAACATCAATGATGATGTGTTTTAAATTTCCATTAACAACTTCATGCATCATCATAAAACCATTAATATTGCTAAATAATATTTTAATATATTTATGATATGTTAAATTATGTTCTGGAACCAGTGTTTATGGATAATATTAATTAATAAAACAAAAGTGGCCATACTGATCAAAATTCCCCACAATAAACTATATTTATCACTAATGTTTTATCTAATGATTCAATCTCATACCATGTATCCCAAATGATATATAAGACCGTTTAATATTTTGGAAGTTTATTAATAACATTTAATTTCAATTCTATGTTTCTTCTCCCTTCCGATAAGAAAATCCATAATAATCTAACCATCAAATCCATGAAATAAATTCACCGAAAACAATGAAAAAAAACAAAATATTATTAATAAATAGATGGAGAGATGATATTTTAATGTCATATAAGAAATTAAAAATATTAGTATTGTTTTTTAATATATTAATAACACTTTTTAAACCATTATACATGAGGTTGGAACACAATTTATGTATGAAGAACCAGAGGTAAGGGAATTTATAACCCAATTTGCATTCTTTGTGTTAAAATTCTAACTCATAAATAATGTTCTTCTAAGATTACATGTGAAAATAGTTTTGATGTTATTCTTGGTTTATTTATATTTTATAATAATCTTAATTTTTTTATAAACTCTCACTTCCAATATATTATATTTTTGGGGGACATTTCCTTAAAAATCCTCTATAAATTTCCATTATTTGAAAAGGAATGATTTATATGATTTAGGTATAAGTTTTTTATGATTATTTTCCGTTTAATGGGAATTATTTATGATGAATGGTGGTACCTACACCTTCCTAAAATTCATTTGGAATTTTTAGGTTTGAGGTCAGCCATATGGTTACTCCATGAGTAATTGTAGTGGTTACATCATAAGGTATCCATGAGGCTTATATTATAAGGTAGCCGTGGGGTTTAATTTATAAGGTAGTCTTGACGGTTACAAATCATATAGTGTCAAAGAGGGTTACAATATTAATTAATTAATTCCCTATGTTACATTTATGATATTATTTATGATTTTTATGTTTTATTTAAAACTCGTGTTTTCACAAAGTAACTATATGATATATATCGGCTGAGAAGTATGTCTTTGTGAAAAGGAATTTGTATGTTTATAACTATTCTTGTACTAATGGTTTTCCTCCTTCTTTTTATATCCCTTAATGTGTTTTTCTTTCTCACCCTATGTTTTAAATTTTGTTTCATATGGATTTTTGATGGGGAATAGAAATCGAGAAACTAAGATGAATGTTATGAAGAATTTTCATGAACATATTTCACATTTCTTAAACATATTTATTGTGAAAAAATGGATATTTTATTTTAATTGTACCCACTTTGTATTATTGTGGTATGATATGAATGAATTATTTCTAAACTTTCTAAAACACTAAACTGAAAAGATATTTTCAAATTTAAAGAAGTGAATTCTAAAAGAATTTACATGATTATGTAATGTTTAATATCGGGACCTTATATACATAAATATTTATAAAAGGATTGAATGAGATTTAAAGGGTGATGAAGTTACTTTGGAATCATTAGAAATTTAATAGGGATGTATGGGAACATATCCCATCTTGGACAAGTGGAATATGAAATGCAATATGTAAAGGATTTTCTTTAATAAAGAGGAGAAGGAGATAATCCCCTACATTGATTGGGCACTTAAAAAACATAGGAGGATCTTCTTAATAGAATAGGTGAAAGTGGGAGGGATATATGAAGGAAAATGAAGAGTAATTTCCCTATCCCTGGGAATTGAGGGATGATAAATGGAAGTTTAAGTTGGTTTATTCAACTATAGAGATGATAATTATTTTTTAATTTCAAAATTCAGGTCTTGGACACTGTATGATAATGTAATAAAAACTACAAACCTTCCCATGGATTTTTCCTATAGTTTATTCCTAAGTGAAGTGGTTTTAATTATTTTTTGTGTTCATAACCGATCTCATTAAAAATAATACAAATTATGATGTGGAATTGAGTTATGAATATAATTATTTGATTTAAAACATAAAATATAATACACATTTTGGAGGATTTATTAAGGGTTTATAAAATTAATAAAATAAAAAACCCATTATTATATATGGTAAATATAACATTCATCCTGAATACTCATTATAGTATTTATTAAATAACATTTTGATCTTTTATGATTTCATAATATATATTTTATATAACATTATATATAAAATCATCAATCTCATAAAACAATGAAAAATTAAAACATAGATACTTTTTATGGGAATATTTGAAAAATAATATTTATTTTGTCAAAATTAATCTCTAAATATGAGATTTTATATTATTTTAATAAATATTCATTTATTGAAAAATAATTTATTTTTTATATAATGGTTTTATGACCAATATAAAAATTATATTTCAGATAATAAAATTATATTGTAATTTATATTTAAATACATAATATTTATTAATAATATTTTATAAGAGTAAAATTTAATTCAAAGATTCTTGAATCTTACAAAAAATGTGTCTTTTTTAGAACTATATATTTCCCAAAAATGAAATTTGTTTTTCATCATATCATTGACTTATTTTTATCAAGATTATTATTAAATCATTTAAAATGTAAAATTAAAAAAAAATAAAAATTATAATTATTTTTTTGAATTAAAAAAATGAAAATTCTTACTGTTATGGTTTAAATACATAACCCTTTTTTATACATGTGAGTTCCTTAAGGGTAAGGTGTGGGATGGTGAGATTTTCATGGGGTGGTTCTGAGAACATGGCTTGGTCCATGATATCAATGAACATGAACTTATCCCATAAATGGTTTCACTCATGTTTCAATTACTAAATATTGGTTTGGGATTATTCAATAGAAATACCTCATGATTTTATCTTCCTCAAAATATCTGATAAATGTCAATCACAGGGATCAATACTACTGGTTGAGGCCATCACTTATTATGTATGGGTCAATTAGACATTATCATAAATATTGACATATATTACTAATATGATCACAATTAAATGTATATATTATTAATATTTATAACGATTAAAGGAATATTAAATCAAAAAAGATTTAATATTCCAAATAACCAATTAAGTGTATGTATTTTTTATAACATCTTTACATGAAATTACATTAATTCATTCAAAAAGGGAATTTCAATTATAAAATTTCTAGTCATTACATTTTTTGAACATTACAAAATTCTCACATGAAATTTTCATTTCATGCACTAAAATATCTAAGGGTATTTCTGTTTCATCACATCTTCTAGTTCCTCTCTCGCTTCATCAATCTTTTGGTTCTTCTATAACACTTTGACCAAGTGAGTTGTCCTTTTTTTCATAGAACATTGTCGCTATGATATAAAATCTTCACCAGCTACTATAAATAAAACATATAATTCGCACATGGTTCCAAATCTTCATTCAGTACCTATGAGGTGTCTAGTGTGTACTTTCTAAAAAGGGATACATAAAACACATCATGTAATTGAGATTGGTTAGGTTGAAGTTATTGTCAATAGGCCACCTCTCTAATTTGATAATGGATATTGTAGGGGAAGATGTGTCTAGGAATAATATTTCCCTACTTAGAAAACCTTATTAATTTATTATATAGTGATATACAAAGGAATAATTTCTCTATGACCTAAAAATCAGGTTCTTCTCAATGATTTTTAGCATAGAATATTTTTCAATTTTGAATGGATTTTATATGATGTTGAATAGTTTTAACCATTTATATCATATCCTAGAAAATATTAGACCCCATCAGCTTCCACACATCAACTTTATCCCACCATGTTAGAGTCTAAAACCACTTATCATACAGAGCCTAAAAAGTTTCCACTGAAATTCTAGAATGGAAACAATTATAATTTTAGAACTCTACTAGGGTAAGGTGTTGATCCCAAAATCCTGGGAAATCCGTTGAACATGATCATAGAAAATCCTCTAAATTTTTAAATTTTCTCAGATTAGATATCTATATGAGGGTTATAGGAAATGTTCCAGGTTGGATTATTATACAACTATTACTAAATGATTATAAAAATGATCAACTTAAACCTCATATAACAATTAGATACATTAGATAATGAAACTCCATGTAGATTTGAAGCTTTACTTATCTATATTTTGAAATGATGGTCTAGAGAGAAATATTCATTGATAGAATAGAAATGTTTTGACATTTTAAGGTGACTGAATACCAGCCAAATGGTATTATTGACTTTTGGTGTCTCGGGGAGTCATATAATGAAATCGATGGTTATGTTTTCAAATTTACATATAGGCATGGGAAATGGTTCACGATACATTTATAGTTTTTTTCTTCCTTAAACTGTGTAATACCAAGCATCGAGATATGAACTCCACAATCTCCCTATTCATTTTATCCCACTATAGGGTTTTCATCAATTCTATATACATCTTATGGATACCAAGATGAATAGATAAAGATAAGATATATGTATCATCTAGAAGTTCCCACTTTAGTTCAGGTTTTTATGATAATCTTATCCAGATTCTAAACCATATAACTCCATCTTCAACAATGTTAAACATAGAAATATTTTCTACCTTCTTCTATAGAAACTCATAATCATTATGGGCCACCTTCATCATATCAAAAATAGAATCTTGATAAATTATTTGATAATTTTATAAATAAGATCAATCTATTATTCCCATGTCCATCATTTTTATGTCCAAGAATATTGGATCATATTCAATCCACACCATCGATTGGGATGAATGATCTATTATACATAGAGCTTCTTACACATGGTTTTCCTTAATAGGATTATAATATATTGAACAAACATAATAACTAATCGCACTACTAAAAACCAAACATTTACAATGCTAGAATCAGCCTTTATTAGCGCTATAAAATCACTGACAACCTTAGAAAAATTAGAAGTTCACGACTTTTATCAGCTCTGAAAACAATGATAAAGGCTAGATTTATCAGCACAAATAAAATAACTGATAAAAGTCCCCATTTACCAGCTCATTTCTTTAGTACTGATAAATGGTTCCTTTAAAAACACTTTTAAAAGTGTTGATAAAAGTATGATTTATCAGTTCTTTCATATTTTCTGAAAAACGTATGAATTATCAGCACATTTTTTGACTCCGATAAATATATGAGTTATCAGTGCCTTTTAAAGCACTGATAAAGATAAACTTTATTATCACCTAGATAAGAGTCGATAAAGGAGTCCTTTATTTGTGAAACTAAAAGAGATGATATGTAATATCTCAGATCATGGGAAGGTATTATCTCATTTATGTTTTTGTTTGAATCCCTTATTTTGGTTAATTATGTGCTTACCCATGTACTTAAAGAGGATAGGGGGTGTTCTGAGTGTCGGGACATGAAAATAGAGAAAATGGGGTTTTCTGGATAGGCCACACGGTTTGCGCACGATTAGTGCAAGCCGTGTGGACAACCCAAGAAACCATGCAGGAGGTGGGATTTTGAATAATGGCCTTCTCATGGTTTGCACAGAGTTTAGAAAACCAAATGAGGAAACCATGCGGCCCAAAAAATTTAAAATATTACAAATTTTCCACTTTGGGATTTTAATACCCAACTCATGATTTCCTCATATTTCTACCATCTTCACCCTGGTAATGAACCAAATATCTCAAGGACTCAAAGAGATCGATCTACCTTGTTTTTAAGGCATTTTTGGTTCCTTTAAATGTAGATCGAAGCTCCAGGTAAGGATAATCCCATCCTTGCTTCTATTTTGAGTTTAGGGTTGGTATCTCCTCCCCCTCTCCTTCAAAATCTCTAAAACCCTAAACCTTGGTTGAGATTTAGGATGAAGCTTCAATGGATGGGTGAAGTGGGATCTAAGGGATCATTTAAGAGTGTTCTCACCCACAAAATATAGGTAGGTGGTCTAGAAGTTATATCCCATATTTTATCTGTGGATTTGGGCATGTTTGGTTTTGTTAACGGGTGTCTCTTGGCATGTTTTGATCACAGTTGGTATGTTCTAGTAAAATAGTTATTAATAAGTTAAACGGAAACCCACACACTCCCCATGGGAAGTTTCGAGGTTGATGCGACTAATCTAGGGCCACCCATGGGGTGTGCTGACTTTTCCAGACCTAGGGTTTTGTGAAGAACAAGTGATATTGTTGTGTCTTTATGTAGAGCCCTTGATAAACTTGTTGATGTGATGGGTTATGTTGGTGTAGAATATAGGTGCTGCACTTAGGATTAACAATTATATCCTAAGGGATATTGGGTTAACATGGAAGTGGTTCATATGGGTTGACACTTGAGAATGATGAATGGCTAAATGGGATAATATGCGAAATGATTAAAGACCATAATGTAATGGAGTATTATTCTAGTAATGAATCCAAGTGAATTAGGTATAATTAACAAATCCTTGTGTGATATTCACAATTAATGATTCATTAATGAGATAATCATATTAAAATATAATTGGGATAAATGGATAAATGATGCGAAATCTGGTAAACATGTTAATGGGTTAAGGCATGGTATTAACTCTCATGTAATTGTTATGATTTATGTATTCCTTGGGCAATGGTTGTGATGTTGTATGAATGGTTGGTGAAAATACATATATATGTAACATGTGCACATGGCTTGGTAGAGTGTGGTATTTACTTGAGGTTCTATGACCATGGGGTGTGTTGGACTCTCGCTCTAAAACCCACCCTTAATGAACAGGTTAGGGTTGAGGACTGAGTCTCCTTTCCCCTAAAAGTCGCATCAACCCGGAATGAGTCTTTGATATGAGAATATGGTTATCATGAGGAAGTTATTTATAGTGAGATAGGATAACTGTGTGTTTTTCCTCATGCATGTGATTTTGTACATTGAGCCAGTGTAACTTGTTGTGTTTGATTAACCCATGTTAAATGTGTTGGAAATGGTAATTAATGTGAAATATAATGATATGGTAAGATATATAAATAGTAATAAATATTGGTAATGGACCTAAATTGGCTAAGGGAACCTAATATTTTCCTTGTCATTTATTATTGATTTCCCTTTTTCTTTCCCAATTGTTTATACTAGATATTTTGTGGACACCATTGGTGGTGGCCTACTGAGTTGTACTCACACCCTGCTCTGGCCACCTTTGGTTACCCGAGCAGACTTTATGTTTTCAGGATAGAAGAAGAAAAAAGGTCCTTTCTAGGAAGTTTGGATGACACGAGTGTGTGTGGAGGAGGACTCAGACATGGTGTCAGGACCATTTTGGGGATTTTTCCGTTTGTGTTCATTTTGGGTTTTTTTCACATTTTTACTTGGAGCATGGCATGAAATATTTATTGTCTGATAGCATTATACCATGTTTGGGGAATGGTTGTTTATGAATTCTCTAGTATTATTGGTTATTATTCCTCTATATTGTTCATATTCTATTCTGGCTTACTCTGATAAAAATGAATCACAGTCTTCCCAATTGACTATTCGAACCCTTGATACTAGTCGAAAACCTTTTTCATATAGGGAGGCACCATTATGGTCATGTAACCACCCAGCTTAGACCACCTATTAGTGGATTCTTGGTATGGGAAGATACATAGTGGTATTAGAGGGGTTATTTATTCTCCTTCTATAGAATATTGTTATTCGGGATGGTATACGGGAGTTAGGACGTGTCAGGCCTTGGTAATGATCTCTTTCTTAGGATTAGCTAAACCGTGTACGATGGAAACCCCATGTCACCGAGGGTGGGAATTATGGTTATTGATTGTGCGATGTTATAGTTAGTGATATTTCACTATTGCGTAATGAACATGTTGTGTGATGTGATATTTTAATGATATTTGGCTCATTGCCTCAATGGTATGAGGTTGTGAATTCTTGTATCATTGTATGAACCTAGAGAGATAGGTGACATGCATCCTGGTAGGCACCCATGGGTTGGGTGTCTGAGGCATGAATGATAGAATGCACTTTTCATTTTGAAAATTTAAATATGAAAATTCCATAAATGAGACAATGAAAGTGGGTGAAGATAAAATAATGATAAGTGATAATTAATGAAATATGTGTAATATTGGGTTTTTAATGAATTGAAAATGTCATTTTCAACAAGTTGTGAGAGCCTTGTGGTGGTGTATGGTTGTTTACCCCTTGTGGAGAAGGCTCACAATAGGGCTGGTTGGGGTGATGTTTTTAGAATGTCAAGGTTTATTGGGATAGTGCATGTATTGTGGGTTGTCATGGAAGGTAAAGATCCCTCTTAGTATGAATTTGTGAATGTTTTATTGTTTGTGTTCGAAAACATGAGTTTGGAAATGTAGAGAAATTCCACCATGGTGTTGATTGCTGGTTGGGAAACAAGAGGATGTTGATGATAACACTCCTCCAGTAGAGGATCAAAAGAATGTGGTGATCTAGAAAATTAGATAAGGGTAGTTCCAAGAGAACATGGACCATTTTATTCAGATCATGTATCGAGACATAGGTTGTTTTTCATCTAGTATGTTTGATCTGACCAGAGAGTTTCATCTCCAACAACCTCCGACCACTACCGGAGATGGTGGACTAGAGGCAGCAAATGTAACTTCCCAAAAAATTCATTAATAAAAATCCTCTTGGTCTATTTAAATGTCTTCTTATGGTTATGTAAAACTTATGAACTTATTTGGTTTTATGTTTTGGATTTTAAAATACCATTAATAATTGTGATTGTTTCTAATATAGCTTTTCAACAGTGATCACATGATTAGTATAAATATAGGGCTTTAACAAATCCAATTATCTCAGACAAAGGAAGCGATGGCCCCATCCAGTAGACTGGACCCTTAAGAAGCCCATTTTTCAAATCTTAGAAAGGTGGTGGAATCTTTGGGATTTTCTCTTGACCAAGCCCAAGCCAAGATTCTACACATGAAGCTTGAACGAAATCGCCTATGGGAGAAGTTGATGTTTATTGAGATTACCACTCAAGCGATGTCATCCGAGCCACCCTCAGAGTATATCACCATCGCACACCATACCCTAAGGACTTATGTGGGTGTTTTAAGGGGTTATGTAACAAGACCCAATCATTATGATTATGCACATTATTTTGGTATATAATAATGAATATACTTTAATTTTTTTATTGTTACTTTGTCAATAGTTTTTAAAGCACAAATAATATTTTAGTTAATATTTAACTAAGAAATCTATTTAGATAAATTAATTTATATTTTAATTAAATAATATTTTAATAAATATTCTTATTATTAAATTACTTTTTTTAAGTATAAATGATCGTTTAATTTTTGGAATGCAATTTTAATTTTTATTCAGTTTTGGAAGCTATTTTTGTCAAAACCCATGATTTCTCGATAAATGCCAATTTTTATTTTAAAAGTAAAAATTAACATATCTAAAAAATTATTTAGATAAAATGAATACTATTTTTGGAATCATGACGTAGAAATTATCCAATTGTGAATTTTTCATAATTTTCTGAGACAATCGAATTTTTTGGCAAATATTAAATACCATTTAAATATATAATGTGTTTTATGTCATCATAATGACACAAATAGTGATGTAATAAAATACTATAAACATTATGTTCGGCCAATATATGTATTATAGTCAAAATAATGTGATTTTTGGGTTTTTTTGATTTATTTTACAAATATTTAGTAGACCCTTCATGGCTAATAAAACATTTTGTCTTTTTAAATTGTTTTCCTTAAGAGTGTGACTCACTTCCACATAAGAAACCCTTTTATTTTAATAGGTTAATCCATTGGCCTTGTAAAATAATGTTTTCCACTACCCTTTAGAAAAAACCATGGTAAACAACCATGGACTGGTTTGTAGTTTTGACTAGTGTAATGCGTGGTGCCCCAAACCAAAACATTAAAGAATCCCCCTCCTTTCCTATATAAACCCCCACAAGATCCCACTTCATCTTCACTCAAAGCCTTTTGAGTTCTCCCAAAACCTTGCCCCCTCTATCTATAATACTCCCAAGGCTTCAAATTCTTTTAATAATCCTCTCTCAATCCCCTCCTTTGCTTTTGGGATCACACTTCCATGTAAGGGATTCCTAAATTTCTATTTTTATCCAAGTTTCTTAATATTGTTATTCCATTTTATTTTAAATTATAAATGTTGGGGTATGATTGTTAACCTCCCCCATAATACTCTCTTTATGTTTTAATGATGCGATACCCCTTTCTCTCTGATTAATGTTTCCCATATACACCTGTTACCTTGCCGAAATTCCGTAAGGAATTTCTCTCTTATCATTTACTTTCATACAGTTATTTTTTATTATGCATCTAAATTCCATTCCATATGTTGGTATATTATGTCCAATGATCCACTTACTTTCCATTTAATGTATAAATTTTGAGATACCCCTTCCACTCTCATCAACCCATTTTACAAATTTTTATTTGACGATGTTATGCAACCAAAAGTACACCAAAATTTTTATGCCAAAATCATTGTTTAGTGAATACCATACACACTCCTCTATCAAGGGTATGCAACTTTATACAAATATACTTGTTGATTTAGGACTTTCATTTATGTATTCCACATCTCTTATTTGCGGAATAAATTATGATTTTAACGAATCCATGTTGTATGATCTATGTGGCACACTTATGCATGAAATGAAATGATTATGAAGGGTGCACCCTGATAGCGCTCCAATGCATTGGGTAAAATATAGTATCATGATAAATCATGTGAAATGGGTGTTGAATCATTATAATTCAAGTGAAATGAGGGTTTACTTGTGCTAGATGTGCAATGAGGTTTTACTCATGCTCCTTGTGCAATGAGCCTCAGATCACGCTAATTCCATTTTAAGTGTTCTTTCCACATCTCCATGTTATGATTATCATGTTTTATCATGACTTTATGTTCATTTTTATCTTGTGCTCCATTGATACACCTATTGTCTAACATGTATTATATTCCTCATGTTATTCAATGTTTATTCCCTTACTGGGTTTTATATCTCACCCTTTTCTTATGCATGCCCTCTGGTTATCCCATGCAATGCTAAGTATGAGGGAATTTAGTGGTCAGGTAAGTGATGTGTTCAATAAAAATGTTATATTTCATGTTTTAAGTTGTTATATAATGATCCTATTCCCCAAAATCACTAGTCCTATCGATATTCTATGTAGTATCATGTGATTTCTATGTAATAAATCATGTTTAAATGTGAAATAAATGTAGGGTTGTTATAGAAATGTTCTGGATAGAGTCTGTCCAGAATATAATTGATCATATGGAGACTCCTATTGGGAATCAAGTCAAGTAGGTAGATTTTATATTACGGGGTCAATAAAAGTGTTGGTGGGAAATCTTGGCTCAGACAGAGCAGGCTGAGGGGATGTTGTGGAAATATTTATAGGAAAAATTTATGGAGCATTTTTACCCAGAGACTTTGAGAGAAGAGCGGGCTACAGAGTTCATGAGCCGGACTCATGGATCGATGTCAGTGATGGCATATGCTGGTCACTTTACTGATATGTGACACATTGTTCTAGCATTGGCGGGGGATGTGGTAGTAGTTACGAGGCCTTTATAAGATGGGATGATACACGAGATCAAGTCTCATGTGATTATTTTTCACTTTAAGTGGTTTACAGAGGTAGTGGATCAAGCACTGATCTCATAAGGAAACCAAAAGGGAGCTTTGGGTTGTAGGATTTTCATACAAGTTGGGCAGAGAAGTGGTGTTGTTTTTGAGGGCTGAAAGAATATTTTTTGGAGATTTTAGTTGGGAAGAAGTGTGCCATGTGGTCAGAAGGGAGGTTCAGCCTCTCAGGGTGGTGATCAGGTGTTATGCTATAATTATGACAGGCCAGGGCACATGCTTGGATAGTGTCCTCGATCTCCAGTTGATTTTCGGTCATGCAGAATATTGGGACATGTGTAGAGTTTCTGTAGGAACCCTCAGTAGGTGAGCATGGATATTTTTGTCAGGAAGAAGCCAAGCAGAGGAAAAGGGATTAGTTACTCTATATCAGGTAGGTAGTCGAAACTCCACAGGATTTACCAGCAGGGGTAGTGGAAAAGGAACACTGGGGGCAGGATCCCCCACCTCAGCAGGGTAGTGCAGTGCATGGCACATAGGTTAGAGCCTAGGGTAGAGGTTAGGTCCACTTCATGCAGTTCAGTTTGCACCTAGTGATGGCGAGGTAGGGCCATCGACTGTTTGAGGTACAATCCTCATAGATTCTATGCTTTCTAGTGTTTTGTTTGACACTGGTTCCACACAATCTTTTATTTCTTTTCAGTTTGTGGTAGATATTGGTTTTCCTGTGGAGAGTGTGCGCAGGGTTATGTCGATTGACACTCTTTTGGGGGTGAAAAATGAATATATCAGGCAGTGTAAGGGATTTTCTATGGATGTCGGTGGGTATCGTTTCTTATGGGACATTGATCATTCTTGAGATGTTGGGATTTGAACTAATATTGGATATTGACTGGTTGGTGTTTAATCGGGCACACAATGAAATTTACAATCATAGGGTAATGGTCAAGTCACTTAAGGGTGACTCTTATTTCCATCATGGAGAGTGGGATGTTCGAACTGGTCCTGTGGGACTTTTTGGTCAGCAGTTAGGTAGGATCATGACTAATGTAGCTTGCCCTATGATTCATGATGAAATAGGGAAACAATCTATCTTCCCTGAAGTAGTGGATCAATTTTAGGATGTGTTTCCCAAGGATTTCAGAGGGTTTCCACCCGAGAGGGATGTTGAGTTTAATATTGAGTTACTGCCGGGAGCAGAGCCAGTTTCTATTCTACCATACCGAATGACACTGAAAAAACTCCTGGATTTAAAGGTTCATCTTGAGGATTTAGAGTGTAAGGGGTTCCTACATCCTAGTATGTCTCCTTAGGGATTTTTGATTCTTTTTTGAAAAGAAGGCTAATGTGGCGTTAAGGCTGTGTATTTTTTATCAGATTCTAAATCTGAATATGGTGAAAAATTTGTACCCTCTTTCTAGAATTGATGACATGTTTGACTAGTTGAGGGGTGCATCCGTGTTTTTTAAGATTCATCTGAGATTGGTTTATCACCAGTTGAGGGTGCGGCCTTCTAACATACTGATGGTAGCTATCAAGAGTTGGCATCAGTTGTTTGAGTTTTTGGTGATGCCATTCAGCATGACTAATGCACAAATAGTGTTGATGGATTTGATGAACCGAATCTTTCATCATTATATAGATCAGTTTGTAGTTATCTTTGTTGAATACACCATGGTGTACTTGAAATCTCATGATGATCATTCCCAACATCTTGACATGTTCTGAGTACACTAAGAGTGCATCAGCTATACACCTAGCTGTCAAAGTGTCTGTTCTAAATTGGGGAAGTTCATTTTTAGGGTCACGTCTTCTCTATGGAAATCGTGTTAGTGGATCTAGATAAATTTCATGAAGTCATGTCTTAGGGGCATCCCAAGAGCATTTCAGATGTTTAGAGTTTCTTATGTTTGGTCAGGTATTACCAGAGGTTCACCCACGACTTCTTTCAATTGGTATCACCACTAGAGAGAATGGACAAGAAGGGAATCTTGTTTGAGTGGTCTAAGGCTTGTAATAATTCCATTCCAGAGATGAAAAAGTGATTGGCGACCTCACAAATCATTATCTTTCTTGAGCTACGTAAGAAGTATGCCTTATTTTGCGATGCGTCTGGTATCAGGATTAGGGATATGTTAATGAAGGATGAGAGGGTTTTGGATTAAGGGTCAATGAAATCGAGACCATATAAGCAGAATTATCCCACCCATGATCTTGAGTTGGCTGTAGTAGAGTATTCCTTAAAGTGATGGAGGCATTACTGTTGGGGGAATAGTTCACAGTGTATACCGATCACAAGTGTCTAATGTATATCTTTTTGAAGCGGGATTTGAATCTTTTGTACTAAATATGGGTTTATTATCTATAGTCTTTTGACATTGATATGGTATATACACCGGGAAAAGAGAACGGTGTTGCAGATTCTTTGAGCTGGATGGCTCCAAACCAGGTGGTTCAGGAATCCAGCACCGAGGGGAAAGTGATGGCTTTATTCCCTGAGATGCACCTGAAGGTGCGGGGTGGAAAAAACCGGGTGACCTTATCTTCTATGGTGGTTGGGTTGATTCTTTTGAGTTTAGTTAGGGAAAGCTAGCTCAACAATCATAGATTTTTGGCCGTGAAGAAAAGACATAATGGTGGAGAGCCACCTTCTGGTTGGGCCATTAGTTTGGATGGGGTTATTTATGTTCAAGTTCATGTGGTTGTGCTAGTATGCCTATGGGAAGAGTTGATGTGTGAGTTCCATACATAAAAATAGGAAGTTCACCCTGGTTTGACCATGTTGAATCATGATCTCCATAGACAGTTTTGGCAGCCAGGAATGAAAATGTATGTTGCAGGGTTTTTGGCAGGGTGTCTTACCTATCAGCAGGTGAAGGCTGAGAATCAATGACCAGGTGGTTTTTTACATCCATTTCCCATTCCGGAATGGAAATGGGGTGATGTTATGATGGATTTTGTGGTTGGTCTTCCGAGGAAGCCTCATAAGAATGATGCAATCTGGGTGGTTGGGGATTGACTAATGAAAGTGGCTCAGTTCTTACCGATTCAAGAGACTTACATAGTTGACCAGTTGTATGAGTTGTATATTCAAGAAATAGTATTGTTTCATGGTGTAATATGGAATATTTTTTCAGATCATGATCCTCGTTTCACATTCCGCTTCTAGAAAGGGTTGTAGAAGGCACTGGGTACACATGTGCTTTGGAGTATGACTTTCCACCTGCAGATGGATGGGAAATCGGAGCGTACAATCCATGTGTTTGAAGAAATGTTGATGGATTGTGTGTGGGGTTTTAGTGGTTCCTGGGAGAAGCACTTGTCACTTGATGAATTTTCCTAAAACAATATTTTCTAGGCTACTGTTCAGATGGAACCATTTGATGCTCTCTATAGGAGGCCGTGTATATCTCTTCTATGTTGGTTATAGGCTGGTGAATCTAAGCTATTGGGACTGATCCTCGTCTAGGAGACTTCAGAGAATGTTGATTTGATTTATAAGTAGATGGAAACAACTTAGAGTAGGAATAAATCATATTCATATCGGAGGAATAGACCTCTTGAGATCGAGGTGGGTGATAGTGTGTTCCTTCGGTTGTCGCCAGGGTTGGGTCACCGACAGATTCAAAAGTAGGGAATGTTGGTTCTGAAGTATGTGTGGATGTTTGAGATTGTGAAGAGGATCGCACAGGTGGTGTATTGAGTCTCTCTTCCATAGTGGTATGGATGGATGCATAATGTATTTAATTTTTAACAGCTTCTTCTGTATCACCCAGACTGAACTCATGTGGTGGATTTTGAGAATGAGCCATTATTAGGCGGGGAGGTTGTAAGATCTAAGATCTTGGGAAGGTATTATCTCATTTGAGTTTTGGTTTGAATCCCTTTTTTTGGATAATTATGTGATTACTCAAGTCCTTAAGGAGGCTCGAGGGTGTTTCGATGGTTTGGGACACAAAAATGGAGGAGAATGGGGTTTTTTGCGAAGGCACCACAATCTGTGCATGGTTAGTGCTAACCCCGTGGAAAGCTCTAGAAACCATTTTGGAGGTGGGATTTTTGATTGTGGCCTCCACACAGTTTTCCCACAGTTTGGGAAACCGTGTGGGTAAACCGTGCTGCCTTGAAGCCATTAAAAAATTTCAATTTTTCCACTTCAGGATTTTACTAACCAACATGGGATTTCCTCCCATTTCTACCCTCTTAACCATAGTAATGAACCAAAACTCCCAAGATCACCCAAATATTGATCATCTTCATTTCTAAAGCGTTTTTGTTACCATTGGTTTCGGGTCAAAGCTCCGAGTTAGGCAAATCCAATTCTTGCTTCTCTTTTGAGTTTAGGGTTTGTATCTCCTTCTACACTCCTTTTGAAGCTCTAAAAACATACTTGTTAAATGATATTTAGGTTGAGGCTTCAAAGTTTGTTTTAATTCTGATCTAAGGTCTCAATTAAGAGTTCGTTCTCCCTTGGAATCATGGTAGGTGGTCTACAAGTTATATCCCATTGTTTATTTGGGGATTTGTGCACATGTAGTTTTGATCGTAGGTGTCTCTTGGAATGTTTTGATCACCATGGGCCTATTTAGATAAAATGATTATTTATAAGGTAAATGGAAACCCTCACGATCCACATGGGATGCATCAATGTTGATGAGACAAATCTAGTGCCACCCATGGGTGTGCCGACTTTCCCAGACCTAGGGTTTTGGGTAGAACAAGTGAGATTGTTGTGTATTTATGCAGAGCCCTTGATAAACATGTTGATGAGATGGATTGTGTTATATTAGACGATAGCTGATTCACCTAGGATTAATAATAATATTATAAGGGATATTGGGTTAACATGGAAGTGATTAATATGGGTTGACACATGAGAATGATGAATGGATAAATGGGTTAATATGTGGATATGATTAAAGACCATAGTGGAATTGATTATGAGTTTTGGTAATGAAGTCTAGTGAGTTTGGCATAATGAATTAAGCCTAGTGATATAGGAATAGTTAATGTATACTTAGTGAGATAAGCGTAATAAAATGTAATTGGGATAAATGGATAAATGATGGGAAAAGTGGTAAACATGTTAATGGGCTAAGGCATGGTATTAATTCTCATGTTATTGTTATGATTTATGTATTCCTTGGAAAATGGATTCCATGCTAGGTGAATGGTTGATGGAAATACATATATATGTAGCATGTGCACATGGATTGGTAGAGTTGGGTATTTACTTGAGAATCTACCCCCACTGGTCTAGTTGGGCTAAGGCTCTAAACTCCACCCCTAATGCACTGGTTAGGGAAGAGGTCTAAGGCTCTGTTCTTCTAACGGTTGCATCCAACCAGACTACGGCTTCAAGGTGAGGATATGGTGGCCTCGAGGAATTTAGTCCTAGTGGGATAGTATTGCCGTTTATTTTTCCTCATGCACGTGATTGTGAAAATTGATCCCATATAACTTTTTTTGTTCGATGAACCCATCTTAAATGTGTTGGAAATGGTAAGTAACGAGAAATGGGATGAGACCGTAAGATATAGAAATGTTAATAAATGTTGGTAATGGACCAAAAATATATAAAGTAACTTAATATTTTCCTTTTCATTTATTATTCATTTTCCTTTTTCATGCGCAATTGTTTAGACTATATATTTTGAAGATACCGCTGGTGGTGGTCTACTGAGTTGTACTCATACCCTACTCAGGATGTTGTTGGGTACCTGAGTAGACTTCATGTTTTTATGATAGGAGAAGTGGAAAGTCCCTTTCAAGGTAGTTGTTTTGGCATGGGTGTGTGTGGAGGGGGACCCATACATGGTGTTGAAACTATTTTGGGGATTTTGCAGTTTGTCTTTATTTTGGGTTTTGTTCACCTTTCCACTTGTAGCATGACATAACATATTTACTATTGGACATGCTTGTACCCTATTTGGGGAATGGATGTTTATGAATGCTATGGTATTATTGGTTATCATTCTGCAAATTCTATTATTTTCTTTTGTGGCTTACTCTGTTAAAAAGGGAGCGTAGTCTCCCCAATTGACTATTTGGACCCCCACTGCTAGTCGGAAACCTTTGGCGTACATGGAGGCACACATAAGGTCATATAACCACCCGAATCAGATCATTAGTTAGTGGATTCCAGGTTAAGGACATTATATGTTAAATGAAAGATTTTTTAATGCATTTATTTGTGCTAAAAAAGGTGAAAACTAAAATGAGTTACTGCAACACATTACATCACCAGAAACAGGTGTAGTGTGATGCAACAACACACTGCATCAATAGAAAAAAAACTGAAATAAGATAAAAATACGAAATTTAGATGAATTAAAATTTCTATCAAAAATAAAATAAAAAGAAAAAAATAATTATAGAGAATATTAATAATTTTTTCCTTAAAATTAATATAAATTTTGAATAAAAAGATGAACTTGAAGTCATACTGTTAACACTGTGTGTAAAATTGAGATATGACTGATTCTTACGCATCAAGATTATAATATGGATTATTTTCCTAGATTAACAAATTAATAAAAAACCATTTTCTTAGTTTTCAGTATGTTGGTTGTTTTTTGATTTAAATTAATGTCAGTTTTGAATAAAAAGATGAAGTTGGAGTAGTACCTGTTACATTGTGTTTTGGATTAGGGTGAAACTTATACTTAAACATAAAAAATTACAAATGGATCATTTTACTAAAGTACTAAAACATTAAAAATGAGTTTTATTGGGTTTGAGTCTGTCAATTGTTATTTTTTACTAAAATTAATGTCAATTTTAAATAAAAAAGATGCACATGGTGTCATTATAGTCACACCATGCATCAGATTGAGACACAAATGATCCCTATATGTCCCCAATGACTCATGGATACATTTTATTATGTACCAAAACAATCAGAATCTGTTTCCTTATATTTGAGTACACCGCATGTGGTTTTTACTAAAATGTAATTTTAAACTAGAAACATGCACTTTGAGCCATACTGGTCACACCATGCATCAAATTAAGATTAAGCTAACACCTCCATGTCAGAAATAATGCTTGTATAATTTTATTAAAGTAACAAAACAATATTAATTCATTTTCTCAGTTTTGAGTATGCAGGTTTTTTTACTAATATTAATGTCAATTCTGAATAAAAAAGAATAACATGGAGTCATACCAGTAACACCATGCGTTGGATTGAGGCACAGATGAATGATAAACACCCCAAATAAATCAAGGATCATTTTACAAAATTACAAAGTCAATTGTAATTTTTTTCCTCAGTTATGAGTATTCCACGTGTTTTTTTACTAAAATGTCATTTGAAACCGGAAACATAGACATTGAGCTATACTGGTCAAACTGTCCCTTGGATTGAGTTTCGGTTGATCCCTAAACATCATAAATGATGTATGTATGATTTTAATAGTTTACCAAAACAATATGAATGTGTTTTCATAGTTTTGTGTGTCAAAGTTGTTTTTTTTACAAAAATTAATGTCAATTTTGAATAAAAAAGATGAACATGGAGTCATACCAGTGAAATTGTGCATCAAATTGAGGTACAACTGATACATACACATCTTGAATGACTCATTGATCATTTTCATAAAGTATCAAAACAATTGGAATGTGTTTACTTGGTTTTGAGTATTCCACTTGTGTTTTTTTAATAAAATGTCATTTGAAATATGAAACATGAACTTTGAGCCATAACGATCACACCATGCATCAGATAGAGGTTTGGATGGTCCCTAAAAATCTCAAATGAAGTATGGATCATTTTCCTAAAGTACCAAAACAATATGAATGTGTTTTCTCAGTTTTGAGTAGGCAACATGTGGTTTTTTTATAAAATTACATTTTAAAATGGAAATATGCACAATGAATCTTATCTTATGTGACAAGTGTAGTGTGAAATTTTAGACAATTGTTATAAAAAAAATCATGGTATAATCCTTATTCTACTTAAATGTCCATAAATTTTTTTTACAAGACATTACTTATTATCCTCCTCATCCTAGGTCTCCATATCAGTCATGGCCTCTGCCTCCTCATCCAGGTTGATATCTGACTCCGACTCTGCCTCCACCTTTACCACTACCTCTGCCTTCACCTCTGCCTCTTCTTCTTCCTTCACCTCTTCCCCCCCCCACATCCATGTAACAACCTGAATCCGGAGCCCCGCCACTGGTTCCCTGTACCCAGTGCGCCACATGACCTCAAGCACATTTCCCCAAACGCGAGAGGTTGCCGACTAGCAGTGAGGGCTTTGGTGAGTCAGTGGGGAAACTATGACCTCATTCAGTAAGGTATACAAGATAAGGAAACGACAATAAATAGCGGAAGCAGTAAACAACAAGAATAACAACAGAAACCAAACAACGGAGGCAATGAAAATATATAACAATGATGAAAATAATGCAGCAGGTACAAGTATCTATGGAAAGTAGAAAACAAAACAACGTGCTGGAATACAACTGAAACCAAGTGTAAAAGAAAAAAAAAGCTCCTTAGCATTGCGAGCCACGACTCGGTCCCATTCTCCCCAGCTCCAGTGCAATCATGAACCTGAAGTAGAAGGGAGCTTTACCTTATCTATACCTACAACAACATAGTCTGCTTGGGCCCAAAAGCATGGCCCAAACAGGTTGTGAGATACAATCCCAGTAGGCAATCACCCAAAGATTTGTGCCTAATAGTCAATGAATATATGGCAGTAAATAAACAAGAAGCAGTAAACATGAAAGCGCAAACAACTACAATCCATATTTCTAACAAGTAAAGTACACAAGTAAGCAACCAGAAACAAAAAGAAAACAGGTAACCCTCTGGGTAGCTCTCACAGACTAACCCCTATGGTTCAACCTATGGTACTAACAACCCTATGGGAGGCACACATAGTCTTACCCCTCTGGTTATTCTAGGTAATTAAGCAGGCACTCTAGGTAAGCAATCACCGTCAATTCCCCCTATAGTCTCGTATCGTGCTAAAGGCTCTCGGGGGAAGCACTCCATGTCAATTCCCCCTGTGGCCTGCATCGAGGATCTACAGACTCTCTGGGGAAGCACTCAACGTCAATTCCCCCTATAGTCTAGCATAATAATTAAAAGACACTCTGGAGAAGCCCTTCCGTCAATTATCCCTTTGGTCGACTATTCTAGGTTCCCATAGAGCTGAGTATAAATAAACATGCTCATAACATGTGAATCGTCCAAGTAAACCTCAAGAACTACTTGGATAACAACTAAGGCTCAACAGTAATAAAAAAAGAGACAGTTCCACTATCCTACAACAAGGTATGGAAACTGGAAAAGTGACCAACAAGAAAAACAAGCATTCAAAGCAACCTGAGCACAAAAACAATTACTCTAATCACAAGAAATAACCTCTACTAAAGCAAAAAAGCAATGCAGGAAAACAGCAGGGGAAAACATGAAACACGCAATACCCTGTTCATTGGTATTGGTGGAATTTCCACATAATACTCATCAACTTTCTACAGAAAGGCACAAACCACCTACCTCGATCCGAGGAGATCGATATACATGAAACTCGATGACAGATTCCTCTTAGAACAATGTATATCTGAGAAAACGCACAAATATTTCATCCCACGATAACATTGAAACAATGAGGAATCAAGAAACAAGGATAAAGGAGAAGGAAGAAGTCACCGCTATGATTCCAACACAATCGACCATGCAAGAATCAGAGAATGGATGGAGAGGCGGGAGCCCGTCGAAGATACGGCCGTACGGTCGCTCTCGGACAGACCAAAACTGAAGAAGAAGACGAAACTGGGGGTTAAGCGCGACCCCGATCCGTTTAATGAAAAAAAAAGAAATTACACGGCGTGTACTTCTTGAGTACATAGAATGTACTTTAATTTTCCGTACTCCAAATTAACCGGACTCCACCTCAGCCTTACACACCGTGTGTGTAGCCCGAACACGGCTTCGATCCGGGGAAGAGTACACGGCGTGTACACAGAAAGTACACGGCGTGTACTTCTGAAATTTACAGAAAATTAATTTTTCTCAAAAACTCCAGAAAAAGGAAAACCATACCTGAAAAGAAGATCTGGGTTCTTACAATCCATCTCTGTATCCACATTTTCCTAGAAATTTTATTGTTTGTAGTTCATAACTTCTAAACAAACTGATTTCACCATTCAAATTTTCCATGAGAATGAGATCAAAAATAACATATAAGCATTCTGACCCTAATTCTTTACACCCAAAATATATTTCAAATGACATTACACATACTAGATCAGAAACATAGCATGTATTCACCTAATATTTTTTTTGCATATGTTCTGAAAAAATGTATGTCTCCCACACATCTCTAAAAAAATTGATTTCTTCTATTGAGTAACTCATTTGTTGGAAATCTTGAATGTACTAAGAAAATATAAACTAACAAATGATTATTAAATACATTTAATGAAATTTAAATTACATTTTGAAATTACCTGTTTGGGGATTCTTATCATTTCAAGATTTATTATTTCTATCATAAATTTTCAAACATAATATCCAAAATCGAATGCATTATCTTGTTTCTGAATATGTAGAAACAATTTAACAAAATATGTAAATTGTATTGAAATGTTATTATTGTTAAATATGTATATATATATACCATATTTTTTTCTAGTTTTAGTAACCTATAGGATTTATCTTTGCAGACACCGACATTATGCTATGATGTAGCCTGTATTTATTAACCACCCTATCATAAAAAGTTTATCATTAAATAATTGAATGAACAAATATTTCAAATATTATATATAAAAAATTTATTTTAATTTATACATATTCACAGTACACATCATGTGTGGTCAGTTCGTTGGAAATCCATCCATTGAATCCCAAAAATAATTTTTTAGTGTGTCTATGTTGACTGCTATCATCATTTAGTGCTTCATAATTAAACAAAAAACTATTATGTAATGAAGATATTAAAAATATATTTTATGTGATTAGATCATATAGTTTTAAAATTGAAATTTATGTATAAAAAAGAGTCTACCATCTGATTTTTTATTATTAAACGCTCTAATTAACTCATCTTTTTTTCCTTCTTAATTTCTTCCTCATCGACAATAATTTATGCCTTTGAAATGGTATAGGGATTAATGAATCCAAATTGTGCTTCACATGATATTCCATTTATATTGTTGTAATATAAAAACATATTCCAAATATAAATAATTATTAAAAATAATAATAGTATTTAGCTCACTATTTGGATATATATATTATTTAAATGTACCTTATATATGTATTCACAATTGAGACACACAACCATTCATGCTTCACAATCTCATTTTGAGGATCGATACCAATTCTATCTATCAAGGAAGCTCCATATATTACTTATTCATAGTCAATGTAATAGATAGATTTATCATTAAATTTGGTCCATGCTTGATGTTTTAATGTTAATAAATGTTTCTAAGAAACTGGAAGAGTGAAGGTAATCTCGTAAGTTAGTTTTGTTTTCATGGTCGATTTAATATATTTTATTGATTCAACCTTTATTTCTCCACCACATTATCCATCTACTTTATACATTTTATCATCAACTATTACATTTTTTTATATAAAAAATTTGCTAAACACATACCTCATGTATCTTTATAATATTAGACAACCATTATACAAATGCTCCAATAGTAGCTTTGATCTTTGTACTTTCCTGACCATCAAGTGGAACATGAAACTCAGTAGTAGGATAATAATGTTTTCCAATCCCAAGTCTAATGTTAATTTTTGGAAGGGGTTGATTGTGTAGTTGGTCTCCCAGGATATTATACACAGTACCATTCACAACCTGAAAGTATGTGGTTTTTTATAGTTAAAATCATGTACAACATATACTACTAGATTTTATTAACAAAAAGTTATTTTAATCCTTTTTATTCACATTTAGGATAAAGATTAATGAATAAATTAATTACCCTAGGTATGTTTTGGGGGGGAATGTAACACCCCGACCCCTCTAGACCGGAGTCGGTGAATTACTTGTTATGTTGTCATGGTTAAAGGGAATGAAAATACCAAAGGAACAATCAGTTTAGTAGTCTTGAATAAACTGGATATATATATATAACTCAAATTACACTGTAAAATGTTACAAAATATAATACTTAACAAAAACTAAAAACTGCATCCACATGAACTCAATAAATGATCTTCACTTCATCACCTATTAAAGGTAAATAGTGAAAGGAGTGAGTTCAAATTATCAGTAAGGTTTGAAAATGGAAGAAGCACGA
This sequence comes from Viscum album, assembly GCA_963277665.1. Lineage (NCBI taxonomy): Eukaryota > Viridiplantae > Streptophyta > Magnoliopsida > Santalales > Viscaceae > Viscum > Viscum album. Next base: position 1,888,905,830 of record OY728130.1, on the reverse strand, counting down.
TTCAATAATTACTGAATTGTAAACAATTTTACATAATCAACATAGCATGCTGAATAAATGAAAAACTCACGCCATTAATAAACTGAGAATGAAACTGCATCCATAGATTTTTTCATAGTGAAAACCTAATAGATAGTAATAAATGATTATAAATAAAAAGAATTCTTATTTACTATACATCATGTATCTGGAAGATGATACCATAATACCGTAAAAACAGTTTAGTTCTGTGTGTAGAACCCCGTCTGATTTCTGGAAACAAACTCGAAGGGTTTTTCGCCAAACAGATTTGTCTCATGAGACCTATTGATGCATATAAGGGATATAGAGGGCCCCACCCACCACTGCATGTCCAAAAAATTATATATACATTGATTAAATACATGAGAAATATTCCTTTTCAAAATCTTTATAGAGTAGAGTATAGAGATTCATCAACATTTCCATAATTAAAATAACCTTCTAAATAAACACCGTATGTAAAATGGTATATTGTTTGTACCAAAAACATATCCATGATATGAGATTTTCAATATTTAATATAAATATAATTTCGAATTAAATTTGATCTCAAATGGGTATTAGGTACACCACATAAGGATTATTAGGTGCACAATACAAAGTTAGTCACAACAAAATAGTAGTTGAGATAGTCTCTTACCACAACGTAATCGGTCGAATCATATGACCAGAACTTAATAACACTAAAATGAGTCATTTAATTACATTAATATAAATATAATAATGTTATTATATATCATGTGTAATTACACATATACCACATACAAGAAATAATTTTCAAATAATGGAAATCTCACGGAATTGAAAGTGAGATGAGAAACCCCTTACCTTATGCTCGAATGTGTTCTTTGTTTGTTTTAATGACCTGAATAATAAAATTTAGCTTCATTAATTAATAATTCCGGAAATTGCTATACATGTAATTGGTTTAGGATAACCTTATTAGGTTTATTCATGTCCCTTTTTATGGGTCTAAGAGGTTCAATTTTATTGTTTTGGAAGCATTGTTTTCCTTGGTTTTCATGATTCGTTTACTTGGATTCATGGATGGAATTTTGTTTGAAATGTGGTTTAACATCCAGAATTGTTAA